>OX596023.1:9758227-10958227 GCA_951394055.1 Villa cingulata | reverse complement strand
TGCCATGGACTGAGTATCCGCGTGCACTTAATATATACTATATACATTTATGTATACATGTATGTATATTATAAAAAAAAAAAAAAAAAAGAAAAATTATTTTTGTTCAAAACTTTTGCGCAGCACTGTATATTTTTTTTACATTTACATTTACATATACTTATTTATGATTCTATGCAAACATATATACATATATTCGTATGTATAATGCATATATGTGGATTTGGATTATTGGATTTTAAATTATGCATATAAATGCATATTAAAAATCCATTATAATTTTTAATTTATTTTTTGAAAGAAAAAATATTAAACATTTTTATATTCGTTATCATATAAGTACATATGTATGTATATTGCCATTGTATACGAGTATATAATGCACGTATGTTTGTAACTATTACCATATAATATTTTATTTATATATATATATTTTTTTTTTTCTTAATAATTATTATTATTATTATTTTTATTTTATTTTATTTTCAAACTTTTGTAAATGTTTTGTTTTATTATTACATATTTGTTCTTTTTTAATAATCGAAAAATTTATTTTTTGTTTTCAAAATATTTTGTATATAATTTTTGTATTTATACATACATATTTATTCATTTATTCATTCATTCATTCATTTTTCATAAATAATATTTGTCTTATACTACATTGTTTGTTGCGGTAATCTTCATCATTATTTTTCATTTGTTTTTGTATTTTAAAATAAAAAGGGAAAAAATTATTTATTACAATTTGTAATGTTAATTACTATATTTATGTGTATCGTATCTGCATTAAATAAATGCAGATAGGTCCGTAGGTATAGGTATATGCCTAGATTGTAAATAAAATAAAAGGTGTATACATACATGTTATACAGTCGTATAATAGTAGAGATAATATATATTTATAATACACATACTATATATGAGTACATATACTCGTATGTACAGATGGATATGATATTCATTGTGAATAATTGCACATGATAAAAATGCATATTAATAATGAAGAAATGCGTAAAAAAAAAATTTTTGTGCAATTATTTTCCGGTATACGAATACATATATACAACGTGTCATATACGTATATAAGTATGTACATTATTTACATACATTAAATTTGATTTATTATTTTTTTTATCTTTCTCAAAAAAAAAACAAAAAAGCAACAAAACAATATTTTCGAAATAAAAAATCGAAATCGAAAATCATATGTGTTAATGTAAATTATGTATATACTTACGTATATATGCATATAATTACATTATGTACTCATATTACTTTATCACTATATTTACCTGTATTTTATTTGTACATTAATTTACATATTTTCAGTTGTTAAAGTATACCTAAGTACATATGTATGTACATATAAGCAGAAGTAGTGCATTTTGCATTTAAAAAAACTACAAAATATAAAAAAAAATCAACTGATAAATTGTTACTTACTTAAATAGGTTAAGAGGCATATAAATTATTGATCCACAAATTTTAAAAATAAAACAAATAAAAATGAAATTGAAAAAAGAACAAAAAAAAAAAATTTAAACTACATTTTTGAGCATATAAACATACATATACTCGTATTTAATGTACGATTTTCTTGTCTTATATTTCATTTTTTTTTTTTTGTTTTTTGGTTATGTTTTATTATTTGCATCAATGAAGATAAAAGCAAACAAATAAAGCTTAAAGACAAACAAACAAACAAACAAATAAACAAATAAACATAATTTTAATTATTTATGTATTTATGAATTGCTACATATTTTCATGTGTTCATAAAATGTACTTTATGTTATCTACATACATACATATTTGTAGGTTATATTATGTTGTATAAAAAGTTTTTATGTGATGATAATTGAAATATTACTTAAGCCCCCTTTACACTATATGATTTTGTCATATGACTTTTTATGTGAGAATTAAAGTAGTAAGTATTTCATATTCTAAGTAAAATGTGTTTAAATACAGAGTTATTTTTAAATTTTATATAAAATTTCCAAGCAAGCCTACATTAATGGTCACATAAAAAGTAATATAACAAAATCACATAGTGTAAAGGTGCCTTTAGATGTGAACTCATATAGGAAGCTCTATACAATAATATATATACAGAGTAGGTATCCATTTTATAAAATAATTATGTAGATATTACATGCTATACTACTACAACTAGTACTACTACTACTACTACTACTACTACCATTGGTGATCAGTGGTAAATTATGCATTCATAAGAAGGTATATTTATTTACATATACTATTATTCTAAGTATATACATACTTGCATGCATTTCATTGTATAAAATCTATTTAAATGTTGTATAATACAATATAATTTATGTAAATCAATGCAATTATATCAAGTACATTTTATATTTGTATCTTAAGTATTTACATTATATATGTATGTACTCGTATGTATGGAGAGGTACATACATATAAATGTAATGTAAACAAATAATTGAAGGGCTGAGATGATGAAGGTGTTAATTGTCACAATACACTTTTTGAGTTATTCGACTTCAAAGTTCTTCTTTGATATTATTTTTCTAAGTGAAGATATCATTACTCATGAAGAAAACATTGAAATTATGATAGATAGGAGGACACACTCAACGTCGTAAGATTTATATGCATTTAAAACTTTCATCTGAATCAAATCTGAAAAACAGAATTTATTCAAATTTGTCGGTTAACAACTTTATCATCTCAGCCCTTCAATTATGAAGACGTAAAATAAAAACTCAACTGAACTGAACATAAAAAAAAAAAATAAAAAAAAATTTCGAAATAGAAATTATTTTAGTGAAGAAACAAAAAATTTGAATTTTTTTATCAAAAAAAAAAAAAAAGGTAAACAAAATTTAGACCGAAAAATAAAAAACCGTGTACAAAATATCAAATTCAAACAATTTTAAGTAAAAATCTTTTGTTCATTTTTAAATATTTATAATCGTACTATATGTGGAATTTGAAAGAGTTTTTGAAGGAACCATTGTTTTTTGGTGGTTATTAGAACAATTTATACTGCATTGCATTTGATTTCTAATTATACTTTTAAATTCATTCTTATCCAAAGGATTGTCTATAAAATATACATAATGATTACTACATATACTTGTAGCTTAACTTAAAAATTGCATTTTTTAATATTATTTTTATTTTGTTTTGAAAACAACAGAAGAACAAACATAAATAACGAACAAGAGTGCATTTGAAAATACGTTATTTTAAAATTTAAAATCAAATTATAAATCGAATTTCCAATTAAAAGTTTTTTATTTAATCTACAATCAGTATCTGTTCTATTACCTAAAATTGTATAAATGTTAATGTATTTAAATACGAAATGAATATGTAATGCGATTGGGTAATTGAAATAAATAAATTCATTAATTATATTCGTTTATAAGAATGAACTATTAACTGACCATATGATGATGATAAATATGTATGTATGCGATTATCTACTGCATTAAAGAATAATAATATTTATACTGGACTTATAAACAAAAATTAATAATGTATTCGTGAATACGATTACATACATGAGTATTCACTCGTACGTAAGTACGTTTGTATATTTAACGGTTGTATATAAGTATTTGCATATTTATGTAAATTTTAATGTAAATGAATTCATGTACATTTGTACATATCCATATCCATAGATTTATGAATAATAAGAGGTACATACATACATATGTGTGCGTAGATACGAGTATATGTGGAAATTAAATGTATGCTATACTCTGTACTGTATACATATAAAAATTATTTATTATACTGAATATTTAGAAATAATAACAAAAGTTTTTAATTAAATAAAATTTATTCTACATAAAAGATACAAGGAATACTTTATGATTACTTTATGTACGAGTATATACGAATTTCATACAAACGTAACGTATATGTTAGTATGTATGAATTTATGTACTCGTATTTCAAGTGAATATACATATGTACATATCTCCCTATGTGGATTTGTTGTTTGTTAATTTTTATCATTTTCTATTATTCTGCTTTTTTTTAAAATTTATTTTTACTATCATTTGTTTTTTTTTTTGGTTTTTTCTGATGTATTTTAGAGGTTTTTTTAATTGTTTTGTTTATAATTATAATTTATCTTTTAGAAATAAACAATTGACTTCGATTGTATTCGAGCCTATAAGTACTGTAATTAACATAGATACATATACATACACGTAATTAGAATTTTATTATTTACAATTTCATACAATAATTTAATGAATTTGTTATTATTATTATTATTTGTGTTTTTCTGGAATTTTGTTTAGAAAATAATTTTATATTTTTTTATTATTCTATTCCTTTTTTTTTAATTTCTATAATAAATTTGAAATTTATACTTTGCAATAAATTCACATTAGATCACATACGAGTATCTAATATTTTTACTTACCAATTAAAATTGAATATTTTTGTGCTTTAACTCCTTTTGATTTTTTCATTTTTTTTTTTGTTCTTTAAAAACAAAATTTATGGTTATTTTATTGTAAAAAAGGTAAATTATTTTTTTTTTTTAAAAAAAAATTTTCTTGTTTATATTTTCAAGAAAATCAAATTTCCACCGCGCAAATCACAATAAAAATTATTTAAAAAAAAAAAATATTTTCTTCTTTCTCTTCCTTGTATACACAGAAAATTTTTTAAAATTATTTTCTCAATTTTTCGGTTATTTATTAACGAAAAAAATTAGTCGGACACTAAATTTAAAATTTTTTATTATTCTACACTTTTGTTTTGTATTTTAACACTGAATGATAATTTATTCGAAATAACCGAAAAAAAAAAACAAAAATCTTTTAAAAAAATTCGTATTCGTATATTTGTTTATTTTTAAGGATATTTATAAAATTAATGTATGACGTACATACATTCATACAATCAATTAAATTTTGAAGAAATATATATATATATATATATATATATATATATTTTATATCCTTTCGGAAATTAAATAAAAAATAAAAGGAAAATTTGTTTTTTCTTTCAAACAAAATTAAATATCTAATTAATTTTTATTTTAAAAAAGATTTTACAAAAGATTTTATGAAAAAAAAATTGAAATTATTATTATAGTGAATGAATTTAGTAAGATGACTGGCTATTCAAAAAGGACTGATGTATAAAACAGTTTTTCATCTTGTATTTATATGTGGAAAAAATATGACTTTTTTTTTTGTATGTATTTGTTTGTTAGTGTGTTTTTATTCGATTCGAGTTTTAATAAAAATTGTTAATGAAAAAAGAAAAAAGATAATAAAAAACACAACAACAACAACAACAACAACAACAACAACAAAAATATTGTATAAGAAAAATTTTGTAATTGTACATTCTTTACACGCACATACATATATATACACAAAGAGTACATATTCGTATGGATGTTTGTATAGTTGTGAATGTTTCTCGCTTCTATTATTTGTTTTAAAGCATTTTTAATAAATACACCAATTGTATACGAAATATGTACTTATATTCGTAGATACTTACACATATACATACATATATAAATGATTGCAAGCATTCACAAAAATAAGAGTGGTACATATTATCAGTTATTGAATATACAGAGTATGTACACGAGTCTAAAACATTTCGGTAGGTATGGATAGATGTATGTATGTAGTTTAAGGACTTTCGTTTTTGTTCTCCGAAAATATCATTTTACCTCACATAAGAGCTAATGTGTTTGTATATGTAGGCGGTATGTGTAAGGTGCTATGAGGTGCTATCATACAAAAAACATTATACACAGATCCAAAACAAATATAGAAAAACGCATACATATACGCGCATACATACACCCGGTATATTTTTATGTTACATTAGGATTCTCTAGAGCTACATATAGCCCTACCCAAAAAAGTCACAAAACATTTTTTTTTATAGGGGTAACTAAGTATAAAGAAGAAAAACTTATTGTAAGATTGTTTTATACCGCGATTTATGTGATGATTATAATATTCATATATACTCATCTCATACACACACACATACATATTTACACATTTTTAAAAACTAGAAGAGTTATGAAAAACAAAAAAAAAAAATTATTGTAGAAGATAATGTGATGAAGATGATGTTGGTGTTGACGATGATGATGATGATGATGATATTATACAATAATTTTGTATCTTTGTTATATATACACATAAAAATATAAGAAACTGTATATGAACTCGTATATCTGTATGTGACTATGTAAAAATTTATGCTTTTATTATATGGGTGGTATTAAAATTTAGTGGTGGTATATTTGTGTGCATCATATAAATGTAATTGTAATAATCAAAAACACATATAAATGATATTTTATATGAATCTATTCCCCACATATACTACAATACATATGTACGAGTATTTACATACATTGGACTGTTTTAAGTGATAGTAAAAGGCGAATTTAATATACATATGTATGTACCTATCTATACTCGTATATGTAATCCAAAATGATAATTCTATTCGTAATGTTTATAAAGTTTATTAAAAGTTTTCTATATAATAAAATCTTTTAATAATTAATTTTCCATATTATGTACTTACGTACAGCTATAGCTTTGATGTTTATACTTTTATGGACACATTCAAATGTACATATATGTACGAGTATGTTATACTGTTTTTAGTACATAAATTTAGATATAATTTTGTAAATCATTATAGTATTATAAATATTTCTCAAAGTTATTTCATTTCCATATAACAACACAACATTGTGCTTCATAGTCTATGACTGTATACCTATATTAAAATGAAAATATTACTCCGTTTTCATACACAAGTACATAAATGTATGTCCGCCCGCATATAAATATCCATATGTGCAATTGTATATACGGATGTAAATTTGTAAATAAATGTACATTAGTAAATTAAATTGTGTACATTTAGCATTCATTTTTGGTTTCTGTACTACATATTACATACACATATGTATATTTTTTCTTTATTTTTTAGTTTCTACTCATGTGTTCCTATTCTACTACTCGTATATTTCTTCAAATTTTATATTATTTTATTTCTATCCTAAATTTGTTGAATTTTATTTTTTGTTTCATTTTTGTTTCATTTTTGTTTTTTGGATTGCTAATGTATGATCTTGTTGATGATCACACATTATTTTACGTTTACCTTTAAATTTTGCTGTGTATACTCTTTATTTACTTCTTTTAACATTTTCTCTTAATATATTTAGTTTTAGAATATATAATTGCAAAAAATAAAATACAAAAAAAAAAAATTTAGCAAATAGAATTGTTTTCTAAAATGATTATAAACTGTATAGACAGTATATAATTATTTATCTTTGTATAAGTGCTATATGCATACAATACACGTTCATGTAATATGTCAATATATCAATTGTATGTATGTACGTACGTGTATTATGTGTATGTATGTTTGTTTAAGTACAAAATATTTTAAGAAAATTGTGATACTATGTTACTTATAATGTTACATTATAGTACCATGCCCTACCTCACTCATATCTACATACACACATAATTGTATGTACTAGAGTATTATATATGATTATATGAACGAATATTGTGTGTTTGTATTTTTATTTATACGTCGTTACGGTTACATTTTATATTTTGTGTACCTTACATTTTGGTGAAATAAAATATTTTATGTTAAAATTTTTGAATTTACAAATGTACGAAAATAATAAAAAAAAAAAAAAATACGTACACAAATATATTATGTATGTATACTTACATTGATGTACATCAATGTGTTTGTGTTGTATATAATAATCATTATTATGTGTACTACAATGAAAAATATCTGTAACGAAAAAGAAAGAAAAATCAGTTCCCATCATGTTTTTCTTCTTTTTATTCAAATTTATATTTTCATTCGTTTTTTCTTTTTACTTCTTCTTCTCAGTGTTTATTCGAAAGAGAATCTTTTACACAAACTTCACACTCCAACCATTATACACCTCCTATAACCACATAAAATACTCTATATAATGTACTGTATTTATACTACGTATAACAACGTACTACAGTAAGCCATACTCACAATCCCAATCTATACATGAATCTACAACAGAAATCAGTGGTAATAATGATGATAATGATGGTTGTTTGTATACTGATACTGGTTGTGAAGTTGTGATGACGATGATGATGAGTTTCTGGTTTCATCATCTTCGAAAATATATTTTCATATGTTTGTGTACTCGTATGCATGCATTTGTATTTACATGAATTAAACTTAAAGAAACATAAAAAAATTTTTTATCTTCCTTCACAGTTGCATATAGAAGGTGAAGGTAGTTACAAACAAATTAAGTATTACAAAATTATTTGTACAAATAAAATTTAACACCAAAAATAAAAAAAACAGGCAAATAAATAAATTAAAAAAAAAAAAACATTAAATAAAAATAATAAAAAATAAAATTTAATTGTAAAAAATAAATAAATAAATAAATTGTTTTTGGAATTGTGATTTAATTGTGATTTTCTGGTAAAGATAATAAAATAAAATTTGTAAAGAACACGTGCTAATGTCGTTCTGCGGTTTTTTTTTTTTCGTTTATTGCCTGAATTTTTAGTTTTATTTTATTTATAAGTAAAGATAAGAAAATCGTTTAATTACTAATTTTTACTTTCATTAAGTATGTACATATATATAGCTACACAGTTTAATTGCTATAAACTACAAAAAATGTATATAAATTTTAGTTTTATTTTTTTCATTTAAAAATTTATTCAAAAGTATTATTAAGACAGAAATTTCATTGTTATAAAATCTTAGTTTATAGTTGCTTTAAAGAATTATAGAATTTAATTAAATTAAACTAAAACTATGTGTATGCTGATCCTTTAAAATAATCACATTATAATTTATCAATAGTTTGCAATTCTTGAAGAGTACCTATTCATGCTGATGCGGCAATATTCGCATACCTACACCTACCTACATTTTTTTTCTCTAATTTATTGTCGTTCTAACACTACACTTATTAGAAGAACTTTCACCTTTAATGGAATAGGTGTAGTTCTCTAAGTTTCATAAATTTTTAATTAGTGAATTGTGGATGAAAAATTTTAAATCTAAAATAATAATTTTTCGATAATTATGACATACACAACGACACACATAAGAGTATACTATATGGCGCATAAGTAGGGTAGCTAAACTACACATTCATTATGTACAAAGATGAGAGGTATAAAATTTACGATCACATACTATCGTATACTATTCACTCTTATACATAGTTTAGTCATAAGAAAATATTTAATGCAATTAATTTTATTTAAAACTAGAGTGTGCCTGCGACTTCGTCCGCATTGTCATAGAGCTATAAAACGAACCACGGTATACAGAATAAGGTGATCCCGAGCGAAGAAGCTCTTTGTAAAGCTTTATGTTATTACGTCATTTCTATTGAGTTTGTAATTCAATTACCACGATTGCCACGATCCACGATCAACCACGATTATCAGTTCATTTAGAAGAAAACGCTTTTCATACATTTTATAGATTTTTTTCAGACCTTCATCTGTTTAATCCAAATTTTTATTGTTTTAAATAATTAAATTTGAAAAAAAAAGTAGCCTATTATTTGTGGGAGGAATCACTCTTTAAGATAAAAAAAATTCCATCAAGATTGGTTCAGCCGTTTTCGAGATTACCCGGAACATACATACATACAGACAGACAGACAGACAGACAGACGCAACAAATTTATTTATAAGATTAGATAAAAAATATTTGAATATGATACGCATGTTAATGATTACATAATATAATTGAATCCTGAAATTGTTATTTAGTTATAATCTTTAAATGTACATAAATTGTTTGAATTAATAATAATGTTTCACTTTTGTATTTTTATGTATAATTGTAAATGTATAAAAAATTTTTTTTTTATTTATTCTTTTGGAAAATGTTCTTATCATCGACCATGATCTTTTATATACATACATTATATCATCTACTCACTAAGTATATAAACGTATGTAAATATGTACATAAATGTACTATTTTTTTTTTTTTTTAAATTGAATCCTTTTCAGAACTTTATTAAGGATGTACATATAATAAAAACGATTTGTATGCATGAATTCATTAAATAAATTATTTTATATTCAATATTTGTTTAAATTAATTCTTTTATTTGAATATCCTTTAGCATAATTTATTTCGATTTATAATATTCGCATGTACAATATATTGATTTTCTCTTTTCTTTTAGGAAATTGAATAATTATTTGAACAATTTGTTATATGTATTTAATATTATCATCTAAGTTTACATTTGAAAGGATTTTATTTTTCAGGAAATAAAAAAAAAAAATCGGATTAAAATAAAATAAATGGAAATATTTACAAATAGTCGTTACATTATATACGTACTTACTTACTTTTAATTTTGTCTTATTATTTTAATTTTGAATAATAAAATTTCAATTTTCGAAAATATCAAATATTATATAATCTGTATATTATTCTATGATATCCTTTGATTAATTAATAATTTAATTATGGTATATATTTAAAATGATTCAAATAAGTAAAATGTGGAAATTCTGATATCAAATTTGTGAATGAAAGATTATTTGTGATTTCATAAAATCGATTGGCTTTAAAGATAAATTGGTTAAGGTAAGATCTACGAGTGTACGAGTATGAAAGTTCATCGAAAATTTTATCTGTCACATTTTATTAGATAACAACTGACAGTAACTGACAAGTAACTGAGAAATATAAACGTTTTAGGAAAATATGCGATTGAAAGAAATTATTGGGGAGTCTACAAAAAGTATAACAATTGAGGACAAACAAAAGTCGAATTTCCCAGAGAATATAAGATAAGTTTTGTAATAGGTTTTAATGGTTTAATCTAATAGAATCAAATCAACGTTAAATTGATGTTCGGGTAAAACTTTCATTAATTTATTGTTAATCAGGTAGGTATTATTATCGCAACTGTAGCGTTCTTGTACTCTTGAAAGTGGCAAAAAATTATGAAAGCCGCAACGCTAGTAATTATATGCACCACAGGTTCATTATGTTCTTTATACGGATAACCTAAAAAATGAATTGGAAAAATTTTTTGATTGGATTTCTTCGATGGTTTCGATTCAGTATTGGTTCATGAATCAGATTATACAAGGATTTTCTAATCTACTAGGTATATTTCCTGCGTTTGTTGTTTTTTCTTACATTTTATACGTCGTATACCTAATCGCTAAGATTTACAGATTTACACTTATCTTTTATTGTAAATCAGTTCTTCTTAATTACGCAAATATAAAATCAAAGATTTTATTTTTCTTAATCCGTTTTATTTTTTTTTTTCAATTCCTTTTTAATTTTTGTTTTTTTTTTTTTTTTTGTTTTTTTTTGCCTTTTGTTAATAAACTGTGTTAAATGAATAATTAATCATTTATGTTATGATTATAATTATTATTATTACTAAATGAGCGATTCTAATTATCGATTAGTCATCATTTATTATTTATAACTAATACAAACATACACGAGCATGTTTCTATCCAAATACAATAAAATTTTATTTTTTTCACATACATATACAAATACAGTACATACAACATAACATATATGTATATATTTATGTGATTATGATCTAAAAAGTAACAAACCTAACAAAAAATACCAAAAAAAAAAAAAAACATTGTAGAATGTTAATGACTAAATTTTTTTTTTTAAATTATTATTTTTACTTGTTTGTAATTGTTTAATTTATGTAGTATTTATACGAGTACATATATGTATATGTATTTGTAGTATATGTATATATGTATATGTTGTATGGAATGAGTATTTTGAATAGATTTAATTGTTATCATTGATCATTTTTATCATATAATATGCGCTTGTAATTATAAATATTTTTCATTTAATTCATACACATACAGTATATATACATATATAGATATTTTGTACGTAAATCTATGTAGTATGTAGTATGTTCATAAATGAAAAAAGTTGATTTTAAAAATTTATTATTTTTCATTTGTTTTGTTTGTTTGTATTATTATTTTGTCACCTTTTACTTCATTAATCTTCATACATTAATAATATTCATAGACTGTATATAATACTTATTACTAGACTCAAACAATATACGAGTATCTACATATTTACATACAAGTATTACATAATATTATGTTTTCAGATCAAATCATTAATTCTTAAGACGGATAAATATGATATTCCCACATACATTATGTACATATTCGCATAAATTTTGATATATGTACTATTAGACGCTTTCAAAAATGAAACATTATTCTAATAGAAATCAAAGCATATAAATGTACAAGTGTATGTATTATTTATGTATGTATATGTAGTGGTACTCATATGGTACTTATATAGAAATGATATCATCCGGATAAGAAGACAAAAACAAAGATGACAAAGGCAAAAAAAAAAAAAAATAAAAATAAAACGAAACTATATGAAAGGATGTCATTGCATTCATGGCAAAAATTTATGCTTTTGCATACTTTTGCGCGTATATAGACTTGTATTCATTATTTTATGTACTTCGTATATCCTATATATAACTTAAATTGTAGTATGAATTTTATATATATAGTAGATGATAATGATGCAAGCAAAGATAATATGCATATGCATATTAAATTAATTTGAAAGTGCATATTAATTTATGCTACCAAATTATAATATTCATTAAACTATCAACATATGTATGTATGTGCATATGTAAGAGTATATATATTATATTTCAGATAATATACTTAGTACATGAAAATGTTTTATTTACATAAAAGTATATTTATGTGCATTAAATATGAGAACTTTGGTATTGATTTTTCTTTTGTGTCGGTTAAATTTATGTATAAGAGTACATATATGTATACTCGTATATGGTATCACATAAAAAAAAAAAAAAAATTGTTTTTTGTTTGTTTTATCTTTGTGTTTCATTATTTGAATTTTGCTATCACAAAAAAGAATTTTAGAAAATGATGTCATATGTGTATTCAAAAACAAAAAAAAAAAAAAAAAAGAAATCATATTCGCGCAATGAACTTATGTCATTTTCATTTTTGAAATTATTCGCACACTGTATACAATTGTAATTATTCTTATCATCGTCATTCTATTTACGAGTACCTACCTACCTATATAATTACGTTAATTTTAATATGTATGTATTAATATTTCGGCATTAATTTTTGACTGCAACATTATTTTCTTGTCTTGATTTTTGAGTGACATTCGATACACATACAAAAGTAAATGATGCATCATATATTATGTATAATTGCAAATTACGTACTTGATGTAGAATGTGTCGGTAACGTGTATAACTTCCAAGTAAATTTTATATGTATACGTACATGTATCTATTATGTGTAGCAAAAATTGAAAAAAATAAACAAGCCGTCTTGTTGAAACCAAATATCATCTTATCGATATTTATAAGGTGCAATAACAATTTTACAATATATGTATATTCAGGTGTGCTCTGTTAAAAAATTTCATTTTTGAAATAAATACATACTTCAAAATAAATCACCTTACATACAAATAAATATACTCGTACATATGAAAGATAAAAGCACAAATTATGAAATTACATAAAATCCAAAATTAAAAATAAAAAAAAAAAAAAATTCATCTTCAATTTTTGATCATTAATTCAATCGTTCATTGCTTTGTTTTTGTTTTTTTTTTTTTATTTTTAACTTTTTGGGAGTTCGCAAAAATAAAAGAAGAGAAACATTAGATAGTATAAAGTGAAGGTAAAAAAATGTTGGTATACATAATATCCATCATTGCAGTTCAGTTGTTGGTGCCAAGGGCATTCATCTTAAATTTACTACTTGAAATGAAATTTTTAAAGCTATCGATACATTTAACGAAAACAAAAAAAAAAAATGTAATTTTAGGCAAATAATAATTTTTCTATAAAATAAGTACTTTGCAAAAAATTGAGTAATTTAAATTGTGTCTGAGTCTGAGTAGATAATGTGTGCATAACAATACATGCACTTGAGAAGAAATATAGATGAACAATAGAAAATTATAAAAGATTCATTGCGCTTGAAAAAATTAAAATTATAATTATTGTTTCCATTTAAAAAGTAATTGTTTTTTTTTTTTTTTTTTATTTTGTAAATGATGTACTCGCGCACAAATCACAACCGCCGCCACACACACAAACTTTGGATATTTCCTGTATTATTTAACATTTATCGCTAATGTTGTTGTTGTTATTGTCGCTGTGACTGCCTATATCTGTTCATATACGAGTATATCGATTGACCAATTTTTAATGGTATATCAATTATTATTATGTACGAGTATATGTTTATTTTTTACGATCATCACATAACTGAATTATTTTCGAAATCGAATCGAAATTTAATATGTAAATATTAAAAGTCAAAGACGATAAATAATTTCTCTATGCGCATAATTAAGTTATTACAAAAAGAAGTAATAAAATAATTTTATTTTTTAATTTTCGAAAAATATTTTATTTTTTTTTCTATAGATACTTATTTTCTATATTAGATACTCGTACTATAATAGAAATAAAATTTATCATTCTACTATACTTCGTACTACGTACTACTTACTTGTACATATGTACATACATAAATTTTTTTCGGATAATTCTGTGAAATTGTTAAATTTTTTATAGTATGCGTGTAGTAAAATATTTATTTACTAAAAACAAAAAACATCTCTTTCTGTTTAAAAAAAAAAATAAAAATAAAATAATTTCTTATTATTTTATTGATTGATTTACGGATATGTTTCGCATATTCGCTCACATCATTTCTACATATATAAATATGGAATGGATCCATTCATTTATTCCTCATACAATTATTGTAAAAGTGTAAATTACTCACATACAGTGCGTTTCAATTGAATAGGGCCACCTTTTTTCAATGAAGTTTTATGATTTATTCGTATTTTTTTCTCGATAATTGATTTTTTTTTTAATTCAAAACTAAAGTACAACTTCATTCTTGAATTTCAAAACGAAAAAAATAACTGGTTTTATATGTTTAACGTTAATTTTTACTGTTTATTGTCTGGTACTTAGAAAAAAGCACATTTTTGCTTGCTTCACTTGAATAAGGCCACCATAAAAATTAATATAAAGGAGGGAAGTAAATGATTGCAAACACATAGTTTTTGAACAAAATTGTAATTTTTTTATTATTATTAAATTTTAGTACTTTGTACATCCTCCTTTTTTTAAAATTACTTCATATATTCTATTCGGCAAGGAATTGTATAGTAGTGACTTCAAATAACTTAAGGAAATTTCCCTCCAGGCGACTTTAATGGCCTGAATTAATGACTCGTTATCATCAAACTGTTTGCCACCTTCGTACACTTTTCTTACTAACCACCTCCATACGTTTTCCATTATGTTGAGGTCTGGAGAATAGGGTGGCCAATCGAGGGTTTCAACATTTTGGCTTTGAATCCAGCTTTTAACTATCTTTGCTGTGTGGATAGGTGCATTATCGTGCTGATATATCCAAGGTATGGGTCCAAAAATGTCGTGAAACTTCGAAAAGGCATTTTCCAATATATTTTTATATGTAATTCCAGTCATTTTTGTGGACTGGAAAACCAAATCGATAGTTCCATAATAAGAAACTGCTCCCCATACCATTACACCACCCTCTTTACTGTGATGTCTATCTAAAAACAGTTCGTCTTTTCGTAAATCGTGGAAATAATGATTAAAATTGTCCGGGCCCATCAATATTAAATTTTTTTTCATCTGAAAAAACGACTTTGTACCATTGCTTTTGCCATACCATATGGTGCTTAGAAAACTGTAATCGATTTTGTTTCCGCACTTCATTAAGTGGTGGTTTTCTTTTAATTTTTTTGTATTTTAAATGTGAAGCTGCTTTAATTATGCGCCGGACAGTCGAAACACTTGCTTTAACCTTACACTTGAACTTGATTTTGACTGCAGAATTACTGGGATTTGATGCTTCATGAAGAATTAATCGTTTGTCTCGGGGAGTTGTTGCTTCGGAAGTACGTCCTTTCATGTTTTTTCCATATTCATAAATATTTTTTAAAAAAATTATTAACTACCGTTTTGCTTCTTCCAATTTTTTTGCCTATATCACGGCTAGAGTATCCTTCATTCTTATAAATTTTTATTTTTTCCTTCTCTACTACAGATAACACTTTATTTCTTCCCATTTTAATAAATTTAATCAAATTTTTGTGCTTTATGTAATATTGATAGAAACAAAATGTCGAATATTTAATAGAAAAACTAATTTCAATTAGAAATGCAAAGCCTACTTCTTTAATAACATCAAAACTACAAGTGGCCTTATTCAAGTGAAGCAAGCAAAAATGTGATTTTTTCTAAGTACCAGACAATAAACAGTAAAAATTAACGTTAAACATATAAAACCAGTTATTTTTTTCGTTTTGAAATTCAAGAATGAAGTTGTACTTTAGTTTTGAATTAAAAAAAAAATCAATTATCGAGAAAAAAATACGAATAAATCATAAAAACTTCATTGAAAAAAGGTGGCCCTATTCAAGTGAAACGCACTGTACATACACATATTTACATTGCATTCCATTACATATTGCTTGCAGTATAAATGTTACGCAATTATTTTGTAAAATTGATTTATATATCATATAATCGTATTTCATATACTTTCGAAAGTACTATGTGATGCCATTTCTGTTTTCTTCTCATTTCGATCGAACCGTACAATATATTTACGTACATATACATGTAAGTACTTTGTGCAGTTATACATATACTAGAAAGTTTATTTATAAATGTATATGTATACGTATTAATGTACAATTTTCACGTTTCTTATACATAAAATATCTATATATGAATTCTTATCAAATTAAATATAAACAAAACCAGAAATGTATTATTATTGTTCCTGTTAGTAATAAAAGTTATTTTCTTCTTCTACTACTACTTCTTCTTGTTTTTTGGTAAATAATTTTATTTATGATTTTGCTGTGTAAAAATATGTATTTCAAATGTAGCCAAAAAACATAAAACCACCACAAAAATTCACAAAATCCACAAAATCAAAAAAAAATAAAAGAAAAAAATACTTGTCTAATAAATTCATGTAACATAATGGGATGTAGTAAGTATAGTAACATTGAGCGTAAGTGTAGTACGAGTACATCTGTATACTTTCGTATAATCTATAGAAAAAAAAAAAACACAAAACAAAATTGAAAAGTAAAAGAAGATAACATTCAGAAAATTGTGAAAATTTTTAATACTTACATACATTTTTTTCTGCGATCTATAGAGAAGAAATGTTTCGTAATCAAAAAAGAAGAAGAATAAACAAAATAATTTCCAGAACTATGTATGTATAAGGATTTTAAAATAATGAAAAGAAATGAAAACCAAAAAAAAGGAAAGTAAAGAAAAAAATGTTGTTAAAGTAATTTTTCAAAGTTCAATGAATAAGAATTCTGATATTTTTCAATTTTCATTCTATAACACTCGTTAAAATAATTTTTTATTCACACAAAGTATACTTGCTATACGAATGTTATATACTTGCTATATGTATGCATCATTTTTCATGTCAGAAATTTTAAAAGAAGAAATTTCATTTATAAAAAGTCAGAAACTTGAATTATATACTGGTACATTTTTATGTAGAAATTTATTTTTTTTTAATTGTATTATTCTTTTCATTTATTTACTTGTTTTTTTTCATTGCAATTCTGTTTTTTTTTTCTCTCTTTGTTTTTAAATTTTATTTAATTTTTATTTTCTGTAAGTGAATATTTTACGTTTTTCATGCTTATTAACATCCGATTTGTTATGTACGATGAAACATGTTATTGATGAATGAAATTCATAAATGCAAGTAATTACTTAGTTTTCTATACATTTCACATACATATTTATTTCAGTTAATAACATGAAGTTTTTCTTGAAGTTTTGAACTTGACCTTTAGTTTGAAAGTATGTGTAATAATTATATGTAAAGGTAAAAGTAACAATATTTTATTGCTATGTAGTGTAGTATTAACAGCAGGATTATAATATAATAGTCCAGTCTATAAACATGTATTGTGAGAGCTTTGTTTTTTAATATTTTACTACTAGTACTAGTACTGGTAAAGTACAGACTTTTGTCAACTGAGAATTGTTGATTATTATATTAGAATTATTGACATATTATTGTCTCAGTTCTATACAACCTTCGCCTCCGCAATACTTGCCTCCAAAGCATTCTATTTTTCGGTATCGTTCTCCAGCTTTCTAAGCCCATACTTTTCATTTCATTTTCAAACTTTTCGGTCGTAAAGTATTTTTGGTCTCTTTTTCCTTCTCTTCCCCTTGGGACAGCTTTTTAAGCATTTAACCACATTAAACTACTTACTATCCCGTCGTCATCTGCCCTTATAAGACGCTCTGCCCATCGTATTGTCGTTATAATGAAATATACCTAGTACTTAGGTATGTCATTTAATTATTTTATGCGCTCTTCATTGTACCTTAGCCTGAAGGCAACATCCTCACACCTAACTGGGCCAAGTAAAAAATACTGTTTACTAATAAGTTCATAATAATGACAAACCAAAAGAAAGGAAATATGAAAAAAACCAAAAATATGAGAATAAACAAGAAAAATGATTAAGATAATTTCAAGATTTAAGAATTTCGTAATTTTTTCGTGTTTAAAGTTTTCAAAAATATTTTTTTTTTTTTGTACTTTTATTAAAAATGAAAAGATATAAGAGAAAATTCCTATACTCATTTCGTAATATTATCTGTCGATTATGTGTTGTGTTACTTATTGAAATTGATCTCCTTGAAATTGTCAGCTATAAATCAAAATTGAAAAAAATGAAAAATGAAAATTTTTTAAAAAAAAAAATAATTTTAATTAATAAAACATTTTAATTGGAACACTATACTGATAAATGTTTTCATTAAATGCGAATACTCGTATTCATATACATACGTTATTTTTATTGGAACAAAAATTACAATGTAAATATTGATACCAAATTTACATGTAATATACTCATACTCATACTCTTACAAATGTAAAATATGTACCATATATTGTACTTTTCATAAATGTCCTATACCATGTTTGTATACAATAACTTATTCACGTTTACATAAGAATTGAAAATTATTGATCTTTCGGACAGATTCAATTAAAATATAAAGACGTATGATATGGACGTATGTTACGTACGTTTGTATAGAAAACTGTATGTGTACGAGTGTATAGGTATATATGTACATTTTTTCTTGAATAAATAATTATAATATTATTATCATTATACGAGTATGTACCCGTATGTATGCTGTATAGAAGAGTTGATACTTGGTTTTATTACACAGTGAATGATATTGAACTTGACGATAATTTATAAGCGACTTTAAATAATCACTTCGACGACCACAGCGGGATGGATTTTCTTATCGTTCATAAAAATAATCACGCGAATGTAATTTTATGCGAGTTATAATGTACATACGTATAGTAAATAAAATATATAAATATGTATACTTACTTGAATACTTTAGGTATGAGCATACTATCACGCATACATTTTAATGAATCGGTACATTACTACACCACACATACGTTTATTCACATGCTAATACTCTACTGATATGTATCTGTTGCTGTTGCTGCTGCTGATGCTGAATAAAAATGTTGATGCTTAACAGACGCATCAGTTGTAAAAATTACATTATTTCTTTCTTTTGGTATTAAATAAGTATACCGACGGTCGGTCGAAAACGAAGTGTGTCTGTATAATGTTTATATAGACATAGTATAATTTAACATAATATGTATGTTTGTACATATTTATTGAGAAACATGACGTGTGGTAAGATATGATAGTGTAATTTTGATTTCTCTTATGATAAGCTACCTACAATAAGCATATGAATTTTTAACAAATTAAAATGTAAAGAGCATACTTGAGTTATTGAATGTGTGTAAACATAATATGCTGATAGCGGAATATATGGTCATTTTGAAGTACGAGTATAAATGTATTGTGATGATTGTGATATTTATTATACGACTCTATACAATGCAATAAAACACATGTGACATGAGGTTCCGATTGATTTGTGATCAATGAAATTAAACAGAAGAAGCTACACATCATTTACCTTTGTTTACCTATATGAGAGATTTTATTTCTAGAGTGATGTAATTACACAATTAATCAGTCAAGAACATCATTTAATGATTGTGAATTATGATCGAGTTATTATTCTTATTCTATGGTTTACTGAATTCAATTAATATAGAATTCTATAGAAAATTATATGAATAGAATATTTTTCTATTGTGTATGATGATATGATTCAAAGAAAAATGTAAATACATATCCAAGGATATAAACAGAATCTTTATAAAAAGCCGAACTGATAAAATTGCGTATTATGTGCAAATAATTTAATTTGAACAAAATTAGTAATTTTGCATATTTAAGGAATAATAATTGTCCTTCGGAATAATGAAATTATATATTGATTATTGATGTGAAAGGTATATAAAAAAAATGAAGAAAACAAAACATTAATAATTTTCTAAAGTCATTATAGAATCAATAGGATTTATGTTTGAATATAAATGAGGCCATGGAAAAATGAATTCAAGGATATTTTTCAAAAGTAATTTATTACATAACTTGAATTGAAAAAAAAAATCCTTTATCTTCATACTTGTCGAGAAGCACTTGATTAAAAAGTATTCATCTTCGTTAGAATAAATTCGATTGTAAAGTTTAAAAGTTACTCGCTTAAATCTTTTGTTTTTTAAATTCGAACTATCATCATGTAATCAGTATTGAAATTATGAGATTAGGTGAAAGACGTTATTTTTTTCTTTGATTCTAAAAGGTATATTCTTGAAAGTTTACATTTCTTGACAGTAATGTTTAATGGTAAAGGGTATTTATGATCTTATCGACAAAAATACTAGCCACCTTGTACTCGTATTTATACAGTTCCATTACATGAGTTATGGAATAGATACTTCAAGTCATTTAACATTTTATCTCAAAGATTTTTTCTGTATTATTTTTTTTTTTATTATTTTTAAATTTTCAGATCTTTGAATTTGTTTAGATTTTTTTCAAATATAACCTTGAACTGAACTCTCATAAACAAAATTCAAAAATGTATATTCAGTTGAATTGCGTAGTTTATTTTGAACATACATTTTGTATATACATGATACGTATAGTATCATTCATATCTTTATTATTTTTCAAATTTTTTTGTTTCGTTTCATCTGTTTAGATTTCATTGATAAAAAAAAAAAATAAGTAAATTTATCATTTTTTAATGATTTAAATGACTTTCTTATCTTGTATTTTTAATTTTCTGGTGATAAATATGTAGCTGTCAAAAGAGGAACTGTATTATGTAAATGGGTGATAATGGTTCTAACCTTCATTTATGAAAAATTGAAATTGAGAATGAATTTATCTCATTTACATTTTTTTAGATAATAGATAGCAAATATACTGTGAATAAGTATATGTATACATACTTCTAAAGTATGTACATTTACAAATTTTTTTTCTTTTGAAATTTTGAATTCTGTACCAAAAACAGAAAGTATTCGTATATGAGATCGTATGGGTATAGATCACATCATGAACATAGTAAAACACGTATGAAGTATTTAAACTTGTACATACATATGAAGGATACAAGGCATTTCATGTGATTATATAAAGTTAATGAAAAGTTTTTTTGTGATGTCACTGTCGAGGTCTTTTATTTATTTTTTTTTTTGAAAAAAAAAGAACAAAAAAACATTCTCATTAAACTTACATTTTTCTTCACATATGTACATACAATATGTAAGTGTATATGAACTGAATAGAGCGAAAAAAAAAAATCAATAAATATCTAAGATCTCATTAAAATGTAGTTTAAAAAGTATAGCAACCGGAATTCCGCAACCATATAAATGCATATACCTTAGATGTACAAATTTATAGGTAACAACACACGTACACATATGTACAAATATGTTTTACGTTTATTCTTTTTTTTTTTTTTTTTTGGATTGTCATGATGCTTTTAGTGTGTCGTATATCAGTTTCTAGATATGGATATTCGTAGTTTACATATAATACGTGCACAGATTTATTATTTTTCAAAAGATTCAGATTTTTATATTCAATTTGAAAATTCTCTGCATATTTTTTTTTGTGGTACATATTATAGTTAAAAAAAACTTTTTAGGTATATCTACTAAAAAAAAAGAAAATTTAATCATACCAAAAAAATACATAAATTCAGAAGAAAGCATGAAAAGAAATTTCAAATCAAATATGAAAAAAGTTTTTCTTGATTTGTTGGTTTTCTATACATATTTTCAGTATGAATGCATGTAAGCACTTACATACATATGTCTTTTTATTATTTTGCACTTTCAATGATATAGAAAATCATCTTCTTTTCTCTGGAGAGTTTCCTACGAATGTATCTATAGAGGTACCTACTAATCGTACTATGTATATACATATATGTACATATCATATGTGTATGTACGAGTATATAGGAAGGTACAGGAAATCTATAATAATGTGATATATTTCATATTGAATTGTGCATTATAATGTAAACCATCCAAATGTAATATTTGTATCCGTATCATTGATGCATGCTTACATATAGTATACGTATGTACCTGCATACATACATATATGAAAACTGATATGAACATATTTGTACATGATTTTATTATGCACATATTACACATGTAAACAGTAAGTAGTAAGCACACATTAGTATATAAATGATGCACATTACCATCCTATATACTACATATGTATGCATGTACATTTGTTACACATAACCTAACATATTTGTGGATTTATTCTGTTGGGATAATAAGCACGATTTTGACGTAACTTTTTCGTTACATATGATGCGGTTACATATACACATGTACGAGTATGAGGATTTTGTGTAGTTTTATTTTTTTTATTTTGTTTTTTAGTTTGTGTTTTTTAAACAAATTTTCAAAAATTTATTTATTTTTTTTTTGATTTGTTCTCTTTTCTTTTTTTTTACTATTTGAAATTTTCTCATGATCGGAAGAAATAAATTGAAAAAAAAAAAAAGAAAATAATAGATATTCTCCTTTGAAGGTAAAATTTGTAGTACGTATTTACGAGTATAATGTATGTAACCTGTATGCTTGTATGTATTTTCGTATATGCAGATGCTCACATGCATATTATATGATTTTGTATAAAATGTAATACATATAAGGTTGTTTAATAAGTTTTGTCGTTCGATAAGAAAGATGAGATTTTATGATTCGACATACACTTTAATATTCAATATTCAATCTCCCTGAACTTCAAAACATTTGTTGTTCCAGCGATCTTCTAATTTATGGATTCCATCTGTGAAGTGAGAAGAAGCGAGAGACTGTTTTGGAATACGATTCCATAACTCCTATTACGTGTTCGTTTGATGAAAATGGTTTCCCACACATAAACTGTTTGAGATGTGAGAAGAGTTTAGAAGACAGACAGAGCTAAATCTGGCGAATGGGGTAGATGTTGTAACAATTCATAGTTTAATTCATCAATTTTCGTTATGATTTTTTGAGCTGTGACAAGAAGAAAAGGATGCGTTGTCTTTATGGAAAATTACATTTTTCTTCTGTATAAATAATAACAATAATAATCTGATTTTATTTGTAAAAAATTATTGTGACACGTCAGCTTTGAATAGCTGTAAATATGCGAAAGTGTTGACACATCTACACGGAATTGCCGCACGTCCGCACGTATTCACAGAAAAGTATTAATTTTTTAACCTAAGCTAAGAGCGACTAAAGCTATTGTACAACAAAACTTACTGAACAACCTTATATTTTGTTGTGTGTCTTCAGAAAAAAAAAATTGAATAATAAGAAAAATTTAAATTTTCATTATAAATAATGTACAATAACAAACAATATAATGTTACATAAAAATTTATTATAAATAGAAGTGAAGAGCATACATTTCGTATTCGAAATATAAAATGAAAATGAAAGCTAGCGAAAAAAAATAAAAATAAATAAATAATATATAATTCAAATGTCCAAATATTTAAATTAAAACATAACTTTAATATCTATAAAATACTTATAATTTTTTTTTCTATTTTTCTTTAGTAAAAATATTTTAAGGAGGAAGAAATTGATTTCAATAAAAAAGATAAATGGAATAAAATAGTGTATATACTTGTATGTATATGGCTTTTACTATATCCTATATCTAATATTTATCTTTATTGTAATGTTTGTTTTCATAAGTAGTTGTGATTATATTGTTTGAGGTACAAGGCGACGGCGGTAACAACATGCATAATAAGGTATACCGTCTACCGGTTAATAAAAATTATGTAAATTTTTAAAGTCGGTCGTTGTCATTGTGGCGTTTAGTCATTTTATTATGTTTTATGCTCTTTTGTATCATTTCTTTTGGTTTTGTTGTATAGTTTATTTTTGTGCCTTATTTTTTGTCTTTGCTTCCTTTTTACATAAAAATATGAATTATTAATTGAATTTTGGGGATTTGGTTTTCTTTTTTTAGTTTTCTATTCAATTGAAAATTTTCAATATTGCATTTTCTTTCATTTTCTCTTAAAAATATGAAATTCAATTGAAAAGGATCGTTTTGTACTTGCCTTATACACTAAATTTAAATTACAAAATTATGAAAGAAAAAGAAAATTCAAAATAAAATTTGAATAAAAATTGAAAATAAAATTTTGGATTCCATAGGTTTGGTTTTAAATAAATTTTTACATTATTTGCACTATGTGTGCATGGTTGGTTGGTTGGTTGGTTGGTTGTAGTGGCAGTCCGTGTAGAAACAGACTCAATTAGCACTTTGTGTGCCGTTTTGTTACCACAGACTTGTAGGTGTTGGTTGTTTTCTCTACGCTATAGCCATTTCGTCTTGTTCAGGTAGTAGACCAAACTGCCTACTGTTAGACTGGCCACCTCCGCGAGTTCTTCGAGGAAAGGCTTACCGAAAGCCCTTAGTCTAGTTTTAGCTAATGCTGGACACCTGCAAAGATAATGTAAGAGAGTTTCTTTCTATGACTGGTCCTTGCAGCTTCTGCAGTGCGTGTTATACGGTAGACCCAATCTGGCTGTGTGTTCTCCGAAGGCCAGTGACCTGTTAGAATAGCCATGATTCTAGTGATCTCTCGTCGGTCTCTACCGATAAGTGATAGGGTTCTTTTCCTATCAAATTCCGGCCAAGTAGCTGTTGATACAAAGCAGGTGGATAAGTTCTTCCAACAAGCAGTAAAGCCAGATCTCTCGCTTTACACTATTTACCGGTATGTTTATTGGTACTATTGCCAAAAGGCGCAGATTTGAGCTCTGCTCGCCAACGAGTTGGCCTGCTCGTTACCCTCTAAGTTTCTGTGACCTGGAACCCATATGAGGGTAACTTGAGTCTTGCTCGTTAGTCTATCTATTGCTCTTCTGCATCTTTCTGTTATCTTTGAGTTGAAAGATACTGCTCCCAAAACTCTGATTGCGGCCTGCCTATCGGTACATATACCGACGGCTTTTTGTGTTGTTACTGCTGTCATATCATACAGAATTTCGCTTGCCTTGAGAATCGCGAGTATCTCTGCCTGAAAGACACTTGCGAAATCTGGCAGGCGAAAGGACTCTGAGACCGGGGATTAGCTCATGTAAACACCCGAACCCACTCCACCATCCGTCTTAGACCCATCTGTAAATATGACAAAGTCGTAATTTTCTATTATTGCGTTCTGCCTCCACTCTTTCCTGGAGGAACATTTCACCTGGAAATTTTTTTCAAAATGCAATATTTTTGTATTATAATCTGTTTGTACCGTGCTAAGATTTTAGGAATTTCCTCCAGAATGCTGCTATGACCATATGTTTTGCATACTGTATGGAAATTTAAAATTTTCAATTGAATTTTTATTTAATATTTTTATCAGGCAATTTTATCATATGAAAATAAATCATCAAATACACCTGGCAGACAAGCAGTATAAAACGGGCAGATATTAAGATTTTTTTTGGAAAATATATAATAAGAATTCATCATTATTTTGGGTATTGTAATAAATAAATAAAAATATAAAAAATAATTATTTAAAATTAATCATAAGTGTAATAAATGTATGATATACACGGGTATGTAGTAAACATTTTTACAACAAGGGCATATCGTTATACAAAATGAGAAGACAAATGGTAGTATTCCCATGATAAAATTAACAATATTCGCACGGATATATTCTTTCAAAAATTTGTATGAATTTTACATCTCGTTTATGTACAAGACGATGTATGAGCATACAGATCTATGCAAAAGTCTATGCTGGTGTAAAATATTGTATATGTATCGTTTTTAATATAGAACAGTCTATAAGGAATGAAGTAAGAAAAATTAGAAGTCATGTACTATCAAATTATATCCAAATATTATTATAAATCTTGTGCTGATAATATAAAGATGGTAATTATGCGATGACGATGACGATGACGATGATGATGTTTTAATGATGACTAAGAGTCATACTTTTGAATTTATTGTGTAGATGGATGTGCATACATTATGTATACATATTTAGATGAAAACATATATACATACATACGAGCACTATTATGTGCAACTGCACTGCAACATTGTGATTATATGGATTATTTCAAATCGAAAATCAATCGAATCTGATATACATAACATCTGAATTTTATAATGATTCAAGGACGAATTTAAATTATTTTACTTTTACCACCTTCTATATTACACTTATATACCTACATACTTAATAATTGCAATGATATGAATATCGGATATATAGCAGCTACTCGTACATAACGTAAGTACGTATACAGCTATTATGAATTATGTATGTATCTTCGTTCGTTCATTTAAACTTTTACTTATACTCGTAGTTAGTACTCGTAGATACCACATAAAACATTCTATTTTTGTATTTAATCATACAGTTAGTTGATTTATGAAATACGATTACAGTATATTTCATATATTCAATAAAATTCGTAGGCAGGATTAATTAAAAAATTGTAATCCTTTTTTCATTTTGATAAAATTTTATACGAGTACATAAGTATTATATGTATGTATAAAAATTGAAAGTTTAGTGACTATGTAAATAGTATCTTATTATTGCACTTATGTAATTGTAATTATTTTCTAAAAATAATTTTATTATATCACAGACAGACAGATATTTGCATATTATACGCACGTGGTTTTTTGAAATATTAATTATCTACACACATACTCCTCATATACAAGAGTACATATCTAATAATAATTAAATTAAAATTAAATTTGAATATAAAATGATGGTAAGTATGTAAATACTTATACGACATACGAATTATTTAAATAAACGGTAAATGTACTCGTATTTATATTACTACTTAAATAAACTTCAAAAAATAAATTCGCAACATTTCCATAATGAAGTAAAACAAATAATTTTTTTTTTCTTCGTCGTTTTTGTTTAATTTAAAAATTTTATGTTTTTTTTTTTGTATATTGATGTACATACTTATACATATATTTTTTGTATATACATACGACGAGAGTATTACGATCAAGATCTTCTTTATATATTATTGCAATCAACATTATAATTATATTTAAGTATATAAGTATATAAATTAATGATTAATGAATTATTGATGTACACACACATTTATTTATTTATACATGAGTATATTATAACATTACGAGTATATATATATGAGTAACATATATGAACTTATACTCGTTTAATATATTCAAATAGTACAAAAAACCATACATATGTACTCGTATGTGCATAATGTATGTACATTTTATGGTTCATTTAAATCACATTCGTTGTCGACTATATTATTCTCATTAATGTGCAAATACATGTGTATATAAATTTTCCATTTCATATAGTACTTATTATTATTATTTATTATTATTTTTTTTTCGAAAAATTTATGATCATTTGACATGCATAATTATGCAATAATACATAATATTATTTTATAAGAAAAATACGTGACCACAAAAATAGAATTGCAAAAAAATTATAAATTTTTTTAATAAAACTTAAACTTGAAGCAAAATAAAAAGTACTTCAAAATTACATACTTAAGTAGTAGTAGTAGTAGTAGTGGATAAGTTAAAATTTTTATAATTTGGTATTGAAACGATAATATTTTTTTTCCACTGTCTCCTAATCATATACGAATTTATTATGTACTCGTATGGTAATAAAATGGTAGTAAAATATAACACATAGTATGTATATACGAGACAGTGGCGTAGCTAGGTAACCAAGGGCCCTGGGGCAAATTAAAAAATGGGGCCCCACTGCTATGTAAACTGATTAGGTTTTATCAAATAAAAATATGAAATATACAAATACTTTAAAAATGCTAAGCTACTTAAGCTTTTTTTTGTGCACTGCAGGGCAGGTAATAAAAATATTAAACAGTAACAACATAAATTACAATTAATACTTGGTGTAGGCTTGGCTAATAAAACGAAATAAAGAAGATTCAAGAGTTTATTATATAACAATTATATTTATTATTAAATAACAATTATATTTACAATTTTTTCTTAGCTTTAGTTTTCGCAAAAGTATCAATGACTTCATTTAAATCCAGGCTTGATGCGGTTTTGTTTTCAATTGCTATTAGCGATAAATGTCGGAGTCGAGTTTGGCCCATTATATTTCTTAAATAATTTTTTATTATTTTTAATTTGCTAAATGACCTTTCAGCTGTACAGAAAGAATTTAGGGGAATTCCCTAGGCATAACTTTTGAATTTCTCTCAACCTAGTTGTCATGATTAAAGTGGGGTTGCAACCTGTCATATTTATTTTGAAAATGGGAGAAATTTCCAAAAGTTCAGTTCGATCGAATTTCTGGTAAGGATTCGAGGGCCCCCTAAGCTTGAGGGCCCCGGGGCACTGCCCCGCCTATCCCCTAGGTAGCTACGCCACTGATACGAGATGATATGCGATACGAACCTATAAATCATCAAATTTTAAGTACTTTGTTCATAGATATGTACATTTATGTATGTATGTATATTTTTCAAGGTATCTCCGTTTCATCTATTAAAGATAATAATTTTTGTAAATCTTATACTTTTCATATTTAGATCAAACATTTATCATAAATTAATTTTGTTTTTTTCATATACTTGCCTTCAGACAATATTGATAAAAGGTGTCAAATTTTTTTTCAATTTCAATCAAAATTTATTGATTTGTTATTATGGTATGTAATACAAGTTCATCATCCTGAAATCTTAAATGATTTAAATAGAAATTAGTGTATAAAAATACAATACAGTATCGGTAAAAAATTATAAACAATTCAATGGAAATTAACTTTGAGGTTTTGCAAAAGCATTAATACATAGTTTGCAATCGCTTTTATAATAGTTGTGTTCCTTTTGACCAAGTAAAGTACTCCCAAGTACTTGTAGTCGTGATCATCTACACCACCTTTTGTATTCGAGTAATTTACTTGACAGTTGTATTGTATGGTTAGTTACGCCAAAATTCGCCGTCAGAGGTTTTTGTGTTTTAATCGTTAGATATTAAAGAAATAGGTTTAAGTCTATAATATTTTTATTATATTTGTTATTCAATAGGTGGCTTTTTATTGTTTAAAGTTATGGAGAGTCTAAAATCAACAACAAAACAAATTTGAAATACATGACAGCTTTACATTTGAGCACGGCCAACTGCCAATCCAATATTTACATTGCCTTAGAAATGTGTATGGATAGAAATTTGAGGTTAATTTTTACTTCCAAGTAAAAAAATTACGTTCCATTTACAACCTACTCCCGAGTACTTTGGAGTACTTTACTTGGTTAAAAGAATATTTGGCTTTAAAAGTTGCAAGATTATGAGAAAATTGTACTTCCAAAATGTTCATTTAATCAGCTTGCAAACATGATAACGCCAATATTTCAGTCAATATTTGCAAAGTTTTATGATCGTTTCTTCTTGTTTTTCTTCTTTCCAGTTTTGAGAGCACTGCACTATATGACTCTGTATGTAGCGTTTAGAATTTTCAAAAATTTTCAAAGATCAATTCTTTTTTAATGTATTTTTAGTGTTGAAACTTTTTTGGTATTGTTGAAAAAATTTAAAAGAAATAAAAAAGATTACCAGATGACTAGCTAATGAAGACCAAATCTAAAATCCAATAATAGTAACATTATAAAGATTCTTTTTATCCGAACTCGTGGTATGTAAATACATATGTGTACTCCTTTATATGTTTTTAATTTTTGAACTTACGTAGCAATTACAGGTTGAGTTCAATGTAATGTATTCTGTCACGTTTTAATGGCTTATTATTAATATAAATGTATTTATGTGCTTTTATTCTTTTATTCTAAATAAAAAAAAAAATTATTTTTTCTTTATTTTTGTAAAGAAGAATAATAGAAAAACAACAAAAATAATAATTTTATTTCATAATAATGTTACTTAAAGAAAAACTATAATAAGCAGTAATAAAATAATGACAAAAATATGAATGAATATAATATACATAAGATTGCGAATGTGTATACGAATGTCATAGTATTTAAATTTAATATGTAAATATGTACGATTATTTGTGTACTATTTAAATTGTATGTAAGCCTAAGAGTAATGTTACAACATAACTCGTATACTTTACCACGTATATGTTTGTTTATATATCTCCTTTACATACATAAAGAGTGATAAATAAATTTTATTAAAAAGAAAAAAAAAACATAATAATAATAATAATAAGAACGAATATCAAGAGGAAAAACATTTTAATTTTTCTTTTTTTCAATCTCAATTTATTTCTATAGTATGTACTTATATTATGTACCCATCCATGTACGTAATATTTATGTTTATATGTAAATATATGATGAGAGATTTTTAATAACACAAGGTCGTTTACATTTTGTACATACAAACACATACACTATTACGTCGTTTTATACAGCATCAGAAGCATAAACTATTTCATATTCGTTCATATTTACAAGTACATAAGTATTTATGTAAACAAAATATGAGAAAAAAAGAAAAACACACACACACACACACACAAAAATAGATTTTAATGTGCGATATTAATATGATAAAGTGCTTCTGGTTATAGTTGTGGTAAATGATTTTAATTTACTACTTCTGCTGTTGCGCTTTTATGTATTTTTTCATTTGTACAGCAAAAAGAAAAAAAAAGGAAATAAAATAAAATGAATTAATAAAAATATAAGTAAGTTTTCACAAAAAATTTTATTAAATTATAATTATTATTGGTTTTCATTAAACCGTACATGTATACCTATGTACAAACTTATATACAAATACTCGTAAGTACATATACTAAAATATGTGTAATGTGATGGTGGCTCTCTATAATTATGACGGATGTACTACATCATACATTATTTATTGTATGTATTTATTGTATGCATGTAGATCATTTGTTTTTGATGCATACAGCAAATTGTGTTAACAAGATTATGATTGCTTCAATTTGTCAAAAAAAATTTTCATTTTCGATGCATTTAACATTATGTACCCATGTGTATCTACATCTTTTTATATGAGTGTGTATATGCGCGGCACGGCGACTGTCATAAAAGTGTACACTACAAATATGCACTTTCGAAGCCAACTTCTTCATGCTATGGATCCTATATACCATAAAAAAAAATGTATGATTTCGTTTTTTTTGCCATCTTATTGGGTCGTCTTTTTTCATTACCTATGTTTTCTTTTTAAAATTTTTCATTTTTTTTTTTTTTGAATTTATAAAAATTTCAGATGAACAAAAATGTTTTATGATATATTGGCATCGTATTTAGCTCGTTTATTACGAAAATAACAGAAAGATGGAATATACGATGGAATGGATGTACTCATAAATTCAATTTGTAAGCATTTTAATTTAATTATAAATTCACTGTTCATATTTATAAAGATTTGCTTTTTAATTGTTTTTTCATCATACTACTTATGTATAATACATATACAATCCTCATGCATATACGAGGATAATTTGTTCAAGATTGATAACTGTAATGAAACAATTAGAGCTGTTGAGCTGTCTTTGATTGCATTTTATCAAATTGCATATCATCAATATCACGTACAGTACTTACTATGCCTGTATTATAGTGGTTATGGTTAGTTGCTATTAGTAAATGCAGGCATCATTTATATGTATAATTTATATTGTGCATAATTGCATATAATGTATGTACGAGTATATGTGTGTTATGTTGTAAAAAATTATTGTGAAACTTTTTATTGAAATTATAATTTATTGTAATTACGAATTTGTATTAAACATTGCACATATACCTAAATAATATAAATTGTTTTATAAAAATATTACATACATATATTACAAACCATATTAATTATATATTTTTTGTCCTTTGTTTATGGTTAATCGGTATTCAAATATTACATACATGTCGTATACAACTACTGTAAATTGCATCATAGATTTCCTTAATTTAAAAAGGATTTTTTGTTTTATATTTTCGCTGTGACTGTGTAATGGTATGAGTTTTTTTTGTTATTCTGTAAAATTAAAATTTATTGCATTTGCTAAATAATGTTACCTAATAATTAATAAAATTAATGGCAACTAGTATACATCGTATACATTTACTTGACATTTATTATCTTCTCAATCTTTTAAATGTTATGAGTTTCGATCAATTATTATTATTTACATAATTATCCAACACTTCTTTTCATAAATTTTATAAATTTTGTTCAGTAAATATTTGCCAAAATCTTAAAAATATTATCTCTGGTGGAAGGGAATTGAAACATTAATTGAGAATCATTATTATTATGATCCAAACTTTAGGTTTAGAACAAATGAATTTGGAAATTATTTCATTAGTGAACGGGAGCAGTCTCTAAATAATAATAAGTTTATAAAAAAATTAATTTCAAATTCTTTAATTTTTTTTTTTTATAAAGAAACCTTTGTTTTAGGTTAGGTCGTATACATACTCTTGAATGATTTCTACTAGAATTTGAAATATTGGAAATTTTTTATTCGTTTCATTTTTATAATTTTTATTTTTTAAATTATTTTTATATTAAAACAAGGAAAACGTAAATAAAAATAATTTGAAAAGAAAAATTTCTGCATGAAATATAAAGCAAAAAAAAAACATCTATCCACATAATTTTATTCCTCTCCACAATATGGAAGCATATAGATATATGTGCATGTAAATACATTTTTACCATATACTATGACCATGTGCTTGTGTGCTTTTCATTCCGAACAGATAATCGTAATCACAAAGATGTTGTACACTTCTTGGTATGTACATACTCATACATAAATACGTTGTTAACGTTTTTTCTATAGTTTGCTTGGATGCAATTCACATAATTACTATTCATCTTAAATAGCACGCGATATTATGCACTATGATGCATTGTACACAATCAGCACTTTATGGTATCCTTTTGAATATTATTACATATACATAAATCTCTATAAGAAGATACTCATCTCATCTCACATGGATACCCGTATACCAAGAGTAAATGAAAAAACAAAATATGAACGAAAACTTTAAGTTTATCTGGCTTGGCTGGTTTGTTGATTATATAGAGTTTGGTTGCATTTCATTTCTCCGGGTCAAAAGTCAAGCGTTCAGATTTTATGACTTCATTATATTAAATGATATACAAACGTACCTTATCTATTTTGTATCTAAGCTAAAAGTATATATTCTGCATAGAGAAAATTCAAAATATTTTAGTGCTATGAACAAATAACTGCATAAACATTTTTTTTTTGTTTTGTTTTTGATTTTATCCTCATCCGCTTTTGTTGGCGATGGCTATTTGTATACGAGATGAGTAAACACTTGCATATTCGTACAACGTATGTACATAAGTTATGGTTTTCTTTTTTCTTGCATTTTTAATTCATTTTTCGTTTTTATTTTTGTTCAATTTTTGTTGTTGTGTTTTTTCATTTTAAAAAATTACGCAATACTGAACTTTATGTAACACCTTCTTTTGTTGTTTGCTTGCTTGTTTGTTGTAGCGCTGCTTTCTTGTTGTTGGGTTTCTAAATCAACATTTTTACCAAAAAAAATAAAAATAAAAAAAAAAATAAAAGAATAAGCAGAAACCAAAAAAAAAAATCATAAAGATGAAAGGAAGATGGAAACAAATTAAAGAAAAGCACAAAAACCAAAAAGTAATTTTTGTAAATAAGAATCGCATAGGTGATATATATAGGTAGGTAACTACTCGTACATATGTAGCTATATGCCTTTACCCTTTACACAGCTTCTTAACTTCATGGTCAGAAATGCATAATAATACTATGAATTGCAGCATTATTGCATTTACACGTATCCGTATGGCAATGTTACAGTACAGTACAGTGTACTTACTTGTACTTATGATGTATAAGAATGTTTTGCATTTTTCACGTTTTCTTCCAGGTTGATTGGTAAACTTTTCTGGGTTTTTCTTTGTTTTTGTTTTTTTTTTTTTTTTATCATTTTTAATATTCTTGGATATATAAAATTACATTATCAGCTAAAGTACAATACATATGTACATACAAGAAAACACGGTAGTATCAATAGTAGTAGTTCCTAATCCACAGTTTGTAATCACGTACGAATTACATATATCTACGAGTATACATATTCAGAATATTTTAATGAGGACCTTGGAAAAAAAAATCTTAAATAGCCCCATGTACGTAAATGCATACGTAATTTTTGTGGTGATGATATACTGCTGCATATTTTTATTAAACAAATTAAAAAGCAAAAAAAAAAAATATTCTTTTAGTGTTTTAAGCTTGTAACAATCGATAATCCACCACGTGCAAGATTATATGTATACCAGATATACAGATATAGACAGACACATTATTTTTGTTGTTATTCATACCAACAAATATTTACATGAAATGAATGTACAGGCATACTGTGTGCTTGTACTTTACGGTAGATGTGAACATTTATATACGGAAAAAGGTAATAATTAATCGAAACCAATTCGATGACTGGCAAATTTGAGGTCATAAGCAATAAATCCTATCGCGCAGTACACACAATATAACCATGGAAAAGGATGAGTTCATTTTAATCCGGAATTATTATGTATTACTGTACAGTGTATACTATCATGCATACATATCGCTATACTTGGCGACCGTTTTAATTTTCTCCCTGTTTTTTTTTTAATCTTTTATTAATGCTGTCATAATTATTATTGGGATACTCGTACAAATACGAGTATGTTGTTTATATGTTGCTGGTTCTTTTGTTATTTTAATATTATTTATGTGCTGTAAGCAGAGAATGATTTTGGAATCAGTAGATATATATATTTTTTTGTAAAATTTAATTTTAATTTTGATTTTGTAATTACATACTCGTCCTAACCTTTATACAGACATACATTTATATGATAGGATTTAAATGGAAAAAATAAAATCTGAAATTAAGGTCATTTTGATAGTACATAACAACATATTATAGAAAAGTGGTGAAATTTGTCAAGAGTCAAGGATAAAAAGTTACTCATAAATTTATACGTATAAATTTGAAGGACAAATTATTATTATTATCCCGCGTAGTATTTTTATTTTATTAAAAAATATTTTTTTATCCTACAGCCATTTATTGTTTGCCAGAGGAGCAGTTTAGATATGCTCTCGTCTATAGAAAAAATTACGTGTAATTACTCGTATGATTTTTGGAAAAATAGAAAGTAAACACTTATTTACTATTAGATCAATAAAAGTGTACAAACACACACCCACACACTGTAGATAGAGTGAAGATTGTACATGTATGCTGTAACATGTTATTTTAATTGTCTCATTATATCATTTATAAAATTATTTCATTTTTTTTTTCACCATTTCCTTCATTCTTTTATCACCTTGTTACCCTAATAATAATAATAGTAATAGTAATAATGATAAAATTCGTACATATACGTACGTAATAATGTGAATGTGAGTATAGATATTACATCAGATATGAAGATATAACATATGATGACTTTTCAAACAAATAAAACAATGGAAAATAAAATTTATAATACGCCTTCGCTATTACTACATATTCCATTATACGTATGTGCATTTATTATGTATGTACGTATGCACATATAAACAAATATGATAAATCGTGATGAACTTATTTCATTCAGATCATCAACTGATCAAAAAATGAAACAAAAATGAGAAAATTTTCTTAGGATTTATAAGCATATGGGAGCATTTATAGTAAAAATAATATTACTTGAATGCATATATACAAAACAATTCTGGGCATTGTTAATAAATTAAAAAACAAAAAAGTAAAAAAAAAAAATAAAGGACAGGTCAAAGATTTAGTATTTTCATTTTGTGGTAATTTTTGGTAAAATGAAAAATCAAGAAACACAAAAAAAAAAATACAGATAATGAGACAACCAAAAGAGACATATGACACAAATTGAAACAAAAAAAAAAAACAACAAAAAATTCTGAATTCATACATGAACGCAGTATTTTTTTACGCAAAATAATAATACAAATAAAAATAACAATAAAATGATAAGTAAATAAATAAATAAAATTCGAAATGATCATTAAAATTTATATTTATGTACCTTTTAATGTTTTGACATAAGACCGTTGATCAGTAGTAAAAAAATGTACAAGGTAGATGTGTACAGATACCAATAATATAACATAACGTATTTCCTGAAATATTCCTGTCTGGTGTGCATTTGAGAATTAAATTATAGACATGCGTATAGATAGTGGGCATAATAAGAATGTGCAGTAGGCGAATTATTGGGGATATTTGTAGTGAATAAAATTGAAATAACTATTGTCATTTTGAATGTGTAGAAATAAATATATGCTGAATATACAGATTGTAGAAGGTATCGTACTACATGTACAAGTGTGTGGTATTTGGTATATAAAACAAAATTGTTACAGCACTCATAAACAATTATTGAACTAAGGCCATTTTGTTCGAGTGAATGTTTCGTAATTGAACAATGAAAAACAGATAAACGTCAATAAATTGATGATTGTATGCAGGTATAGATAGATGTGATCTTAATAAGAATCTCTGTAAAATATGTTTTATGATTATATTTAGAAAATTATTGTATATTACGAAAGAATTTATTATTGGACAGTAGAAGAAGATGAATGATGCGACATAAAAGAAGAAAAAAATATTTTATATTGCAACATGTAAAATGAATAAAATAAAAATAGGAACCCGTGGACTGTTATGAGCAAGAGTTTTTCGGACTAAAACAGAGTGAAAAACTCTCAGTATGTAACAACTTCTAAACAAAAAATTTATATAAAATGACTTTTATTCCAGACTAATTCACGAATTCTTATGAAATTGTCAAATAGACAGATTTGAAAAACAAAATATATAATGAAAAAATTAGAATTTATTGAAATAATAATAAGAATACATTATTTTTAATGACAACTAAATGTATAGTAGAAATTCTCAATGTATGTATAACTCTGGATATAAATTTAAAGAATTACATACTAAAATTTGCGTTACAGGCTACAAGGTTTCGCGTCTAAATCTTTTGTTTTTACCATACACAATAAATTCAGCACACCCATTTCGACTCATCAGTATTAATTGACTGAAATTTTTCCAATTCATAAGAATCATATACAGACTTGGAGTACTTTACAGCTATTTCGATTACTACAAAGTATCGAAAGGAATTTCAATTTTTTAAAATGAAATTTAAATTTAAAAAATAATAAAAAATATTCACATTTTATTTGAATTGAAAAATTTCTTTTGTAAACTCTTATTCTCTATCGAATTTATATAAATATATTTGTGTTTAGATACATGATACATCACATGACGATACTATAAGATCGTTTTCGAACCTATCACACTTCGCACTAAAGACTTGTATTTGTTTTGATGTTTAGGGGTATTGCTCTAATTTATGCATGAAGATTCTTTCGAAAGTGGTCTAATACAGTTGATAGTAATAAATTAATTTTATTTGCTAACAGTGGCTACTAGAAACTAATACAAAACCCAACTACAATTTCTTCATGAACATGAATATTTCACTCAAGTATGGGTAGTCACACCACACCTAATTGCCTTTACCATTGAAATTTGACAGTTAAACAAGGTGCTTATTGTGAGCTTACCCTGTGTCTATACTAGAAATATAGTCGGCAATTGCAATATGGATATTGGAAAAGTAGTGTCTGTTATTAGGAAATAGTCATATTGCCATTGCTATCCATGTATTGCTAGTTAGGCGCAGGGTTAGTGTTATCAATCTCGAACAAACTAAATACAATTCGGATTTTTCGGGATGAATTTAGGGTTGTAAATCTACTGTTTGGTGCGAAGTATGATAGATTCGAAAATGGCCTAAGTATTTATGTACGTATATGTATGTGTACAATAATGTATGTATGTAAATACGTTTATATGTAGTACTCATATATGTGTCTCAACTAAAATTTCATATCAAAATTTTGAAGGAAAGAAAAAAATTAAATTCCATGTCACGATATCACATATAGTTGTACTCATGTGTTGTGTGTATACAGGCACATATTCGTATTTTAAAATTCATCATTTTTCTATTGTTTATGAAAAAATTGAAAATTTAATAAATTACATTGCAAAAAAAAAAAAAAAAAATAAGCAAATATTTTACAGCTTTTCATAATGTTTGTATTATTGTATTATATAGGTATACATGTATATACACTAATACACATGTAATACACGTAAACGTTTGTACATGCTTGTATATATTAACTGAAATATTGCATTGCATACAGTAGATGCATACTTGCATTGCATGCGATCAATATAAAATGTATCTGACATCAATACATCATTATATTATAATTTTTTATTATCATTATTTTATATATATACATATATATTTTTTTTTTGGCATTGCAATTGTAATTTTACGTTATTAAATATGAATTTTAAAGCAGTAAATGTTCATAAATAAATGTAGGTATATGATATGTATAAAATGGTATGTATAATACAAAATATACATTTTTCTTATAAACATATACGAGTACATTATTTGACGGATAAAAGTACATGCATGCATGCATATTTATGAAGATCAGTAGTATGTGACAATTATTATTATTATTCGGTTTTTGATAGTTTCAAAAATTTATAATTTTTTTTTTTAAAAAAAATGATAATTGGGTAAGCGTATTTATAAGAAGTATCGAAAAAAAAAGAAAGAGAAAAAAAATGCTAAATATGAAAAATTATGCATTCGTTTATTTGGTAATAATGGGTATAGTACCATACAAACAGAATTTTGGATGATATATGGATCATAAGTTATGGTGGATTATGATGGTGATGAAGATGATGAAGTGACGATAATGGATTCCATGAGTTTTTCATTTGGAAAAAAAATAAATAAAATTAAAAATTAATTGTACTAGATTTTTATTTCTAAAAGTTTTTTTTTTTTTTTTTTTATTCGAATATGAATATAATTACAGAATGTGATCAGTAATGAAGTACATAACCTATTATAGCTCAATACATTTATAGTTAAATAAATCGTAGTTCATTTATTTAAAACAAAAAATAAATTAAAAAAAAAATTCGTCATCGAGGAGGCGGAGGAATACAAAATGCATCAAGTATCACCGTCTATATACCATCATTATCATATCATTACATTATTATGACGATCATCATTCACATCATCATATTTATCGTTATTATTATACATATGTATTATCAACATTTTTGCGAATGTAACAATTTATTGCAATATGGTGACAACAAAATTATTGCTGAAATGAAATGAAATTATTCTGATGTAATCTAGTGTTTATTGCATAGTATATTACACATATGTATATATGAATATAGTGTGTCTTTATGAATGTGCATATTAGACAAACAAAAAAAAAATTGTTTTTTTAATTAAAAAAAAATGTAAATACAAGGTTTTCCAATAGGAACGTCAGAACTTTAAACAGTCACAACGATAACACTGATCAAAATGTGAAACTCAAGCTTTGATTGATGTGCTCAGTATTGTGTGACAAATGATTATGGAAAGGTATACGATTCAAGAACGAGTAGAAATTATTCGAATTTATTACCAAAATGCCTGTTCAGTTCGTCGTATGTTTCGTGCATTGCGAGAAATCTATGGTCCAGAATCGACCAACCGAACGCTCTATTTATCGTCTCATTGAAAAATTTGAAAGAACTGGTTCATTTGCAGATGAATCAAACTCTGTACGTCGCCGGAACCGTCCGTTCAGCGGAGAATATTGCAGCTGTAAGCCAGAGTGTAAGCGAAGATTTGAATCTCTCTGTTCCACGTCTATGTTGACATAAACAATGTTTACTTTCAACGGGATGGTGCGACTTGTTACCCAACAGAGAGATGTTGCAAGAAAAATTTCATGGACGAGTTATTTTAAGAAATTCTGATGTAAACTGGCCGCCAAGATCATGCGATCTAACGCCCTTGGACTTTTTCCTATGGGGCTATTTGAAATCTTTGGTCTACGAGAATAAGCCAAGAACGATTCGCGATCTTAGACAGAACATCACGCGCCATTGAAAATTTACAACGCGATATGTGTGAGACAGTAATGGAAAATTGAGTCTCAAGACTGCATTCAGCCAGACGAAGTCGAGGAGGACATTTAAACGATATTATTTTCAGAACGTAATGTAATCGATTGTTCTTCAAAATAATAAATAAATGACGTAAACGTCACTTGCAGTTATCATTGTGTTTCATTTTAAAGTTCTGACATTACTATTGGTAAACCCTTTACATAAGTATATACATACATACTAAGATACTATAATAAAATAATTTCAAATGAAGAAACATTTTGTCTACTTTATTTGCTTTGTTGTATGTATAGTTGTGTGGGTACTTTTTTTTTGTTCGTCAAATCAATGTTGTTCATCTCTTTAAACTATATGCAGATGCAATTTATTTGCATGAATACAAATATAATATATAAATGTACCCACACATATATATACCTATAGTATATATAAATGTTTAATGGATTTATTTTTTGTCGATTTTAGGTAAAACAAACTCTGAGTTGATAGTATATAACTGAGTTAATAGTTTTATGACAAATTTTTTATTAAGTTCGATGATGACCGGCTCTTGAAAATTAAATAACCACATAACGAGTCGCACAACAATTTGAAATATTTTAAGAAGAAAAATGAAAATGAAAAAAAAAAAAATAAACGAAACGAAAATATGAAAAATCAAAAAGGTGCTGCAGCGAAAAAACCATTATAAAATGTACGATACGAATGAATATGAAAAATTAATCGTATAAATTATTGTAAGCGCAATGCGCACATAATTGTAAACGTATAGTAATAAAGTGTGCCGTTGTTGTCTATACTGTTCATGCAGTTTTCATATTAATTTTTTCTTCTTTCATGTTTCTCTATGGATATGATGTGTATCTCCTAGTATTAATATGTATATGAATAAAATTCTAATTTATATAAAATAAAAAAATATGTAAAAACAAAAAACGATGCAGATATGCAGGAATATGTGTACATGAATGTTAAGACAAAAATTATATTAATAAATATGTTAGAGGATTATTATTATGATTATGATGATGATGATGATGATGATGATATGTAGCTGTTGTACATACATATACTAGTATGTAAGCAAATGCATCTGTTTATGCAATAAAATTTGTCATAATAAAAATAATTTGTTTGATTTATTGACAGATTTGTAATAAAATTTTGATTTATTAAAATATTAAATATTATTTAAAAAAAAAATGATATATGAATGATAATTTATTTGTGGATGCGCATACCCATATCATATAATATTGTCTTTGAAAAGACCTTCCTTATTATTTTTATTTGAAGAAAGAAAATTGAAACGAAAAAGAAAAAAATAAATAAATAACTTGTAGCACAGATAAGGATCTGGATACTTATCTGTGCTTGTAGCTACATTACATAAGTTGTACCATATATTTTCATTTTTCTTCTTATTCTTCTTCATCTTCTTGAATTTGAAAATTATATCAAAACTAGTGAATAATGACCATATTATCGTATGGTATATGTCAATCAAAATTTTTAAAAATAAATTTTCAGGAAGAAAAATTATATCCAACCATAATCTTATGTGAAAATTTTAATTTTAAATATCATGTTATTGACATATTGATTTTGTGATTTAAATGCGAATTAAATGTAGTATAGTTAATATAACCTGTTGATATGATATGACACGAATATGCTGTATAGTTTTTTTTTTCTCGATTTAATATATCCGCTTTCTATTTAGGAAAATATATTTTCTGTATATTGTACGAGTATTTGTGAATTGCATTGCAATGTAATTTTGATGCGATTTACTTATGAAATATAAAAGAACTGTATAATCTGCAACGATATTGGATCGTAATTTCTGGACATAAATTTTTATATCTCATCAATTCCGTCTTTATTTTGAGAATTTAACGCATTACACACTGCTGAATGTTTTTGGAAGTTCAATTATGATGTTTATCAAATATGGTTTTTTTTTGCGATTAATTTAACCGAGTGACGACTATACGAACAGATTAAGGCCGCGCGCAGTCTAAGAGCGTAGCGTAACTGAGTGTAGCTGAGAGTAACTCATTTAATCACTTGAGTACTTAGCGTAAACAAGCTTATTAGCCACACACTAAGAGCGTAGGGTAAATTTCTACTACGTATTTAAGTTTACTCATTTGTTTGTCAATTGTCAAAGTGTTTCAAACATTTCAATGAGAATTTTCAGTTGAAGAAGAATCTGTCGTTCATAATGGTGTCAGTAAAAGTACGTCGCATATTCGTATTTCGCAATTCATTTTTAACATTAAATCACTTTGTTTATTTAAAACTAGTGTGTGCCTGCGACTTCGTCCGCAATTGTTATAGAGCTATAAAACGAACCACGATGTAAAGAATAAGGTGATCCCGAGCGAGAAGCTCTTTGTAAAGCTTTATGCTATTATGTAGGTCATTTCAATTCAATTCAATTTGTAATTCAATTACCACGTCAACCACGATTATCAGTTCATTTAGAAGAAAAAGCTTTTCATACATTTTATAGATTTTTTTCAGACCTTCATCTGTTTTAATCAAATTTTTATTGTTTTAAATAATAAATTTTGCAAAAAAAAATAGCCTATTATTTGCGGGAGGAATTCCTCTTTTAGATAAAAAATATTCCATCAAGATTGGTTCAGCCGTTTACGCGATTACCCCGAACATACATACAGACAGACAGACAGACGGACTAAATTTATTTTTAACTAGAGTGTGCCTGCGACTTCGTCCGCATTGTCATAGAGCTATAAAACGAACCACGATGTACAAAATAAGGTGATCCCGAGCGAAGAAGCTCTTTGTAAAGCTTTATGTTATTACGTCATTTCTATTGAGTTTGTAATTCAATTACCACGATCAACCACGATTATCAGTTCATTTAGAAGAAAAAGCTTTTCATACATTTTATAGATTTTTTTCAGACCTTCATCTGTTTAATCCAAACTTTTATTGTTTTAAATAATTAAATTTGAAAAAAAAGGTAGCCTATTATTTGTGGGAGGAATCACTCTTTAAGATAAAAAAAATTCCATCAAGATTGGTTTAGCCGTTTTCGAGATTACCCGGAACATACATACAGACAGACAGATAGACAGACAGACGCAACAAATTTATTTATAAGAAGGTATTGAAAATGCTTAATGTTTCCTTCACAACAGCATAATTGCGACTGTCTGCCCATTCTACGCCCGTATAAATTCATACATTGTGTATGGTTCAAATTACGCCACGCTACACTACGCTTGAAGTATGCGCAACATAATAAGAAACAATTGATTTGAACTTTAGGCTCTGAAATTTACGCTACGCTACGCTCTTAGTCTGTGCTCGGCCTGAATGTTAGTATTTAAATTTTTTAATTTATCAAAATTACACAGTTACTATTTCCCATATATACAAATATTGAACATAGAAACTTTATTATCAGATCAAAAATAAACAAAGCTAAGTGTATACATATTACTTGACACATATACTTGAATATGTTGAAGAATGTATATTCTCGTAAATACAATAAAACGCCGAATAAATATTCAAATGAATGTTTATAGAAACAATGAGATAGAATTTTATTTTAATATACATATACGGATGATATACCTACACAACAAAAAAATATATGATACAGAAAAAATTTTTGACATTTTATGTGATTTGTTTAATTAAGTATTATTAATATTAAAAAAAATAATGAATAAAAAATAAAAAAAAAAATGTCTGAGTGATAGGCAGATGAGTTTTAGTATGCTCGTAGATTAATTTCATGATAGATTAAGTATCTATATGCTCGTACTTCGTACATTATTGTTGATATAATCTGATCTGATATTTTTCTATACATATCCGTGAATGTATGTAATGTACATTCTTACACATTTGTTGTAATATTTCAGATGATATTTCTATGAAAATGTCAACATAAGTAGAATTGTTTATTATAGATATTATCGATTGTCATTACAGATTACATGATAAATCGTTATGTAATTGATTGTGCATTGTTTTGTCTTTTCATCTAATGTTATGGAGTATTTCCTTAATTTTATACTTTAATTTCATATTACTATATATATCCTCCTATACATACATATATACTTATACACATGAGTGTTTATTTTTATTAAAAGAAATATATAGAATAATATTTTTGTCATTTTATATCATTTCATTTTCGTTATACTATATATCATTGTATGTATGTACTACATATATATATACTTTTTAAAGGAAATCATTACTATATTAGATTCATTTTTTTATATGTATCTAAATTATACGAATACCATTTAATCGATATATACACGTGTTTGATGTTTGATATTTTCATGGTAAATTTAATTTTTGATAATGTACACGTATATGTATGTATTGTATTTATAAGAAAATTAAAAATAAAAAAAAAATTACATATTTTCATCAATTATCGTCATAATGTACGATATCAAATGTTCATTTGTAGCCATATTACCTATCTTATACTTAATTTGATTTAAAAAAAATGTATAGTAGAAAAATTGTCATTTATCACATAACAAAATATACATAATGTACAGTCATTACATTATATATATGTACATATTTGTATTTGTATGTAAAGTACGTGATATGATATACAATCAAATGATCAAATGATGGTGATAATAATAATAATAATAATAGTAATAGGTACCATAGGTATGTTCGCATTTGTTTTAGATTTGTATTATATGATTATTGTATGTAAATGTATATAGTTATATACATACAGTATACGAGTATACACCATACAATATAACTAACGAACATATTAATTTTATTAGTAAGTTATCATATATGAAATTAATGAAATGAAATGCTGATATTCATATTATGTATTTTATTGCAATTTCATGAATTTGATTTGTATAAATATAAATATATGTACATACAAATGTGCATATCAACATGTATGTAATATACATTTATACAAAAATGTATGTATCATACTTCCATATATACTCGCACTCATATGTATATGTACAAATTTAAATTATTCGATTTATTAATCATAAATCAATGATGAATCTTTTGTTTCCTTCAAATAAAATTAAATACATAGTTTATGTTTATATGTACATATAAATACATATGAGTATCGTATATCGTTTACTGTATATAACATAACGAATATATGATATTTTACATACGATGAGTATATAAATGTTTATATAAATTATAAAGATAAATGATAAAAGATGAAAATATCGCATATTACATGTAATATTAAGAGCATAATTATTATATTATTTTGAACATGATGATATGTACTACTATATTACTACGAGTATGTATACGAACGTATTTATATACTCGTATGTACTCATAAACAACATAATTATACTTACATGAAATTGTTGAGATTACGTAATAATAAATTTTGATTGTTATTGTAATAATAATGCACAGGCATGCATTTCCTTTGAAGAAAATTTTATGATTATGCATATATGAAGTAACATGATGCATACTGTGCGTTTATATGTGGTAAAGATTTTAATTTATGATTGTGATTCTCTCACAAAATTTTAAAGATAATAATCATTATATTTTTAGTATAAGGTACATATAAGAAGTACAGTAAGTATTTGGCAAAATGTATGTGAGTATACATAAAGAAAAGGATTACAATTTTCATATATGTACACAAAGTGATGTAAGATGAAATTAGTAGTTATTTTAAGGATAAATTAAGAATTCTGGTACAACATGCATGTATTTGTAAATGAGTGTAAGATTCTTCTTATATACGCGTAGAAGAGAACACCTGTATCCTATGGTACATAGAAGCAGTATACTTATGATATTTTACATTTTATTTATGTGCTATATAGACAGACGAAAGCGAATATATTGAGATGATAATTCGTTGCGAACGATCATTCATTTGCCGTCTGTCAGCCCAAATTAAGTTAAAATAATTATCATTATACTTTCATTTTAACTTCATTTAAATAAGTTTGAAGGACATGAAAACTGTCTTATGTGAGGGGGTTTTTGAATTATCATATTCACACGAATGAAAAATGAAAGAATGATCATTGGTTCGCTTTCGTCTGTCTACCACATTAGATTATGATGTTTATGGTTATGAAACGCATTTAAAAGTTTTTCTACTTATAATAATTTTATTTAAATTTCAAATTAAATTTTATTTTATTAAAATTGAAAATTGTAGGAGAAAAAGAAAATTATTGTGGCATGCTACATTATGGGTGAATTGCAAAACATAAAATAATCGTCTCTTTGTAATCAATTTGCGTTTCAAAGAAAACTGACATTTAGGAGTTTACCCTTTATATCCACATATTTGCCCAAATTTCTAAGTAGGTAGAATCACAATTATTTTTTTTGATGTTTTTTTTTTGTAAGAAAATAAATTTCAAAAATCCTTAAAAACTTTTCGAAAACTTTTTAAATAATCTATAAAAGTCTGTTATTTTCTTTTTTTTTATAAAATATTATATAAGAAAATTTCGAGAACTTTCATTTAAAGAAAAAGGAAAATTGAAAAATGTAAAATTAAAAATACAATTATTCAAGAGTGTTTGAAGATAAAAAAAAAAAAGGACTTTAGTCATCATAACTACACTTTTATCATATCTTCCATTTATATTTTTAATACTCGTCGTATTTATGTAAAAAGAGAAATAAATTCAAAATTTATTAATAAAACATTACATTTCAAAAAAGAAGTCAAATACGAAAAAATTATGGAAAATTTATAATAAAATTGTAAGTCTTACTCTTCATTCAAGAGTAGCAGACGGTCAAAAAGACATGAACATGAGAAAAACTTTTAAAAAAAACGTTTGTTTTTTATTGAAAATTGTGAATGAGCTGAGCTGGTGGGTGCGGTGCAGCAACTGATGTATATTCTTGTGCTTCTTTCAACGTCACCTGTTACACACACTTTGTGTGTTGTTTTTGAATGAAAATTTCTGTGTCTTATTCACTAGTATGTAGGTACAATAGAAAACTGATTTTATTGAGACAGAAAAGATAAAGGGTTCTATATATCAAATTTGACCACTTTTTCTCACTTATAATTTTAATAATAATACGTCTGTGGTTAAAGTTTTAAATATAAATTGTATTTGAAGATATAATTACAGGTATGTATTACAATTAAATATCTTTTCAAATTGACGAGATACGAGATCTGTATCACCTTTGTTTTTTTTTTTACTTAATTTAAAAGAATATTATTTAAAGTATTTTCTTTGTTCACATAATTAGGGTCAATTTATATAGTGCTAAGAAAATAGACTTCATTTTCAATTAGATACTGAACAGTACATTATATGGTTGCAATCTTGTAATTAAGGTAAACAAAATAATAGAAAAACAAACTTGGCTCTCGTAAAACCCATGACTAATGTATCATTTTAATTTTTAAACATAAATACTGAAGGGTATTCGAATCCAAATAAATTGAAGTATTACGCAAAGGTCATCAAAACAATGTTTATGTTCATTGAGATTCGATTATAAATACTCGTATGTATGTCCATCCAATTCGTTTGCATATCAGTTTTATTAATATTTGAGTACAACAAGTATTTGCGGCTATACCAAAAATGTGAGAGATATACAAAAATAATACTAATAAGAAAGTTTTTAATAAAATTTTTTTTGATCTGATTGTATGATTTATTTAAAATGACAATTAAAATGTGTTAACTTGTTGCACAAAATATCAAAATTATATACAAAAGTTTTACCCGTAAGGTTTTTAACTTTGTAAATAAAATATTAAATATAATTTTGCTACATACATATAACCACATACAACATACAGATATGTTTGGTTCAAGGCACCATAAAATATAAATTTTTCAGTAGATGATACAAGAGTTTTAGTTCAAATCGCTTTATAGTTAGACAAAAGTAAAATAAAATAAAATCAAGGAAACAGAAGGAATTTAATTTTGAAATGATTTTAGTTTTTTGGAATTTTTCCAAATTTTTTTGTATGTTAGTTGCATGTTTCATCACAGGAAAATAAGATTACCTCAATTTGGTATGAAATAATATTCATTGGAGGATATATATATAGTATCAATAGTATATATTTTTCGTCTAAAATATAACTAAACTCGTATCTAATATTCAATAAATCAATAGTCTGGTTAGTGGTTTGTATTTTTTTTTTGTCTGACTGCATTTTTTCGTACGAGTGAAAATTAAAAAAATATTTTTAGCCTCATAGCACCTCATAGCACCTCATGGAAAGATATTTTTCGATGATTTTATATACGGACACACCTTTAGAGAATGAATTTTCAAATGTTATATACTCGTGTATAAGATATTTTTGTGGAATTTTTCATCCCAAAAGTATGCTAAATCTAAATGAAGTTTAAAAATTTGTACAATTCAATTTGAATTCAATTTCGTTTGTAGTTGTGATTGTGAATAACAAAAATGTTTTACCGTCCGTTACCTTTTCATGTTTTTGTTAACGTTTTTTATGGTTTTCATGTTTTGAACGGTTGTCGTGTATTTTAAATTTTTTCTTTTTTATAAATTCGATCAAGATTCGATGTTGAGATCGTAATTTTGCTGAATAAATTCATTAAACTTTTCGTTAAATTATTTCTAAACTTTTAACTCAATCTTCATTTCCTATTTAAGATTCTTAAAACCATGACAAACCATAATTTAGTTTAAAAATTTGTACTTATATTTCCGCAAATACGTTACAAAAATTTATAAAAATGCAATTTTATAATTGAAAAAATATCCTCCAAAAATTCTAAAGAAGGATAACTGTATTTTATATTTTGAAATTATAAAGAAAGATTTGCGGTCCTGCTTATACATGTATGACGAATGAGATTTAATGAAAATTTCAGAACTTTTTTGGCCGATAATAACGCAAGTGGCTCATGTCAAGAGAACCAGAATGCGGTGGCCGCATCGCATATGGAGAAATGGACAAGAAGAGAGCTGCCAATAGAATGTTCAAAAATGAACTCAATAAGACAAGAGCTGAGGAATGATGCAGGTTATTAAAATGGTTGGACAACTTATTGAAGGATTTCAAGCGTTTGAGGCTAAGGAATTAGAAAGAGAGATTGCAATGTATGGAATTGAGGTTAAAGTCATCGAACGGCTTTATACCATCAAGTAGAAGAGATTTAATTATTGAATGCTCATATGAACAAAGGATATTTTTGTTTTCTCTTAAATAAATACTTCAAATTATATACAGTTTTTTTATTTTTATTTTTTTATTTCGTTTTTCTTTTAATAGTATATGTATTTTTATTTATACAAAATTATAAAAATAAAAAAAAAAAGAATAAAAAAATTATAATTTTCAAAATAAAAATAAATTTACAATAAAATAAAAAAAATACTAAAAATAATATTTACAAATTATTTAACATTATCATCATAATATATCGTATAATTATTAACATTTCAAATTACTATAAAAAAAATTTATTATTTCATATAATAAGACTTTAATTTTGTTTTTAATTTTCCTTTTTCATTTAATGTTCTTTTTTTATTTAGTTTATTTTTTTCAAAATTTTTACCATATACAAAGCATAGTTTTTTAATAATTTTTTTTTTCAAATTTAAAATTCAAATTTATTTTATGTTTTACATTTATTTACATTTAAATAAAAAAGCCTAGATTATTTTTTAAATTTTTTGTTTTTTAAAATATAAATTTAAAAATTTCCTTTTTTTTCGTATTGAAATTTATTTTACATTGTTTTCAATTATTGATACTAAAAATTTTTTCTAAAATTATTTCTATTACATATTTACAAAAGTTAAAAAAAAAAAAATTTATTATATATAATTTTAAAGGATTCCATAGAGAAAATTTGAAATTATAAAGTAAAATCCAATAAGAGATTACATATGTATTAAATATGTGTATACGTGTATTTGATAAAGGATATAAAATATAATTATGTACGCATATATTACGTATTGTATTTCTTATTTATACTAGATATTTTACTATTATAGGAATATTCATGAGCACATATTATATACTTATTTGACAAGACATTTCTAAAAGTTTTAAGAAAAACGAAAAATATATATTTAGAATAATTTATTTTTAATCCTTCGCATATTTTATTCATAATTTATTTTGTAAAAAAATTAGGCGTATTCGTATACATAATTTTTTGTGTGTATGTTGTTAAAAGATTTTAAGGATACAAATTTTGAACAAAAATAATAATACCGTGAGTTGAGCATTTTGGCCGAAAAATTCCATAAGAAAAAAATCTTGTACAAAAAACCAAAAAAAAAGGAAGGAAATAGTATAAAGGATAAGAAAATTTTTCTCAACTTACGTACACCATAATAACATTTACTACCGAATAAAATATTCTTTTTGTTTTCTAATATGAATACATGTAAATGTTAATAGTGTTCTTTTTATATTTTTCAATAAAAAAAAAAAATTATTAATGAATAAATCCTAAAAGTCATAATATGTACAACGACTATAATGCCTACCGTCTGCCAAATTTCGATGCTAACGAATATAATGACTTGAGAAGTTCTAAGGCACGTTCATCAGAGTTTTTATGGCGTAAATGTGTTGATGATGACGATGATGATGATGAATAATCAGTGTTTATGTTTGGCTGACTTAGAAGACTATCCAAATCTTTTGGTTTTCTTCTATGATTCGGTTGCATTGTTGTATTCAAATTTGGATCATTTGTCGGTGATGGCGGAATAGTGGTGGTAGTACTGTAATTGATTGATGTTGTAGGTGTATCTAGTGTTGTCGATGATATATTATCAGATTTTGTTTCATAATTACGTGTTGGTGAATTTGTTGCTGTTGTGCTTTGTTGTGAGTCATCAGTTTCTTCGACACGAATTTCGAAACGTGTAGTATCTTCAACAGAATTTATATGTGTGGTTGAAAGTGGCGGTTCTATAGTGGACGTTGTCCATAATTTTGGAGATGTGGTTGTTGTGGTGAGTTTGAAATCAAAATTGCGTCGATATGTTGTTGCAGGAACATCAGTAGTTGTATGATATATTTCATTTGGTCCTTCGTTCGATGAAGAAATACTTTTGCCACGTCGATTCGGTTTCAATTTTATTACTTCGATTTCATCTTCTAGAGCTAGCTTTTGATCCATTCCGATCAATGCATTCAAAAGAGCTTGTCTCGATTGTTCAACTGTGTTGTTATAATCCTCATCACAAGTCTGTATTAAGAGTAAAATAAGACGTCTAACAGTTTGGTTACTTTCGGCTTTTTTCATGACATTCATTAGATGATTTGCAGAACTTTCATTTAATGTGCCAAACATTTTATTCGCGATTTTTTGCATACCATCTTTGGGTGGAAGTAATTCTTCTGAAATATCTGGATATGCCTTTCCAAGACGATTTGCAACAACATTTTTGTTATTAAATTCAAAATTCGTAGGACTTGGATCTGTTGTAGTCATAGTGGATTTCGGGAGATATGTAAAAGGACTAGCAGTAGTTGTTTTCAAATCATTCATGAGTCCATCGTTTATTGTTAATGGATCTAAGAATACCGTGTAGGCTAACGATGACCATGGATTAGGACTATATTTCCCTGTATCAGGAATTTCGGTAGTGGATACTCTTTTTATCACAGAGCTACTAGGTCGATGTGTAGTTGGTACGATTTGGATTTGAGCTTTGTTGAATTTGTTGCGTAGTTCTTTGTTTAGTTCGTTTTTGGATGCTGCAAATGACTGTGATTGAGCTCGTTGCAGTGATTCTTCATCCTCATCCAAAGCTGGTGGAAGAATTTCAGAGGACAGTGTTGCTGTTGATCCAATCGGGGGCAGCAGATCGAAATTAATTAGAGGTGGAGGAGTACCCACAGTGGCACCATTAAAATCTGTAGTACCTCTTGAAGTGAAATCTATTCGTTTTGGTTGCCTACTTGAAGTAAAGATGGGAGATGGTGTAGACATACTTAGACCTTTATTAATTTCCATAGCAATTTCGTTTGGTTCAGTTGTCGTTAATTCCTCTTTGCCAATGTATTTATGATTTTTTTCGGCTTTTTCAGTAATTAACCGAGAAGCGGGAGTTTTATCTGCTCCTTTGATGTTTGTTCTTGAGAATTTTGTGCTTGGAAATTCTGTAGTACCAATATCATTCTTCCGTGAATTTTTCTGATGACTTCCATCTGAAAATTCCAGATCATCTTCCGATTCTTCAATCATTGTTGTGGGCGAGATAGTTGTGGCGGTTGTTGGAAGATAAGAAGCTCCAGTTCCACGATTAAAAAGTGAACTCGTTGTGGTTGATTTTCCACTTTCTGAATTGTTTTTGACCAATGACGGTTCGGTTGGACGAATCTCTGCTAAAGTACGACGAAATGAGTCTGGATCCTCGAGATATGCTGATAGTGCATTTGTGAAAACTTGAGCTATCTTACGAGTTTCCGGTTTACCTATCGAATCACCAAGTGGTCCATTCGAATGTTGTGCTTCTAAGTCGTTATTGTCAGGAACGAAATCTGCTCTAAAATCAGGCGGTAGAGTTGGCTCAGTAGGTCGTTCTGTTGTTTCAAGGCCAAATAATTTCTCATATTTTGTAACTGTTTTTTTACTCAACAGACCAGCAGAAATATTCGCTATCACACTAGTAGTTTTCGTAGTTGGAACCGAAGTCGCTTCATTATCTGTTGTAACGGCATTCTCTTCTTCGCCAGCGAAATACAATGCGAGAGAATGTAGAGTTTGAGGTCCCGATGATGGTGGTATTTCAAGTCCAGGACGAGTTTTTCCTAAATATTTATTTGCATCCTTGTTCAAAGACTCTGTATCGACATTCAGATCTTTTTGGAGTCCATTGATAGTTTTTACCATTTCTTTGACGTGTTCAGTAACATCTTTTTCTCCAAGTGATGATTTCGTTGGTTTTGGGATGTATGTTGGGCCTGAAGATGATGGTCGTGAAGTGGTCGTTTCTTTCGGAAGATATGTGGGTCCTGAAGATGATGAATGTATTGAAGTGGTTGTTGCTGTAGGCAGATTTGTCGATTCTGTAGAAGATGATTGAGGCGATGTTGTGGCCGAACTTACTCTGTAGTTTGAATTTGATTTTGTGAAGGAGCTAGTGTATTGACCGTTGGTTATGGAGAAGCGAGATGTGATATTTGATGGTAATGTTGTATCTGTTGAAAGGGTACCACGTAGTCCAACCACCAAAGGCTTAGGAGTAGTCTGCCCAGAATCGGAAGAGGAGGAGTTTTCCTTATTTTGGCCAGAACCTTTTGACAAATTCTCATTTTTATTGAAATTTTCTCCTTTAATTTTTTTTTCTGAATCGAAAGAGTTCGTTTTCGGTTTGAAAAAATTTTGAACTTCATATTTTGATCCAAAAAATCCGGAGTGAGTTCTTGATGCCGTACTTCGGTCACTGCTCGACAGAGTCGTTGATTTAGGTGATTCTGTTTTGAATAAAAATTCGCAAGATTATTGAATGTTTATTTTGTTGAGTAAAAAATTACCTTGGCTTTGAGGAATAAAAGTCGGTTGAGTTGTTCGACCGACAGTATATTCATACCCTGTATGTTGAGTAAAATCACTGCTTCTATGAGTAGTTTCTGTTTTGTCTTTTAGAGGACTCGATTGTGGAGAAACTCTTCTTCCGTATGAAGTTGATAAGGTGGTTCGATATTCGGGTGTAGTGGAAATTATTTCTGCTTCGTAAGATACTGTAATTGTAGAATTATTTTTGGCAACCAAATAATCTGCAGATTTTCCGTTTTCCTTGTTTGAAAATTGTGTTGAAGAATATTGGTGTTTTTTGTCGTCTTGAGTAACTTCATCTTCGGACTTTGTAAATTTATTTTGTAAAACTGTCGGTACTGTAGGAGTATAGTAAGGAGTGGTTCGTGTAGCGTCTAGTTTTCTTGCTGTTGTATAAGTGTTCGGTCGATTTCTGGTGCTCATCAACTGAGTTGTTCGTTTCCCGTCTGATTGTGTTATCAGATTGGATTTTCTGTCAGTTGATTGTTTACGGTCTTGACGATTTTCTAAATTTCGTAGCGTCTGATCTTGGGAACTTACGTCTGATTTCGTAGTTAATTCTTTTAATTTTTCATTTCGAGACACTGAATCTTTGCTTGAATCTGGTGTCACTGTTTTCGTTGTCGTTTTGTAAGTGGAATCAGAGTTGTATCGTTGCCGTCCTCTATCTGTCGTTTTTGTCTTTTCGTAACTTTTTTGTGCTCCATTCTCTCTGAAATTTTTTTTATCTTCACTGGGAGAATTATATATGTAACCATTTCGTCTTTGACCGTTACCGACAAACGAAGCTGATTCTGCAAAATCTTGCATTTCGGCATCATTTGACTCGACACGAGAAATTAATTTTTCTTTACTGTTGTTCGTCAATGAAACTGTCTCTGTACTGTCATCGAAATCGAAATTCTCAACTGATGGTATTTCATCAGAATCTACTCGTTTGTTATCTTTACGCTTTTGATAATGGTGTTGTGCTCCTTCATTTTTTCTGTGTGATTTAACTGAAAATTCAGTTTTAATTTTTGGAGATGGTCGTCTACTATCACTGTATTCATCGGTATCATAATAATTGTTCTGATTAGATTGTTTCTTATACGATGGTCTGGATTTTCGATCTCGTGTTCGTAACAATAGTTCTGAACTTTCTGAATAATGTCCAGGTGAACTGGCACAATTCACTTTAAACCACCAATCGCATATTAATTCAGTTTGTTGAAAAATTGTTCCATTCGGGCAAAGAAAGGAAATTTTTCGGCCATCATCGCATATATGAAAAACCTAAAAAATAATTAATTGCAAAAGAATCAGCAGAATTATCTCAATAAATTCCAAGGAAAATTCCAATCATGATATTACTTACTTGACACTCGGTTTCTAGATCAGCAAAGTATCCATTACCGTATGTACGACAACTGAAAGTGGTTTGTGGTATTCGTGGCAGAACCGGAAAATCAATTCCTGGTCGTCCTACAACACCTTGATAAACTTCATAATCGAAATCATCTTCATCAGATGCTCTTTTTCGTATATGATGTTGTTTATCTTCAGAAGATTCAATTTTTTCGTAATGTTCTTCGAAATGTGCTGCACCAGTTCTTTCCGCTAGAATACGTGCTGGAGTTTTTGGAATCTAAAACAAAACAAAAAAAAAAAAAACAAAAAATAACAAATAGGACAAGCTTGTAATTACATTTTTTTTTTTTTTGGGAGAAAGTTTAAAATATTTTTCTTGGCTGTTAGATTTTGGTTTCCAGGAAACAAAAATTCAATGACATTTTGTTTTTGTTTTCATTATAGATTATATAATCTTTAGTTCATTACAGCATACATATGCACACACCTATTATATTAGTAAACCATTATTATGAATCTTCTCACTTGCATTTTATTTATCTCAATGTATGTTATGTACAAAAATATATAAAAAAATAACATGCAAAACTGAAAGTCATCATCCACATAATCATAATCTCATCTTTATCATTTTCATCTCATTACCCATTCATACACACACAGGTATGTATGTATATGTATACAAAGTTTCCGACTAAAAATCATAATAATTGTGGGAAGATGAGTAAATGCGGTAAAATGCTTTCAAAAAATTAACAAAAAAAAAGAAAAACATTCTTCATTAATGTCTACATTTTTTTTTTTTTCAAAATTAAAACAACACATAAAAAAAAAAAAATAACACAGGAAGAAAACAGAAAAAAGTAAGAAAACAAAATCAACGAAAGAAAATTACTGAGAAAGTATCCTACAATGAATACATACATTCATGTATGCGGTAAGTATACATGTGTATACATACTATGTATACGTGCATGATTTGTTAGCTTTAGATATACTACGTTGCAGACTCCACTGAGTTCATAGTATATGTACTTTGGTAAGTATACGTCTGATTCCCTTAACCGTATACTCCTAAGACTGCCTATTTAATTTACGCTACATTTCAGTTTTTTTTTTTTTGAATTGTCTAATAAGGTGTCTTCTCTGACACTTAGTATACAAGATAGCAGCGAGATATGTTTTGGACGTATTGTCATACATATGATGTATTCATATTTATATATACGTATTTGTAATTTTACATGCGAAACGGTGAGATAATTTTGTAATTAAAAAAAAAAAATGTATAGGTACATATATGTATATAGGGCGTTAGTTATAAATATGAAATGCTAACGGGAAAATTGTTGTGATGTTAATTGTGAGGATGATGAATATGAAGATAATGATGATGATGCATGATGATGATAATAATGATACTCTACATGATGTAAATATCATACATATACTAGTAAGTATACGCGTATGTATACAATTCAAGTACGTCCAAGTATATGTAATTGTGTTATGCATGCAATTTCCTTATACATATATTTTTAGTTACATTTTATTTTTAAATTCATTTTTCATTATTTTATTGAAAACAGATTTTACATATAAGATTTAAGAAAAATAATGTGTGCATGTTTAGAAAATCTTTCTATACTATACTACAATTTTATATCTCGTGTAATGTACAACAGAATTAAGATGAATTGAACATCAACAAAAATCTGAACAACAACAGAGTGTGGTAAAAAAAAAAAAAAAAAAAATGTATGTAATTTCTAATATACTCGTATGTGGTTAATTGAAATTAATTTTTATACATACAAATGCAACAATTTTACATACAATTGCGCTATAATAATAATACATAATAATAATGATGATAGATACTCACGCATTTACGCATCGAAAATAAATATGAAGTGAGATTGATTCCTAAGGGTAAACATAATACATACGTATACTCGTATGTTGGTACAATGTATATACATAACTTTTGATTTAATTGTGTATACTGTTCAGTTCATATATGTATATTTTTTTATTTTTTATTTTATCTGAATTTAGATCAAAATAAATTAATTTCAAATTATTACATTAAATTGAAATGATGATGGTTATACGAATACAGTGCAGTAGCATATTGATGATAGCGTCGAGGATGAGAAACATTATGGTGATTTTTATTTACATACATACATTATGTGCATATATACATGGTACATTAGAGTTATGCGATTTTGATGTTGATGTTGATGATGATTCGCAAAATTATTGCATTGCAACGTACATATATCAAATATTCCTTGGTATGTAAGTATGAAAAGGTGTTACATATTACATATTATCTATCATAATCGTAATCATGTAATATGAAAGTCTACGATTATACACATATGAGTTATAACACATTCACTATATCAATATGGAATTTTAAATTAGGCCCAAACAATGTGCATTTTATAATTATTACTCAAGAGAAATATTTTTTTTCATTTTCATTTAATTTTTTACTTTTGAAATATATTACATTCACATATCTATACATTACGTTTCATATATGCGATATAATGTAGATGAATATATTTAGAGAAAAAAATTATTTTCGCTATTATTTTAAATATGCAAATAAATAATGATCTACGATAAATGAGCGAAAAAAAAAAATATATGAAAATGAATATATTTTTCATCTTTAAATTATTGTTGTGCATACATTTTATGCGAGTAATACTATGAATCGGTATTCATATATTTCTATACATTTTTTCGTCTTCTTGTACATGTATGTACTGGTATATGTACATATTTTTAGAAGAAAAACATTTTTTTGTAAGATTGTAATGTATTGCACAATTTGAGAAACAAAAAAACAAATAAAAATAAAAAATAGAATGTTTTTTGAGGCTTCACTTTTATTTATTTTATTTCATTTTTTTTCAAAATTTTAATTTTAATTTAACTAACTTTTTATTTTTCTGTTTCACTTACATTTTCATTGTATTTATAGATTTATATGATTGATGTAATACACACCACATATGTAAGTTATAGTATATGCATGTATGCATGTATTTGGATATACAGATTATGTATTAATAAATACTCGTAGTTACATGAAAGTGTATTCTTATTAATATGTAATAAATAAATAAAAAAAAACCATAACCGAAATGGTAAAAGTAACAAAACAAAAAAGAAAACATTTTTATTTTAAAGAAATATTCATAAATTATTATTATTATTATTATTATTGCAATAGTATACGCGATTATGTATATTATGTACATAGGTACTCGTATGTGATGTATTTTGAAATGTATTATTTTCTTAATTTTTCAATTTTTGTAAAGTTTTTTACTTTTCTTTTTTCTTTTTGCTTGCTTGCTTGTCAAAATATTTTATTATTTATGATTGGATTTAATTTCATTTGAAACAAATAAAAAATCACATCGAAAAAATAAAAATGCTGTGAAATACTGACACAGTTATTGTGTCAGAATCAGTTACGTGATGAGTGTATTATATGTTTGCAATATTGCGTATTGTACTTTTTTTTCCACATTAATTTATTCCTTTTTTTTTTTTTTGGTTTTTGTTTAAAACTTAAGCCTTAAGACATTGGGAAAATAATTTTTTATTGTTTCAAATATTTTTTGTAGCCATATACATAATTCAATATTTTGATCACTTTTTCATTTTCAGTATATACTAGTATGAGGAAAATTAAAATTCCAAAAATAGAAACACACTGATACAATTTTAAAGAAAACGAATCAAGTACATATAATTAAGGTTCTGGGTGTAAATCGAACACTGACTGCCTACAATACTGCTACTATGTATGTATAGGCATTTTTGCCGCATGCTATAGTGAATGTACATTTTTAAATTAGAAATTCACGAGAAATTAGAGAATTGAATTCATAAACGGACAATCGTTAATTACCAATCGCCAATTCTAGTGTTGATCCAATATACATACCTTCACTTTATGGACGATGGAGACTTTTCAAAATTTTATCCAAGAAAACTAAATTTTATCAATCAAGAATATAAGAACTCGATCAGAATTTTTATAATTTTTTCTTATTTTCACTTTATTTTTAAGTGCTAAAGGGCCAACAATCTGTTCTCCATATCTGCGAAAAATAGGTGAGAGTATATATTTGGGAGAGTAGATAATAATGAATGATGTCGATAATGTGAATTATTCACAAAGTTTAAAATGAATTACTGAACAGGCGAGGCCAATGAACCTTTTCAACGAACTTTATTTGAACAAGTCTCAATGAATTGTCAGATTTTGTTTCCGGTTTCCAGAAAAATTTTTTTTTAATATATTAATCTGCATTTTGCAACACTCCGTATACTTGTAATTTCCAAAATTTATTCTAAAATTCACGTGATTTTGTAAATATAGTAGTGCTACAATACAAAATAAAGCCGCTGTCTTTATACTTCCTATCTTTTCTATACGGCAAAGGAAAATTATATCATCCGCAATTTATCAAATGTAAGAATCAAATTTTTCATATACTCGTACATACTAAAAAAGGCAAGTTTCTTTTGAATTTACATTTTAACATTGAAATTTGAACTGATTTACACTCTAAAACACTCTAAAAGACTTACATGCATTTTTTTTTTGTTTTTTTTTTAGAAAAAATTCAGGAAATATAAATGTTGAATAATAAAAATTAAATGAAAATTTCTATTTAAATGTAAAAGTAATTTGAAAATTACAAGATATATGTTGGTGCAATTATAAAATGTAAAATAAATGAAAATTTAGAGCAAAACAAACAATCAAAATAGCAAAAGAAAAAAAAGAAATTGTATAATGAACAATAATTTTTTGTATGTACATTAAATCACGAATTTTTCATTGCTGATATAAATGGAAATCTTTTTTAGTGTCTATAAAATATGCCACGAATTCAAATTAAATTTTTCTAAAGAATTATCATGGCACAATATACAGTATATATGGCGGGCGGGTGTTAGATGCAGAGAGTATTGTATCTTCTTTATCATTTGTTCCTGTTTTGTTATAATTTTTTGTGTACTTCATTTGTTTTTTTTTTTATAGTTAAACATTTTTTCATTAGTAGGAAGATTTTTTTTTTTTGGTATTTTTTTTTTTTTTTCTAAAAAAAAACTTTTGTACAAAGGAACAAGTAAAATTTCACCGGAAGTTATTTTTGGTATTTTTTATACGTATAGGCACATAGGTATGCAATATACGCGAATTTACGAGTATTCCTCTGTGCATTACTGAATTATTGTATTGTGTATAAATTTGTGTACTGTAGGCATGTACTATTCAAAAGTGCAGTGTATATGTGTATGGGGGGGAATTGAATAACAGCAGCAGTTGCTAACAAATGTCATTGAATTGAACTTTGAAAAATACTTAATAATGGTGTAAATACATAGAGGTTCACGAGTATCTACGTAACCAGTACTATATTTATAGAGACATCGAATTTAAGCTGCGGTAATCTTTTTCGATTATAATTAAGTAAGTGTACAAGAGGATTATGTATAATAATAAGCTATTATAGTCGGTTTTGAATATTAAATAGGTGAAATGCATTTGCAAGCGTAAGATATACATATGTATATCTAAATATCTGGTAGGTATAATGAAATGCAATGCATTAAAGAAGTAACAGTTTGCAAAAATCTTTATCACCGCTTATGTATTAAAAAAAAACAACAGGTGGATTTGCAGTTATTATTATAATTTATAACAAATAAAATTTATCTTCCTATAATGTAATTGATTGTGATGATGTTGGTTGATGATGATGATGATACTGAAAATCGTATATGTTTTTCTTTTCTTTTTGTAAGTAAAACCTTTTGTACAGAATAAATAATAAAATACCATAAAGAAAAAGGAAAAGATTTAAATTCGTGTTTATCATATCGAATGTATTAATCGCGCGTATATGAATTACACATTACAACATATACAATTTACACACACTAGTGTATACCATATATACCTACCCAGTCGTGAATTAGTAAGGCATTACTGGCAGAATCAATTCTGTAACTAGTTCACAATTCTCCAATTCGAATAAAGTAGTTTAATAATACATTACTTCGTTAAAAAAGTAATGTGGATTGTAATGCAATTGTACTCCGAACAATGATACTGATGCTATGTAATGCATGCGGTAATGTCTCAATAGCGAAATGGAAAGTCATTACCAGTGAAACTAGTTCTGTAATGCATGCATACTTCACCACATCACCTTACTTTGTAGCAGCTTTACAAATTCATATTGGATAGCTCCGTAACTCATTACTTTTCCGCAAAAGTAATGCAAAAATGTAATATGTATGTTGAAACCAGTTGATATGAAAATGTATAGAACAATGCAGGGCCATTAAATAGGATGACGCAATCACGAGAAAAAAATTCCATTAAAGAAATGCGTTCTAAAAAATTCTTTTGTTTACTCATTCTTGTAATAAGTGCGGTATAGTCAATTTATAGTTTTTGTTGGTGGTTGTGCTTAAAGTTAAAAATTCATTTTTAATGAAGTGTTTGGAGCAAGCATCATTTTAAATTTTAATTTCGATAGCCTCCATGGAAAATATTCTTTCAAAGATTTTAAAAAAAGCAATGATATGTTGTTGCATAGTAAGAACTTAATATTTTAGTAACGTGATATATTTTCAAATTTTCAGAAGCGCTTGATAAAAACAAATACAACATTGAACAGTAAAAGAAGGAAGTAAAAAAATCATTCAAGGTGTTTAAAAATAGACATTTTAAGAATATGTGCATTCAGAAAAAAAAAAAAATTCAATAATTTATAATGTTCTTTAACGTATATTATTATTACATAATCTTAAACTATAAAATAAATACCTAATTATTACTTCTATTTATAAAATATTCGTGTTTTATTTGATTCCAGAAATTATAGTAAATAGTTATGTAATCTATTACCAGTAATCAGCTCCATAATAACTTCCATATAAATAGTTAGGTAAGCAATTACCAGTAATTAGCTGCATAATAACTTATTTTCAACTAAATACCGAACTATTTCAGAGTAATGCAGAGTGGAGGCGATTATGCTTACTTCCTATGACATTGCCGTGTAAAAGTAATGCGTTATTTCCATACACAGTAATCGAAAGTAGAACTAGTTGCTGTTTAAAGGAAACTAGTTGCAGCATCGGTTCGGTAATTACTTGCCTACCCGACTGGGTACCTATCGTCCAATACGTACATTTCATTTATACGATTTACGCCAATAAATTATTTAATATAAAAAGAAATGAAAGAAAATGAAAAACAAAAACAACAATAAAAGTAAAGAGAAAAATACAATAAAAAGAAATAAATAAAAATATTTCTTCTTCTTTCTTTCTTTTATACAAACAATAAAATATAGAAATTATTGTATTGTATGTGAGGTATAAAAATAATGTGATGTGATAGGTTAGTTACCTATACAAAACATACATTATTATAGAATTATTATGTATTATAGAAGTGTACACATTTCTTTAAGCATTATATGCTTCCTTCAAATGGTATGTCATTTATATACTTTATACATTTTCATTCGGGCAAAATACTTAGTTTTGGTTTTTTAGAGAAAAAAAAAACAGAAACGAATTGAATCCACCATAACGCGACGCGATGACGTGATCGATAAATTACCTGAATAAAAAATTGTATACAATTTCTTGGTTCAATTATATAAGCGTATTGAAGAGATTTTATAGGAACTGTAAGCGTTAACTGTAAGCATGTACATGCGAGATACGATTACCTATACAGACAATAATATATGTATAGTAAACACATGCATCTACAATGTAAAATATCCCAGCTGACCAATCAATGAACTAGATTCACAGTGAATTCATAGTGAATGCCAAAAATCTTCACCAACTGAATGATTTTTCTCTTATTCATTTTGAAAACACAAAATGAAAAATAAGTGAATTATTCAAAAATATGGGTACGTTATGAATACACCAAGTGATTGAAATATGAATTAAATTCATTTGATGAATGACGATTTATGTAAAGTTATTTTAATTTTATGATTAAACAAATTCATTCGTTTTATCTTTGTAAAATGGTTGCGATTCACAAAGCCTAACACTATGGAATCACTTAGTGAACATATAGTGAAATTTTATATCCCTTTTTAATGTACTAATTTGTAAACTGAAGCGATATAAAATGTAGTTATTTGAGTCTAAGAATAAGGAATAAGCAAGTGCTTTAAATTCTGTGTAATATTAGTTTATTAAAAATAAAAAGTAAAATAAATGAAAAATAACGAAGTGATTAATATTATTAAGTGATTAAAGAGTTTTTATTTAAATCATTGAAAAAACAAATCGAAAAATAGGAATATAATAATTAGAGCCAGAATTCATTGATTACTCACATTGTGAATGATATTTTATCTTCACAAGCTGCATTCAATATGAATTCATTTCGTGTTTTCATTAAACATTCAGTAAGTGATTTCAAAAGGAGTTCAATAAGTGAATTCACTATGACCAGCTATAGCGTAAAATTTTTTGAAATAAAATATCTTCACAAATGATTCACTGTGAACGTTCACGTGATGAATCACTTGAGTGGAATGAATTCAGAACGAATTCACTATGAGTTGACTTAGTCAGCTGGGATGTAATGTAATACGAGTATATGTATGTATATTTGTCCTATAGCCTATGGATGGGTGCCTATAATTTTGTGATATTATTTTAATTTTCACAGTTAACATAACAACCAAAAATGAATAGAAAAAAAATAAGGTGAACCAATGAAATTAAAAAGAAAAAGAAGAAAAGGTAAATAGTACTTGAGAAAATGATACGTTATCACCTTGTCTAATATGTGTATAAATTTATATAGGTATATAATATAAAAAAATACATACAAAATAAATAATGGGAAAATTTTGAAAATAAAAAACTAAATAACTTGAAAGTTTGAATTTTATTTGAATGATATTACATATATATATGTACGAGTATGTATGCATATATGCGAATATATCGTTCGTATACGTGTGTGCATGATATAGGTATATAATAAAGATGATACACTATACACAATTTATCCGTTATCTTTTGTTATATGATGTGCTCGTATAATATATACATATGTACAGTATTTAGTATTAGGTATACTATAACCATAATATACTATAACGAATATAGGAAAGGAATCATGATGATAGAGCGCATCATTAAAAAGCGTGATGTTAAATAAATTAAGTTATTTCAAAGAAAATGATGAATATTTCATTGATGTGTTAAATATATACCATACACATATGAAATGGTATATATGTACATGTATACACATACACATAATGATACGTATGTTGTGTTGTTATGTTTTGACCCCTTAATATTTAAGTTATGAGAATAAAATTCTGAAGGCTATAATATGCCTATGTGCATTATATGCGTATGTATGTGCTGTGCTGATTAAGAAAAATTCATCATCTATCAATTGTTATTTATCTTCTTAATATGTACATAGATATGTACATATCTAAATTTGAAAAAGAAATTAACTTACCACCCTTGATCCAGTATGGCATATGTCAATCCGAAAAAATAGAATAATCGCTGAAATTAAATTAAAATAGAAGAATAAAAAATTAAAATTGAATCATAAAAATATATAAAAATATACAAAAATAAAAATTTAATTAAAATTTATTTAGAGAAAAAAAAAAAAGGATTTAGGTTTTTATTAAGGCTAAATTTATTCTTTATGTAACAACAAACAATTATGTGGGTGATTGGGTAATTTGAAATGCATATTAAAATGTGGGTGCTGATACGTGATAGGTAGATGATAGTTCAAGTCTCTATATCATGCAGGAATCTTTTTATTTCAGTTAAGGTCTTGACTCGATTTTAGCAGTATTGCGGTAAGCAGTACACTAAATGTACAGGCGGCGGCCATCGAAAATGAATTAAAATTATTTACAAATTTAAATTTTTATAATTTTTCTCAGATAAGACTGCGTTTTGGGAATCATATATCTTTTTACTATTCCTTTCTCAAACAAATTCCTTTCCAAGCAGAAATTTTATTGTGAATCTTTCATCTTTCAGTTTAGAATTTCAATATTTTATTCGTAGATTGGCAATAAGTTTCATAAATAAGTAGTGACATGGTAAAGAAATATGTGATTGTAACTTTTTCATTTAAATTTTTTGTTCGAATATTCAATCTTTTAAAATGCACAAATACACTTGTAACGTACAAAAATGTGTGTACTTTTATACGATTCCTAAATTGAATGTATAATATATTTTATTGCCTTTATTGTAAATAATTTACTATTTAAAAAATGAAATTTATGTAAACCGATCAATATGCATATATAAAGATCGTTTAAGGTTTTCAATTTTACTTTTCTATTCTTCATTTCTTTTAAATATTAAACTCCAAAGTAGTGGCTTCATTATATAGCTGGCACAAAGAGATTGATTTAAAAATAAAAATATATATCTATTCTACACTCTATATACCTACATACTCGCTTAGTATACACTTATACAGGGTGTCCGGAGTTGACCCATATCAACTTTCTTGGTAGACCCACAGTTACATTTTTTTCCATAACTCAAAAACCACGATAGATAATTGAATAAAATAAATTGCAAATGAAAGGTAATAAATTGTGCAATATTTTAAGTAAAGAAAATTAAATAAAAAATACGGCAAAATTTTGAGATATTTGACCTTAAACTCAAAGTTTTGCATTTTTTTTATGAAAATTTAAATTTGATGTACCATATCTTTGGCATCACTAAACCGATCTGTACAATTTAAGTATCAAAGTAAAGACTGATTAATTATCTTTCTAATAAATGCAAAATAATTTGAAACGACTAACGATTTCGTGAGTTATGACCACAAATAGGAAACAAGTCACTAGACCTCAAAAAAAAAAAAACTTCTGAGCTCCCTAGATCCTCACCCGTTGATATTAGACCATCCCCCTGCCATACGATTTTTTTCGTTTCTCAGCAAGAACTATCTATTGGCAAAATGTCTGCACCCGAACTCCGGACACCCTGTATAGCTATACTTATTTAGGTAATTGTACAGCACACAAAAAATATACGAACGTTTTAATGAAGTTTTCAAATTGAATTTTACAATTCCCAATATACACAGACATAGATCATAAAAATGCAAATTTTTAATTTAATATTAAATTACTTATTAGAGTCTATTCATTACGCATAAAAGATAAGTATATACATTTGAGAGTTTTATATGTATTCATATTCATATACCCAAACATATTAATCAGTATGGGTATTGTATTGTGAATCGCATTTAAGGATTTTCATTTATACGAGTACGAGTATTTAGCACCAAAATTGAATTGAATTAAATTTCATTCAAACTACAATATGTACCATGATAACATGAAGCACATCACTTAATGAATAAATGTTGTTTTGCATTCAAAAAAAATTTTATTCACCTTGAAATAAAGTTAAGGTCATAATTAATACAATTCTTTTGATATGACTATATCATTAACTATCATCTATCATACACGTATGTTATTTAATTATTTTGTTTTTGTTTTTTCTTTTTCAAAAATATTTTTACTACTTTTAATTCATTTTCATAATTTAAAATTAAACCGAAAAATATATATTTTTTTTTGATGATTTCTATTTGAAAATTTTTATACTCGTCGTACACACGGACACGATATAATGATTTTAAATTATTATTTCCTTCCTTTAATAATTTAATTCAAATCTCACATGGAAATGAAACCTGTAATCATAATAAATTTTTTTTTCCCAATAAAATACGTGGATTTTTTTTTTTTTTTTGGTTGTATTTTTTTAATGTTCAAAATTAAATTTACATTTCAATTAGGTATCAGACCATTATAAATACCACTACAACTAAACCGCTACCAGATTTACATTGTGTACGTACGAACATACTTGCATAAATTCATTCTGATTCTATATACATATATGAGTGCATGAGTGGTTATATTTTTGATTTACATACTGTCGGAAATTTTTTGGATTTACATATGTATTACAATTATAATGCATATGTGCGTAGGATAGTATCCTCGTACCACCTCATACCACTCAAATATGGGATAAGTAAAAAAAATAAAAATGAACTGAATTGCAATAATTGTATCAAATAAAAATTTTTTGTTATCTTCCGTAAATATTGACCGACAACTGAACATGAACGAGCATACTATTTTTTTTTTTTTTTTTTTTTTTGCAAACATTTCTGATATCGATAATTCTGTGGTCACAAGCGATAACTGCTTAAGTCAACATAAGGCAAAAATGAGTTATGAGTTCTACTGCATTCTCCGCATCAAGCTCTATGTGCACACAAAATCTGATTTTCCTATCATTTTTGTAGCCAAAGTTATTGCTTGTCGAATAGTTTGTGACTTACATATGCAATAACCGCCTAAATCAACATAATAATATTGTAGAGATATTTTATGTTTAAAAATACAGGCTTATCTAAACTTAAGTTATTATTGCACAATATATTTGGAAACAGCTTCTCAAAATTGTAAGGTTTATCATAACAGCCTATCTCGAGTTAAGCGTTTTAAGAAACGTAAAAGTTTATCACCGAACTTTACAATAATGACTTAAATCAATATAAATCTAGAAAAGTAAAAATAGATTTTTGCAATAAACGCCTAATTTGACATAAGTAACAAAAATGTAAAATTACAAATTTGCATAAATATCCTAAATTTCAAATTCTCAAATATTTTTGTTCTAGAACATATTCAATTTTAAATAATTTCAATTTTTAATTATTTAGTTATCAATTTAAGAAAATTTTTCTCATAATAGTCTTCCATTCAACACGAAATTATTGTTTTTTGACCATCAAATTTGTTTAAAAAATATGTTCGAATTTTTAAAACGTGTTTACTCAAAACCACAATTTTAGACTTAAGCGGTTATCGCTTGTGACCACAGAATTATTTTGCAAAATTCTTGTATATAAACCAATTAATTGTAGATTGATGCCGAAGCGTATCAGTAGTAGCCGCCTATAGCTGGGTACATCATTACAACATTTTTCGATTCAAAATAAAAAAGTAATAGACATACACACGAAAAAAAAAACCAAATAAAAATTTTTTTTATATCCAATTTACAAGAGTAAATCACTGTACTGCGTGCTATATACTAAAGCGTTACTATCGTTTAGATATGTATATGTAATATATATCTATAACCTTGACACTTTTTCATGGTCATTAACGCAACTCTTCAGATTTTTCAGTAGCAGCTTTGCTAAGTATTTAGTGGGGTTTTTTTTTTTTTTGGATCATTTTAATATTTTTTTTGCTTCACGTTTTTATGATTTTTCATAAGGAAGATGAAAAACAAACCAACTGAAAAAAAAAAATTAACAACAGAAATAATATGTTTTTTTCATATAATTTTTTTTTCCCCTGTATGGCTACTCTTTGTCATATAAATAAGTGTGTACATTTATTTATACCTTTACATACTCGCGTATACAAGAAAATGTGTGTATTACACACAGGGTAAGTAAAGGTATTCAATTTCATTAAGAATCAGTGACCATAAAATCACAAAACCATAAAAAATGTAAAAAAAAAATCAAAAAATTATTCGTTAGTTTTTTTTATTTTTTTTTTTTTCATTTTCATAACTTTTGTGTGTAAAAAAATTTTAAAGGCTGATTTTGTTAAATGATTTTTGAAGAGAAAAAACAAAAAAAAACAACATTTCTTATACCAAAATTTTTATAGCATGCATATAGATTTTAATTAAAAATTACAAACTTGCATATGCCACAGTTAATAATAATTACGAATAATAATAGAATATCAGTTGAAAAATTGAATATTGTGATAAATCATCTTTGTAATATCAAAGTGAAAAAAATTGAAGGAAAAATTATAAATTCAAATCTTCTAAGTACATATATACTTACTCTCTGTCTGTAGGTATGTACTACACTGTATATTTGGTAGTAAAATTAATGAACGGAATTCATTATTTTTAAATTGATTCCAATGGTAATGTGTAAGAAGCGAGTAATTAATTTTCATTGTTGAAAATCTTCAAAGTTGAAAATTATAAATAAGAAACTTTTAAAAATTTTTTGCGAAAAATTTATTATATATGCATAACGTTTTACAAATTACTTATTATATAATTGTTTTCCTTTATGATTGTTTTTACGAGTGTACTTTTAACACGAGTACGAGTATTTGTATATTTACACATACATACATATATATATGTATATCCGTGGCTAATTATTATTATTATTTAAAATCTAGCAGCAATTAAATTCATAAAATAATTTTTTTCAATTTATATTCAGACAAAATTGAAAATAAAATTTTATTACAAAATTTTATAACGACAAAGATTTATACGTGAATTTTCAAAAAGAAGAAGAAAAAAAAAATGATTTTCCTTTTTGTTATTTTAGACACATTGTATACGTATAATGTATAGTATAATGCATGCAAAAGATAGTAGTACATACATAAAAATACATTTTTGTATATTCGTTCACAAAATATGTATGGCATATTAATATTATATGTACATCGTGTATTGCATGAAAGAAAATTTTATTATGTAGTGCATGCACATACTTATATGTATGCATGCATTAACCTTTTGAATGCAATTTCTTCCTTTAAAATTTGAAAATATATATATTTTAAATTCAAAAGATATTACATACGAGTATACTCGTAATCGTAACTCATGATGAGTATAGGAACAAACAAATAAACATAATGAAAAATTATTAGAAAATAAACCAGACAATCATTCATGTATGTAAATGTGCATTATTTAAATGCGTAAAATTTTCTTTATATTTCATAATATCATCATAATTATCACCATTATAATCATGTATGTTTATGCATATGTTATGTTATTATAGGTATATGTATGTGTGGTTTTTACATTGAGAAAAATTTTCACGTTTGTAATCTTTAAAAGCATTGTAAAACATAAAATCAAGACAACATTTTAACGTCAAAATTAACTACTATCTACTATATCTATATACTAAGATACTACGATACTACGAATGTACGCATATATCTGATGTGTGTAACCACTTAAATTACACACGTACTACACCTTCACTACATATATGTATTTACAAATATAATATGCAATGTACATGAGTACATGGTAACTACATATATGTGTGTTGAAGATCATACAAAATCTATAGCGCATCTATGTAACAATAAACACCTACGAGTATTTGATAATTTGTCATTAGATATTATATCTTCTTTTGATCATTTATATATCTTTCTTTCTTTATTTCTTTCTTTATTTATTTGTTAATTGTTTCATAATTTTTCATAATTTATTTTTATTTTATTTTTCCCTTTTTCTTTTTAATTTTAAATTTTTTTTACACTTAGATCTTCTTTCATACTTATATAGAAATCGTGTCTGATTAATTTCACTTTACGGTAGTTTAGCATTTTATTTTTATAGTTTATTATACGTGTGTTGTGTGTTTTTTTTGTGAGTGGCTTGGAAATTTTTATTCATTTCTTATTGCTTTTGTATGTAAGTTGGATTTTAAATGACAGTACAGATTATTTTATTATTCGCATACGTAATGGGTAATGGTCACTTTAAACATGCTTCTCTTCTAGTAGTGCACTACTGCACTGCAACTGAACTTATCTGATACGGATGATGATACATTCAGTTGTATTCGTTGCATACATACGAGTGTATTTAATGTATGATGCAACATTAAATACATTCATTGATGCAACATTAGACTTTGATTATGAGTTTGACCAGTTTGACTGATGTGTAGATAAAATTTTAATTTTTTCTTAAATTATAAAACATTTATAGCGTTTCGTTCGATATAGGATGTTTCGATACAGTAGATGTTTTTTGTTGTTGAAATTTTTCTGGTGAAAATTAATAAAAATGTCCAAAAAATCAATAAGAAATTGAAAGATGAAGACGGGTGTAATGATGAAAATATCGAACAGTAATTCTGTAAGATAATGTCAGTCCAGTTTATCATCAGTACTTCAGTAATCTGTTACTGGTGATGGTGTATATACATTGCTAATTGGAATTAATGACTGACTTTGGTGAGAGCAGGGTGCTGCCTGGGTTTTAAACTCGGAACGTCAAGCGTGTACCAGTCCAACACCACAACCATTGAGCTATTCAAGCCCCAACCAACATACATAATGGCCCTACACGACCAATTACAGTGCTATTCCCAAACAATTTTCTATTCAAACAGTTATCTATTTAATTTACTATGTGTTAATACACTAACGATAAATGTTCATTTGTCAAAAAATAGACAAATACACATATGTATGGAAGAAGAAAAAGATGAAGAAGGTAATCAACTTATTGAAACGAAACTATATAATTACGAAAACTTTTTCTAGGATGTGCCAAATTATCAAAAATTTATCAAAAAAATAATAAAGACAAAACATGAACGATAAACGGAACTCTAATATACATGTTTTTGGAATGTCCATCAAATTAAAGTTACGTTAAACATATACGAGTATTTCACTTATTTTTCAGATTTAATTGTTTAATAATAAAAAAAAAAAAAAAATTAATAAATCCATGTCCTCGGAAAAGATTTTAAAAAACAATTAAATTGAAAATAAAATAAAAGAATTTCCATTGTTATATATGAATATGAAAGTGTGTGAAGAAAAAAATATATACTATATATTTTTTCATTTTATTTTATTGTAATTTTGATTTTAAATTTTTTTCCTTTTTAAGAGTTGGTTTTTTTCTTTTTGTTTTTCTGTTTTCTTTTTAGTTTTGATGAAAAACAGTTTTATTGTTTTGAAAATATATACTACCCGATTGAGATTCACGGCGCGGTAATAAAATCAAACATAAACGAAAAAAAAAAATAGAAAATATGTAAATATTCGTACAACAATTAAATTTAAATAAATAATTCATTTCATATTAAATTTCAATTAAAAAATATGTTATATTAATCAGATTTTTTTATGAGCCCGCATGCATATATACATATACAAGTACACAATACACTTTTATGTGGTCACATATCATACACACATCATATACATATGTACATGTAGAGTTTTGTGAATTACTTTAGTCGATCCAATCAATCGCCAATCATTCATTCATTCAGTCGGGGTGACAGTGTGATGCTTGTAAGTATACATGCTAAATAAATGCAAAAAAAAAACAAAAACAAATTAAATAAATCCAGTCCGTGGAGAAAAGGTCATAATCATACAAAATTTATTTATACATTTTTATTTTATTTATTTTTATTAAATTAACAAATAAACAAATTATTTTTTGTACAATTTGAATAAATCTATATCTATATCTATATATATATAAATGAATGTATGTTTGTTTGTTTTCGATAGACTCAAAAACCATACATCCAATTGCCTTGAAAATTTGGGAAAATATTAGGTATATCCCAGGTTTTTGAAAAATTTTTTTTAAAATCAGAGTTGGGGTTCTAGGTGCTACAGAACAAATATCCCAAAAATATCAAAATAACATTTAAGGCCCATGTTCACATGGTTAGTCTTAATTGTATGTTCACATGTGCATTAGTTGTGATTTTAATACCAGTCGTAATACAAGTTAGTAGTAGTATCAGCGTATTAACATAGATAAATAAAAACAAAAGATAAGACAAGTAGTGTAAGAGCGTAGTCACGATAAGCCCGTTCCGTTCCGTTCCGTAAAAAGAAGAAAGTTTATTATTTGACATTTCCATGTTATTTATATGGATTGACCGAAAAGCTGTTATAATTGACGAAACGGAACGGTGCGGAACGTCGGAGTTGAACAAATTTCAACTTTTTACGAACAACATAACCTGTTTCCATATAAATTTTCAATATTAGCTTTCAAATTTAATATATAAAGTTTCGGTTTATTATATAAAAGGTATGTTTTGAAACGTGTCGGAACAGAGCGGGACGGTACGGAACGGAAAGGGATGGAACGAGACGAGACGGGACGGAACGGAACGGGCTTATCTTAACTACGCCTTAATTCAAATTAAAAAAAAAAAAGAAATGAAAAAAATGAAAAATGTAAAAATGTATAAACGATGAACAAAATGCTATCGACTGAGTAGACGATGAAAATCGTTTGAATTTGGAACGTTTCGAATATCATGATCGCGTTTTTAACAAAAAAAATACGAAACGTTTCGTTTTCGAATATCATGATAAGGCGGAAAATATAGTAGATTTTTTTTATTTTTATTTTAGTTAGCCTTGCAAGTGTCAAAGTTTATATTACAGCGAATGAATGATGACGTTTCGAGTTGTGGGTGAAATAAGAATTTATGTAAATTATGAAATTCACGTCAGGCTCACATTGAACAGACAATAAGGGGATTCATTTCACGTCGTAAACTTAGTAATCTTCGTAAGATCAAGATTAATGTAAAGAAAATAACTTTTTTAGTTGGTGGCGTAGCAATGCACGCAGGGTACAGCTAGTATGATAAATAAAAAACAATTTTTTTTTTTTTAAATAAATAAATTCACAAGAGCTGTTAAGTTGACATAAAACTGTAAAAACATAATTATTATCATCATTATTATTATTATTATTAAAATTGTAATAATTTTTTACATTTGTTTGTTTTTGTTTTTTTTTTTTAAATGATTTTATTAATACGAAGTATTATACGTGGTTATACGTTCAACAAAGGCTTTTCCCTGTTTTGTTTTATCGCGATGGGTCTGTGGTATATTAAATAAATTCAAATTTATTCGTGTAATGAACAAAAAATGAACATTTTTATTAACTGTTGTTGTTTTTTCTTTCATTTTAGTTTATTTGTCTTTCGAGTTAGATCGTATTACTTAGATTTGAAACTAACTATTAAATGTTGGCAATAAAAAATCGTAATCGATTATACAGCCGGTTACAATAATATATTGAAAGAAAAACTTTCAATTTAAAAAGCTATTAAGAGGCGACGGTCATTAGTTATAAACTGACTGGTATCTGGTATCTCGTATGTACAGCACAAATACTTAAGGTGAGTATTTACTGGGAATTGTGAAAATCGATAAGTTTGATATATCAAAAATATCTCGGTTGTTTTTAGAGCAATTTACTTGAAATATGAAAGAAAAAAAAAAAAAACACAAATTCAAATTTATTTTTAAGGATATGGTGGAGATAGATTTTTGAAATTTTGTTTTTGTTTATGAATAATTTGACATGAAAGTTTTAAATTCACTCTCAAGTAGAAATTTTAATGTGAATATGTTTTGACTTAGATTTTTTCTTGGAGTAAATACCGTCCTTAAAGCGAACGAAAATAAAATCTAATGTTGATTTATATGAGTGTTATAATTTATGTACATGTCATAAAATAAACATATATTTAATTTGAATGTCTTATGTCATTTTTACTCATAATAAAAGGACCAACATAAAAAATGAACATAAAATTTTCTTTAATCTCAGAGTCTGGCTGGCTGGTTGGTTATTGGCATTTAAAATAAATTTTTAATCGTCATACAAGGGCTGTCTGTGATCTACATATTAAGACTTTACGAGTATATATAACAAAACAACTGCCACTAAGTAAGTGTATTTCAGGTCTGATTTTATCTGGTTAATTTATTTCTTCGTTGAAAAATTTTGAATTCTTGTAATTTCTGGTTTTTATAGTATCTGTACAGGTACAGTACTACATCGGATAAGAGCAAGTTCACATTAAAAAATTAGAAGGGTTTTAAATGTTTTTGTAATGTAATTTACTTTATTTAGCAAGTATAGTTCATATGGTAGTCGATCTATACGTCAGTACAGAAAATCTCTCCTGCAAACATTTCAAATAATCGCGCACAGTCTTTTATTTTAAATCTTGTCTCCTTTCATTAAATTGAAATCTCCTTTCAACAGTTTCTTTGTTTTTTTTTTCTTAGAAGGATTCTTAGAAAATTTTAATGACTGAAAAAAAACTGAAACGAACGATATGTAGAAAATCAAAGAAAAATTTCTTATTTGTATAAAATCTTGAAATCATTTTTAGAAAGTTCAGTAAATAACAATCATCAGAACTCACTTTTTTTCGTATCGTTTGCTTGCTAATTTTTCAATTTTCGTAAAATTTCAAATGTTAAATTTTCAATTACTTTTTTTTTTTAAATATTTTTATTTAATTTGTTTAATAAATTTTCTATATGTGAAGAATATATAAATTTTTTTTTTTTTTTCATTACGAAAATACGAGTATGTATTTGTTCTTGAACTTTAAAAGTTGTAAATCATACTATATGTATACGAATAATTCGTAATATTGTGCGGACAGTTGAATTAATGAAAAAATTTTCATATCTCTTAAACACTTGACATTTTAAATGGTCTTTTGTTTAAACATTATTCTTCTTTTTTTTTTTATCTGATTCTGTATAGTCTTTACATACCTAGTCTTTAAGAGTTTATGTAAACATTACATACAAAAACTTGCTAAGATAATAAAAGCTCATAATTTATCATAATTGCATACTAATTTTGTATAGTAAGTGTACTTAAGAGTATGAATTGTACGTGTATACGTATGTATAACGCCGTACACATTTAAATGCACATATGTATACCCACTTGTACAGCAGTCTTTTATTTACAATGAATCTTCAATGAATACGAGGACATTACATACAGATTCATATTTAGATATTCTTAAATTAAATTTTTGAGAAAAAAAAAAAGATGTTTAATATGATTTTCATCACAAATAATATTTTCCTTAGCCGTATACCGTACAATAATGGATGATAATGTATGCAAATACATGCGAAAAATATATCTATCGTACGCATTGTACATATATTTCGAAATTCATTTCTTCTACCATTGTTCGAAATGTTGGGGTATACATAATTTGGGATTTCATATTATAGCGCAAACTCGAACTTAAACGATGAATTTCAGCTCCAGTTTTCGAATTTAAAAAATTTTTAGTTCACCATTTGTTTTCCAGAATGCTACACCGTTCACTTTTTTCTTTCAAAGTGCACGAATACGTAGTATGTATATTTCTATTCAATTGAAGATATCTATATTTCTAGTGCAATATTGACCTAATTTACCTTGTATATCGTATGATTTGCTTCTTAACAATTAATTGCAATAATTTATTATTTTTAAAAAATTTTACATATTTGCAAATTTTTGTATAATTTCAGTGATTTTAACTTTAAATTTTGAACATTCGAATATTTCTATTTCCATAAACGAAAGATACGCTCGTATAATTGCATATGAAATACAATTTAAAAGATTTTCAATTAATAAAATTCACTTTAGTTCCAACCTTGATAAGCATTAATATCTTTTTTTTTCAAAATTATACACATAACAGCAGATATTTAATATCCGAGAACATATTTTAATCAAAATTCTTGGATATAATTGCCAAATTGTAGATATCTGATGACACGATATAATAATTATCAAAAAAAAAGGAAAAAATTTGTAATAATGATAATGACTGTTTGTTTCCATTTTATATAAGAAATTCTTCTTCTATAATTAGTATTATAAAATTATTATTTTATTTTGTTTTTTTTGAACTTTTTGAACAAAAAAAAAATGCTCTATGTTATACCAAAGAGCATTTAGGAATATATGTAAGTACTTATGACTGACCTCAAGTTAATTATGAATTTTAATGCACCATCAGAAGATACTTATTACCTATACCATGAAAAACATCCGTCTCCCATACAATTTCCAAAAAAATTAAAAATAAAATAATTTTTGTTTTTTGTTTTTTTTTTTTGTATTCATAAATATCTTGTAAAAATGTTTTCTTAGAAAGAAATAAAATAAATTTGATATTATTAAAAAAAAAATATGATATTATTATTATTATTATTTTTTTTTCAATTTTACTAAAATCAAAATCCATTTAATCGTTCAAGGTGACATGCATCTAAGAAATATTATGATTCCGAAAAATAAAAAATAGAAGATGAAAATAAAATTTACTTATTAGATAACCTCGATTGATATTAGACTATTATAGAGGTACAAACTTATGTACGAGTAGAAATATGTATGTATGGACATGATGATGAATGCGAATAATAATAAAATAGATTGTAGTATACTAGACGAGATACTAGACTAAATAGTAATGTAATAAAATACAGAAATTTAGTGAATTTATTTTGATTGTTTTTACTTACAATTATTATTATTATTCATGTTAATATAAAAAATATTTAAAAATCTAAAAAAAAAAAAATAAATACTGACTGAGTGAAAAAAAAAAAAAAAATATTTCAATTGAACGTTTCATAGTAGTAGTAGTAGTAATACCTTGTTGTTTTGGTGAGTGTATAATTTTTGAATATTTTTTACCAGTACCTATGTATGAGTAGATACGAGTATATGAGTAAATTGCATGTTTTACATTTTAATTTTCATTTCAATTTTTGCTTATACAAGGGACTTAACAAAAGTTTTTGCAAAAATACAAAAAAATTTGAAAAAACAAAGATTTTTATTTTGCATTATAAAATTTATTCATTTAACATTTTTCAATATAATTTCCATCGCATTCTACACATTTTTTAAGTCTATAAATCCAACTTTTGAAGCACTCCTCAAAATCTTACTTTTTTAATAAGCGAAATAGTTCTTCTACAGCTTGTATGAGTTCTTTATCGTCTGTAAATGTTCTTTCACGTAAAGGTTTTTTAATTTTTGAAAAAAGCCAGAAGTCACATGGTGCTAAATCTGGTGAATATGGTGCTGGAAAAATTTCATTGATGTCGAATGCAGCTATAAAATCTGATGTCATTTTTGCCTTGTGCGCAGGCGCATTATCGTGATGAAGGAAGTATCTTCTTAGATCGGTTTTAGGGCGTCCTTCTAAAATATTTTCAAACAGCTTTGGTAAACAAGTATTTGAATACCAATCTGCAGTTACTGTATGTCCTGGTTCCAACGGTATAGCTGCAATAATTTTACTTCTGCTGAAGAAAATCGCAAACATGATTTTACGAGCAGATTTTTGACGAAAAGCCTTTACTGAGGAAGCTTGACCTTTTTCACTCCACACAGACGATTGAAATTTTGTTTCGGGCTCGTTATTGTAAATCCAAGTCTCGTCACCTGTTACAAGATTGTTGTAATTTGCTGATTTACCATCTCTAATTTTTTCTAAGAAAAATTTGGCGAACCGAACACGGGCTGCTTTTTCTTCTGGACCTAATATGCGTGGAACCTATCGTGCGCATTTCTAACTGCAGCCAAGACTGTCGTTCAATATCCTTGAAATGGCCATGGCATTTGTCCCCAGAGTATGAGCAATGGTTTCCTCCGTCATGCGTGGATCTTCATCTAGAATTTTTTTTAACAGCCGCAACATTTGTATCGTCCGTAGAGGTTTTTGGGCGACCTTCACGAGGTTCGTATTTTACACTGAAATGACCAGTTTGAAATTTTTTGTACCACTCGTAAACACTGCGGATGGACGGCGCGTGATCACCAAATGCAACTGTACATTCTTTGAATATTCCTTGTGGATCCAACTTCCGACGAAAACCGAATAAAATTGCATACCTGACTTCTTCTTTACATAGCGGTGGAATCGCACACAATCCTGTTTCGCTCAATTTTCTTTTTCTCGTGTCCATGTTTACTCACTGAATTCAAACTACGTAATGAAAATGACAAGAACTCATTCTATATTATATGCTCAATAACAGGTAAAAAGGATCATCTCTTTCCAATTTTTGTAAAAACTTTTGTTAAGCCCCTCGTACATATTTTATAATCATCATAATCAAATATTACACCATTTTTTTCAATAAATTTCATTGTTTATGGATATTTTATTTTATTTTATTTTTTTTTTTAAATTTGGTAATACCACATATAAATAGTTAAATAATATTAAATTTGTTTTTTTTTCTCTCTTCTTCTTTTTTCTCTTTCTCTTTCTCTTGTTCTTCTCGTTGCCGTTAAAATGAAAACACTCTAAAATAATAATTGCATTATGAATGATATTGACTGATTACGAATTATGATTATGGTGATGTTGATGATGATTATATTATGATGGAGATATGAATGATGACGATATGATGACGAACGGTATAGTATAATAATGATCTAACCAACAAAATAATGGTACGAAGAGTATTATATAGGTACATAGCTAAATTTTATTTTCGACACAAAGTTTATCATATAAATTGTCTAACTATAATGTTATTGCGAATTTTTTGTTTTGTTTTTGTTTTTTTGGTATTTATAGATATACCATTAAATATTAAATCATATTTGAAAAAATAAAAATAAAAAAAATCACATAAATTTTAATGTTTTCATTACATTTTTATGTGACAAATTTATTATTTATCAAAATGTATGTAATAACGAAAAATATAAAAAACAAATAAATAAAACATTTTACTTAAGTTATTTCTGAAAAAAATAATATTTTAAGATTGCTTGATTATTATATTTTATTATTATTTGAAAGACAAAAAAAAAAATTTCATTGCAAAATATAATGTAATACTCGTACACTTACAGATACATTCCTATATATATGTATTTATGCATACGTAAAAGAATTTTGTATTAATTTATGTAAATCGAAGGCACAACAGAATCATAATGAAAAAGTGTTTGTTTTGTGTGATAGTTTCAGAGAGATACATAGATTATAAATGTATTTGAATTTGAATTTCAATTTCAATTTGAAAAAAATACAAAACAAAATCAAAACCGAAACCCATTATTAATGAGATAGCAAATACTCGTATACCTAAATACATGTACTCCTCTGCACTCTGATGCACTCTTATATTTATCATCAAAGTTTATTTAAATTATATAGCAAAATACTACTTATCTGTGTACCAATATTGTACCAATGCAACTATGTTTTATGTATGTATTCATGTTGTGTATACATATAAATATGTTGCAGCAGTCACAGTCATTCTAAATTGAACTTTTGTGTTTTGTTTTTTTTTTTTTTTTTTTTTTTCTTGTGCATAATACGAGATACGAGTATACACTCATATATACATTAGGAAATTTCGATAAAATGTGACGATGATATTGATGATAATGATGATGAGTGATAGAAAACGATTGTAATTATTTTGGTATATATTATATGAGTTGCATTAAAATTGTATTTTGAAATATTTTTGTTTGTGTGTGTGTATGTGTGTGTGTATGTACCCAGCTGACCAAGTGAACTCATAGTGAATTCATTCTGAATTCATTTCATCAAAGTGATTCTTCACGTGAACGTTCACAGTGAATTCACAGTGAAGATATTTTATTTCAAAAATTTTTACGCTATGGCTGGTCACAGTGAATTCACTTAATGAATTCATTTTGTAATCACTTACTGAACGTTTAATGAAAACACGAAATTAATTCATATTGAATGCACTTTGTGAGGGTAAAATATCATTCACAATGTGAGTAATCAATGAATCCTGGCTCTAATTATTATATTCCTACTTTTCGTTTTGATTTTTCATTGATATAAATAAAAACTCTTTAATCACTTAATAATTAATCAGTTCGTTATTTTTTATTTATTTTACTTTCTATTTTTAATAAACTAATATTACACAGAATTTAAAACACTTGCTTATTCCTTATTCTTAGACTCAAATAACTACATTTTATATCGCTTCAGTTTACAAATTAGTACATGAAAAGGGGATATAAAATTTCACTATACGTTCACTAAGTGATTCCATAGTGTTAGGCTTTGTGAATCGCAACCATTTTACGAAGGTAAAACGAATGAATTTGTTTAATCATAAAATTAAAATAACTTTACATAAATCGTCATTCATCAAATGAATTTTATATGAATATAATTCATATTTCAATCACTTGGTGTATTCATAATGTACCCATATTTTTGAATAATTCACTTATTTTTCATTTCGTGTTTTCAAAATGAATAAGATAAAAATTATTCATTTCGTGAAGATTTTTGGCATTCACTATGAATTCACTGTGAACCTAGTTCACTGAATGGTCAGCTGGGTATTTATGTAATTTATTTTTATTCAAAAATTATTAGATACAGACAGTTGAATGAATGAGGATTTTTTTTTTCGATCAAAGGATGCAAATTCAAGTCATTTCCATTTTTAGTTATTGAAGAACGACCATAAAAGTCGACAATTTTAAATTGATTACACAATCTGATAGATATAGATAAAAATATACAAAATAACTAATACATTTATGTTTGATACGATTTTATGATCCTATATGAAAACCATACGATAGACTATATTTACTATTCTTTTTTGCTTTTATCATTTATCATATACCGTTCTGCAAATAACATGAAAATATTTGGCATCTATACATACATGTATACACGTCCTAGATTAATGAATATCATATATCATTTAATAATTTTTATTAAATATTTTTTATACTTTATAAATCTTATTCAATCCCAGTGGCGGAGCCAGTAGTTTTTCCTTGGGTGTTCAGATTTTTTAATAAATATACAGATTCATTACACAAACAATAATAATTAAAACAAACTACCCTTAAAAATTTTTGGTCCAAAATGGCGGGTTTTACGAAATCCGTTATTCATCCAGATCAGGATCTTTGACTGGATTAGTTGATATACCATTTCTTCTTCTAGAACTTCCTGTTCTACTTGTCACAGTTTATTTCACTTTGATTGGATTAGCGGTTTTCGAGATATAAGGACTTAAAGTCAAAATTTCGTGTTTTTTAAAAATCACTTTTTCAACTTTTTTTGATTACGGTATAACTTCTAAACTTGAAGGATGACATAAATATTTTATTCTTTCATTTGAAAGGTTTATTTGTCCTCTTTCCAATGATATTATATTTATGGATAGAGACTGCATAGATAAAATATAAATGCACAAATATACAAAAAATTGCGAAAAAATACACATAATTTCATGCATTTTCATACATATTTGAGTAATTATTTCAAAGCTTACTATTTTTCGTAGTATTATTTACCTTTTACTAAATATGTATGTACGTAAAAAATTCAGTGAAATTCAATTTTATTTACTATTTACAAAAATATACAAAAAATTCAGTTTAATATTAAATTCAGTTTTTGTTTACCCTTCTACTAAAATTTATATAAGTTAAGTAGTAAAATTAAGCTTCATGTGGTTCCATTTACCTTTTACAAAATTTTATATAAAAAATTCAGAAAAAAATTATTACTAACTTTTTTCTAAAAAATTATTTTGTATGAAAAATGTGCATTTTTTCGCATTTCTTTGTATATTTGTGCATTTATTTTTGATTCCTATAGAATCGATCCCATATGTCTGGCTGGGTGTACATGATCAACATAATGGAAATGTGAACCAACAACGCAACAACATAACATAACATGCATGTAAAATGTACAAATTGTATTTGTATATTGTATTCTGTATTCTGTATAAAATTAATTGTAATTGTACTGCTGTACATTCTCTGTACATTTACATATTTCTTATAAGTTTATAAGAAAAAGAAATTTAAAAGAGAAGAGTATTAAAGAGATCAATATATGTAGTTCCACCAACTTACATTACAAATTACAATACAATACAATTACAACTCAAACAAGATGTTTCATAATAAATGATTATATTCTTCTCTCTTAAATTTCTTTTCTTATATAAAGAGAAGATATCTTATAATTTAACGAGAAGAGGAATTTCTTATAAGTTTATTAGAAAAAGAAATTTAAAAGAAAAGAATATAAATCAATGTATGGATGGAGTATCAAGTCAAGATGTTTCATAAATGTTCATTTCAAAATATGAACACTTAAACAACTTCAACTTGATAATATAAATTCAAAGTTTTCTGTCGCTTCATATATAAAAATTTGAACCAGATTGATATATAGAAAAACGAACTTTAATATGTTTGTTTTAAAATGTGAACACTTAAACAACCTCAACTTGATAATATATGATAAATTGAAGTTTTTGGTCGGTGCATATCTAAATGTGAACCCGGCTTATATATAGAAAAACGAAATTTAAAAGAGAAGAAAATAAATCAATATATGGAGTATCAAAATTTTTCATATGTTCATTTCAAAATGTGAACACTTAAACAACTTCAACTTGATAATATAAATTCAAAGTTTACCGTCGCTTCATATATAAAAATGTGAACGAGATTGATATATAGAAAAACGAATTTTAATATTTTGTTCATTTCAAAATGTGAACACTTAAACAACCTCAACTTGATAATATAAATTGAAGTTTTCTGCCGATTTATATTTATATTTGAACTTTAGTGAAGTAATGTATAGAAAAACGAATTTTTTATTGTTTTCTTGATCTTTTACGATAAAAATTTGTTTTTGAATTTGTTACAAATTTTTATGATCATGTTCATATAATTTTAGGGTGTTCACTGAACACCCTGAACACTACCACCCTCCGCCGATGTTCAATCCATACATACTCGTATGTACTATAGTATCGTATCTATACTCCTCTTATGGATGCGCAAATTTTGTAAATGCAAACAAATTAAAGAAAAAAATTACCATAGAAAAATGCCTTATTTTCATTTTTAGTATATTTATTGATGAGTAAAAATAATAATAAAAATTTCAAAAGAAAGTTACGTGTATGTACATATCTGCAAGGGATACATTGACAGCGATTATTGTCAAATCATATATGACTGCAATGTAAATTTGAAATATGTATATATAATTTTTTTTCAAATTTTATGTATGTTCTTAAATTTATAAAAATTAAAATTACTAGTTTAGGCATGCTACATATGATATAATTGATATACATACAAGTATATTACGTGTATGCGCGATTAAATCGTATTCATTTCAAGATAACGCAGCATTCATGATTGCATTTGAAATGATGAAATCATGATGGATGAAGTAATAATACTTATACTTGAAAAACATTTCACCTTTCTGTCAAAGTAAGTATGTATACCTGTAAAACCTATACGATGTATGTGCATTCGAGTATCTACTTATATCTAAGAAGTATTTGTATTCAAAAGGTTTGCGATGGTACCCAAATTGTTTTTTTTTTTTTTTTAATTTTGTTGCAATTTTGATAAATAAAATTCTTTATAATTTATTTTTTCTTTTATAAGCACGTATACGAAGAAGAGATTGATGTATAAATACCATGATAATTTTGTATATAAAAAAATGAATTAAAAAAGATAAGAGAGATGATAGTGATTAAGATAGACAATCATTTAAAGAGAGGTTAAAGTTTAAATTTATAACTAACTAACCGAATAAATAAATAAATAAATTTTCTTTCTTGTCATGTACATAAGTTTCTATGTATTATCTTCATGTTTACTATATTATGTATAGCAGATATGTATACATATATAACATGAATTTTAACAGAATATACAAAATGGTACACAAATACATAATTTAGAGGTGTGTGTATATATTCATGCAGATACACTCGTAAATATGGTGACATGTGATAAATGAATCAAAACTACTATAGATACATCGTTACTATATGAAATTTAAATGAAAAATAATGGACAAGTACGAAAAATCTGTCTGAATGATAAAAATTGATGGCGAATCTACGTCAGAATTAAGATGCAAAACATTAGATTAGAACACAATCATATACTATACTGCTGTTTATACTACGACTTGAACTACAACTATAGCATCGGAAAAATTTATAAACTTTCTTTAATATTCTTTAATCTACGTTTTTTTTTTCTTTGATATTTTTTCTTCATTTTTGTTCGTTTATTTTTCTGTTGACTTCTGACAACACAAAGATGCCATTTAAATGATATACAAAGGAAAAGATGAATCTTTCATACAGACGGTAAATAAGAATTAAATTTATTTTTTATTTTTTAAATGAAATTGAAACTTCATGATGAAGGTATACAGAACAGAAAGTAAATTGAATTTTTGTAAAGACATTGGGATGTGAAGTTTTGTTATTTTCTGTTATTGAAAGGAACGAAAATTAAATCAAGAACAAAACAAAAAGTACATACATATACTTAAAACTTGAAATTGTTTTGCTTTATTAGGATTAGGACATTAGGATTTATTTAATTTTTATACCATACTCGCAAAGTATAAGTTATTTATGTGAAAGGACTACAAAGTGTATGAGTATTTAGAAGTGTAGAATATAAATATACTGTTGCATAAATAAGTATATTACTTATACATACGAATTACCAGCATTAAAATTTCTTCATTTTTTACATTATTTTATTTATAATAAACGTTCAATTTTCGTAATTTTCGCTAGTAACTACATTTTCTCCACATTTTTACCTCATTTTTATGTAATTTTAAAATTATTTTTTAATTAAATTATAGAAAAGATTCACCTCAAAGAGAATTTTTAATAAACAATTCAAAGGAATAAATTAAAAAAAAAAATTTCATTTACGAAATAATCAAAAAAAAAACAAAACGAAATATAGATCTGGATAAGAACAGACACTGCACTTCTTATCTGTGACGACCGTTTTCGAAAATTCATATCTAAATAAGATATGAAAATTTGGTAGTTTCGGTAAAGTAGATCTGAAGATCTGAACAGGTATTAAGGCAACTCGGAAGGTCAGATATGAGTTTGAACTGAATTTGATAAATCAGATCTGAAAGCTAGGCTTGTTCGAAAAATTAAATTAAGTAAAAAAAATAAGTAAGTTGGCTAAGTTAGGTTTAGGTTACTATTGAATTTTTACCATATCCCTGATATCTGAAAGCACTACATTAACTCCACATTATCTACAGTCTGGAAAGACAGAATTTTATGAACTGAGTTCACATACTATGCTTTTTATTCAGTGTCGAGAAATAGTCATAGAGAGCTGACTATAGTAAGTGCTGGTAAGTCAGAAAACATCTGAATTATCGAAAACGCCCTATATAAAAGTATGTAAAAGTGTTCGTTATAATTAAATTAAATTTTTTCACGATTTGTTTAAAAAAAAAAAAACAATTTTTTGAACAGAATGTGTAAAGAAATTTTTTATTGATCCAAAAAATATAAAAGTCTAAAAAAAAAAAAAACAGTAAAAGAAACAAAAAATAAAATATTCATGCATAAATAAAAATCTGTTATATAAATTTAATTTGTAATGATGGCATTTACAATTTTCAAAGGAATCTTGTTCATGTACATAAAGAGTAAAATGAATATGTATGTGTGTGTGTGTGTGTGTAAAAAGAATTTTACGGTCGACTACGTGAACATGAAAAATTTTTTTGTATTCTATGTAAACTATACACAATACAACAAATTATTGTATACTACATTTAAATTATCATACACATACTTAAATGAAAATACGAAGTGGTAATAAATGATAAATAATAAAATTTTCAAAATTCATATATTACCAACATATATTACATTATACTCGAGTATAATATACATGGATGTGGACATACATATGCATATGTATTGAGTACTACATACATATATACACATATCATCATTTAATTACTTATACAAATTACATAAACCAGATTTCGATGAAATTTTTGAATGAAAACATCGATATTACTATCTACTTCAATTAAGGTGCATAAATACTCGAACAAGGGTTCAATTACTTTTATTATATCAGATCACACACATATACGTACTACAACAATAAAAGGTCGGCAATATGTATGTTTCAATATTTTCTGGGTTATGTTAACATTTAAAAAAAAAAAATAATTTTTAAACATTTTTTCACGATTACGTCTGTATAAATGTAATATTCGTTTATGTTTACATTTTTGTATACAGTGCATATTGTATCCGTTATTTATATAAACGATGGTCCTGTATAATTTTTCAGTTTTGTTTTTTTTTTTAGTCCCATTTGTATAATTTTTTTGTTTTCGGTTTTGATTTTTTGGCTTTTTCTGAAGTGTCATATATTAACCAATTATAATTTCAGTTACACATTACATATGTTTAATTTAAAATTTTTTATCTTTTTTTGTGTATTTGATTAAAAATTTACTCTTACTCGTATACGTTTCAGATCAATAATTTATCTGTATCTGTGTGTGTGTGTGATGTTAGTAGAAGGTAATAAAAATATGAAAAAAAATAAAAAAAATAAAAATATGTATCATAGATACTTCGTATTAACTTACCAGTAATAAGAAACAATTGTGATCGATGTGAACCCATTTTTTCAAATTAAATTTATGATCTGAAATTAAACAAAAGAAAATAAAATATTAAATAATTGTTTTTTGTTTTTGTTTTGTTTTCTTTCGAATTGATTAAAATTAATAAAAATGAAAAGATTTTGTGTCATTTTTATTTTAAATTACAGAGAGTTTCAAGTAAATTTTAAGTCTTGTAGGAGCGTAGAAGGTACAGACAATTGCATGATGTGTTCACATTAAATTCAAATTTAGTACCTTTTTGGCATTATGCGTTATAAGAATATTCATATGAGAAGATTTTGACTCAAGTACTTAGCGTTGCAAATAAAAGATTTATTGTAGTTTAGGTATACCTGTAACTAAATTAATGTTTTATTATTTTTCTTGATATGAAATTTCGTTTATACTTTCGTTACTTAATTTTAATTAGATATTCGAATCGAATGTACATAAAAATACTACATATGTACATACGAGTACATTACATACGTTACATACATATGTATATTATATAGATGCATATTATTATTATTATTTTGTTGTTGTTAAAATAACGATGACCGTGTAATGATTGTAATCATATGTTGATGATGATGACGACAATAAAGATAATTATAATTTAGTACGTTGTGTATCAATGTAAATCATATATTGTATCTACAGTGTGCAAAATCCGTATTCATACACCTGTATTTTAGATAAGAATCCCCATGTAGCAAAGCCATTTTGAGAGATAAATACACAAAAAACGATGTTTACAAGCAAAATAACAAATTCATTTATTTTCTTCATTAAAATTTCCAAATTTTAAAAACACAAACAAAATATAAGCATTTATTCATTTTCCTTAATGCTAAATCCGTATTCATACACGCCACCTTTATTCGTCATAAAAATATTAAAAAATGATAAAAAACTATAAATTACAAAAAAATAATATTTAGTATGATTTCCTCTCCGCTTGTAGACTTCATTAAGGCGACGTAGCATGGATTCAACATGTTTTTTTTGTAAGATTGGGCGATATTTTAAGCCATTCGGCCTTAAGTGCTTTTTTCATATCTTTTACATTTTTGATGTTGTGAATTTTTAAGTTTCTCTTGAAAATATACCACAGATTCTCAATTGGATTGGTATCTGGGCTCTGTGGTGGTGTTTTAAGATAATTAGGGCAATTATATAAAATCCAAAGTCGCGTATCTACAGCCGTGTGCTTCGGGTCATTATCTTGTTGGAATATATAATTATCATTTAGACCCACTTTTTCAGCACTCTGTCTCAAATTTCTCTTTAATATATTTATGTATATTTTAGAAGTCATTATTCCATCAATGAATTCTAAATTACCGACTCCTACTGCATTAAAACATTCCCAAACCATCACAGAACCACCACCATGTTTAAATGTTGGTAATAAGTTTCGTTTTTCTAAACTAGTATTCTTCTCACGCCATATTTTTACTCGTCCATCCGATGTTTTTAAATTGAACTTACACTCATCTGAGAATATTACTCTGTTCCAGAACCGCATATTTTTTTGCAAATAGAAACCTTTTTTGTTTATTGATTTTACTTATAAACGGTTTCTTCAAAGCAATTCTACTTCTGAATTTGTTTTTTCGGATATAATTTCGTATTATTTGGGGAGTAACTTTTATACTGAAATAATTTAATATCATACTAGATAATTTTGGAGCACTTAAGGTGGGATCTTTTCGAATTTCTCGAAAAAGAAAGCGTTGGCATCTCTTGCTAAGTAGGTTCCTGTTTTGATTACGCACTTTTTTCGTAGAAATTCCTTCAGTTTTATATTTTTTTATGATGTACTGTATTGTACTGTGACTTCTATTAAAAATTTTTGCTATTTCCCTTAGCGATTTTCCACGTTCATATAGTGAGATAACTAATTTTCTGTCATTGTTTGATAACTCAGTTGTTTTGAAACCCATTTCGATGAATTCTTGAAAAAAACTAATATTTCTTAATTTTTTCTTGTACATCTAAAATTCTAAAAATGTGGAATTCAAGGCAATTTTTGTTTTTAAGACCTTTGAGTTATTAAATTTTAAAAAATCATGGTTGCTGTGTTAATATTTATCATGGTATATTATATGAATACGGATTTTGCGTTAAGGAAAATGAATAAATGCTTATATTTTGTTTGTGTTTTTAAAATTTGGAAATTTTAATGAAGAAAATAAATGAATTTGTTATTTTGCTTTTAAACATCGTTTTTTGTGTATTTATCTCTCAAAATGGCTTTGTTACATGGGGATTCTTATCTAAAATACAGGTGTATGAATACGGATTTTGCACACTGTACATATTTGACAAATTATTGCAATGTACTCATATAATGATAAATTAAACGATTACATTTATATAAAATTTGTACTTTATAGGTGTACCAATATATGCATTCATTATATATGTAGTATATGTATACACTCACATGTGGTGATTATTTTGGTACGTGTATGCCGAATAGATTAATTATAATTTTGATTAAAGATCAAAGATGATTATGAGTATTTAAAAAAAAAAAAAAAAAAATTATTAATACTATTTGTAATCCTTAATCATTAGATAGGTACATACCCAGATACTTTATAATTTTTTAAAAAAAAAACACACACACACACCTACTATAATTGCTCGTACATACATGCATACATTCATAAAATTTTTTTTTGATTAGAAAATTACAAAAAAATTATAATTCCATACGAACTGTGTATATAAGGTATTGCGGATGTAATGAAGGAAAGATTAAACTTCATTAACTTATACATATTACTTTATATTTTACAATAATCGAATTCAATGAAAAAAATTCACTTGGATTAATATTATTGGAACAAAGAAAGATTTTTGTTTCATTAATTGCCAATATAAAAATTAAAATATAAAATTAAATTTTCGTTTTATTGCATTTTAATTTTCTTACAGTTTTGAGCCGCACCACTGTATTCGATATACCTAGACTTGTCTATAATGGGTACATATTATCTAAACTTTTATTTATGTAATTTCTTTCATATTCATGCATACTATACTCGTACATAATAAATTGTATGTACATACATTCGTGTTTGTGTAATAATAATAATTATTACTCTGTTGATGAACAATTTAAAAATAAATTTCTTTCATTTTATATAAGTACATATATCTACTATTTTAAAAAAAATAAAATTTTCTTATTATTATTTTTCATTCAGTCGAAAAGCGTGTGAATAAAAATATATATTTTGATATTTCACTATATACACCTTCATACCAACAAATACAGACATTTTCTTTTGTGCATCATAATTATCATATATACTACGTGGGTTGATAAGTTTCCTGTATTCATAGTAAAGCACGTAAATTTTCACAATTTTTTTTATTTAATTTTCTACATAATCTCCTTTTAGCTCTACACACTTATCCCAACGTTTCTCCAACAATTCTATCCCTTCCCTATATCGCACTTTGTCTAACCCTTCAAAAAATGCGTTTGTTTCGGTTATGACGTCACTATCCGATGAAAATCTCTTTCCCCGTAACCATTTTTTCAACTCTGGAAACAAAAAGTAATCACTGGGAGCCTGGAAATCTGGAGAATAAGGAGGATGTGGAAGCAGTTCGTATTTTAATTCATGAAATTTGGCTATCGCAATTGTTGACGTGTGAGCTGGGGCATTGTCCTGAAGAAAGAGGCTTTTTTTCCTCGACAAATGTGGTCGTTTTTTTAAAATTTCTTCATTTAATTTGTCTAATAATGTGCAGTAATACTCACCAGTGATCACTTTTCCTTTTTCCAAATAATCAATGAATATTATCCCATGTGTATCCCAAAATGTAGTGGCCATGACTTTCCCAGCCGTCTGTTGAGTTTTGGGTCGCTTTGGTCGGCTTTCACCTGGTTCCATCCATTCTGCAAATTGTTTATTTGATTCAGGTGTATAATGATGAATCCATGTTTCGTCAACAGTTATTATTCGACGAAAAAAATCCACGTTCTTTTGACATGTTGACGATGTTCACAATCTCATTCACTTTCACTTTTCTATCACTCAACACAATATCATGGATTTTTTCGATATTTTCTGGTATTGTTACCTCTTTTGGCCTTCCACCGCGTTCATCATCATAAACACTTGTACGTCCACGTTTAAATTCACTGACCCAAAAACGAACAGTCTCATATGATGGTGCAGACTCACCCAAAGTTTCGTCCATGTCTTTTTTAATATCGGTTGCTGATAAGCCTTTGAAATGGAAATAATGTATCACACTACGAACTTGAACTTTATCCATTTTATAAAAAATGCTAAACACACGTAATTCAATTGCTTGTAAAATATAAATTAATTGACAGATAGGTTTGAAAATAAAAATGGCGTCTCATAAAAGATCATAATTTCTAAAAAAAATACTCCTAACTCATCGAAGTATCATCTACATGTTAATACAGGAAACTTATCAACCCACGTAGTATATATACTTCGTCTTTGTGTACGCGTATTTCGTATTTTTACGTGTTTCATGTTGATTATACGAAAATGTTGAAAATTTTTTTTTTGCTAGTAAAAATACCGAATGCATGGTAAAATGCATCTATTAAATTGCTGCTTTTCTTGCTTTTTTTTTCTTGCAACTGCAATGGAGAAATAATGAAAGGAACATAAAATTAAGAAGTCAAGGATGAAAAATTAAAAATCTCATCTTTTTTTTTTTTTTTTGTACACGGTTATGTATACGAGTAAATGTAAGTTTAAGAAAATTAAATTTTATAATTTTTGTTTTTCTTCTTCTTCATCGACAAAAAAAAAACAAAAATTATTTTTTTTCTGTTCTTGACTTCTATAATTTGCAGACCAAATAAATTTTCAGAATAATAATAATTGTTCTGTGTGTGTAAAAGTGATGACGTTTATGTGAAAAAGAAAAAAAAATTGAAAAAAAAAAAAATAACATTACATTTAATATTTTAATGGTAAATGAAAGTCAACAACATGCAATTTTTGATTTCCTGTTAGAAATCAAAATGAAACGTATATACATATATGTAACGTGTGTATAATACTTAATTGTGTTTGTGTATGGTGTGAATATTCGTGTACTCGTATCGTTTCGTTTTTTTTTTTTTGAATGAAATCAACTTGTGATTGCAAATAAATAGAAGATAATCGCTTTAAAATGTCACCTTCAGAAGTTTGTATATAGAGATTTGATGTGATGTGATTTTATGTGTCCCAGTCCCACAATAAAGTAGATATTGAAAATTGAAAAAAATAATATAAATAATAAACGTGCTGTCACGTCGTTCGTACGTTCGTTCGTTCGTTATCCGCTAAAGGATTGAATCGAAACGAAATGCTATAGCTGAGAAGATGAATGAATGAATTAAAATTTTTCTTTAAATTTTCGAAGGTTTTTTTATTTTTATTTATTTTTTCAAAGCCAGTAGCACTGATAGATTATGATGATGAGTGTACACGAAATTTATTTCAGTAATTATTTTCATTTTCAATTCATTCAATGGCTATAAACTTGTACAAAACAAACTGCACGAAAAAATATCTCATGTGTTTTAGTATTACAGTATATAGAGAATATGTGTATGAAATACATTCTTGCAATATACATATGTATGTATGTACGAGTATTTATGTACATTAGTTTGGTTGTATACATTCGAAATTCATTTACCGAAAAAATAATTCAAAAGTTAATTTACCATTTAAAGATGCATACGTGATTTCTTATTATTTTATTAATTAATATAAAAATTATATAATTATTATTAATAATACGATAATACAGACGATTATTATGCACATTTTTTTCGTGTGTAAAATTAATTCTTTTGATTATTATCACGTTATAAAATGTGTGTATGTATACGTAATACATATTATATTATTAATCATTTTTTTTTTTGTGAGTGTTCCTGTTTTCAAATTCATTTATATTTTCAAGGAAATATACTATACAAACATTTATATCTCATCTTTGTTTTTTAAATTTTGTTATTTCTTGGTCAAGTCAAGGGTTAATTAATATTTGTGTATATGGTGTATTTCGTTTTTTTTTTCAATTATCAACTTTTTACTCTAATCATTCACCTACTTACGATATAGTATAGGTGCTCGTGAATTTATACACCAACAATTTTTAGGTAAATGCGTTCTAATTAATGTACGAGAATAGTATATGAAAAGTTTGAGTAATAAAGAAAATCGTAAATCCGCTGTTTAGCCTATATAGACGTTTGGAATGAATGTTTGCAGAAGATTGAATTTGAAATGCACGTCAAATTAATGATCTTCATTTTTTTTTTCTGAATTTAATAAACAAATACACTTTAATTCGTGAAGGCTATTTCTGTCAAACACTATCTCGTATACTCTGTATATAGTTTTGTTGAATTATTAATAAGATGAACTTCTTTATTATTTTATTTTTTTTCTAATTTTTCATTTGCTGAATATTGTTCTTAATGTATTTATATTATTGAAGTATTTCTGTGGTAAAATGGTTCATAAAATTGTGTATTAAATGGTACCCCCATGTACAGATCTTTACAGCTCAAAATATATTTAATTTAACATTTACTTCTTCGTCACATATTTTTTAAGATCGTGATTATATATCCATTCTTATAGAATCCCAGATATTTTCATCACGATTTTATATCATAATATACGAGTATAGTTCAATTATATTATTAATTTTATTTGATTGTAAATGAAGTGTTGATGTTGATTTTTTATTCACATAAAGTGCACATAATATAATACCGAGTACCTATATAATTTGCTCATATATTGTTCATCAATATGACGTGCAATGCTATTGTTCTCTGCACTATTACACTCGTACACGCATGTATGGTATGTAGGTACGTGTATTGTGTGTTGTTGGTATAGTAGTGTTTCTACATCAGAATACACGAACATTTATGAAAAATATTAAATTCTGAAAAGATTTCAACTTCTTCATTTTCACTGCATTTCCTTCTTGTTGCTATTACTACATATACAGACAGACTACAGCATTTTCCTCTTTTTCTTATATGCACAATAAAATTAATTAAATACACTCTGATGCTTTAGAGATTATTCAAGGAACATCGAACAAAATTTATAATAGAAATTGTTGAATATAATTTTTACACTCTTATATATGCACATCATATACATTTAATAAAATTCATTTAAAATTCATGTGTGCAAAATTTGAACAAGAAATTTAATTTAATTTTTTGTTATTTTTTTTTTAAATGAAAGAGAATAGAAAAAAAAAATAATGAAGTGTAGAAATTTGATTTTTCTATTAAAATTCAAATACATACAAAAAAAAATGTGCTACATAATTCGTGTAAGTATTCTTAAATTCGTAGTTTAAATGTTCAAATTTAAATCTTTTATACGTACACATTTAATGTGAAAGATTTCATCAAATTATTGTCAGTTACATAAAAGTTTTATATATACTGTTTGAAATGTAATACACAAATACGTGAAAAATTTGCATTGTATTTGAATATAGACAACGATGTATCTATGGTCATATAGTCTTTGAGAATAAAATGAACGGATGAGTATAGGTGAATAGGTGAATAAATGTACATAAGTATATGAATTTACATATGTATATTTTGTATACGAATGCATAATTATTGCTTTGATCGACCTTGTTGCACGTAAGATAAATTCATAATGATTCTGTCGAAATCAGTGTACATATTTTATTTGCGTATGAGTAGTGAACTTTATAAATGAACATTTTAGAATTAGAGTAGAACGAAAACACACACACAAGTCATTTCAAATATTTGTGACAATTTTAACCGAATTACGAGAACATGTTCTATATAGCATTTCAATATTATATACCAGAATGGACATTAATGAAAATAACAAAGTACATACTTAAGAAATATTCACATACAATTATGGTGGGTGAATTGAATGGTAACAAAGGTGATTGTTTTTTTTTTTTTTTTTTTGGATGAAGACGACACCGCCGTACAAATTATGTGCAGTATGCGAAGATTTAACAGTCATGACATTTTAATAAACAGAATAAATTCAAGGTAAATATTATAAAAGTAAATTTTAAAATATATTTTTGCAATTTTTTATTTTGATTTCCAGTTTTGCGCTTTTATAACATGAGTAAGAGATGCTCTCTACACTTGACGTCTGTATAGCATACTCGTATAATCGAGTATAAATTTTTACACAAAATTAAATACGTTTACTTTGCATTGAACTCATCGATTGATTGTGATCCGAAGTAGAAAAAAAAAATTGTATGTGAAAGGTAACAACAAGGATACCAAGAAGAATAAGAAAAAAAAATGTTAACCATAGCATTGACTATATAATAATACATAGACTCAGAAACCATACAAAGAGTGGTATGTAAATTCAGAGCCGCAGCTGGCGAATTTATGAACTAAATTTTTTGATTTTTAATTAAAAATTATCAATTTTGCATAAAAATAGGCACGATATTTTGAAAATCCATTTTAAATAATAAATTTTGCATAAAAATAAACGCCACATTTTGAAAATGAATTTATATAATATAAGTATTACATTAGTTTGTAGATAGTGTATATTTGATATTGTTACTATTTACTATATAGTTATTATGTTGTTTGTTGTAATCTACATATACGTCAAAGATATACGTATATATATGCATACATATAGAAAATATTACACGGCGATTCAATCCTGATTGTATTCTGTATAACGTATAACTTATATCTTGATTGTATTGTGTTAACTGATACAACACATGTTAGTTAAATACAATAAATATAATAAATATGGATCGTATCATAAGACATATAATGAATGATCTTTTTTTAAAAGGGTAGATTTTTTTCTCTTTATAATTTTCTTATTGTTTACGAATATTACATAATGAATGTATTCCATTTATTTCATTCATTATTTTTGTGCCTTACTTTTTTATGATAATATAAATTTAAAAGAAATGTGAATTTCGCTTTTAAATTTGACATCGTCGATTTTTATATGCATTACATGATTGATATCCTCTTATGAATAGTAATAGTATAGAGAAAATGTATGGATGAAATTTCACTTATGTAATGTAAAAATTTACAGTATACTACAAATTACATAACGAATTTATTCATAGGTAAATATATACTTTATATAAATTAAATGTATATTAATTTCAACATTTAAAAATTTATGAAACTAAAAAAAGGATGATAAAATTTCTTAAAATTTTTTAAAAAATGATGAATATATATAATATCAATAGATAAATACACATATATATATATATATATATATGTGTCTATGTATGCAGTATGATAAATTATTTTTTTGAAAAGTCCCTTTTATTATCTATATTTTATTTTACAAAGTAATTAAATACAGTAATTCCTTTCTTTTTCGGTTCTTTTGTTTATAACTAAACAGTTTTTTTATGTCTATATATAATTAAATGTACAATTTTATAACTTCATGTGCCGAAATTTACCATTCAATTTATTGAAATGCAAATCTTTTATTATAATATCGATTTTTTTATTTTTTTTTTTGTGAATTGGAAAATTAAATTCAGAACCTTTTTCTGCATTAAATCTAATATTAGACTACATATAATATTTGTAAATTTTCATTCATATAAAGAGATATGTAGATAAAAAAAATAATTTTAATATCCTTGACAGGTAGATTTTTAAAATATTGTATTATTTTTGATATTTTATTCATTGATTTTTGTGTCATTATAATCAAGCTGTTTAATGATTTAACGCATTTCAGACTCATTGTAGAATTCAAATTTAAATTTTAGAAAAAAAAACGGAGTGAATAAATTTAAATTTTTTAATATTTTGAATAGTGATATATTTAAATATCAATTAAATTTTAAAGTAAAATTTTGAAAAAAGACCAATAATTGCCATGTTTGACTTCGTTCATTTATTAAAATCTTTAAGAAATATCCTTTTATTAAATTATTTACAAACCATTGATGGCAAAGTTGATTGGAACATAATTGAAAAATTGTACATTGAAGATAAAAGTAGAACAACTAGGTTGTGTGTCAAATTAACTTCAAGGCACATTTGGCCAAATAATTTCCAAAAAATGAAAGTCAAAACTGCTGCTCAAGTTTTTAGCTGGTCTGTAGCATCAGCTATTAGGGCAATGCAAGTCGCTACATCGACAGCTAATTTTGTTGAACAAATCAATCACTTATTTGATGTTTTCAATGTAAGCAAATGTAGTTCCAGCAAAATATATATAAACGACCTCTTTATTCAGACAACAGATTTTCCATAAATTTTTTGCATGATATGAAAATTTATCTTGAAAAAATAAAAGTTTTTTCAAAAAAAATAATAAACCCGTTAGAGTATATGCCGTAGATGGTTGTATTCATTTTATTAACGGCATTTTCAAATTATTAGAAATTTTCAAAGGTGTACCAGAAACTAAATTTCTCCTAACTTCAAAACTCCAACAAGATATTGTAGAAAATCAGTTTTCTACCTTACGTTCTATGGGTGGATACAACCGATTCCCTTCTGCTAGAGAATATCACACAAATGTGAAACACATGATAGGAAAAAAACATGTTGGATTAGAATTGGTCCAGACTTCATCCAATTGTCATCCATACCAAATCATTTTTTCATATGTCATAAATCTTACACCAAAGATAAAAGTGTTGCACTCAAATGTCCGTCGGAAGAATTTTTCAAAATATGTTCGACACAAGTTGAAGTTTTTGAAAAATATTTCAATTCAAATAAGCACAGTAGGAATATTAAAAAAATTCTGAAACAAAAAGCTATTGAATTAACAAATGTTCGGCATCCAACGTGGTTTCGTCAAGATGATGAGTGCAATGACCATAAAATTCAAATTTTAGATTTTTTAATATTAGTTTTAATGAGAAAAACTTGTATTTGGTTGTCACAAGGTATGAAAGAAGCCAAAGAAACTGTTAGCAGAATGGAAGTTTTAAAACAATAACGCATAATTTTAACTTTTTGGTTGTACGTTTTCCGAGCTGAAATCAATAAATCAATAATATATAAAAAATTGGTCCTTTTCAGGACTACCAAAAAAATACGCAAAGATTAAAAGATTTCAGTATTGAAAAACAAAGTTAAAATGTTTTAGGTATACACGAATAAAAAACAGGTTCTTAATTGTTTTCTTCATTTATCTAATTTAAAAGTTAAGTCAACATTTACACATGTAAATATTTACATACGCAAACTAAACCTTTAAGCCTGCATAGGTACTTAGTCTATGCCATTGACTATATAATAATACATGTATAGTCAATATCTATGCTATATATATAATATTATATATAATATTATATATAATATTATATAGTCAATGTCTATGCTTTAGGTGTATAATTCAACACACACAACACATAATATTGATATTATATATTATACACGTTTTAAACTAACATTGATGTACAGCATACGAGGTTGATATACAGTATCATCAGAGGTATCATGGTTACACACATAAGGATACAGTATACAGTATACACTATACAGCAACAGCACAGCAACAGCACAGCAACATTACACTAACAAAAGTACTCTATGCAGTTAACAAGCAGTTTTCTTCTTTTTTTTTTTAGATCAAATGAAAAATATTTAAAATCCCATGAATATGCAATATTTTTAGTTACTTTATTTGCCGCATATGGCTCTGAAATCACCTACCCGATTTAGAAAATAATTCGACATAAAAAATGTATGGGCTTTCTGAGTCTATGTATTATTATATAGTCAATGACCATAGTAATGTAAATCATGTGCATTGAATTTGGTTCAATTGTAAATTTGATTTCCTTGAAAAATTTTTGATATATTATTTGTATATCGTATGTAGTAATAGAGCGAATAATGATAAAAGATAACTTAAATGTATACGAGTACATTAAAAATAAATATACTACAAAATTGCATGTAAATCTTTTGAAAAAGGAAAAATAAGTATGTATTGAAATGATTATGGCTCATCATTTTCAAATTTTTTCAATTGACTACTCGTATATGCATTTTTATTTCACATTCTTTTTATCAGAGTTTTTGTATTGAAAATTTATTGATGTCATTATAGTGATATAAGTAGTAATAACGGTTTTTAAAGAAAGAAAACCATGAGCATTTTTCAGTGTATTCAGCACCAATTGAAAATGTATGTACTTAGAATACAAATTTGATTTTTTGAATTACGAGCATATTGTGTACAGATCAGAATCAGAATCAGAATGTACTTATTTATGATAATGTCGATAGATCAGGAATTGATGAAAATATACGGTACAGTAATATGCAAGTATAATGATATGAAAAATTGAAGAATTATTTAAAAAATTTTTTTTAAAAATTAATTGAAAGGTGGAAGCGCATAGAAATTTACATCGTATCTAACCGTGACACGAATATGAATTAGTGAACTTATTTGAGCAATGAATGACAACAAGAAGATTTTTCTGAAGGAATGCTGTCACGTCAAAATGTTACAACATCTTCATCAATTGAATATATGTACCACAATTCACAGCAACAAAAATATGTGTGGTGCTGGTGGTCTATCAATTATGAAACATATCGAAAAGTCAAACTTTAAATTACATACCAATCAAAAAATAAATTAACCGATGTCCAATATAATTCAATTTGTACGAGTATACTATAAAAATTCTTATTTTTAATTACATCCAATGGATATACTTATTATGTTGAGCAACCCCAACCATATTATAAAATAAATTGCATAAAATTCTCTTATCTATATACCTTTTGTATGTAACATTTGCCGTCCCGTCTGTCTGACAGAGTATACACTTTAATTAAATTTTCATTAAAATTTTATTGTGAATTTTCGTTGATTTTGTGTACAATACTCACGTAAATATAGTCGTATGTCATTTATATGAAATTGATTAATTAATCAAAAAATATATTTTATGGTTAATCATTACTCTAATAATGCATTATTGAACAAGTTTACAAGAAGTCTATTATTATGAAGATATTAAAAAAATTTTTTTTTATTAATTTTCAATTTATAATCTCTCTGTCTTTATATGTTTCATACAATGTATAAAAAAAAAAAATTGAAAAAAAAATATTATAAAATTTTGAGACATAAAAATATGTTTACGAAAATAAAAATAAAAGAAAATAATTCATCTTCATTTCATATGAAGTAAAGTGACATCAATAATAATAAAACAATATTTTTCAGTTTCACTTTTTTTTTCAAAAAAATTTTATCTACATTTTCTCCCTTTGGCATGTGTATGTCGTATACATGTACGAGTATTATATGTACACCAAATACGACGAGTATACAAGTGGTATAAAAATTGAAAAAATAAAAATTTCAAAATTTACATTTTTTGTTTTTTTGTTGTTTTTTTTAAATTCTCCATTGTAGATTATTATAATAATTCAATGTATATGTACTCGTGTACTAGTTCGTACATACTTACAATTTGTATACACCACCAATAATACTATATCTACTCGTACTCGCTGTAGTAATTGTGCGGTGTGAATTATTAAATTACGAACGAGTATTATAAATTTTTGTTAACAAATTCTGTTGGTAATATTAATTTGAATTTTATTATGTGCCAGTATAGACATTGTGTAGATAGAGAGAGAGAGAGAGAGTGGGATTGTGTTACAATATTTTTCTTCTTTTTCTTGGAATTTTTTGTTCTTTTTTTTTTTTTTTTAAAAACTGAAAATGAAAATACATATAAAATTAACTTTATTTCCAGCTATTTTTTTTTTTTCGTTGACCCAATTCACATGTTTACAACATACTCGTACATATGTACGTACGTACATAGAAATCTCTAGAGTAGTGTACATAATAGCATATTACATTATTTTAAACAAGAGTATGTACTATAAAAGTTAAATTTATGTAATGAACGAGTACCATGTACTATACACCATACAGTGTATGTATGTGTAACATTTTTTTTTTTTTTTTTTATATAAATAATCGCATATAAATACAGTTGTCAAATCGTTAAATTGTACATAAAATAAATAAATTTATAAGTTAATTTTTAATGTCATCAAGTAGATTTGTAGTCCTTAAAATCCCTGTATCTTTATTATAATTGTCGTCATTGTCATCACATGAGTATCATCATCATCATCATCATCATCATCATCATCATCATTATTATTGTTATTATTATCATGTATGTATGTATTGTATTACCGTGATTAATTTTGTGATGCTGCTTTAAGTAAGTAACATACTCATCATTATGTGTTCAAGGTTAATTTAATTCCCCAAACATATATGTAGGTACCTACCAATATTACATGTGAAAGTAAAAAATTATTGCAAACATATAACTTACACGCAGCGTTGCCAATCTCAAATTTTATTATTCCTCAAATGAAGCTTCAAATTCCTCATTTTTTAACGCAATTCCTCAAAGCAAAAATAAATTCAAGGTAAACTTTGGTTAGCTTATTGTCCATTGTTTCAAGCATATATTTCGTAGTTTTTGAAGGATCTTCGAAAACACTTAGCCGTAAATATGAATTTAATGTTTCATATTGTTCTAGAACACGATCAAAACAATTTTTGGCGAAAGAATTTTGTGTGCCTCTACATTGCAAAATTGCTGAAATTCTTTTAGAGATTATTGTCTTGTGTAGCTTCTGTTTAAATATTAAAATGAGATCTTAAATTTCTTAAAAGATCTTCCAATGATTTAGGAAGTTTAATACATGCTTTGGAAACAGCCAAATGGACTATATGGCATGAACACTTAATGCACACTATATGAGACCATTCTGTTTTTAATAAAGAAAATACCAATAAAAAAGTGATGAAAACTGTTTCGAATTTTGTGGTAAACAAGTGTGTTTATTGTATTGAATGCTTAGTTAAGCAAAATTATTTTCATTAATAATTTTTATCAGACAAAATTTGAAATTCATAAATTCCTCAAAATTCCTCAATCAATGAAATCCTCAAAGCATTCCTCAAAAATATTCAAAATCCTCAAGTTTTGAGGAATTCCTTAAAGATTGGCAACATTGCTTACACGACAAAATTTACGTTATGTGCATTTGTATATATGTGTGTACGACAATTTTTGTACAATATAATTTAAAAACTCAATATTAATGGTATGGTATGACATGGTAGGTATCTGGCAAACTTGTACATGCAATTGTAATCCAATATTAAGATGATAATGCTGATGTCTGCTGAGTGCTGTATAATGATTATCGTGATTCGGTATATAATCGATCGATACTCGTATTTACATATTACATATTATTTCCTTGTCGTTTTCTTACATTAAAAATTTCCTTACTCTTTTACACTGCTATCGTCTTTATTATTATTTTAACTTTTGAAATTGAAGTACACAACTATAGATTTTATGTTTCGTTTGTTTGTTTGTTTGTTTAAAAAATCGTTCTATATATCGTAATACTGGTAATACATATGATAATCGTTACTAGTGCATATTAAAACGATGAAAAAAAATGTTATTATTACTTACATTTATACAGATTTAAAAGTCAATCAAGCAGACAAAAATAATAAAAAAAAATTGTTCGTATTAAAATACAAATGCTTAATCACGATTTTCTAAACAATTTTCTTTATAGATTTTATTGGATTAGAAAGAAAAAAAAAATATGAAACTGCTCTGACAATAACATATAGTAATGATGATGATAACGATAATTGAGGAATTTAGGTACATGGCAAAAGAGAGATGTAACTGGCATGCTGGGGAAATGATATATGAACAAAGATATCTTCGTGCAATGTTATTAGTAAATACTAAATTGTAGATACTAGCAGAAGTATTCGTAAATATGTATGTATATTCGTTAATGTACAAGAGTGCAAGTTACTACCTCCGTGTATAAAATATCCTAAATGCATTTTATCTATATTCTGTCAGTGTATACATTTTAATTTCTATAATTTATCTTATTTTCGATAATGTTTTTTTTTTTATTTTTTTTTTTTTCGATTTATTTTTTACTATTCAGATTGTGAATTATTGTAATGAAAATTTTTGTTAAAAATATATGAAGATATCACTTTTCTTAAAGTTTTTAACGTTATAATAAATTTATTATTAACCATACGATTAACCACGGTATTGAAAGATATGAGAGACGAAAACTAATTCAAATGTTAGACAAAGTATACAACAGAGAAAAACTGATGGTAGTACATATTTTTTTTTCTGGTTCAGTAGCTATATAGCATTATATAAATGTAAATTATTGTCATCAATTAATAAATGGATGAAATGAAATTCACAGCAACAAAAACTAAATAAATAAATAAGGTCAGAGATTTGTTTTTTTTTTTTGTTTTCTTGTACCAAAAAACTTGTTGACAAAATGTTATATGTATGTTAGTTTTATTCATATCGTAATTATGTACATATTGCATACGAATAAGAATATGTACGTGCATAAGAAACTATACACATGTACATACATACTTATATATATATGGCATGCATATAGATAAATACTCGTAACCGTAGTGTATTAAAGTAGGTACTTGATGTTGTCCATTTGGCCTGTCCACATAGGTAAATCAATGATTAATGAGCTTAAAAGGTATAGATGGTCATATACGCAGATGATCATCAATCATCAGACAGTCTATTATTTATGATATACCACCGTACATGTGTATTTTTTATATTTCCATATTTAACGGATTTTTTTTTTTTTTTATTATTAAAGAATTGGACAATTTTTTTTTTTCATTCATCAAGTGATGAACAATCAATATGTAGATGAGAATGATGACAATCACATCACAAGGTATTTTCAACTTTTATTTATAATTTTTTATTTATTTATTTGTATTTAATATTATTATGTAATAATTGCATGTGATTAAATGTAGGTAATGTGTATTATAATTGATAATTTACATAAATACTTTATATGTTGTATACTCGAATGTACAATAAGTAATGTGTAAAATTATGTAATTTTATCTTTTCATTAAGGACACAATATCCGGTTATTTTAAATTACATAATTAATTTGTTGTCTTTTTTTTTTATTTTTTTAAGTTAAAATTTATTTGGAAATTTTCATTACAAATAAAGATTATTTTGATCAAATGTGATGAGAAGATAAGGTATACATATAAGATACAATTGCAATAATTTCCAGTTTATCTACCTTTCTCGACTATATTTAAAGTTATAAATCTACAATTCAGCCCAGATTACGCATAATGTCAGTTTAGATTTTTCACACAAAAAATTCTGTAGTACTATTCTTTTTCTATCCAGCCCAGCACAGCCCACATTTCATCATATCAGATTCAGATTAAGATTTGGTTATATTTCTATTCTCATACTGGCGATAGTGAAAGTTATATTAAAAATTTTGTTCACTATAATACCTTCTAATACCCTACTACCAATACACATAATAATACACGGTAATCTAACAACGACATCTTAAGCAAGACCCTAAATAGACGTGACGGGACGAAAGAAATTAAACGAACGTAAATACTCGTTTCGTCAGTTTGACAATTTGCCCCAAATAGAAACGATTTGAAACGAATAAAATTGTGTATGAGTATTGAGTAGAAACGAATAGAAATGTGTATGAAACGAGTAGAAACGATAAAATGTACGACCGCTACGGCACTATCCATTTCGTCTCGTTTCGTCTATTTGACATTTAAACTTATCGAAATTGAACGAACGTTAGAACACGTCCATTTAGGCTAGTTCTATGTACCACAGTATTATCGTAGGTATCGTTTCGTTTCGTTTCGTTTCGTCACGTCTATTTAGGTTATAGCTTTAATTCGATTCAATATGCTTCGACGTTATGAACCTACATCAGTGTACACAATCCCTAAACACTAAACAAAAGTGTTGGTTGATTTGATCTAAAAAAGTTGTTATTCAACTAATTTACAAATTGTTCTGAAATCTTTAAATAAGATGCAATAAAACTCTTCTGAGAGTTCCACTATGTTTAAGTAAAACGTCTAAGAGACTCAGACTATAATGGTAGAACTATAATTGACATACCTGACATAGCAAACATAAGAAAAAATAACGAATGTTAAAACGTAACATTTGGTTAACTGTAATTAACATAGATAACATACTAAACATATAAGCAATACGAATTTCACAAAATGATCTTTTTGCTTATGTTACTTATGTCATGTACGCTTTCGATCGTACTGCTTATGTCGAGCTTATGTTAAACGAATTTTTAACGAATGTCGGCAATGTCAATTATAGTTTAGCTCATTGATTTGGCTGTGTTCGGCTGCGATATATGTCATAGCCTATGTCACATAATGTCGATTATTGTTCCCACTGTAGTCCCTACATATCTATGACCAACTGAACTGATACATTATACCATAGAATAGGAAATCATTTTTAATATTATCTATATATAGCATGCAGATACGCATACATATTTAATTACTCGTATGTAATTAATTGTTAAATAAAATTAATTTCTGAATAAATAAAATAATAAATATTTTTCTATACATTTTCATTGTTCCAAAAAGTCGTAAATTTATTTATAAAATAAAATATTATAAAATTTCAATGTAATTTTTATGAATACATATATGTATAGTTGTAATTTCATTGATTTTAATATACAATTACAAAATTTTAATTTCATTAAGTCAATAACAATTATAATTTTGATAATAATTTTTATATATTTTTTTTAATTTTTTATTTAAAATTCTATCAATTACAAGCTTTTAATTAAATCCGCATTTAAATATGTACATATGTTTGTATAAATCACAGTTGTTTGTATTGAAAAATAATTTGTAAATTTGTTTTTTATCCAAAAAAAGCATCTCACATTTTATAAAAATATCAAATTCCCATCAATACAATCATAACTCTTCATATTACAATAATAATTAATAATTAAATAATAAAGAAATTCATTCAGATAAAAATTATAATCATTTACATAATAGCCAACTGACATACATACATATGTACGAGTATAATATAGTTTTAGTAGTAATAAAATACATGTCCGAAAATAAATGAAAAGCGCTGTGACACACATGTGTAGGTACCTACATACGTACATATGTATTTTTATGAACGAGGAGTATAATACTTGTATATGCAGTAAATTGAATTTTGTTATTTATTTTTTTTATTTCAATATTATGCTATAGGCATTATCTTTATAAGTATCATATTAATGACAGATATTTTATTATAATTAATTTTGTTTGAAATCAATATTCTTATAACGTTGAAAAATGCCATAAATAGTTCAAATATTACAATCATTAATATGTGCACAATACTCGTAAACACTTGTAAATATGAATGTTCAACAATATTTTTTATTTATGTTTATTTTTTGTTGTTGTTTTTGTTTTCGAAATTATAATAATAAACCTTCTTATATGTATGTAAATAAATACGACTGTTATAATATATATAATATAATATCTGTATATAATCACATCTGTGAAAACGTACATACATGTGAGTACATAAAGGCTGAAACTGTTGAAAATTTTTATTTTTTAAAAAGAAAAATAAATTATGAAAAATAAAACAAATTAAAAGAAGAAGACAATAAACAAATTCTATCTTCCTTTATCATTATGACAAATATTCATAATAATTTTTCAAATAAATTATTTATTAAGATTTATGTTTGTACATTTACTATCATACATTATATATGTAAGAGAGCTCTTCGGTAAGTTTGATTGCGTTTTATTTTTAGGAAATGCAATCCCCTTACTCTGATTTATTTCGCCATGTTTAAAAGAATGAGAAAGGAATGAGAGAATAGAAGAAAATGAGAATAAAAGAATGCCGTGAAGGTTTAAAAAAATTATGAATGTCATTGTCCAGATATTGTGTTATTCTTCTCTAAAAATTAATAAAAATTATGTCTGAGTTCGAAAATGTAAAAAATAAGCATCGATGCGGTAGTGTATTACCGTAGTGATGCAAATATGATTGTATCATCATTATTACATTGTATCAAAAACGCATATTTTTAAATTTGACATTTTGAAACGAAGTTAGGAAGTGATTGTAATTTTATAAAAAAAATGCAATGTTTGCTTAAATGATGAGCAGAAAATACATTCACAATGCATTTTGAAACTTCCCAGCAAACATTTGGGCAATAGTACGAGGATGCAATAAAAGGGCAATAGTTTTTAACGATAAATGGACAATAATTAGGCAATAGTTTGGGTTATATACGAGTAAGCGATAAAAGTGCAACATAATAAGCCATTGAAGAAGCAACATTAATATTGCTTTTTTATTAATATTCCTTCTTTTTCTATTAGAATGCAATCGTACAAAGCAATTAGAGTGCGCGTCAACCTTTTCCCAAGCACATCGTATGGCATTCTACTAGAAAATCCATACTGCGGCAATAGGCGAGATTTGTCACTACGATAATGTTTCGCTATTGCTTTCTTATCTCAATGTTTGCTGGGTTATGACAGTGTAACCGTTTTTATTTTAAACATTTAGAAACTATTTACTTTGGCCCGTACTAATAACATTCTACTAAAGTCAGCTTTATATTAGTGTCCAGTGTCTACTAACATGAAGTTAACTATATTTAAGGTTAGCTTTAAATTTCTGTACTAATAATACTATTGACACACTGCAGAGATAAACCATGGCTATCTAAGTTTTCTAGTTTATCTTTGCGATAACCGACTTTCAGAACTCGGTTAAGTTAATCGAGTTTCTAGAACTCAGTTATCTTGTTAACCAAGTTCGAACTCAGTTATCTTTGATGTTTGTATTATTTTTTTTTTATATTATATTAAAACAAACTGTCAAACCTAATCTCAGCTAACATGCTGACTAGATGAAAAAGAATTAGTGTTTGAATTTATCTCGACAGGTGTCGTATGAATACATAAACTAGTTCACCTCAATTTAAATGTGTCACCCATACCAGGTTATCGATAAACCATATTTGAGATAACCATGGTTTATCTCTGCAGTGTGTCAATAGTATAACACTATTAATTTGAACATTATTTTAAAATATAGTTTACTGTATTTCAATCATAGTATGCGCTTTAAAATTGACAATAAATTCAATAATAAATTTATAATAAAGACTTTAAACTTGGCTTTTTAGAAGATGACACTAAAGTCTGCACTAACTAAAAAGTCTTTGCTAAAATCGTTATTGGTACACTTTTTTGCTAAAAGTCAACTTTTTTTTAATAAAGACTTTAGTATACTGTTATTATTACGGATCTTAGAAACTATTTCCTTTACATTTAAACCGCATTGATGCATTTTAGAACTCAGCCTATGCCTTCCATAATCTCAGAAAACAGTAATAGCCAGAATATTTTCTGTTGATAGAATCGTTTATACCTTCTTTGGTGTATGTTCATACTGACTCTTCCACTGTCCTATTAACTGCCTAGCACATTCAAGAACTTTTATTCTCCTCCATTTTCTGGAGTAAGCACCTTGACCACGTCAATACTTAACTTAATTTTAAAATTCCTTTAAAAATATTACTCTTTATCCAAATACCAAAGTTAAATAACATTGAAAATATAGCAAATACGTATGTGAATGAACCATGCTGAGATACTGCCTCTGTAATATATAGTATACCAGGCAGTATTATAGGTTACTCGTTACTGTCTACTGCTATTATGAGAAGACCAAATATAAATTAATAGGTTTAAATTTTCTATTTCATTTAGATTATATTTTTATTTAACAAATGTGGGGATTATTTTTCAGTTATTAATCGTTTATATTTAATTATGATAAGTAATGTATATAAATAACTTTAACATTTTTTTTTTGTTGTCTTGTCATTTCAAACATACAGTGGACGTCGAAAGTCGCTTTGTACCTTTCCAAATTTCTGTAAAATGCTCTTACTTCCTAATAAACTCTTGACAAGTAAGCAGAAAAGTAGTTCATTATTTTTCAAATAAAATACATAATTAATTTCACTATGTTAACGTTGTTATCTTCTTTTTCTTTCTTTCATAGCATCTACAGTTCTTTATGAAACATTGTTTCCTCCACCACTCGATACTATTCCTTTCGGTATCGAATGCCAATGCGCTCATATTCTTCGCACCCAATTTCTTTAGATCCTCTCTAACACCATCCAACCATCTGCATTTAGGCCTTCCTCTTTTTCTTGTACCTATTAAAGTGGCTTCAAAAACTTTTATAACCATTCTTTTGTCATCCATTGTCAATACATGACCTAGCCGTTTTATGCGCTGCGCTTTGATGAACCATGTAATTGTTTTATATTCAATCGATTTCTCTAGTTTACTATTGTGTACCTAATATGTTAACGTCATCAGTAGCGGAAATATAAGTTGGTATGAAAATCATCTAAAATTCATCTTTAATCATTGTGAACGGAGAAGGATAAAATCATAAATTAAATTGCACAATAAAATGACAAAATGTCTTCTTTAAATTTGTTTATTATCATTAAAATCGAAAATATAGTTTTCACAAGAAAGAGAGTTTTTGTAACATTACCAGAAATCAAACAATTTTGGGACTTGATTTTAATTATATTTTTCTATGACTTGAGAATGAACAGGGATATAAAATTGAAATTCAGGAATAATATATTTATAACATATCATGATTTCATTTGTAGAAAAAAATAGGAAGATGTGTTCAATTGATTTTTACTTACAGGTATCCAAAGTTTGAAATTTGGAGGTGTATAAAGACTTTTGATGTCCACTGTATGTATCTAGTCTATGTGTAGTAAATTGTGATGTTCATAATAATATACATACATATTGTAAAAATTATCATATTTAGCTGTATACTTATGTACGTGTATGTGTATACGTGTGATGTGAATGTACAAAACAAGAATTAGTATAAATGTTTTATAAAAATTATTAATTGAATTGCAGATTTTCAAAAAAAAAAAAAAAAAGCACTTAAATATTGTTAAGGGCGAGGTTAAATAATTTTTTTTTCCTCTGTTAATTTATTAAAGTGTTGATACAACAAAATATGTAATACGAAAATTATAAGAATATTATTATTCATGAAAAAAAAAAAATTAATAAAATTTATAAACTATGATATTTATTCTATTATAAATATTAAACATTTTGTTATATCGTGTCTATACTCATATATCGTTACGTACATAATAGCAAATAGACAGAAAATTATTATACCTTTGATAGACTGATACACAAAAATACTTCCGTGATCATGTTTCGAATACAAATCTTAATTCATATATAAATGATCATTCAGATAAAACACATAGTGAATTGCATATTTTTTTGTAGAATGATAATTTTGTTACTTTCAGGTTAGTAGTGTTTATCTGTGTTCTATCACAACTATTAGTGTACTCTTACAATTAAAAATTGACATTTCACTACATTTTCAAATAATTCTGAAAACTTCATTTGAAAAACTGAATTTGCTTGAGTAACGAACGTCAGAATGAAGGATGTCCAGTGCGTATTACACAAACTTCATTTAAGTGATAGACGACGACGACGACGACGACGACAAATGAATGAACATTCACTCCAAATGAGCATCGAAATATAGCTGTGTGTCAGAAGTATTTATAAATGAAATAAAATTAATTTGATGTAAAGAAAAGAATTGAGAGATGATTATTATGCTTTATGGTTAGAGTTACCTATCTGAAAGACGTTTGTTGAAGCTTATTAATAGATATACTGTTCGAACACATGCTGTGTATATTTTTGTGTAAAGAAAAAACAAAAATGTTAAATAAAATAACAATAAATTAATAATATAGAAAATAAAAAATACCTATACATATTTTTTAAGGACAAATATTTTTAGTGAGCGGTTTTATAAATTTGATTTTTAATTCAATTCATGAAATTTAATTTATATTTTCAGATCATGTAATATCGTCAATTTATTACAATTACATTTAAGATTAATATTAGGTTACGGAATTTTATATAAAAAAAAACATGTTATTTTTCTTGATATTATAGATACACATACTTAGGTATTTAGTATTAAACAATATTTTTAATAAAAATATTTAATAAAAAAAAAAAGAAAACATTTGAATTTTATGAAAATTCAATTTGTATTTACATATACTGAACACCCGTATTCATTTGAAAGTTAATTATGAAAGAAAAAATACAAGAAAAACAGTTTTTATGAATAAATTTAATGTAAAAATTTGATAGGAGGAAAATATAAACTTAAATACTCATTATGTAGCTAAAAATGTAGAACAATAAGGCCCATAGCAACATACAGATGCGAAATATGGACACTGCGAAAGAAATAACTGAACTCACTTGTTGCAATCGAAACAAGAATTCTCAGAAGAAAATTCGAACCAATCAATAATTCGGAGGGAAAGAATCATAATTATTATAGAATCAGATACTTACAACAAGTAACTGCGGAGGAATTAATCGGAAATAAAACGATCACATGTTTCATCAAAGCGCAGCGAATGTGATGACTAGGTCTTATAATGGATGACAGCAGAGTATAGTCAGAAAAGTATTTGAAGGGACTATAACAGGTACAAGAAAGAAAGGAAGGCATGAATACAGATGGTTAGATGGTGTCAGGAAGGATTTGATGGAATTAGGTATGAAGAACATCAATGCACCAGCTAGAGACAGAAAAGAATGGCATCGAGTGGTAGAGTCGAAGCAACGGTTAATGAAGAACTGTAATTACTGTGAAAGAAATAAGAAGAAGAATCACTTGAATTTATAGTGGCCTAATTTTCTTGATGATTTTTGTCTGTAGTTTGTGATTGTTGTTGTAGATTTCTATACTCTTATATTCTGTGTAGCTTTTATCTGAAACTGAATTTTATATTAAAACCACTGCATCATCTTTATGTACATATTTGTAAAGATGGTAATTTATGGTAATAAATTTCCATGATTAGAATTTTACCCACACTTTCTTAAAATATTTCACATGATCATCACTTATTATCCAAAATAGACAACAATCACAGTTAAAACTAAAATTAATTCAAATTAAAAAATTACAATACTTTTTCAATAAAATAAATTCAAAAATGGCAAATTTAATATTTATGTCAAAATTTCAGTATACATAGGTACACTTTATTCTCACTATAAATTTTGAATTTTTTCAGTTAATCTCCAAAAGAAATTTGATTATACTCGAAGCTTGTAGTAGGCATATTGGTATATTGCGTTTATGTAAAAGTCCGTATAAAAGAAATGGAGGCGGCAAATCTGTTTATACATAATCGTACATGGTTTTACGAGTCTACCAAAAAAAACATTTTTTTTTTATTTATTTTTCTGTACATCATAAAATGGTAAACCGAAAACAGAAAATAGATAAAAAAATTTACGATCATCAAATTTGTATCGTTTGTTTTTTTTATCTAATTTTTATTATTATAGATCCACTAATCAACATAAATTGATCGAAATGATCCATAAAAATGTAAAATGAAATTGACAAAAAAACAAAAAACAAAAAAAAAATCGTATCATATGTTATTGTAACTCAATTCGTATCTATCGTACATTTGTACATTCATTCCTACCCACATACGTATCTTATATACATATACACTTGATTAAAAATTTATTTATTTATTTGTTTTTTTTTTTCCTTTTTTCTTTCTTTTTTTTTTGCTTTTAATGAATTAATAATAATGGATTATTGTTATTTATGCGTTATTGAGTTGACAAAATAAATTACAACTGAGCTGTCCGTACTACCGTTGACCGTATAGCTATACTACGCTACTACTTTATATTTAAAATAGTTTTTTTTTTGTTGGTTCTCGTCAATTTTGTATTTTTTTAAACTACTTATACATTTTTTTTTCTACTTCTTCACATTTTAATTTATTGGTTGTTTTTATGTTCATTATTATTGATTTGCATTTGAAAAATAAATTAGATTAAAAATACAAATGTTTTTGTTTATCGATTGATGATTGATGATAGCGAGATTTGTAGATTTTTTTTTTTTTTCTCATTTAATATGTTTTCGTATATCGGATAATGAAATAAGTATGTAACTCGTATGTATACAAAATTCAAATGTAAATAGTGTATCATATCTACAATAATCATGTTCATATGTACATATTAATTTTATGTATCTACATTATGTAACAGATCAATCGATATACACCTTTATGGAGCATAAAGTGTGTAATGTTTTATGTGGATAATTTTGATTTCATTAAATTCGAATCAACGTTGAAAAAAAAAATATTTTCATGTTCTTTTTTTTTTTTTTTTTTTTTTGGTTATGTGTACATATTTTCATTTCCAACACGAGAAATAACGTGATTCAACCTTAAACTTGTATGTATATAGTTGCACGTATGTGGGAAGTATCAACAAATATAAATACGTATATTACATTACCTACATAAATATGTAATTATATTAAAGTGCATATACATATATATGTATGTGTATATTTAGATGTATAAAAAACATATTAAATGTATGCCTACATGGTGTAAAATGTCATTCCATATGTCAAGATATATTTTATTATGTTTACTTTAATAATTTACTACTCTTACAAGGCGTTCATGGTGTTTACAATAATTATTATGTTCAAATGTTTAAACGTTCAACAGATGTTCGTTTTAGATAAGTGACCAATTTTTTAATTGAGATATAATGCAAGATACTATTCATAGAGGTATGTATACAAACAAACAAACGTGTTGCATGTATATAGGTGCCAGTAAATAATATTGCAGTAGAAAATAATTTCTTTTGCATGCTATATAGGTAATCACTATCAAGTTAGCATTTATACATATTTGTACAATAATTAAAACATGACAAATTAATTCTTTGTGGTGTGATTGCTAACGTATGTGGGTATCTAATTAGTTTGGTTTTGCAGTAGCTAATTGATATTATAAAGATACAGCATGTGGGTGGAAAACTTGTCGAATGTTTGAATAGTATAGTTAAGATTGTGATTTGTTGTTAGTATCTGATTTCAATTTAATTTTCGACATGGGAGTAATTGATTGTGGCTCAGTTAGTATTTTTGTAACCAGAAAATGATTGATTCAAAAACATCCGACAAGAGATAATTGAAAAAAAAACTATTGTAGTTTAAGATTCATTTCCCTGAAAAATGTTTAAATTGGAAATTAAAAATTCAGAACTGTCGTTGTGTGGTTATGGGATTCTTATTATTTTTGCCCATCGTATTTAGGGAACTTCTTTTGACATATTTAACATAAAATTAGGTATGCAGAGTAGGCTAAGTACCCGCGATCCCAGAAAAATCATGCATTCGAATTCGTGTCATTACCGCGATTGGCCAGATATTCTGATAAGAAATTATTTTCAGAATTCTTAAGATTAGGATTCGAGATATCTGCTATCTTGTGCACCACATATCTCCGAAGTTACTTAACCGATTTCAATGGAATTTGAAATATAGATACTTTGATAGGAATTGTGGTGCTTAACGGAGTGTTTTTTTTTTAAAAAATGTCCTTGTTTTCTTTTTACATGGTGTTAAAGTTGTCAAAATTGCGATTTTTCGAATTCCAAATACACCTCGTACAGCAAACACTGATTGACCAATTTCTTTGAAATTTCGAATATAGTTAGCCTGAAGGATATTGTGGTGCTTGAATATAGTACATTTTTAATTTTAGGTCCTGAAATGTAGTTATAGTTCTTAAAAAGGAAAGGGTTTTTTTTGAAAAATCGTTCAACTTTGACTTCTGTTTTCATACATCAAATCTTCATATCGAAATATGATTTTGGTATCAAAATAAAATTTGAACTTTTCTGAAGTGTTTACAAAAAAAAAAGGATAAAAATCTTTGTTATATTTCCATTTTTATTAACAAAAAAAATTATGTTTTTTTTTCATCAAAATATTCAAAAATCCATTTTTATAGCACCTAAAAGGTATGCAAAGTCATTTTTTAAAATTTTTGTATGTAAAATCGTTGTTGTTGTTTTCGAAAATTTTTTAAAGTCGAATCCTACTCCTAAGTTAAGTGCATACATTACATCAAAAAGATATTTTGCATTTCATTTGGAAAATTTCATTAAAATGAACGAAGGTTTTCTCCTCTTCATTGAAAATTCGTATTTCAAATTTAACACTGTCGTAATAGTAATTCGTCTACGACCGAATCCCATCAAAATCGCGGGATAATTTTTTATTAGCCAGATTGCACTTTTTCACCAGAATTCTGACAAACGATTATCGTCCTTGTAATTTTCAAAAACAAAAAAAGAATCAATTTTTAATAGAATAACGGATAACGTCACAAAAAATTAGAAATTGAAAAGGAAATATAATATCAACGAAAACAAAATTATGTAGGTACATATCTTAAAAATGTTTCATTCAATTTCAATCCAAAAATTTCGAAATAAACTTTAAGTTCAGATAACAAATGATAATCCACATAATACAAAATCGTAAAGCGAAATTCCTAATCAAATAAAGATAAGCGCGGTGTAGTATACTTTCACCTTTTTATATTCGAATCGTCAGTTTGTCTAATTATTGTTCATGATAAATAAAAATGAATAAAAATTAATCGAAATCAATTATAATGAACGAAGGAAAGGCTACTTGAAAAACGAAAAAAAAAAAACTACCACATGGGTAAAGGCCTTCTTCTGGAGGAGCTATACATTTCTTTTTCTACAAATTACATAATTCGTTGCAATAATTGTGTTTCAAATTTTTTTGATGATGATGCTTTTAACGAATCATCATCATCTCATTCACATCGGACACCGGATACGTTTTTAATTTTGTTAGTATGTACATATACGAGTACATATACATGTATGCTGCTTGTTTACAATATTAATAAAAGATTTTATCAAAATACGTAATAACAATAAAAAAAATAACAGAATTTGATATTATGTACGTAATAATTTTAATAACACAAACATACTTACCTGCATATACATTATTAGATCCATAAAATAATAATCTTCCTCCTATAAAAATGTTTCAAGAAGATAGCGTAGATAGGTATAATACTCGTATACGTACAGTTACAAGTAAACTTGTACCAAAAAATTTAAGCACAAAAAAAGAAGAAGAACAACAACGAAAAATAAATAATTTTCAAGAAGAGTTAACTGTGTGTATATTGGCAGACGCTATACGTTTGAGAGTAATAATAAGTCATTTTTTTTAATTTTTTAATTTTTATGTAAGCAATAAGCTATAAAAATGAAAATCGAATGTTTCCGGGGAGGCAAAAATTACAAAGAAAATTATATACCTATACTTACTTATGTAGATTATTTGTATAGGAATATTATTATAGGCATAGTGCATTTTATATACTAGACTCTAGACCTTTTCATCGAGTAATTTAAACGATTAACAATGTAACAGTCGGTAGAAATTTTTATCTGTGTGTTTTATCCAGAAATATATACAGAGGGAGAGAGTGATGGATTTTTATAGTTTAGTTTAATGTATAAATAGTATGCCAATATGCGCAATGTACTATAAAACTTCGACAAAATATCAGATCTTTCTTTTATTACTAATTTAGGTTTACATGAAAACGATCGGAATGCATTCTCATCATCCTCTTTCCTTCTTGCTTCTTTCGTTTACATGTGCTTCTTTTTTCATGCTCTTCCCCTTTATATTATAGATATGAGATAGAAATGAAAACAAATTTCTTTTCTTACTTTTCAAAAAATTTTTTTAACATAATCAGATAAATTTCATTCATTCGGATTTAATCTTTATACTGTTCGGCAATTATCATTATCGTCTCATCATCATCACTATACTGTTGTTACTATTTCGCTTTTCTTTTTTTTTTCAAATAAATACGTAATAAAAAGATATCACAATCATTTATAGGGCGCTACCATAATACGTATCATCGTACTCATATCCCTATCCCTAGCGAGCGATACGTAGCTAAACAGGTATCGTCATCGTCGTATCATATCATCATGGATATTATAGGTACTCGTATTCAAAATAAATAAAAGAAAAATATTTTTTTTTTTTTTTTCAACAAATCTCTTTTAATTTTCCGACAAATTTCTTCTTTCAATTTTGACAAAAACAGTCTTCATATCTGGACTGAACTGAGCAGCAATAATTTAAGTCTGACTAACCTACCTATATACACCTTCTTATTGTACTCGTAGATTGTAAATTCTTTTTCTGAGCTTCTGATAAAAATTTTTATTTTATTTTATTTTTTTTTTCATGCAGATTTAAGTCATTATATTGTTATAATAAAACCACTAATCTCTCTATCTCATCATTTATCCAATTTTACGTTTATACGGCTTATCAAATGATCTATTATTTGTTTTTGTTTCTTTGCTTTTTTTTTTTTCATAAAAATGTGAGCACTCTGATGATACTATGTATATGCATACCTGATGTGTAACCGTTATGATTGATTGCAGCCGCCTGTTATTTATTTATTTATAAATTTTTTTTTTTGAAATTTTTCTTTTTTGTGAAAAAAAAAAATGAAAATAAAAACGGAACATAAGTTACGCAATTTCTCATTTATTTTTTTCTTTAAAAAAACAAAAATAATTTTTTTTTCTTCAAGTTTTTAAATGAAAAATCATTTTAATCGCTTCATTGTGTGTACGTTTACGTATTTACACAAAAAAAAAAAAAAAAAAATAATGTTGGTGCATTATATAAGAAAAGACCAAGTCAGCTGTGTTACAAAAATGTATTTTATTTATCACTGATATACTACACTGTGTGACTACCTGAATGCTACTGGTGGTCTGATATTTTTCTAATCTTCATTATTACAATATGTTTCATATAATTGTAATTTACAGTAATGACTGATAAGTAGTTAGCTGCATGTATATAATTAATTCTTATTATTAATATACTACACCTACCCCTTTTATTTTTATTATATGATTATTTTAATTTTATATAATAAGATTTTGTAAAATTCATTAATTAAATTAATTCATCAATAAACAATAATGGTATTCTTTATTTTTTACATTTAGTAATTAATTAATTCTTCTTAATTCTTAACCCCTTTTGTCTTTTTTTTTTTTTTTTTTTTTTTTTTTTAAGAAAAAATATATTCTATAACTAACAAGCATCTTGGTTTGAAAAGTACGGCATGGTTTGCATTTAATTATGTTTATTTTCTAGGACGTAGATAATAAGAATTTCTTCGTACAATTACATTGTCGTTTGTTCTTATCCAATACGACCGTGGTGTAGTATGTTTTGCCTCTATCTCTCCCTTTTCCCATATTTTGTTATTTTTAAACCACACTTTTTGATTCTCATTTAATGATATTTTATTCTTTACTTTTTTGTTATAATATTTCTCGTTATTATCAGTATTTTTCTTCATATCTTTACTTACTTCTTTAGTAGTTTTATCACTTAACAAATTATCTTTTATTGGTAATAAAGTTCTCTGTTTTCTTCCCATTAAAATTTCTGCAGGTGACATTTTACTATTTTTGATTGGTGTGTTACGGTATTCTAAGAGTGTTAACCATAATTCTTGTTCACTATCTAAACTCTTTTTAATTAGTCTTTTTGCTATTTGTACTGATTTTTCCGCTAATCCATTGGATTGTGGATAATATGGACTCGTTGTAATTATTTGTATGTCATATTCTGCTCCAAATTTTCTAAATGTATACGACCCGAACGGCATGTTGTCTGCCACTATGATTCGCGGTATTCCGTGTGTTGCAAATAGATTTTTAAGTTTTGTTATGATTTCTGATGCAGTTTTGTTTTTTAAAAGTAAAATTTCCATATATTTTGAAAAGTAATCTGTCACCACTAGATGTGGTTTGCCACTAAACTCAAAAATGTCTACACCTAATTTATTAAATGGAATTTGCACTATTTCATGAGCAATGTAAGGTTCTTTTGTATTCGAATTTCTATACTTCTGACAAATCTCACACCTACTTATCATATTTTCAATACTTTCGTTTATACCTGGCCAATATACTAAGGTTCGAGCCCGAGCCTTCGTCTTTTCTATTCCCTGGTGAGACTTATGTAAAAGATTTAAAATATATTTTCTTAAGCTTTGAGGAATAAATACTTTATCATTCAAAAATATTAATTCATCACTCAGTGTTAGATCATTTCTCATTTTCCAAAATATTTTGACATTGTCTTTTAATTTATGTTTTGTATTTGGCCAACCTTCTTTTAATATTTTTTTTAATTCTATTAAGACTGGATCTTTGTCTGTCTCTTCTCTAAATTGTTTCATTCTGTCTGGTCCTACATTAATGGTATGTACTACTCCGTCTAAATCACTAATTTCCGGGTTAACCTTTTCATTTATATACTGCCTAGATAGTAAATCTGCGATATGTATATTTTTCCCTGGTTCCCACATCAAATTGAATTCATATTTGAATAATTTTATTCGCATTCTTTGTAGTCGTGCATTAGGTATTTTGATTAAGTCTTTTTTAAATATACCCAAAAGAGGTTTATGATCAGTTATAACTTGAAATTTTTTCCCATATACAAAATAGTGAAATTTGTTGCAAGCAAATACAACAGCTAATAATTCCTTTTCTATCTGAGCATATCGTTGCTCAGTCTCCGACAAGCTTCTCGAAGCAAACGCAATAGGTTTTCCTTCTTGCATTAAGCAGGCACCTAATCCATGTTTAGACGCATCTGTCTGGACTACTATATCTTGATTGCTGTTAAACAATTTTAAGGTTGGCATTTGCATTATCTTTGTTTTTATTTCTTCTAAACAATCACTATGTATTTTTTCCCATTTAAATATGGTGTTTTTTCTTAATAATTCTCTTAACGGTTGTGACATATGTGCAAGGTGTGGTATAAAATTTCTAATGTAATTTATCATTCCAAGTATTTTTTGCAGCTCTTTTTTATCTTTAGGTTCTTCTATGGCCTTAATAGCCCTAACTCTCTCAGGGTCACATTTAATTCCTTCATTTGAAAATATATTTCCTAGAAATTTAACTTCTTTTACTTTATATTGAACTTTTGTTGGATTGAATTTTAAATTGATTTTTCTTGCTCTTTCTAAGACTTTTTTCAATATCTTATCGTGTTCCTCTTCTGAACTAGCTGTTATTATCATATCATCTATATATATGATAACACCCTGAATATCTTTGAAATTTTTCTCAATTAGCATTTGAAATGCTTCCGGAGCTATAGATATGCCAAATGGTAGTCTTCTAAATCTGTAACAACCAAAAGGTGTACTGAATGTGCAAATTGTTTTTGCTTTTTCATCTAATGATATCTGGTAATAACCGTCTTTAAGATCTAAAACGGTGAATATTGATTTATTAGCTAGTTTGACAGATATTTCTTCTAATGTTGGGATTGGGTGATTGATCTGTTTAATTGCTGCATTAAGTTCTTTGGGGTCTAAACAAATTCTGATTTTGTTGTTTGGTTTCTCTACTATTACTATATTCGAGATCCACTCACATGCATTATTTGCTTTTTCTATTATATCTAATTTTTCTAATCTATCTAACTCTTCACGTACTTTGTCTTTTATAGCTAACGGAATTCTTCTTGCCGGTTTTGCTACAGGTTTCGCGTTTTCTCTAATTTCAATTGAGAAATTTGTTACAAAATTTCCTAAACCTTCAAAAATATCTTTATTTTCTTCTATTAAATTTTTTTTATTGGTAAGTGTGTTAATTTCACTAATTCTTTTTATCAAGTTCAATGTTATACAAGTATCGAGTCCTAAAAGTGGAATGCTACCTTCTTTCGTTACTACAAATTCTATTTGTTTAATAATATTTCTTACTACACATGTTAATGTAACTATCCCTACTGGACATAGAATTGTACCACCGTAAGCTTGTATTTTGTTATCATAATTTTTTATTTTCGCATTTGGTATATTTTGATAGATTTTTAGAGGCAAAACATTGATGTCTGCACCTGTATCTAATTTAAATTTTAATAATTTTCCATTAATTTTTATAAATTCATACCACGATTTATTATTAATATCAATTTTTTCGACCGCGTCAACTGTGAAATTATTATCATCGTCACTAGAAATAATTTTTAACTCTCGAATTTCGTTTTTATTTTTTTTACATGCTATAGCAAAATGATTTTTACCTTCACAAGCTTTACAATTTTTTCCCCATGCCGGACATTTTCTTACCTCATGCTTTTGCATACAATATTTACAGCAACTAATTATTTGAACTTTGTTTTTATAATTCTGCTTACTTTTATTTTCCTTATTTTTCCTAAAATTACAAAATTTATTATTATTTTTATTATTATAAATTTTATTTGGAACTTCTTTTACTGTATTTAATGATTTCGCCTCATTTGGTTCCTTGTATAGTTGTTGCATTTGTAGTTGTGTCGCTTCTGCTGCACGCGCCATTTCTACTGCCTTATCAAAGTCCAACTTTTCAGTCTCCAATAGACGTTTTTGTAGTAATTTATCACGTGTTCCAAGGACAATTCGGTCACGTAACATTCTATTTTCTAGCGTTCCAAATCCACAATTTTGTACTAGTTTTTTGATTACCATTAGAAAATTATCGAATGGTTCGTTGTCTTCTTGATTTCTCTTATGAAATTTAAAACTTTCATATGCCTCATTGTGTTTAGGTTTACAGAAGTCTTCGAAGGCCTTTGTCACTTTTTTGTAACTTTTTCTGTCTTCACTACTCAGATTAAATGAATTAAATACTTCCACTGCTTCTGGACCAATTGCGTTGAGAAAAATAGCCACTTTAATTTCATCACCTTTACTATCTAATTCAGCTGCGGTGCTGAAGATTTGAAAATTTTGCCAGAATTTTCTCCAGCTTTCTGCAAGATTGCTTCCTTCTAAGTTTAATTTATCTACTTTTTTTACGTAATCCATTTGTATTGACTTTGTTAGGTATTTTATAACTTTTGGTGGTCTGCCGCGTGGTCGTTTTATTTTGTCTATTAATGCTTGAGATTTCTTTGTTCTCGTCATTAATTATTCGCACATGCTTTTTTTTTTTTAAATTTTTAAATTTTATTTTTAATTTTCACCTCTAAATTTTTGTACACAAATGTTAATTTATTATTCACTTTTTTAATTTTTATTTCTTTTAAATTTATAAGTTTCACTATATTTTTCAACCGGCTGCGCCATGCATTATATAAGAAAAGACCAAGTCAGCTGTGTTACAAAAATGTATTTTATTTATCACTGATATACTACACTGTGTGACTACCTGAATGCTACTGGTGGTCTGATATTTTTCTAATCTTCATTATTACAATATGTTTCATATAATTGTAATTTACAGTAATGACTGATAAGTAGTTAGCTGCATGTATATAATTAATTCTTATTATTAATATACTACAGTTGGTATTTATACAATATTTTATGAATGGATGGAGTATCTTTTTTCTTTTTCATTTTTATTTTTGTATTTTTTCTTGTTTATACAAGTACGTTTTTATGTTTGTATATTTTGCATTTTTGTCTCATATTTTTCTTCATATCATTATTGTGCTCTTTATTTTTCAATTTTAAAAAATACGAGTAGTATATATAATGTAACACACTGCTATGAATGAGCATCAAATGTATGTAGCAGCAAACTAAACGAAACTGTCTAGCAAAATAACAAACAGCGAAAACATATTGTTATGTACACACGGATACGAGTACATATAGAAGAGTATCTATCTAAATACAAAAATATATATGTAAACAGCTTGTGAAAAAAATAATAAAATAAAACAAAAATAAATTTGTGAAGCCACATTATATCTATGGATACTTGACGAAAACTAAAAATTGTGTATGTGTAATGATGTACAGATGTGATGAAAAAGTAAAGGAAAACATAATCGTTATCGTAAATAGTAAACAAAAGAAATTCAAAAAATGGAAAAGAACAGAAAAAAAATAATAACAATAATATCAACAACAAAAACGATATAATAACAACCCAGCTGACCATTCAGTGAACTAGGTTCACAGTGAATTCATAGTGAATGCCAAAAATCTTCACGAAATGAATAATTTTTATCTTATTCATTTTGAAAACACGAAATGAAAAATAAGTGAATTATTCAAAAATATGGGTACATTATGAATACACCAAGTGATTGAAATATGAATTATATTCATATAAAATTCATTTGATGAATGACGATTTATGTAAACTTGTTTTAATTTTATGATTAGACGAATTCATTCGTTTTATCTTCGTAAAATGGTTGCGATTCACAAAGGCTAACACTGTGGAATCACTTAGTGAACGTATAGTGAAATTTTATATCCCCTTTTCATGTACTAATTTGTAAACTGAAGCGATATAAAATGTAGTTATTTGAGTCTAAGAATAAGGAATAAGCAAGTGTTTTAAATTCTGTGTAATATTAGTTTATTAAAAATAAAAAGGAAAATAAATGAAAAATAACGAAGTGATTAATATTATTAAGTGATTAAAGAGTTTTTATTTAAATCATTGAAAAAACAAATCGAAAAGTAGGAATATAATAATTAGAGCCAGAATTCATTGATTACTCACATTGTGAATGGTATTTCACCCTCACAAAGTGCATTCAATATGAATTCATTTCGTGTTTTCATTAAACGTTCAGTAAGTGATTTCAAAATGAATTCATTAAGTGAATTCACTGTGACCAGTCATAGCGTAAAAATTTTTGAAATAAAATATCTTCACTGTGAATTCACTGTGAACGTTCACGTGAAGAATCACTTTGATGAAATGAATTCAGAATGAATTCACTATGAGTTCACTTGGTCAGCTGGGAAACATACATATTTTCGAGCTACCGTGTGTCTGTGTATTATAAATGATATGATGACGACTTTAAAGTACACACTACGCATATACATACACTACTGCATTCATACAATATGTGTATCTGAATAATAAAAATATGAAATGCAGTAGCAGAAAAAAAAAGAATGAAACGAAAAAAAAAATTGTTATCAGCACAGAAATACAAAAATGTGTATGTATACATATGCAAGCACATACAACGATACAACACACACACAAGATATACCCTGTATCTGTATATTAACTTTGCTACTAGTATTACAAAAAAATAACAACTGAAAAATGAGAGAAAAAAAAATTACTTTTCATTTTACAAAATTTATGATCATATTCTGAATATAAATTTTTTTACGTTCAAATGTTCAAATTTATATTCTTTCCTTTTATATTATTATTTCATGTTTATGTTTTTACATTTTTATTTTACACTTTTCTTTTATTATTTATCACAACCTTTTTCTTGTATTTTTTATTGTGCTCGTGCACTCGTATTATATTTGTGATTATTATTTTATTCAATTCTCTACGGAAGTAAATTTTTAATAATACATATTTATTTTTTTGTTTGTTCGAACTTTGTGTACAAACAAAATGTACTGAAAATACAAAAGATTTAAGCGAGAAACTTTTTGAAATTTTGAATCTTGAATAATAAATTAAATATGGTCACAAGTGGTGAATTAAAATAAATAAATAAAAATGGTTTGTATATTAGGTGGAGTGTATGAATGGTGGTTATTATAATCTTCTTTTGATTGAATATTATGACTGTTAGATGTAAATATACTTAAGTTAATTAAATTTAATTTTAAAGTGAATTTATTTTTTTTTAAAGTTTTTAATTAGAAATTCATTTTCAAGGATCACAGAGTATTACATATATTCGTTGGTTTCATATGATTACAGAAGGTTATATGTCAATTAATAGATATATCAAAGGTATGTACCTCTATACTTGTACAATCGAAACACATACTACCTGTGTAATTCAAATTGTTTTACTTTATATATGTGTAACATGAATTTGATTTGAAATTTTCTGTGAATGTTTATTGAAGGATACAGTGTAAAAAATTTTTTTTAATGAAATTTAAAGAATTTACATGAATTTGATGTGCATCAATCTATTGCAGAAATTGAACAAATCAATGAGGTAATAAACGTGTGATTACTTTTACAAGTTTGGAATTATTTATATTTTTTAAATTTTTCGCTAATTATTGCATATTACCAACCGCCAAAAGGCCCTAGGAGGGTCGTGGTGTGGGCAGAAGGGAGGCATGTTTACTGTCCTCCTTTCTTAATAAATTAAATTAAATTAAATTGCATATTACCACTCTTTACAGGTATCTATATGGCATCATAAAAAAAATTTCCATCAAATATTTTTTAGATTCAATATGACAGAGTAATGTATGTAACTCTCGTAATAAGGCAGTATTGTTTTCCCTCTATTATAAATTCCAATAAAAAATGGAAAAAAAAATATGCATTTTTTTTTTTTTTAATGAATTCACATTTTGTATTATACACAGATTTTTATTTACATTTTACAACAATAAAATATATAAAATCTTTAATTATTTACTTTACTCGACTTGATTACTCATGATAATAATAAAAATAATAATAATTATGTATATTCACTAAGATCGAAAAAAAAAGTACAAAAAAAAAACGAAATAACGAAACGAAAACAGAAAAAAAAAATATTTATAAGAAATAATTCTAATTTTTTTTTTTTTCGTATTGATGTAGTAGATTTTTTTAGTTCTCAAAACCTTGGTCCTAATAATTTTATGTGTATATAGGCTATATCATCGTCGTATATCTATAGTCTTGTTTTGTCTTGTCTTCTTGTCTGTTTTTGTTTTTTTTTTTTTCTTTTATAATGTAAGATTTGTATGCCTAGATAGCAGTGTATACTCGCATATAAATAGAAAAATAACAAAAACAAAATATGTACATATATAATCAAATAAATTATGAGATCCTAAAAAATATTATGCAAGAAATACCTATATGTATACAAAAAGTGATACATAAACACAACACACACACACAAGTGTATGTACATACTGTACTGACGTATGAAATCTTTTATACTATATTAATTTGTTTGATGTATCAAAGTTAACATTTTTATTTACCATACCATGAGTGTATACTTATACACTTTGAATAATTCAAATCAAATTCTTTTTTATTGTCTTTTTGTACGTGTTGAGATTTGAGATTGAAATGTTTGAAAATTTTAAATTTTTTTTTTTTTTTTTTTTTGTGTGTGCATCTACTATTAAATGACTTTCTTATAATTACGATGTTTACTACATACTTTACATCTAGCTATGATGCATACACATATACTACATACTAGAGAATTATTTAAGTATACATATTCACACTCATATGTATTTATGTACATTCTTGAATATGTGCTACTTAGGTATACAAAAATATAAGTGAAAATCATTCAAAAAATATTTCAATATTTTTTATTTTTTTTTTTTTTCTTATTTTTAATTAAAAATAGAAAAAAAATTTTTTTTCATTTCATTTACATAGTATTTCGTTTAAGAAAAATTAAATTAAAGATTTTAAGTGTTATATGTGTATGTGTGTACCAAATAAAATTTGAATTTTATGTGTATTTTTATCTACTTACGACGTGTAATCTATTAAAAATGAATTTTAAATAAAAGTTTTATTAAACGATTAAACTGTGCAATTGTTAAAATATTTAAAATTAACAATTTAATACAATGTATGCGTACGAGTATGTTTATGTACCGTACACAAAATACATATTTATAGTAGAATTTTATGTTTTGTATTACCCAATATATGCTGTGAAACGATTAAAGTGTATTGGATTTGTTGAATGGTCCATCCAATTCTGTACTCATTATATGTATAGGCAGATGTATAAATTACCATGCGTTTTTCTGTTTGATGTTGTTGTTTATTATGATGATGATAATAATAATAAAATAATTCGACCTTTACCTTTACATAATCGTGCGCAATTCAATATTTTCTAGGTCAATAGAGACAGCAGACAGTTAATCAACTATACTCGTATGTAATAGAAAATTTGTATTTTTTTTTTCGATTTTCTGATGTTTACTGTTTTCTGATTTCAGTTTTTAAGCTTGTCTGTATTAAGCTTATATGTATGTATATATGTATATATATATATTTTTTTATATTTTAAATGAAATAGAAAACATTATATACGAGCATGTACATACGAGTACTTTACGGGTATATAAAAATAAATTAATTTTAAATCTGTGAATAAAATTTTTTATAATGAAAAAATATTAAAATTTATAAAATGTATGTAGATATTTTTATGATTAATATTATTTAACTTTTGAAAATATTAAAAATAAAAGATAATTTTTATTTAATTGCATTTGACTGTATATATTAATATAAAATCTATACGAGAATACTCGTATCTTCTACTAAGAGTATAATTTACATTGTGTACGTGCCCAGGTGGATATCTAGGTAAGAACAATAAAACGTCGATTTTAAATTCATAACTTAACTGGAAATAATTTTACGTATATTATAATGTACTTTTATTTTATGAACGTATACAATACTATTCTATTGCTGTGTCTAGTTCACTATACAAACAAAGTCAAAAATTAGTGGATATATTCGAAAGGAATCTGCGATCATGTAAGTATAAGTATATGCAGTTTCAAATTGTAATTTTAATTGGAACACCACAGTGCATTATACTAGGTACAGACATTAACTTGTATATTATAATATAGATATTATAATATCACGTATATTATAATATAGATACTACCCGAACACACATAATATTATAATATCGGTCAGCTGATTTTGTTAAAAGCTTTAAAGTGAAGAATTTTTTATAGTGAGTGAATAAATAAATATTAAAAAATGGATAAAAGAATTATTGTGAATTGTGAATTGTGAATTTCTGTGATAGCCATATTGAATTTTAGGTTTTTGTATAAGGTATATTACATTAAAGCTTCGTAAATTACGTTTGGGAACGTAATTTCCATATTACGACCAAATAGTAATTTAAAACCTAATATTCACAAACAGACAGTATGAAATTATAATATTCTGGTAAATAGTAATATACATATTATAATATTGTTGATATCTGTCCCTGGTATTAGATTCAGTTTGAAATGAAGTATCTAATTTCATAATGGATTTCAATGTTTGGGGAAACGTCTAACGACAATTCCCAATTAGAGGAGCATCATTATTTAATCTTTGAAAATAGTATAACCTTAATTCTTGATAGTCGAAAATTAAAAGTGTTTAACCATTCGTTGGTATAAATTTTGGACGTGACTGTAATTAACTTTTAGTTTCTATTATACAAAATACGCTACATCATACACATTTATACTATTTTAGAAGAAATAATTTGCAAAAATGACGAAAAATAAAATGAACAAAAAATCTACATATATTACATTACATTACATAGAGAGGATCCAAGCCCATAGATTATTATCGTGTATCATAATAAAATATTTAAGGCTTCACATGATGTAGAATTGTAGAATGTATAGTAAAGAAAACTGGTTATTATTTTTTTGTACATATTTGTAGTCATTATAATAATAAGTTTATCTACACTGCAATATAGGTTTATAGATACAGTACGGACTCGATTTACGCAACTAATAGAAATTAGGGCAGTTGCAATTACCGAGGTTGTTGCTCTTACCGAGTCAACATTTTTTAGAACAAAAATGGATGTATATGTATTTTAAGAAATGACAATCTTTTTGCAGGGATAATAATATTAAAAGAACTTAATATTATTGTTACAAAAACTAATTTTTAATCATAAAGTAAAAAGACAGAACGTATGCAAAAGTTAATACAATTCAAAGAGAAAATTATGGTTGACTTGTGAATGTTATATTTTTCACAAAGTACATTTACTGATACACCCTTATCAATAGCGGATAAAATTTCACTTTTTTGTTTTATAGATAATTTAACAATATTTTTTGTAATACCCATGCCTAGCGAAATATACGTCACTGCTTCAAAAATTCACAAACAAATGATAGTACAAATAAGAAGCTGATTGAATTAACGTATTATGTATTATGTTATATGTACTTCGTAGAACAAGTTAATCTACATGACAACACAACCGTTAAAATCATTTGAACAAATATGTACATGCATATACAAACACAAATAAACAACAGACGAAAAACTGTAAAATAACGGTGAAATAACTAACGCGAAGGAGAACATATAAAAGAAATCAAAAGGAAAACAGAACAAGAGGAATCACATAAGAAATATTTAGGTTGCACTAATAGAGGTAACCTTTTTAAAAAGTTGCACTTATAGAGTCAAGATTCAAGAAGGCTAAAAATTTAAGTGTTGAGAAAATCGAGGAGTTTCGCGAATTGAGGGTTGCATTAATCGAGTTCGTACTGTACTTATATAGATATTTTCGTTTAGGCATGTGCATGTTTATACATTAAATGTGCAGGAAAATGTAAGAAAATCGTATCCAATATATATTCAAATTATTATGTAAAATGTGTGCTCATTGAATTGAAACAAATATTTAATTTAGGATTATATATAGTCTGTCATATTTTTTTAAATGTATATACGAGTATATTTTGTCAAAAACTGTCGTTAACATTACTGGGTGTTTTTGGTGTTTCTCTAATCCAATTCCGAATGAGAAATGACAAAATATTATATGCAGCAACCATAAACTTAATACTGTACTGTTAGACTGTTACATACTTCACGTAATATACACAATTTAAAATATTTTTTGCAAGGATTTTAAAATGGCAATGAACTTCAGTTACCTAACTTTGAATTAAAATTTTCGAATGTAAACTATACTTTGAAACAGTATAATTCATAAATCATGAATATCTATGATTGTTATGTGATATGGAGATGAGAGAAAGTTTCTAAAAGTTAATAGCATCGCAATGATGATCGTCGTCATTTCAATACTTTTACATGCACTTCAAACCTATAGCGTAAAGCTAACACTAAAAAACAAATACATATACAAAATTCTTCCCACCAAAAATAATACTATGTGCAAACGGAAACATCTACCATACATTACACACTACTCTGCCTCCTGTGCCACTGCTTTTGTAAACATTTTTCGTCGCTCTATATTTTATTTTTTTCGTGCATATTTAATTTACAAGTAGGTACTATTTATGCAATAAATATTTCTTTGAAAATTTACAAAAAAATCGTGATTAATTTTCTTCTTCTTATATATTTATTTATAACAAAATTAATTTCACTATTTGTACCTACAAAATATAGTCACAAATACTAAATGGTTATAAAATTACATGCATTTAAAATTTTATTTAAATTTCTTTTTAAATTTTCGTGAACATAAAAAAAAATTATTTTTGATACCAACTAAGTATAGGTATACATGTTACTCTAAATTTGCAATTAAAGTTGAATACATCATAAAATGTTGTATAATAATCCGAGTTAGTGAACAATAATTATATTGCATCCAAAAAAGAAACAAGAAAAAAAAAAAAATAAAGAAATTCAAACTGAAATGACCTTTAAAAGAAAGTCCAAAGTTAGGTTAGGTTAAGTGAAAATATTCACAAAAGAGAAGAAGTCGAAATCGAATATATGTAGGTACATATATTCACTCGTAAATGCATATATAGAAATAATAGAGGAATTAAAAGTCTTGTAAGAGCCGGATCAATAGCGAAACGTATTCTAAACAAAAACAAACTCGTACACATTATGCACAGTCGTGTAGGATGATTAGCTGTTTTGTGTTTGAGTCAAAAGATTATTGAACTTTTTAAGTATGTATATTGTAGCGGTAGCCTCTGTAACTGTAACTCTACTATCATCAAATCGAATAACGCTGACATGCTGACATTGTGTGTGTTTATAATTTTCTTAGTAATTATTTCTCTTAGAAACTACGAATTATGAGTGATAATTTCGAGTAATTATAATTATGTAGACAAAATAAACAAAAAAATAATAAATTTAAATAAAACTATGTACTACTAAAAATTATGAAAATGAAAAAAAAAATTTTCTAACAGATTTCCATATGAAAAAGAAGACATTCACCGCTCTTGCATATAAAATTATTATAAGAAAATTACACGAAAATGAGATTTGATTTAAAGCAGACGTATACTTTAAAAGAAAAAAAAACAAACATGAATTTATGTGCGTATATGTACACACCTATCATGATACATGCATGTAAAAAGGTGTGATATAGAGTGCACGTTGTGTATACACACAATAGCAAGAGTACTATTATTATCCCAGAAGATATTTAGTATATAGAAACGGAAAAACTCGATGAGATTTAAATTTATTATGAAAATCTTCACTTTCATTTTCATTTTCAGTTTTATTTTGTTGTTGTCATGAAAATGTTTTTAAATTATGTATGTCCGTATGACTATAAATTAATATAGGAAATGAAATAAATTCAGTTTTGTGATTTCCTTGGGTATGCGTTGGGTATTGTTGTGCGAATATTCTTTTCCGGAATGTTTACACTTTTATTTTTTTTTTTTTATATATTGCGAACACAATTCTGGTTGAATAAATACAGATAAATCTGTCTCTAAATTTCAAATAAATTTTTAATAAAAACAATAAAATTTCAAACTTATATTAATATAAAAGAAAAAGTTACTTAATGTAGGAATTTTCTTATACTCTATTATGGAAGTTCAAATAACAATCGATACCTATAGATAGTATCTAGGTAGATATATACTTTGATTATTGGATCGGATCCATATACTTATCCATATAAATCGACATTAATTTATTCGTTTAAAATCGAATCGAATTAAATTTATTTATTTTCAAGATTTATTTTTGAAGGAGTTACCATTTGCCTAAAGATAACATCAAAATGATCGAATCGATTATGATCGCATTACAGAGATAAAAATTTGAAATTAATGGATAGGAAGACCGACTTATATACGGTTATGCATTTGATTTAATTATAATAACAACGTATTACAGAAGATAGTAGATAATAATTTTACAAAAAATAATTAATATTACCACATTCACCACATAAATAAAAATTGGGTGCATAAATTTTATGTCTGATACACATTTACGTATATGACGTATGTGTATAATACGGTTTCGATTGCTATAAGAAAAATCCAAAAAATTAATTTATTCTCATTCCAATCAAAATACAACAATCTACGTAAATAATTTTTGCTTAAACGTTTCCACATAATCTTCTATTTTTTTTTTTTTTTCGTATGAATTAATTTGATTTTTTTCCTTTTTATAATTATTACATTCTGCAGTATAGAGCATTATATGAAGATACGTATTTTTAGGACAAATTCATAAATTAAATCGCAATCAATAAAACTGAAAAAAAAAAAAAATCAAAAGAAGAAATAAAAGAAAAAAAAAATAGTGGATAATTAATAGTCGGTTAAGTGTTTAATTGGTAGTTATACGACAATTAGTACAGTTTTTACAAAGAATTGAAATTCAATTTGTCATTTGACAAGAAAAAAACTATCGATGATATGGTGTAGTAAATTTTATAGGTTAGATACTGTGTATTTTATTTGTATTGCAAACGAAATGAAACCACTAATTAATTAATTATTGCATAAATAGAGTTGCAGTATAGTGCAATTAAAAAAATTTTGTAATAGATTGAATTGAAGTATATAATATGGGAAATTGAAATTTTCTAAGAAATATCAATTACTATACGAGTATGTGTGTGTCCATATGTTTATCTCTGGTAATAACCATTCACTACAAATGATCATTGAAGAATTGACGTTTATTGGGGGTATATAATAAGTGTATACGGAAACTATGTAAGTCCATTTTTATTTTCGAAATTGATAATTTTAATAGTTGTACCACCCAGTTATTAATTGACAGTTATCAATATTACTGATGAGTGAGTGAAGCTAACAATTTACTGTGTAAAAAATACAATTTTTGAGACAAAAAAAAAATAATCAGTATGACACTTATAACAGTCTTCTAAATAATTTATTGCTAAATACTCGTATACGAAATTTATAAACTTTGAACTAAAGACAATTCATTTCTCAGTATTTTACTTATAACAAAGAAAACATATGAACTGAAAAACGTGTTCTATTTATCTATTAATTCAACAAGACATAAGTATATGTATGAATTTACTTTATTTTGTGCATATATGTATGCTTTGTATGCATTCCAATTTAAAGTATGCGCAATTATATTGTGTCGTGGTAACTGTATGTAATTCGTCCTTGAACTGAAAAAAATATTTTTTTTTTTTTCTTTAAAATCGAAACACTGAAATTATTCAACTTACGCGGTTGAACTTTGTTTGACAATATTTTTTTTTCTTCGATTCAATTTAGTTTTTTTTTTCTCAGTTAAAAATCATTTTATTAAAAGACAATAAGGCGCAAATACTATACTGTGTGCTGTATATGTACATATATACATTGTAAACGTACATATTTTAATGTTTCTATTTAATTTTGTTCATTTTAATTACTTAAATTAAGATATTGCTTAAAAAACAATCAAAGAAAACCAGAAAATCATTATAACCCAGAAAAACAATGGGTCCATACTCGTCGTAACATACACCTACACACACACTTATTAAACATTTACTGTACTGCACTGCAATATGCAAAAGACAGCATCAACAATCGAACGTATATGGCTGTTATTTTTTCTTAAAAAAATATTTAAATTTTTTTGTTGTTGCTGATGGAATATATCTTGCTTAATCATTTCTTTTTTGTTGCTTTTTTTGCTTCTTTTTTAAATTTTATTTTACTTTTTTTTGTAAAGATAATGATCGCTTATGAGAATTTTTTATCAAAAAAAAAAAAAAGAAATTTTTTTTTTTTTATTATCTTCTGATGATTAAAAACAAAATAATATTTATCTTATAATTTAAAGATCAAAAATCACAGATAAGAATGGTAAAGTGATGGATACAAAAATAAGGGACAAGAGAAAAATCAAATTTGCATATACATTTTTTTTTTGCGCAATCATTTTACAAGAAGCAAAGTTAAAAAAGTTTATTTGTTTGACATCTGCTATATGTCCCCAATCCTCATGCTCATGCGCAACAGAAGTTTGTCAATTTACTCAGTGTCTTTAACAAATCACCACGTCACCACCACACATTGTAGATAAAAACTAAAAATTATTGTTTGTTACGGGAAATCTTTACAAAACATAATAATTTGAATAAAAACAGTTTGTTTGTTATCAAAATTACCCATTAATTATCGTTAAAAATGAATGGATGTCAATGTTAGATAAATCATACATCATTTACGTAATTATCATTTTTTAATCACTACTAACTATAGAGAATGATATTAGATACTTGAGTAAATCGTTGAATTTAACCTTTTGTTCTTTACTTTTAAAAAATAATAACAATTACAATCGCACCTGCACCGCATATTTACACAGTGCACTGTACAAATTACTATCAGAGAGTGTAGGTGTAGGTTAATTGAAGTGTGTGTATATAGTTTCACAAAATTTTATTCAGAACTTTATTCAAAACTCTATACCACGAGAGTTATAATTATTATGTTAATTGTTAAGTGTTACAAAAACGACAAAGAATTATTATGAAATGCAACAAAACGATCTACTAGTAATAAAATTATAAAATAATTATGTACGCCATTTCGTAGGACTTATCTAATTATATTCGGGATAATGTCGGTGGATAATTTATCTTAATACAGCATCAGATGGATTACGAGTTATTTACAGTGTGTTTCACTACAGAAAGTCTTCGATTTTATCTACAACTTTTTAGTTACTGGTAAAAATTTTTGTCTATATAAGGATCAATCGAATCTCTAATTCGCAGAATAATTGTTTTGCTGTAAGTGGCATTAATTAGCTTTTACAATATTAAAAGTGAAATTAGTTCATATTACAAGGTGCGATTTGAAGCAGCATTTTTAGTTAGCCATCCTAAGGGACCAAAAATGACCGTAGCAGAAGCAGCTAGGTATCTGAAAAAATCAAGATTCTTCATTAGAATATGGAATCAACAACGTTACCTGGAAACTGGTTTTGTAGATGACGTGCATAAAAAGGACAGGCCTCGATCTACAAAAAAGCGCAACGATAAGACAATAGAGAAGATATTTTTAGAAAATCCTTCAATATCGATTCGACAAGCACATGAAAAATTATCGAAAAATCGTATAAACACCTCCACTTCAACTATTCAGCGACGTCTCAAAGAATTTCAAATAAAAAACTTGTCAACGATACAAAAACCTTTATTGACAAATTCCCATATGGAAAAATTGTTACTATGGGCCCGAAAGAATATCAACCGAGATTGGAGTAATGTAGTCTTCACCGATGAGGCTTCTTTTCTCGTTTCAAATCTTTTGAGACGTTCTTGGACGAAAAAAGATGAATGGTACATAGAACGTACTGTAAAACACCCTGCAAAAGACCACGTTTATGGGGTCTTTTGTCAAAAGAGATTCGGTTATTTGATATGCTTCACGGGGATACTGGATGCGAAGCGCATGACCAAAAGATATAAAAATGGGTTGTTACGATCAACAAATAACTGGTGTGGATACGGAAATCGAGATTGGATTCTTCAAGAAGCAATGACCCCAAACATCGGAGTCAACATTGCATGCCCAGTGTAAATCTCAAAATGGGTTCAATACTATGGATTGGCCTTCACAATGCCCAGATTGTAATCCTATTGAAATTGCGGGGGTTAAAAATAAAAAACACAAATCATTTAATTCGAGAGCTAAAAAGAATTTGGAAGAACCTTAGCGAGGAGTACGCCAAGAAATTAGTGGAAAGTTGTGATGAAAAATGCCGCCATGTTATTGAAGCGAGTGGAGACTGGACGAGCTATTGAATATAACGGGAATTAGAGTTTATATAGCTGAATAAAATAAAGTATATACCTAGTCAAAACAATTATTCGTTTCTTATTTTTTGCAGGCTTTCTGTAGTGAAACACACTGTATATGATAAAATCCAGAACGAAAAAATATAATAAACGAAAAGTATGTAGTATAAAATAAAGTACAAAGGATATAAAATATACAAGTACAAAATCCAACTGACTGAGAAAAATTAACATTCGCTGAATATATTATATAAGAGCTCATCTTCAAAACGGCTACATTATGTATCTAAATATGCGGGTACGATATACATTCTTTAATCATAATATAAATATACATATGTATGTATGTATGCAGGTGTCTTGTTTAACGATTTCATAAATCATTTGGTATTAAAATTGATACAAGTGCAAGTGCATGAATGAATATAACATAACATATTACATTACAACGTTACATGAACATATTTATATTATAATGTATTAGATCCTTACACATTTGAGTATATATTATTTCCAACATATACACATACATACGATTATGTATGTGTTTGTGTTTAAAGCATAAAGTCAAATAATTTATTGTCTGACATGCATTTTTAATTTATCGTATATACAACAATCTTCCCATTCATTCATTTTTTACTTTTCCTTTGTTTTTATTCTCGATATAATATAGAATATTTTAAAAGGACAAAAAAAAAAAAAAAACTAGGACAAAACTAAACTTTTTCAGTTATCTTTAATACAAAAAAAAAGAAAAATGAAAACTATTTGTTTTAAGTTAAAAAAAAAAAGTAAAAGAATTTGAGTATAGGATAGGTAAAGTACATACATAGGTAGATATTTGAATGAAAAATATTCAACATTTATCATAAAAATTTAAAAACAGAATACATAGAGAATTATTATTATAAAAAATTATTTACGTGGTAGTATAGTATATAAATGAAAAAGCTTTAAAGACTTTGGGAATTAAAAAACCAAAAAATGAACAACACAACGCAATATTATACAAAATAAAATCTCTGTTACGATTCACAATGTAAACAAACTCGTAGATATTCGTACTCTCGTATACAAGTAAAATTGAAAATACTTATGTACGCCTTTCATAAAAGAAATGAAACTTTTTCAAAATTGAAAATTAAAATGCAAAAAAAAATTTTTTGAAAATGAAAAAAAAAATGATTTTTCTTATTAATTTCTCTCATCTTTTACAAAATTTATTGTATTTGTGTATAGAGTAGAGGAATATCTAGACATAATTTGTAAATTACTGTAGAAGATTATAATGGTGATGGAATTTTTAAAATTTATTTTATTGATTTCTTTTAATATTAAATTTTCATTTACTGAATAAACTTAACGTACGAGTGGTGGTATGGATGTGAGTAATGTACTTATATAAGTACATAGAAGAAGGAGCAAGTAAAAAATGTTTTTAGTTGATTTTCGGTTTTTGCTTTGTTTACAATATTCGCATTCTACTAAGGAGAGAAAATCAAGTTTTTATAAACAAGAAAAATACGAGTACACATAGGGCCTTACTCATAAAAATTTCTTAGAGTCGAATTAGAGAGTAATGACATGCCGAATTTAGAAGTGACTTTAATTTTGGTACTCATAACAGCAAAGATAATATAGTTCTTCGTCTCAATAGATGTTCTTTTTAGTGTAAGTGGTAATTTTTCCAAAAACGACACACTTACATATATGATAAAGATCGAAAAAGCTTCATCAAAATCAAAAAAGTTTTTCAAAATTTTTCGAATTGCTTTTAGTTATGTACCCTGTACACAATTATAATCATTTCAATAAATTTGTATGACAGTCTGTGATATAATGGAATTGTTTTTGTAAATCGAGTTATCAAAACTAATTGTGTAGACGGACCATAGTGTTTCGAATTTGTTCTCATTTATTATAAATGTTTGCTCTCACAAATGAAATGAACACCTGTCAATGTTTTGCAGCACTAAACAATACACAATGCTATTTAAAATGTACATTTAATTCATATGATATTCCACACATATAAGTGTTATTTATATGTATTTGTATATTTTGAGTATTGAAAATAGAATAAATGAATATCATTGGCTGGAACATATAAATATAAATTTGAACATTTTTGAGAGATTTTGATCATATATATTTATTCTCCATGTATGGTTTATGCTCGTGCATAAGGATATATAAGGATCCATATTGAATTGAAGACGATCTCGTACACATACATACATAAAGCATATAACATGAATAAACAAGTTTGATATAACCACATATAACCAAAGACCGATATATAAAATATATTATATCATGGTATATTATATTGGTCTTTGGTATAGCATTGAATGCGATGTAAAAACTAATTCTAATACATACATAATAGACATGACATAGTAGACATTAATAACAACATGCTGCTTGCTTATGCAGAATAGATAATAGTAAATACTATATGCAATGAATGTGCTGTTTATGCGATATACATGATTGTATGTAATATGTATACATCGTTTATATGGTATTTTGTACACATACATACAAGTGTAATTATAAAAATAGATTGTTCAATGATGTATATCAGGATCTATAATGTATATAGTATCAATGACCTTTCTTAACATATTTCTTTATGAAAATATTTGTGTGTAATGTTAAATATGAACCTTTTTGTTATTCATAGATATATGAATACAGTATTTGGTAATTACATATACACTTTCGCTATCAGCTGGTTTTTTACTCATAAAAAATTGAAAAGTCAACCTTTTTTCTTTTTTTTCAACTTTGGTTTGATTTCGGATTTATGAATAGAATATAATAGTGGCTGTTTGATGCGGGGGAGTGGTGGGGGGGGGGTGGTGGGTGGTGATTACTCATGAGTAATTTTTCATTAGTAAGATTGAAAAATTTTATAGAATGAAAAATAAAATATAAATGAAAAAAAGAGAATTTTGGCAGGTGGGTGCGGGGATGCTAAAAGAGTATGAAAAGTGCTGTATAATTAGCGTCATTCGTTAACACTGATCAACATTTTTGAACTGAATTAAACTGATTTTTTCATATGCTCTTTTAACTATCTACCCACACTCTCCTACGCATCAAACTTTAACTATTATACTTTTTTCATAAATCCGAAGTTAAGTGGAACATTTTGAGACTAGAATCATGAAGATTCATATATTTTTCGATTTTTAATGTTTAAAGAAAACTAGCTGACAGCGAAAGTTTATAATTACCGAATATTTATCAATTACACTGCAATCTGATGGTTTTCCTCTGAAAAGAATTAAATAACAATTTTGATAGGTAACAGGCCTCAAGCAAATATCCTTTTAAGATACCACAATATCTATATTTGAAGAATATATCATTCATTTACTACGTTACCACTATTATAAGTGCAAAATCCACTTTGATCGTGATCAAAATTTTTCTTCTGCTTTGCTATGAGTTTCTTAGATATTTTTATACATAATTTGCATATTAATATTATACTTTATAAATCATATATAGTAATATATTTAATTTTAAAATTTTTTAAATTTGAAAACCGTCTTCCTACTATAGTTAAACTAAAACTTTTACACGGCATTTAATTTCTAATCAATTAATAATTGGAAATGCATCCTCGAAACATTATAAATCCATAAATTTGTTTAGTGTATACATACATATATAATTATAATAATAAATAATTAAATATAATATCAACTATTAAAATATTAAAATATTGTATAATTTCAACTGTATTAAAAGACGATTGATAATTCATCGCTTTTTTGTCCGAATTCATTAGGTTCATTTAAGTTCAAAACAAAGTTACATATTTTATAGAAAAAAACAGAATTAAAAATACATGCAATTTTAAAACTTTTGTTCAAAAAAAATGCTGTATAAAAATATTTATGACTAATAGTGCTAATACTAAATGTCAGAGGCTATTCAAATTTCTGATAATATATTCTAAAGTATAGGCAGGTCAGATTAACTTCCTATTTTTTGCCAACTTAATGACCGCACCATGCAGAACTGTCCAGCTCTTGCACTTTTTAAATGAATGGTTTAAGTTTTAAAATTTGGTTTAAGAATGATATTAAATAGTTCAGCTATCAATTTAATAGAAATGTTAAAATATAAAGGCAAATTTTGAATTCAAAAATCAAATAAGCAATTATAATTTACTATACGTAAACCTATTCCACGTTATTTTCAAACATAATTTTTTGAATCACTACTGAAGATATTTTGATAATACGGATCTCCAAAATATTTCTAGGACTAGAATTATAGGCCCATTCTACTTAATAATTTATTTTCAAACAAACATACATGAAAAAAATTTGATTGCATTCAATCATAAAAATCCATAAATTTACAAATAATTTATTTTTGACTTCATGACATATTGTTTATTATATATACCTATATATATTATATATAATATTTTTCAACCTAGAAATGATTATCAATTTTCATTGAATCTAATTAAATGTTCATCAGCGCTAGTATTTAGAATGTTTTGAATATATACTTTATACCACACACAAAAAACATCAACGAAATAAAATTTAAATATTTTGAAATAAATATTTTTAAGCTTTCTGTTTTTAAAAAATATTGTAAATAATTTAAAATTCATTATCCTCAAGATTTAGGAACTAGATCTAGTTAGAAAAAAAATTGACTCAGTCTATAAAAAAATTTGGTAATTCACAAAACACCTGATTTTTAAATTTCTATATTATGATCATAAATCAGAATAATACTTTATTTTTTTAGAAGTCCTAAGGCCCAAACATTAAAAAAGATATTCTTTCAAAATTTCAAGAAGAAATTCAATTCACGGGATATGATAATATATAATCGTATCTTGCATTCATAAGTCAATGAACTCAAAAACATAACAAAATAAAACCATAATATATCCATATGTAATACATATATTATGTATAATCAAAGATACTATATACTATCACAGATAAGTGTATCTGATCTGTGATACTATGTAAAAACATATTTATATGTAGTTATATAGTATCTCTGGTATAATGCTACAGCAATTATAATGTATGCATACGTAAAAACCTCTGTTGCCAAATATTCTACAATGCTACATCAGAAAATAATGTAAACCTATACAAGTAATACATATAATCAAAGACCATATAAATGTATAGAGTACAGTACAAATGCTACAGTAATTATAATGTATGCATACGTAAAAACATCTGTTGCCAAATATTCTACAATCCTACATCAGAAAATAATGTAAACCTATACAAGTAATACATATAATCAAAGACCATATAAATGTATAGACCAGAGTACAGTACAAATGCTACAGTAATTATAATGTATGCATAGGCATACGTAAAAACCTCTGTTGCTAAATATTCTACAATCCTACATCAGAAAATAATGTAAACCTATGCAGGTAATACATATAACCAAAGACCATATAAATGTATATATTTATATGGTCTTTGATATAAATACAATTCTATATATGTATTTCAATTAGAAGTAGTAGTAGTAATTTATGTCAGATCATATAGCACGCGACAAGGAATATTAACATAACAACACATACATACATATATAAAAATACATGAAATATGAAATACCTCCTTTCTCAAGTCATTCATATATTAAATACGACGATCAACTCAATACAATAAAAAAAAAATTTGAAACAGCCCTATTGTCAATTGTTGTATTCTAAAGCATTTGCGTACAAAATATCCATTTATTTTTACTTATTCAAGTATAATATCATATCAAGGGTGCGTTCATAAACGTTACTATAGTTAACTATAGTTATCATTTGTCGTTCAAAATGGTGGTGGCATAGTAAAACATAACTACCAACATGAATTTTTAGCGTTCATAAACATCTGTAGTAAAGTAAATTTTTAACTATTTGATGTCAAAAACTAACCCTGCTCGAGAGCATGGTTAACGATAGTAACGATAGTAAACCTTTAAGTGGTAATGACATTGACAATAAAAAAATCGTTTGTAATTTAATTTTTTGTTGTGAATTGTGAAAATTTCAATTTAATTAATTTGAAATTAATTAATTTTGTTTTAAACTTCATTTGTAAAAAATAATTAATTTTTGACAAACAAAAAATATAAAAATTATAATATGTAAAAATTTTTTAAACTTGACTTGACAGCTGAATGATAATTTATTGCTACTACTATGGTAAAAATCGCGTTCAAAAACCACTTGAAGTTAACATAACTATGGCCTATGGCTGTAGTATAACATAACTTTGCTTAAACTATACTACACCATGACTATGGTTAAAGTAATGTTCATGAACGCACCCCAAATAAGTGATGGTACCACTCAAAACCATATAAAATTTAGTAAACCAGTCATGCAACTCACAAACTAATTCTTCTATATAAATATTCTTATTTTTCTCTCATATTTACATCCCTCCTGAATTATAAACTTTCGCTCTTTTTCGATATTGTTTCGAAAAACTTTTTCGATCTTTATTTTTGGCAAACATACAAACATTTAAATAAAAAAAATGAAATGGTTCATCTAGTAGGACTGTATTATCTTTGATAACAGTTTACTAAGTTCTAATTTAAAAAAGCTTTTTTAAAAAGCTCTTTTTGCTCACTACTGTAATTTTATATATGAAATTTATAATTTTGTTATGTCAATAGTCAGTTAGTTATGTCTATTTGAATAAAAAAAAAAAAACTTTTTTATTTTATGTCACATGTTGCTATGTTATGTTATGTTATATGCCTATTTTATATTTTGATTTGAAATTCTTTAATAGTTTGATCAAAACTTAGGTTATTATGCTCTTAATAACGACTTAGTAGAGCTCTGGCCACGATTAAAATTTAAAGTCTCTACTAACACTAAAGTTACATTAAATTTGTTATGAGTATGAAAAAATAGTTAGCAAAAGATTAAGTTCATATTAATAACTTAGTTACGGTTTATAAGTAAGGCCCATAGTGTGTAGAATACTACTAGTATACCTGTCGTAGCCTATACTATAGGTGTACGGTACACGGGTATGTGGATAATTCGAAATTTTGAATGAAATACTTCATAGGTATAGGTTTGTCTTAAGTTGTAAGGAAGAAAATTAAAAATAAAAAAAAAATGAAATTACGTATTTTTAATTATTTGACATGAGCATACATACTTATATAAGTCATAAAGTTATTTTAAAGGTTATGTGTACCTATACAAACATGTTCACTTTGATCAAATTTACAGGAAAGGAGGCCCACAGAATGTTGATCAAAATTAAAAATGTAAAATACACATTTATGTACACATGAGTGACATGATTATGAGTGAATGTACGAATATTAAAAATTTATTTATCCATTTTGACCTGTTCATTAATTCATTTGCTGATCTAAAAGTTATGATATAGACATCGGAAAATGATCAAAATACACGAAAATTTTTACATTATCTTCGAAATGCAGATTGTATACTTGTGCACGATCACATAAGTATATCAGATATTAGTTGATAGTTATAGGAGGTGACGTGATGTAGGTATGATAAAGGAAATTATTTAGGTGTATAGCTACTTTGCACTTTCTCGTATTAGAAAAAATAAAAAATGGAATATTTCCCATTAAAAAATTATATGAAAAATTCATATTATAAGTTTACATCAAATCACATATTACGTCTCTGCATATTATTATGGGAATGACCAACGATATTGTAAACATAATTAAGGTATTACCAAGTACTAAACTACAAATCGTTGGGAATCACCAGTTCTATGTTTACATAAATATGATTTTCCAAACATACATGTACTCGTATATGTATACTAAAATCCATCTAACATTACATGTACATGATTTTCATAAGATTATACACGAGTTTAAATGTTTTTAGATAAAAAAAACAAATGCTCGTTTATGTTTACGATAAAAATTATGAAAAGTTATACAATAATCAATCTAATCGTAGACATTTTTTTCTTTTACATTTTATCTAAACATTATTTGAAAAAAGGAATTAATAAAAAATACAAAATATTACGAAAAATTATTTAGGTATCAAAAAAGAAAAAAATAAAAAAATAGAAAGGAAATTTTTCATTCTTTTCATTTTCATTTTTATTTTCATTTCTTTTTATTTTTTTGTATATATGTATTTTCTGTTTAGCAAGAAAATGCATTTTATTCAATGCATAGATATTATGGAATAAATTTTATAAATATACTCGTAAATATAGATTATGTATCATATAGACGAGTATATAACGTAGTGTTACATTTATGTATGTATATGTGTATTTATTTATTTATGATGTACTATATATGTAAGTTCGAAATATGTATGTATGTATTTTCTTGACGATAGAAAAATGTAATCAAAAAAAATGAAATAAAATAAAATAAAACAACATTTTGTGGTGTGATGATTGTATATAATATGTATATGTACTTGTATTTAATATGTATATACTTACAAAGTGACATACTCGTATGTACATACATATGTAAGTAAATATATGAAAAACGAACGACGACATTCAGTCTGTCTGATGGCTAAATAACTTATAACTTATGTAAAAGTGCTTGCATATGAATCTGTATGAGTGTACATAATATGCATAATACAGATACATATATGTATCTACATTCTGAAGAATTTTTTTGCTGTAAAATATGTATGTACTTTCATACCAAAATATCATAATCATATTGTAATATGTACGAGTATACAGACAGACATAGAAGAATTTAGATAAAATATTTATTTTCCGTATTGTAATATTGTATCGAAAGTTTTGTTATCATAAATATTTGAAGAAGTATCTATATTCTACATATATGTATGTACATTACATATATACAAAGTGGTATAGCTACCATCTATCATATACCATACTTTATACCGTCATCGTAAATACTACGTGGGTTGATAAGTTTCCTATATTAACATGTAGATGACACTTCGATGAGTTCGGAGTATTTTTTTTTAGAAATTATGATCTTTTATGAAACGCCATTTTTATTTTCAAACCTATCTGTCAATTAATTTATATTTTACAAGCAATTGAATTACGCGTGTTTAGCATTTTTTATAAAATGGATAAAGTTCAAGTTCGTAGTGTGATACATTTATCTCCATTTGAAAGGCTTATCAGCAACCGATATTAAAAAAGACATGGACGAAACTTTGGGTGAGTCTGCACCATCATATGAGACTGTTCGTTTTTGGGTCAGTGAATTTAAACATGGACGTATAAGTGTTTATGATGATGAACGCGGTGGAAGGCCAAAAGAGGTAACAATACCAGAAAATATCGAAAAAATCCATGATATTGTGTTGAGTGATAGAAAAGTGAAAGTGAATGAGATTGTGAACATCGTCAACATGTCAAAAGAACGTGTTATTAATATCCTGCATGAACATTTGCATATGAAGAAACTTGTAGCAAAATGGGTGCCGCGATTGCTAACAATCGACCAAAAACGCAAACGTGTGACCACTTCACAGCAATGTTTGGAAATGTTGACAGGCAATAAGGCGGAATTTTTTCGTCGAATAATAACTGTTGACGAAACATGGATTCATCATACACCTGAATCAAATAAACAATTTGCAGAATGGATGGAACCAGGTGAAAGCCGACCAAAGCGACCCAAAACCCAACAGACGGCTGGGAAAGTCATGGCCACTACATTTTGGGATACACATGGGATAATATTCATTGATTATTTGGAAAAAGGAAAAGTGATCACTGGTGAGTATTACTGCACATTGTTAGACAAATTAAATGAAGAAATTTTAAAAAAACGACCACATTTGTCGAGGAAAAAAATCCTCTTTCTTCAGGACAATGCCCCAGCTCACACGTCAACAATTGCGATAGCCAAATTTCATGAATTAAAATACGAACTGCTCCCACATCCTCCTTATTCTCCAGATTTGGCTCCCAGTGATTACTTTTTGTTTCCAGAGTTGAAAAAATGGTTACGGGGAAAGAGATTTTCATCGGATAGTGACGTCATAACCGAAACAAACGCATTTTTTGAAGGGTTAGGTTAAACAAAGTGCGATATAGGGAAGGGATAGAATTGTTGGAGAAACGTTGGAATAAGTGTGTAGAGCTAAAAGGAGATTATGTAGAAGATTACATAAAAAAATTGTGAAAATTTACGTGCTTTACTATGAATACAGGAAACTTATCAATCCACGTAGTATATCTATATCGATCTATCTACTTGTATACCCATTGCTATTGGTATATGTTATATGGTGTCATCGTCACAATGTCATCATTACAATATTTTTTTTTTTTTCTTTTACCATCGCAGCAGCATCACATTCATGTAAAATTGTGTCAAATACAAAATTGAAAGAAAATACACACACACACACACACATAGATACAAACACAAACAAAAAAGCATATTAAAAACTTTATTTTTAAAAAATTTTAAAAGAATTTTTTTCCTGTTCGTTTGCTTTTTTTGTTTTTTAAGTAAATAAAACTTTTTGATAAGAATATTTTGGCATAAATTTCAATTTTATGAAAAATTAAGTAATCAAAATATCGTTTTTTTTCATCCATCAGCAACAACAGCAAATACAATAAAAAAAAAAGCAAAATGTGAACTTTTGATTGACGTTGTTTTTTTTTTTTTGAAATAAATATTTTTAATTTTCTGTCCTCTTTACTTTTATTAAAAATTCTTGAAAAAAATATATGTATGTATATATATGATTCCTTAATGATGTAATGATGTAACAACAGTGATGTAATATGATTTTTATAGCTTAATAGGATGTGACATATTCTAAAAACAAACAAAAAAATAGAAGAAAAATAAAGGAAGAAGATGCGATGCGATATAATCGTTTTATGTACAGTACCTAACATAATTTAAGATAAATTATTACGAATTGATGATGCTGAAGCAGTAATGTATTCTCGTGTGCATAATTAAAATATACTTAAAGTGCTTAAAGTTTATAAAGAGCTGTGTACATAAATTTATGTACACATTATAAAGATACATAAATATGTGCACATATGTATGTAATGTACATACGTTCATGAATCTGTGTATACATATGAACATCCTTTATGTGAAAAAAAAAAAAAAATTATATTTGAAATGAAAGTAAATGTAAAAAAATTAAAATGTAAGAAGCGATCATTATTCATTGTCATCGATATACTGTAGACACTATAGTGATGCTGTTGCAAGTGCATTGGCACATCTGTGTGATCACATATTGAATATAAATCGAAATTAATCATAATGACTTCTATATACATTACGACGCGAGTTATGTCAGTTACAGTTGTTAGTACGTAAATACGGATTTAATCATTTCTAATTCCATTTATGAAATCGATTGATTTCGATTGTATATTTGTTTATTTTTTTGTATTCGATTATTCTACAATTTAATTTAAAAACTTTGATTACTTGACCTTAAACGGTTGAATAATTAATGTGTAGCTGTGTCCGTTCTCAAATGAATACGTCGATGTGCATGTATATGAGTATGAATCTGTGTGTATAGTTAATGCTAATATGTTTAGTACATAATATGGTGACACATCATTTCATCATGAATACGAAAATAATTGAAGATTTACAATGAAGTGCATAACGTATACTCGTACTCGTATGTACATAAGTATGTACGAGAAGGTAGGTAAATTCTATTATTATATCGCGATTGCTGAATAAATTGTAGTTATATAAGTATTTATATTTATATAACTGATATGTGCGGTAAAACTCATAAAATATTTATGTACTTAATACTTCATGTTCACACATGGATAGATATGCATTATAATAATTTTTGTTTCATAAAAGTAATTTAATATTTTGACATTTAAAGAACATTTAAGAACGTTCATTAATTCTTAATAAAAAATAAATAAAAATAATAATATACGAAATACACGATGATTGCATAAGATCTCATCATCATCATCATCATCATCTTTATCATAAAGATGATTATTAATGAACGATGATGATCTTATACTTATACATTTATGCATATTAAATGTTTTCGTCTGTGAACCAGAGAACATTTTCTGTTTAATTTTTTTTGTTGATTAATTTTCAAAATTTTTTTTCATTTCGATTTAAAATTGAAATTGAAGAAGACAGAATATGAAGTTCACTGTTGTATTTTTCGATTTTTAATGTCTATTAGGGAGTACGAGTACGAGTTATTCGTATATATGATTGGTGAATATTTTTTTACGAATTTGGATTTTTACAAATGCAAAGAAATCAATTGAAAGGTTAAAATACCATTCTTGTGGAATGTTTGAAAAAAATTTGAATATTTCAAATGTCTCTTGAATTTTCGAAATTCTAACCAATCCAATAGAGGCAGCTTTAAACAACTTCATTTCAAAATTTCATGAGAAGCGGTTAAAAGAAAAAAAATATGTTGCCATATAAATATTCAGAACAGATATAGGTTAATTTCTGTGCATTCAACCGATCAAAATGATTTTTGATTCTAAAACCAGAACTACTACAGAAAGACCTCATCATTTTAAAGTTATTATCCTGAACAGTAATTTCGGCAACAGAAAAATTTTAAAATAATAAATACATATTTTTAAAATAAAGATTAGGATTCGAGATATCTGCTACCTTGTGCACCAATTATCTCCGAAGTTACTTAACTGATTTGAATGAAATTTGAAATATAGATACTTTGATAGGAATTGTGGTGCTTAACAGAGCCTTTTATTTAAAAAAAATGTCCTTGTTTCCTTTTTACAGGGTGTCAAAGTTGTCAAAATTGCGGTTTTTCGGCTTCCAAATGCACCTCGTACAGCAAACACTGATTGACCAATTTCTTTGAAATTTTGAACAGGTAGCCTGAAGGATATTGTGGTGCTTGACTAGAGCACATTTTTGATTTTAAGTCTTGAAATTTAGTTATAGTTCTTAAAAAAGGAGAGGGTTTTTTTTTTTTTGAAAAATCGTTCAACTTTGACTTTTATTTTCATACATTAAATCTTCATATATCTATATGATTTTGGTATCAAAATAAAATTTGAACTTTTCTGAAGTGTTTACAAAAAAAAGGATAAAAATCTTTGTTATATTTCCATTTTTATTAACAAAATTAAATTATGTTTTTTTTTTTATCAAAATATTCAAAAATCCATTTTTATTAGCACCTAAAAGTTATGCAAAAGCATTTTTTAAATTTTTGTACTACGTAAAATCATTATTGTTGTTTTCGAAAATTTTTCAAAGTCGAATTCTACTCTTAAACAGCAGATATTTAACCTTGATCATGGCCAAAAAGTTCATCAGTATCTAGGTAGAATGAAATTGAACTAACCACTCATCATACTTGTGCTTAAACGGATTTTTAAAATTTTACAGATTTAGAATGATTATAACAGTAAATTATAAATGCCCGCCATTTAAATAATCTAGATTTAGGTGTCCATTGCGAGTGTCGATTATTCTGTTATCGAATGTCAATTTTATAATTCGGTATTGCGAGTGTCGATTACATTCGATATTATCGAATGTTAGATTCGATAACATTTTTCTGTTCGAATGTCAAAAAACAAATTGAGTTAAGTGCATTGTGTTTCGAAAAAATATAAGATTTGTTAAAATGTAAGTAATTATTAAGTTAAAGGATTATTTTATTTAATTTTATTATTTTAATAAAACTCAAATATCGAATTTGTTGTGTAGGAAAAACATCACAAACAAGAAACAAATGGAGCGGCTTGTGAAATGCGAACATTTTGTACGAAACTGTTAAAAGACACATTAAACACACAAAAATATTATTATTATGATAATTAAGAATTTATGACCATAGAAAATTTACCAATATTCATCCATGTCAAGTGGATTAGATGCATCTTTTATACGCCGTCTTAATCTAAGTGTATTAATAATATTATTTCCTTCTAATTCCTCTACATCTTCGTCAAAAAATAACTCTACTGAACTCAATTTTCACAATTCACTATTATTTTATTATTTTACAATGCAAGTTTATAATTAAAACATAACCAATTTCGCTTTTACTGAAAAAAAAAACTGAATTTGTAAAATAGACATATGTATGTCAATCAAAATAATTCATAATAACATAACATATTTCCATTAAATTTAATATTTTACACGGTAACACTTTTTATTCCATTCGATTGAGTTACACAATACCAAAACCATATTTAATCGAATGAAGAGATATTCGATAATCGAATGACGAATCGACACTCGCAATGGACACCTTAGTTTTCTTCATGATTTTTTATTTTGATAGATAGAAATTTGTTGAATATATACGACATACAAGTATTTCTAGTCAAAAGATAAAAATCTAAAAAAAAAAAACAATAATCTACGCGAAAGTGAAAGTTGTTCAATATCTAACATCAGTCATACTGGAATATTTAATAAAAAAAAATTTTTTTGGCTTAACGAACGAGGCAAGATTCTTTCTAAATTTTCTATCTTCGAAGGTCACATAGATTTGTTTAATATCTTAATTACTGCCTAAAATGGTAAATTTTGAATATCTATCTATACGCATACTTATATGTCTAGCGTCTATAAGTATTTATTGACATTATAATTAGGAGTATTTTAAAATTTAAATTATGAAATTCAAGAAATAAGGTATCCATCTGTGCTATTCCATGCCATAACACAGTTCATTTTCTTTCAAATTTATTATACGTTCCTGATTATAGACGAGACCCGCAACTACATATATGGAATCTGTTACATTCAATCATTTTTGTATTATTCTATTAGTGGTTTCCATTTACCAAATATTTTTTTTTTATTGTTCAGCAACACAGCAGGAAGATTTGTCGTATACATGAAGAGTCTGAATTCATTATCATTCTGGTATATAAAATTTGCATATGTATTCTTATTGATTTTGTTATACAAATTGTAATACCATACCGTGTGTGTAAATATGCTGTAACTAACATTTTTATTTTATTTCATAGCGATTTTGTCAGTTCAATTTTAGTACTTTCCTTTGTTATTGGTTTTCATATTGAAATTTTTTAATAAAATTTTTGTTAATTCGATTTTTATTGCTTTTGTTCGTATATCTAAACCCCAAAAGATTTATATATATGCACAAGACTACGAGTACATAATGTATAATGTATTCGTGTGCACCCGAAATACACATACTTTACTTAATATTATAATAATAAAAGCGAGTGTGTATCCATGTTTCAATAGCATCTTAATGTTCAATAAAAATTTCATAAGACACGTAACAACATACATATATGGTACATACAATACTTTTGTATACACTCGTACATACAAAGAAAGGGGAGACAAACGAACTTGCGAGAAATAATTTCAACTTATTGATTCAAATTTTTTTTTTTTTTGTCATTTCATATTATTTATTCATTATTTCAAATAATTTTTTTTTTTTCGTGGAAAACAAAAATATACAAAATTCAATAATAACAATTTAATTCTTTTCATGTGTAAATTTTAATCTTTTGAATTTTATTTATTTCATTTTCAAAAAAAAAAAAAAAAAAAAAACAAATTGTTTATCGGTTATGATATACGCGCACATATAGTTTTAAAACTGACTATTGTATTGTTTTCGTTACAAATGAAATGGAAAATTATTATTATTATTATTACTACTACCTTATTATTTATTGTAAATATAGAAAACAGTTATTTTATTTATATTTACGACTGTACACTAGTACATTTATCAATTTATGTAATATATATGTAGCATTTGATCACACAATACATATGAAGAGTATGAGATAAGCTTCAAATGTTATAGATATGCTATAGGTACCTATATACAATACGAATACGACAAAAAACTGTTATTAGTATCGATAACCTTGAACCTCATTTCATATACATATATCTATGTATATATTTTTTTAAACAAATTAAAATGTTAAATTTGATAAATTTTGAAAGAAACAAAAAAAAGTAACGTTTTTTTTTTTTTTTGATTTTTTCTTTTATAAACATAATGTGTGTACAGTCAAAACAAAAAATAAATGACAGAAAACATGAAAAACAAATCAAAATGAAAGTAAAGAAGAAAGAAAACAGAAACACTGTATACGTATACACGATGAAAAATAATTCGAATTAAATTGGGATCATCTAAAAATTTGGGATTATCGTATATACTGTTGTATCACTAAAATACATATATTGATAATACTGGATAATAATTACTGGAACGAAAAGTATTGCACCCTAAGTAAAATGATTTTAGAAATACTTTTTTTGTTAAAAAAATTTATTTTTTTTTAATTTCTATAATATTTATTTTATTTTAATCTTATTTACACATTTTTTACAGTCAAATTTTTTTTTTTGTATGGAAAACCGTCTAACTTTTGGATTTTATGCGCCTCATTAGGTTCTGCACAGTTGGGTTGTCGATTTTTCTCGTCATTTTTATCCACTTCCTTCTAAAATCATATAATGAAACCGCTGGTTTTTCTTCGTATTTCAATTTTCTTTTCATAATTGCCCAGTATCTTTCAATTGGCCGAAATTCAGGACAATTTGGCGGATTCATATCTCGCGGTAAGAAATTCACTCCTTTTTGACGTAAAATTTCCAATGTTCGTCCAGAATAATGAGATGTTGCTAAATCTGCCCAAAATAACGTAGGCGTATTGTGCTCCCTTAAAAAAATTAATTAACCTCTTTTTTATACACTCCACAATGTACATATCAGCATTTATCATGCTCTCCATTACAAAAGATGCCCTTTTTCTGCCACATTGACAGATGGATTGCCATACTAAGATTTTTTTTTTCCAAATTTTTCAATAGCAATATATTTTAAATCATCCGCAGCCTTATTTTCTTTTGTCGTTTTATAGTACTGCGGTCCAGGTGAAGTTTTGAAAATCCGCTTTGACGTATATTTCGTCGTCCATTATGATGCAGCCCTTGAATTCAATCAAGGTCTGGTAATACAACTTTCGGTTCCTTTTAACAGCAACTTAATGTTTTTTTCAGTACGTTTTGGAATTTTTTTGTTTTTTGTGTGTACAAAAATGATGAATTTTATTTACCCTCTGTAGGGTTGTACGGGAGGTTCCTGCTACCTGAGCCACATTGCGTATGGACCGCGAAGGAAAATTGTCCAGCTGTCGCAGAACCTTTTTCTCGACATCTCTATTCGAAATACCTTTTGGTCGACCACTTTTTGGTTTTTCATGCACAGTTCCCTCGTCAATAAATCTTTTGATTGTTCTACGAACTGTACAGATAGATGTGCCAACTAATTTTGCTAACTTTTTGTTTTTGAGATTTTTATTTCTTAAAAATTGTGCTATCACTTCTTTTTTAATATGCTCTTGTGACCTGTCCATTTTACTTATTAGGTAAATACAAGCTAAACGACTGATTATAAATGAATAGTTAGACCAAGACACGACTAAATTTATACACAAATCAATCATGACAACTATCAAAAATTATTATCCTTATTTTATTTATGCTGTCACGCTGTCAGTTCAGTCTTGAGTATATTGTGATGATGATATTTTTCATTTTTCGACATATTGAAAATTTGCCACACACACTCACACACACATGCTCAAAAAATAGGGATTAAACCGAAATGATTTCAAATTATTTCGAATTCTGACGGTATACAGGGTTTTAAAATTGGGATGATCTCAAATTCAAGTTATATTGGGATTACGTGTAAACGTATATACACTTACCGCATATAGAAAATATGAATAGCAAACATAATAACAAAATGAATACCTTTAAAAAATATGTACGCACTCATTATATTCGATAAATGAATGCCTATCCTATATGAATAATAATTTACGAGAATATCTAACACAATCTATTCATTGTAAATTGAAATAAATAAAAAAATATTAATTGCGAACGGACAAAAAAAAATAGAATAAATGAATAATGAAAAATTTCAAATATACCGTGAAAATATGTACACATTATTATAAAAAATTAATATTCAAAAATACAAAAAAAAAAAAAAAAAAAAAAAAAAACACAAAAAAAAGATACACTTTATAAATATACATTTTTCATTTAAATGTTCCTCTAAAATTTTAAACTATCATGCTGTGTCATCAGTTAAAACATAAAAAAAAACATATTTCTTTTTGGTTTTTTTCTTTTTTTTCTTATAGATGAATAATGATAAAAATGAAACAAAAAACTAAAACATAAAAAAATTATTTTGTCACAGTAGGAAAATGTATTTAATGAAAACGATGAAAATTTATCAAAAAAAAAAAAAAGATAATGGATATAAATATGATATTAAAATTGAATAGCAAACAGGACAATTATTCATACAATGAGATATACATTATGTATAGTAGTATTAGAGTCACATATTCTTATATATCAGCATTTTATGTGTACGTATTCACATGTGATAAATAGCATGCATGTAAAGGTGCAGTTTTGTACATTTTAAATGTTTGGAGATTTGAAGTAAAATTCAATTTTGTATCTTGAAAAGTACTCGTATGATGGTTGTTATGTAAGGATAGCATTTAAAAATGATGCCAAGAAACACACACATATATTCCACTATTTAAAATACTAAACTTTCATACATATGTATATGCAACTAATTTGGCAACTTGTGTTCATATGAATGTGCTCTTGACTTCGTGTATAAATGGCAAAAAATCACCGAAAAATATTCTAACATTTACAAAGTTACATTATATACTATTTGTTTAATGTGTACGAAAAAATTAGTTTTTTGTGTGTGAATTTTTCTGTCTGTTATTTTGGCACTAAAAGAAAAGAGATTTTTCGAAATATTTGTATATCCTTACGTACTCGTATATATGTGTATGTGTACTTAATTGTCTAACGTTTTGTATCATAATTGTGGATCTTATATTGAAATTTTTTCAGAGTACATTAATTTAAGTGATGTATACAAATATAAATTTTTACACACGGGGCCAAATTTATCATGGAGCCTTAAAGTTTTTATTTATTTATTTTTTTTTTTGTGCTTTTAAATCGATCAAAAATCAAAATGAGGTTGTTAACCGGTAAAGTAAAAGACGATGGCGAAGGCCCGAACTCCCCTGGTTAGACGACCTTAAAAACGACTTGGGACTTCTTTGTGTTATAAACGTTGCGAACCGGAGAACAGAATCACTGAAAATCCTGATAATATTTTCCAATTAACCAAAGACTTACTTATATAACCATAGAAAAAAGAATGTTTTAAACCAGTTTTATACAGGGAATTTATTCGAAGATTGAGAAATTCAGTTGAAAAAATTCCCAGTTCCAAGAAGTATAAACAAGGGTCTACTGTGAAGATATTTTTGAAATCTACTTCGATGTAGGAGACATAAACTAGTGTACATATTGGAATGTCACCATGCCATCAAAAAAAAAATAAAATAAAATGATGGAGTCTGATAATAATTGAACAAAATTATGTAGTTATTACTTATTTAGAGAGAATTTATTAAAATGTGGTTACCATATAGAACACAATTTAACGATCTAATTTCATTTAAACGCAACTAATAATCGAATCAATCGAAATTACTATAGCGTACAAATAATGAAAATATTTCTAATCAGATTACTACAAATACTTATGTAGTTCGAAATGAAAATGTAACCAAACCAAAATTAATTAAAAATTTTCTGTTCATTTATTCTATTAAAAAGATTGTTCGATCGCATTTCATATTATTTGTGATATGAAAATAACGCAAATTAATATAGGTGTACTTAAAAAAGTATCATAATTTTTTTCAAATTGTACACTGTAATAATTGAGCATTTTTACATTAAATTGCTCACAACAAACTAAATATAAGCATGTATGTACATCGTACATCTGATAAATCAAACATTGACCTATTCCACATTTTGGTTTTCATTAAAATAATTTTTGAATATATTGACCATTTTTTAAATAATAATTTTCGTAATATATTTCAAAAAATTTATGATTCACTTAAAATGTTTTAAAAACATTATTTCAAATATCCTCATTGTATATATGGACATGAAAGGATGTATGTGCGTGTGTGTGTTGTGTATTCAAACGTATATATAGAAATAGAAATTATTATTAAAAAAATTTTGTGGTTATTTTGATAATAGGACATGTTATGCTTATGGATATACAGCACTGTGTACGAATATACTCGCATGCATGATTTATTACAAACAAAATACTAACTAAAAATAATATTAAAAAAAAAAAAATGATATAAAATAAAAAATTGAAAAACATAATTATGTGTATAACGAGGGATATGTAATTCAAATTTTATTCATTCTAAAAATAAAATTTATTCATTTCCGAATTATACGTAATTTTCAAATGAATAATTTATTATAATATTAAAACTAAATAAATAAACTCCATTAAAATACGAGTAGTAGGTATATAAAAATATAAGGATATATGTATTTAGATAAATATTTTTTCAAAATTAATGTGATATAATGTAACTATATTACGTACTATACATATTATCCCTAAAACACTTATTATATATGCGTTATATATAAAATTATGTGCATTTCATGTATGTATACTAATTTTGTTTATGTAAATATAAATTATCGGTCGTTTATAAAAACAAAATGCAAAAATGAAATTTATAAATTAAATTCAAATTTAATTTGATAACGCGGAATTAAATATTAAATTGTTATAGGCTTCTGTTCATTCATTTTTTTCATATTTAGGGTTTACCGATAGATTCCTATCGTCATTCGTCAGAAATTTCAACAGCCAAAACGACAACTCTAATCGAAAAGTTTAACTCAAATTTTTATTGATGTGCTCAATATTGTGTGACAAATGATCATAAAAAGGTACATGTACTTATATGAATGATTCAATAACTCGCAGAAATTATTCGAATTTATTATCAAAATGCATTTTCGGTCTGCAGTACGTTTTGTACATTGCGAGAAATTTATGAATGAAGCACATTTCTGACTCAATGGGTTTGTGAACAAACAAAATTGCAGGATCAAGAGATTCATGATTTGTCTCTTTCATAATTAGAAAATTACCTTGCAGTTTTTTAGCTAAAGATGTGATTGGGCCTTGTATCGGGAATATGATAACAGAATATTTTTGCCATTAATTGAAAAATAGATATTAGGTAAGTAACAATGTTTACTTCTAATAAGACGATGATATTTGTCCATATCTCGTCAGACAATCGAGTTATCAAATCTGACACCCTTGGATTTTTTTTTCTTATAAGATTATACTCACCATTGGAAATATATCGCACGATATGTGTGTAAGAAAGTACTGAAAATTTAGATCTCTAGACTACATTCAGCCAGACGAGACCGACTAGAACACTTAAACGATATTATAATTTTCAGAATGGAATGTAATCGATTGTTCTTCAAAATAATGAACATTTCATGTGAATATCACTTTGTACATATAGTTATTATTATGTGTTTCATTTTAAATTCCTGATGCGCTTATTGGTAAACCCTTTACATTCAATAGAGTGATATTATGTACGAATGTACGTACATATGTACGTAGATACATATAGATAAATATAATGTATACAAGTAATTGTAATAAAAAATAAATAAAATAAAAATTAAAAAAAATTATGCAAATGAGTTGTACGTAAATTAATAATTAAAAATATGAAAACTGAAAAACTAAATCTATTATAAAAAGTAAATTATTTATTAAAAATTTAATTTAATATTAATCAAAAATACAAAATATGAATGTATCCGTATATAAATATCGTTCGTGTTCATATAGATTTTGGTATACCTATACAGTATACATATAGGGTAGGGTGTCCAATGTGTAGGCTCAGTTCAAATAGTGCTTTTTATTCACCACCCAGACACTTCAAAGTACTGTCAAATCAACTCGAGTGTAAGCTTAGGCGTCGAATAAAAAGTTAAGAGGGTAATTATGACAGTCTACAGCTGATAGAATTAAAATCTATATAGACTTTTGAAATTATGAAAATCTATTCAAGTAAAAATTTTTCTACTTTATAGACGTAACAAATCTACCACAATTTTGTAATAGATTATTTAAAATTGTATGATTCTCTAGAAAACTTAAACTTAATTATACATACTGCATTTCATCCATTTCAAGTGGATTTGATGCATCTCTTAATATCCTTATTCTGCGTAAATTGGATAACACTTCGTTACCATAAATTTCGTCCACTTCTTCATTTAACAAAATATAAAAAAATCATATCCATTGTTTTTGAATTTTTCACTTTTTAATACTTTCTTCACAGAAATACGAAAATTTATGACAACTGACATAAGTAAACAATCAATATTAACCAAACATTTATTTGTATAATAGAATAGAAATTTTTATTAGTTTATATGGCAGTACTAGGTACACGAGTCTATTGATTTACCTAATACCGTGCCTTTTTTTGATAGACTTCAAGAAGTCAATTCTATTCTTGATAGAATAGACTCTCATAATTGCCGCCTAAGTTCTTCAGATATTTTATTTGTGATTTTTCAGTTTCAGATCTGCTCTATCGAACACACTTTAAGTTCATATATTTAACTTTCCGAATCGCTTTAATACTCAAATATTTTTCTATCGAACGCTCTAAATCCCTCTTAGATCTGAAAACGGTCGTTATTTAAAAGACACACAGTCACACACTGTATATGAAGACTACGATTTTAAAGAGTTTATAAATATATTATGTATATAGGCAGCTATTAATATTTAGAATAATTCACGTCGATCGTGGAGTTCGATTCGATAATATCGAGCTCGTAAAACTTCACCTCGATACGATTTTTTATGTGTATCGTAGAACTCGATAATATCGAATCGAACTTGCTACCAACTTAATAAAAAAAAATTAAAGATTACTCGACATTTTTTGAAGTTTATTCATTTTAAGGATTTTGAAAAAATAAATTTTGCTGTTCGAAAAAATAAAATTAATTTTTTTAAAATAAAAAATGATTTCGACCGAGTTATTTTGGACAGATGAAAGTGAAGAAGAACTAGAAGAAAATCGAAATGTGATTAGAATTCAAAGAAGGAAAATTAGAAGCGAATTCAATTTATTCCAACTACCAGATATTTCGTAACTTTTTAGTCTTTTATGTGATATGTCCTATTATAGTCCTACACAACATATGTATGTAAAGTACATGTAAATTATATCTAGGAAAAATCATGATTAAACTGATTATACCTTTTTCCATTCCTCAGTACTTTTTTGTGGAGGTCCTAAAGAATTTAATGTTTCTTTTAATTGTTCCCACAATTCATTTTTATTAATTTTTATCAGTCCAGTTGAGAAATTCCTAGTGAAGTCTTGATTTTGATCCATAAACTCCACTAATTTTGCAAATTGGTCTGAATTTGTATATCTGGCAGTTTTCCTACACATACAATTTGTTTGTGAGAGAATTTTATATATAAAACAATTTAAAATTATAGTCAACTTACATTTACCCCTTGAAAAATAAATTTCTTCGATTAATTAACACGAACAAAATTAGAAGAAAGAAAACAAAATTTTAAATAACACAAGCACGATAACAATTATACTGTCGAGAAAAAATTCGATATGATCGTTTGACGTTTAGATAATATCGAATTCCACGATAACCTATTTGTTCGATAGATCGAGGTAAAGAATTCGATATCGAACTGCATGATCGGCAATGCTCGATATATCGAAATAAAGAGTTCGATATCGAACTCCACGATCGACGTGATTATGTTATATGTCAGATACATTAATTAATTAAAAATGTTGCAAAACTATAGAAAAAGAATAAATTAAAAAATATTTAAAAAAAAAAATTTTATTATCTATCAAAATAATGTTGACTCGTATATTTCTTTATTTGATTCCATTAGCCTATATGTAGATATAGTGGAGCCTCATACATATACTCAGTGTATACTCGTATTCGTATATAAATATTCACAAACATACACATGTACATACATATATTATCTCTTATAAGTGGAATGGTATTATGAAATATTGTAATGTTGTATGTTGACGCCTATTAAATTTAAACGAATTCATACATAAATAGTTAGATTTTTTTTTTTCAAATTTATATTTATGGATAATAATAATTCTTTATTTATTATTTACATTTTTATAAATGTTTTCAATAATTAAATTCACATTTAAAAATTATAAACCTAATAGATTGTTAACTAACTTAAAAAAATTAAAAATAATAAAGGGCAGAAAAAGGTCTACAAAAAAACAAGAAAAAAAAAACCCCAGAGAACTGTATAATATTGTCATCTAGATTTTATCTACAACAAAATCGTAATATCTTTATTTGTTTTTCAACACATTCACACGTACAATAAAATTAAATTGACATACGATACGGATACGATTTTAGTAGAGTCAAAGAAGTTTGTTACTATATCAAATAGCTATATCTACTCGTATTTATCACCATCATTTTATTCGTTAACATTTTAGTTTGGTTTAATTTTGTTTTTTTTTTTGCGTCTTGTCAATTTGTTGTTTTAATTAAAAATATGAAAAGTGTTGAAATGTTTGAATATTAAAAAATATCAAATTAATTTTTACGAACCACAAACAAACAAAAAACAAAAGTTGAAAATTGAAAAAAAAAAAAACATAAAATTAAAAATACAAATTAATATTGTAGACACACAGAGGTTGAAATTAAGTAGATTTTGTTTTAATTTCGAGTAGAAATTACGAAGGTGACACACAGTGATTTTGACAGTTTGTCGAATTTATTTAATTTATTTAATTTTAATTTAATTTATCTGAACATATAGCCTACTTCTTCTATTAAATTTAACTGTCAATTATATTCAATTATTTCTTAATGACAATTTAAAAAAAAAAATTTTTTTTGGTTTACAATTTGTTGATAGATGTCTCTGTTCTACGCAAAGAGCGAAACATGAGTAGATATCGAGCGATTATTAAGTATTTCTTATGTAATTTCGCTGACTAGATTTCGTCCCAAATCCGTCGTTTTTTCCGGATTTCAAGGCTGAAATTAGCAAAATACTTAATTTCAACCTCTGTGTGTGTCTACAATATAAAACAATAAAATCGAAAATTGGAATTTAAAAAAAAAAACCAAAAAAAATTTAACACATCGGGGAAGTAATCTTTGAAGTTCTTCAGATTAATTTTTTTTATTTTTTTTTTTTGCTTAGCTATCAGATAGTAAGATAAATTCTGTGGTCACAAGCGATAACCGCTTAAGTCGACATAAGCACAAGGCAAAAATGAGTTATGAGTTCTACTGCATTCTCCGCATCAAGCTCTGTGTGCACACAAAATTTGGTTTTCCTATCACTTTTGTAGCCAAAGTTATTGCTTAAAAACATTATCGCTTATGTCGAATAGTTCATGACTTACATATGCAATAACCGCCTAAATCAACATAATAATATTGGAGAGATATTTTATGTTTAAAAATACAGGCTTATCTAAACCTAAGTTATTATTGCACAATATATTTGGAAACAGCTTCTCAAAATTGTAAGGTATATCATAACAGCCTATCTCGAGTTAAGCGTTTTTGGAACGTAAAAGTTTATCATCGAACTTTACAATAATGACTTAATCAATATAAATCTAGAAAAGTAAAAATAGATTTTTGCAATAAACGCCTAATTTGACATAAGTAACAAAAATGTAAAATTACAAATTTGCATAAATATCCTAAATTTCAAATTCTCAAATATTTTTGTTCTATAACATACTCAATTTTAAATAATTTCAATTTTTAATTGTTTAGTTATCAATTTAAGAAAATTTTTCTCATAATAGTCTTCCATTCAACACGAAATTATTGTTTTTTGACCATCAAATGTGTGTAAAAAATATGTTCAAATTTTTAAACCGTGTTTACTCAAAATCACAATTTTAGACTTAAGCGGCTATCACTTGTGACCACAGAATTATACAATTTTACTTGTACATAGACAAAGCTAGATGATAGATTGTACATAGATTTTCTTCTACATTACCGTGTGAAAAGGGCAAAAGAAAATTTGTTATAAAATCGAAAGGTAAGAAGAAAAAAAAAATAATAGATGACAAAAGAATAATGTCCGATAAAAAAGAAAAGAAAAGAAGAACTCCTCTGTGATCGATAAAATTAAAATGAGATTTTTGTATCAATAAAACATCTTCAAGAAAATTAAATTGAAAGAAAAAAAAAAAACTCGATAAAATGTAAAAAAAATTTATATAAGGTGTCATGTGTTGATAATATCTCTTAGGTATACAGAAAATTTTGTAATTGATTTAAATACAACAAAAATGAATTGATTTTTTTGTCTGATTTTATGTGTGTGCGTGTGTTGTTATATATGTACATACGTAGTTTATTCGATGTGTTCGAAAAGAAAGTAAAACATCACTATCTTCTTCATTTTTTATTTTAACTTTTCAATTCTGAAATCTTAAAAAAAAAGAAGGCATCGTTTACGATGAAAGATGAAAGGCAATGAACCTGACTGTATACACACATATGTACATAATTCATTTTAATATTTCATTCAAGTGTTATCAAACTGTGTGCATATTTATGTTCGGATGTGACTCTACCTGTATATAACAGACACGATAGAAATATATAAGTTCATCGAAATTAACTCTATAGTGCTAGACGCTAGAGTGTATTATTTTCACGCTGATAATGAGATGAGCTATTATGTTGTATATAGCAGCAACTATCACCAAGTGTCATGATATTCACTCACAACAGACAACACTATATATACATAATATCTTCCCATTATAATTCTGAAATAAAATTTATCACCGTCATCATTATCGTCATCCATCATCATAAATAATCGAAGATGATCGTAATTAATTTGTTTGTGTATTTTGTTATCCATTATGTTGATACATTTTGCCAAAAAATGATTTTTTGTGGTTCAATTTTTCTTCGATATTCTTCAATATAGTTTCTCATTTGTAGTAGAGTTTCTTATGTAGTTTTAGGCACAGTAAAGGTACAAGCACCTATGCATATTATATTAACTATGAAATTATCTATGTATACGCAGGAATATAATTTACTTTTTTCTTTTGTATTGTTTTGAATACAATTTTTATCCAGTCGTAAGTGTAAATTCATGCTTTTAAAGTATCTATATTCGTATTTATACCCCTTAAAGTACATACATTCACTAAATTTTTTTTTTTATGGTTTTATTGAAGAGTAAATCTATTGATCTATCTCATCTTTTGATCGAGATAATTAAATTTTCACCAAAATAACAAAGGAGAAACAAACAAACAAACAATTGATGAAAGACGGATATGAAATTTATAAAGTAATCCGGTAGTGGTAAAGAAGAGTAAGGAAAGTGAAACATTTTTTTTTTTTTTTTTTTTGAAGGTGTGCTACAATATCATTTATTTTCTTCTTCTTTTTAGTGTATTTTCAATTTTTAATCAAAGCGAAAACTAATCACAAATAAGGTTAGGTAGTAGTGTTTTGTATTGTTTTTTTTTCTACTGAACGTTTTCCATTTATAAATTTTCCTTATAAGGATTTTAAATTCATTATACGATAATTACCATAAGTATTTTGCAGATAAAAAAAATTAATGTTAAAAACAAAACAAATTTATAACTTCCGTTTATCTTACCATCTAACAATCTAGCGTTTTGTATGTATATTATTTACTTAAGTTAAAGGAGAAGGAATATACAAATAAACGATAATTACAGATAACCTTTTTTTATGAAGTGTTTACATGGAGTTGTTTTAACACATTTGCAGGTACAAATACAGTTTACCTTGGTATATGATTGAAGTTTGAGTGCAAGGCTTTTATGCCGTAAAAGGAGAGTATTATAGATTGATTTAGTGTTGATATTGAATCTTCTTTTTTATATTTTAAATATTCCTTGTATAAGCTTACAAGTTTAAAAGTAAACAATAAAAATAATTAAAAATCATTCTTACTACAAGCATCTACAAGTGCTTCAATATGATTTTCGTGTACTGACATAATACTCGTAAAAGTTTTATATTCTTTTGACCTACGATTTACAGGGAATTCGTATTGTGCACACCTATACAGTCAAATGTATATCTAATTTGATTATAATGTACGAGTAAAATGTGAAATTAAAATAAAATATTCTTCTCATATTATCTATACTTAAATTTTTATTGACGATTACATATGGTATATACGACGATTGATTGATTGATTGACTGATTGATTGAATATTGTTCATTTCCTTATATAGTAAAGAAACATCATAATCGAATTTGTTTTCAAAGATATAAAAATTTCGATTATGTGCAGCGAAACGAAACATAATGTAAAAGTGAGAAAAATGTTGAAAAGGAGGAACACACGAAGAAAAAAAAGGCAAAAATGCAAAAAAAAAAAAAAAAAAAAAACAAAAAACCATAAAAAAATAAAAGAAATAAAATGAATAATTCCTTTTGGAATGTGTAATGATATGTTGTAGTTGTAGTAGGTGTGTATTTATATCTTTTTATTATGTATTCGATTCTTTTGTCACTGTAACAAATGAAGAGAGAAATAAATAAAAATGAAAATAAAATAAAATAATACCTAATGTTTAAGAAAATGATAGAAAAGATACTCTTAAATATTTTTAAAATTTATATTTATGTAACGTATAGATTACACTTGAATGCATGTTGTATATATTTTTAAAGATATATTATTTTTTTTTTTATCTGATTGAAAATTTCAACAATTTCCTTACAAAAATTCCAAGAATTCCAAGTCGTAGGAAGAGTATATAATCTGATAGATATTTGTTGAATGGCATATTATGTACATATACATATATCTTACTTTTATATTTAGTACAACATTGTAAATTTGTATTTCAGAATTTTGGTTTTTTGAAAAAGAATTTGAATCAACAGATACACCCGAGACCAGATATATGTACTATTTGCGCAACTTAGTTTAGAAAATTGATGCTTTTGTTTCCTTAAAAAAACATATTTGTATTAAATGAAATCGAAACATGATTTTAAGAAGATTCTATGATCAATTTTCCTTAATATGTGATTTCAATTCCACTCGTTCGTTTTGATATCAAGGAACCACCAAATGGCATATCATCAGTTACTGTGGAACAAACCTTAAGTAAGCAAGCAATAAATGACACTAATGACATAATTGGCACTATAAATGCTAATTTGTGCGTTTATCCGCCACATTGAGTTCACATATCAAAGATTCTGGAATGCATCTTCAACGAATATACTTAAATGTCACTTTTTCAAATTCATGCTTTTGAAGGATCGGTTTTCATCTCAAAAAATCTTGAGACTATATATATATATATATATGTGCGGTAATAAATTTTCAGTTATATAGAGGAACGTATCTGGGTACCATATTTTCAAACGTAACAGTTAGTGTATTGCATTGAATGATTTTCTTTTCCAATTCTTCAAAAAAAACAAAAAAAAAAATGATAAAAAAAAGAGTGAAAGGTAAAAAAATATTGAAAAGAAATATTCAAAAAAATTTGAAACTTTCTGTTGTATCTTCTCTTTTGTGCGAACATTTTTGACTACCACTACATATACATATACGAAATAATTTTTCAATCAATAATTAATTCATTTTCCTGTATAAAATTTTTCATTAACTCGTAAAATGCATTTAATTAAAATATCGATTAATCTCATTACAAAAATGATTCAAAATTTCAGCAACAAAAAAAAAAAAATATTAAATGACATGACATAACATAACTCCTTTACATACATATACATCAATACGCGAGGTACGAGTACATAAAAAACCGTTAAAATTTATGGTTTCTTCTGTTCCGTAAAATGATTGTAATTTAATTCTTCTTTTAAATTTCGAAATTTCATTTAATAATTTTTTCCTTTTCATAAATGTGTATGTACGTATGTATTTACTATAATTATGTACGGATACATAATATTTGAAAGTAAAAAAAAAAAAATGATGACGTCTACAAAAAATTCGGAAATTTATTTTTCCGAAAAAAGAAAAACAATTATTTTAAAAATTTTCAAATTATGAATAATGAATTTTTATCATTGTGTAATGTAATGCACTGTACATTGTCTACTTTAAGATAACTAGCTATATATTGTATACTTTTTTATGTATACGAGTGCAGCATGCCCAGCATGATATTTGATTTTTATTAATCGCAAAGCGAACATTACATATAAATTGTTGAATAAAAAGCTAAAAAATGTCATTTCATATTTTATGCTTTTAAAGGAAATTCTCTTGCAATTTTGAAGTTAACTGAAAATGAAAGGATTAGTGAGAGAAAAAGCAGCGAGAACATATTAGTGTGTAGTAGCATAGTAGGTAGAAGCTTCCAGAGGTTTTCGATCAAAGGAAATTTGGTTATCATCAGGTTGAAAATGGGTCTGGGCCAGAGCTGTCAAAAGTACTGAGTGTAAGTATTTGAAATACCAAATACTAAATACTCAATTATAATGTAAACTCATACAAAAGTATTTCAAATACCAAATATGTACTTGTAAATTCAAAGAAAATTTTTTAGGACAAATGTTCCAATCAAAGTATTTATTCCAAAAAGGTAATATAAAAAAGTTCACATTTTATTACAAAATATTCTATATAAATTATTGTGGAAATAACGAAGTGTAAAAAATAATTAAAATAAAAAAATTCTTAATATAAAAAATTATTTTAAGTTACAAAATAAATGTATATTTTTAATTTAATGAAAATCTTTTTACAGGATGTAACATGTTACGTCATTAAATTAAATTAAATTATTTTTGAATTTGCTTTCAATAAAACTAAATTTTCGAAATTTCTGTCCAACAAAGCATTTCTCCTGGGGGCGTTAATAATCTCTGCAAAAGAAAAAAGCCTTTCAACTGGCGCTGATGATGGCAAACAAATATTGTATCTAAAAAACAAAGATCTAATAACCGGATAACTATATTTAATATTTCTAGCTGAGAGTTGGGGTCATTTAAATACAGTAAAACTTCTAATTCTATCCTTTTTCTTTGGCTGCTATTTGAAAAAGATGCAGTTGATGAATATGAGTAACTAGAATTATCAAAGTCAAAAAATTGATCTTTTTTTTTCCAAATATTTTCTTTTGATCAATTTTAGGATCAGCTGCAACCACAATATTCAATTCTAGCGTTGCATCTATTACTAGCTTTAAAATTGCTTCATTAAGATCTCCGTTTGTGTTAGAAAATGTTTGAAAAATTATTTGTCCATTTCAATTTGAATTGAGGCAGTGTGAACGATGCAATGACGGCTTCTTTAGCTTCAGGGTTTGACAAGTCCAAAAAAGTCCAAAATAAATTCATTTATCCAAGTGTACATAATTATTCTTGAAGGTTCAATAATGTTCAAATTAATATTTTTAGCGCATTACGCTGTAAACAGTTCAGTAAATTGTATATAGCGATTATCTAAACATTGCTGCATTTTCATCGCTGACTTGCATCGCTGCAATGAACTGAACGCACCCATATAGATGAGATTAAAAATGAAATTAGATAAAAGTGATTTTTATAAATTGATGTCATATGACTACTAATTAAAGAAGGATCTTTGACAGTGCCAGCAAAATATACAATGTGATTATAGCTACATTTTACGCAAAACACTTAGCTGTGTGATGTCAATGTGATCACTGCTTCCCAGTTACATCAACAAGTGCAAGTGTCATATTTTACTTCTTATACACTCAAAGGACTGTATCGTTTTCATTCCTCTGATACTAATTTGAAAAATTTCACGAAAAAAAAATTGCTTACTTTATGCTCGATTTGTAAATTTGCTAATTACCGAATATATTACACGCCAGATATGTATAAATAATACCAGATTGTATCATTTTTCTTATTCATTTTAAGAGCACATCAAATCGTTCAACAAAAAATAATTTACTGTACTAGGAGCAAATTTTTTTTTTTTTTTTTTCAATTTTCAATCCACATGAAATCCATGCATTTATATGTATTCTGCTAATTTAACATGAAATTAATTACAAATTAAAAATCCATAAAAAAAATACATAAAATGCATTCCTACTACCACTAACACTGCTACTGCAATAACAGTACTCGTAGTAAGTCGTAATCGAAACTGTAGCATAACAAACGGAAATTTAAAAAGAGAATAAAAAAATAAAATTCATTTCAATTTCACAGCAATCACAGTTAACTGACAATTCAAACTGCAAACTGCACATAAGTATGTATAATTTCGTGGACGTATTCGTATACCAGTTTTGTTTTTTTTTTGTTTTCAAATTTTAAAATGAGCAGAAAATTCATTTTAATAAGTTTTCATTTTTGACTTTTTATCATCCGGTAGGGTATTGGTAGACAATTATTATTATATTGTACACAGTATCTTAATAAACTATCATATAGTTGATAGAATCTTCGGAACATTTACGTAACACACAGAAAATAAATTTCTCTAAGTCTATTTCATATTGACAAGCGGAGAGCGGTGAGCGTTGAGCTGTGAGAGGTAAAATACCGCTCAGCAAGGCAATCTATACGAAAGATTTCACATTGATGAGCGCTGAGCGGTGAGCGGTGAGCTGTATCAATGAGCGGTGTTTTCACAGCTCGGATTGACTTGGTTGTGAGCGGTAGATTTATGCGTTGTCTGTTTAGTTGTTATTTTATTTTCTGTCAGTGAAGACGATTTCGATATGTCGACTGATAAATTCAAGTTGAGTGATTCGCAACGTGAAGTTTTAATTTCAGAAGTGCAATCTAGAAGATGCTTGTGGGATGATCGTCATCCTGACTATAAAAAAAGATAAGTTACAGAGAAATTATGGAAAGAAATTTGGGATCATTTAGGACTTTCAGGTAAGGAATTTAAATTAACTTAAAAGAATTTCCTGTGGACAAATATTTGAAACCATTTTGTAGCAAAACTAAAAATCTGTAATAAACCAATACGAAAATGTTACTTGTCAACTCTCACAGCTCAACGCTCACCGCTTTTCAATGTGAAAGCTTCACCGTTTATCGCACACCGCTCAACGCTCACAGCTCAGCGCTCACTGCTCACCGCTTGTCAATATGAAATAGACCTAAATGTTTTTCTTTATGATTCTTTTTTTTTGTTTTCAACAACACAATACGATTATAACACAGCAGTAATAATTTTTGTCTGGCATTATGGCTATGCAATGATATAATCGCGATATCCAGTTTCATTGGAATCCTACTATACACAGCTACATCTCTATGAATTTATAAATGGCATGGATAACAACACCCATGTACTTGTTATAGTAAAGCGAAAAAAAATTTCAAAAAAAAACAAAAAAAAAATGACACAAAAAAAGTAAAAGCTGTCAAATTATCTTTTCCATTTCATTTCATACAGATACAGGCTAACCATAAATGCCCTTTGGAAATTTTGATTTTAATTTTTCGAATTCCGGTAGATACATAAATATGTAGTAGGTATAATTTATACGTATAATATGTCCTACAATAAATTATTAAAGATATAAGTACCTACCACAGATAATACACAATTGAAAGCCATCATCGGTGGTGTACTACTTACGTTGGTTATACAGTGATTCCGATCACTTCACTAAGAATCATACAATGTGATACAATAATAATTTATTACAAGACAGTGTGGAACTATAGACTAATTTTATTATTGTAAAATGAAAATCGATTCATTTCTGTTTCATTTTTTAAGGTGCAAAAAAAAAAAAAAAAAATCTTTAGAATCTGTAGATTATTTTTTTTTTTTCATTTTTCTTCTTTGAAATTGTTGCAAAAAAAAAAAAACAAAAAATTAAAACCAGCAAAACAAAAAAAAAAATTGTGAAAACATAAATTATGTGAATGTGATGCAATAAAAGCAATTCATTTGCTATTTTATACCGATGTGGAGTACGTAAAGTACTCTGGTCTTGTACTAAAAAAAAAAAAAAAATTGCATTTAATGCTGTGCAAAATAAAAAAATATAAAAAAAAAAAAATTAATTGGTAATTAACACTTTGAAAAAAAAAAAGAAAAAATTACTCAAATATAATATGTATAGCTAGGTACTGTGGTACTATTCATCCAGCAAAGCATCAACTTCATTTCATGTTGATAATTTTCGCTACTGTATTATAGATCTGACGATGATGAACATCAAAACGAAATTTTTTAAGAAATATATTTCTTGTGTGCACACATATTCGTATCTTCAAATTATTCTTTAATTTTACATCATTTTTTTTTTATTGTAAGTACATATATGCGGTTTTCATTATTTTTTTTTATTTTTTTTTTATTTTTACTGCAGTGGTGATTAGTTAAAAATTCATTTTTAGTTTTTGTTTAATATTTTTATGGGTATATCTAATTTTATGACTGTCTGTTTACAAATTGGTCACAGTTATATATATTATAATTAAATGAAAATAAATATAAAAATGCATATATGCATAGTATCTATACTTTTTTTTACTAGAAATAGGATACTGCAGCAAGTTGCAAGCAAGCAAACAAGAAAACAAGCAAACATTTGATATTATATAAGGAGTTCAAGAGTTCGGGTAGTTTCTGTTAATAATATGCACATGCAAATGTATATGTGTGTAGATATGTCGAAGTTAATTATTGCAGAAAATAATTAATTTTATTTTCAGAACAACAGGAAAAAAAAAAATCAAACAAACTAAGAAATATCTGCATGATATACTACATATACGACGAATACTGTACTAATAGCAAATAGTTCCTTAAATAATATCAATGCTCTTTGCATACTTATTTAAGATGAAGGTAGTATGTATGTATAATTATACTTACTTGAAAGGTGTGAAAAATTCTTTTATAAATTGGATATCTATTATTCACAAATTTCAAATTTTGTTGCTGTTGTTATGTGACATTCAAAAATTAGTTCCTAATGATATTTTGAATGAATTAGGAGATTTTCATAGTGAGAAGTGTGACGGATTGAAATATGAAAATTGAACACAAAAAAAAAAATAAAATAAAATAAAATAAAATAACAAAAATCTAAGGCCATATAGTGTTTAAGAAGGTTTTTTATACGAGTACATTTAATATGAAAATGTCGAGATCAAAAATATTTAATTATTCCGTGAAAAGCACGTTAATGCAGTGGCAGTACATTCGTGCTATGTCATTGAAAAGAAAGATAGTGAAAATTGCTGAAAAATAAAATAAATTACAAAATAAGCAAAAATTTACATAACATAACGAGATGAGATCCAACCGATATTACATAAATGAATCTGATTTACGTTGATTTCCAGAAATAAAAACTGCGTACATCTTTTTATTCAGTATATTTTTTTCAGTATTTTTGTAGTAGAATTGAAATTTATGAAATGTGGTATAGGTACAACATTAGAACATAGCGAAAGAAGTTAATTAAAATCACAAAATCCATAACGAAATTAAAAAAATTTTTTGTTTTAAATTTTCTCATTTTGTGGAGAAAAAATAATTTTTTTGTTTACTGTTTTTTTTTTTTTCAAATTTCTTCCTGCTGTTTATAATGACACAGACATTCTATTTTTGAATAATTAATGACAACACTTCATTAACCTACATAATATATTCACAGTAATTAAAACGATAAATGACTCCTTTTTATGTACATAACTACTATATAAATACATATACGAGCATACGAGTAAGTAAATATCTTCTCATATGTAGATACCTAGTCATTTATTTTTAATTTTTCTCATAATATCTACTAACATTATAAGTATAAGGTAGGTAAGTTTATATAAAACGTACAATACGTATAATGCTGATATTTTCTTTATTTTTATTTTATTTTTTTTGTTTTTATTTCTTGTACGAAGTAGATCTAGATATATGTACATAACATGAGTAATAATGCCATAATTTTCATTTTTACGATACCTATACCTTTATGAGATTCCTTTTGTTGTTTTTGTGTTGTATTGTTTCATTTTTATTTTAATGTTTTTTTTTTAAATTCCAAATCATAAATCATCAATCAGCTAATAAATGTGGCTAAAAGCTGTTGATGTTGATAATATTATTACGTCGTATGGTACATTACATATATGTATATCATTGTATTATACATCAAAATAGTTGTGGTACAAAAAAATATTCGTGTATATATAGAGAGATCTAACCTATTTATATGCATATCAGCCTTTCATCGAGTGCTTCGTTTTTTTTTTTTTTTTTTTTTTTTTTCAAACTGTTAATATGTGTATCACATAATTTTATGTATATAATTTATGCAATAACACCTAATTTTTATAGTCATATTTTTTTATATTTTTTTATTTTTTAAGATTTTGTTACTTTTTCATCTAACCATCGTATAAAATGTATCCAATCCGCATATATTCAGTTCAGTTCGGTATCCAATAAAAATTACATAATCGTGTACTATATGGGGTGATGACATTATAAAAGGTATGATATGTTTTTCTATTAACACTTTTCGGTTTCATAGTGTAAATGTACGATTCCTTTTGTGCAAATTAATGCATCCATACGTAATATTCATATAGGCATCTTCATAATGTACTATAGGTTACCCACTAGTATATGTGTGAATAGGAGGAAGTTTTTAATGACGATAAAAGTGACACAAAATTAACAAAATAAACGTTCGATTATTAATGGTTAAAAGGAAGCAAAAATATTCGTACAATATGCCAATGATGATGATGATGATCAACATTTGGTTTGGTGGTAATAGAGTGTGGTGTGACTGTGGTATGGTTGGTACTCGTAGTACATATACTCGTACATATTGAAGAAATTATGGTCTCCGTAATGTAATGTGATGTATGTAAATGTTGACGATATGAAAATGCTAACTTGATAATATATTGATGACGATGACGCTTGTAATATAATGATCATTATGGCATTATGATCATTAATATTTTAATTTATATATTTTTCTTTTTTTTTTGTCATAAACTTGCATATGCAAATTATTGTGCTCGAACAACTATATGAAGTGCAGGCAGGAATTCGAAAAGAAAAGCGAAAATACTCGGATGAAAGAAAAGATGTTTTGTTTTTATTAAGGATATTTTTTCTTTTCAATTATATAACAGTTTTGAGGTATGGTTATGTAAACAAGGAAAAAGAAATTTAGTGAAATTTCACTTTTTTTTTTTGCAGTCATCATATACATACATACATATATGTATATATATTTTGTCACATATTATCTACTGTATTGTGCATATACATAAATAGTCTTTTACATTCAATTAATTTATCAGGGAATATTGTATTAAATAAATGATTTTTAATAATAATTTATTTTTTCTTATCTTCTTGTACCTACCATACTCACAAAAACATTATACAAACATATAATATGTAATATACATATGTAATGTGTGAAATATGAGGAAGATATGTATTTTGTCATTTAAGTAGATATACTATCGTACATAAATATTGTCCTCATACACGATGATAATAATCAATTTCTCTTACACTACCGTTATTGTTTTGTAATTTTAATGAAACATTTTTCAGTGTTGTTCGTTTATTTTGATTTAGCTAGTGTTTGTGTGTGTGTGTGTGTATCGTAATAAGTCGTGTAACACGTAACAGAGTATGATAAAGGAAATACTTCCGAATCAATAATTTTCTGTGTTTTTATTTCACTGTGTGTTAGCAAAAATCATATATACTAGGAAGATATCTTACGCCATACAAAATTGTTTGTATGAAGTATGAATTTGTACTAGGGTACTAATATCAGTACCCAAGCTTCAAAATGAAGTTGAGCGGCGTCGTTCAACTTGAAGTTTTCATATTCAAACTTTATGTTATAGCATGCTATGCTGTGGATATGTTGTATACGTTATATTATGTATGAATCATAACTTATTCAATCAAACGGATCGAACAAAAATGTATGTAGAAGAAAGAAGAAGAATGTGGTATAAGGAATATGTACATACCAACGAAGTACTGTATAGTGAATAATAGTGAATAAAACATATCCACAGCATAGCATGCTATAACCAAAAATCATGTGGTATAGGATTTTTGGTAATATCAATGCATACATTTGAATTATTGACTGTATAAAAGTTGTACGTCCGTAAGTCTTATCAGTCTTATTCAAACATTCATGCAACCTATAGCAGAGCGTTCAAACGCGAAAACTTCAAGTTGAGCGCCATGCAATTCCAACTTCATTTTAAAGCTTGGGTACTGATATTGAAATTTATTTTTTCATATTTTTTCCATATAAATAATTTTGTATGGCATAAGATATCTTCTATACTATATGATTTTTGGTGTTAGTTATTCGTATTTGTGCTTTATATTGAAATGAAAATATTTACCTGTGTGTGTGTGCATTGTCAAAGAAAATTCAATATGTGTGATAAAAGACAAAAACGAAAATATTTATTTTGAATCACATTCGCCTTGAAAATACATTTTACACACTCACATTTATGTGCATACATACATTCCATATACGTTACGAGTATTCATACACAAATCTCATTCAAATTTTGCTTTTGATTAAAAAATAAACAAAAACAAAAGCAAACAGAAAATATAAAATGCATGCAAAAAATCTTTGATGATGGTATATAAAAAAATTTTCCTGGAAACCAGAAAAATTCATTATTATGTCGAAATTCAAAGTTGTCAAATACCTATACTACCACTACTACCTACTATGCACTGCTCCAACATACATAAATGAAAGTACGTATCGACCTAGGTATGTATTAATGGGATATGGGTAGTTTTTTTTTTAAATTTTGAGAAAAATATCTTCGTCTTCGAAAACGAAATTATGTATCTATATAGTATCTAGTATATGTCCGGTTAGATGGTTTGAAATGTTATTTTTTGTCACAGTGCGAATTCAGATATATTGCAAACATGTTTGATCTGTATATCACCAGACCATGCAGTCATATTTTTTGATTTTTAGTTAGTTGGAATGGATGAAAATTGAGTCAAAAAATTTAGGCCCTTCTTGGACCGCATAAGTCTTGATTATGATGAAGAAACGTTTTGCCTGAAATCTTCTGTCTGTGATGTTGTAAAAGAACTGTGCACAAACACGAAACTTATATATAAAATGATCATCTCGTCGCGATATCATCAAATCAAATCATATATGAGATTGTAATTTTTGGAAGGAAAATTAGATCAACAACAATATATTACAGTATTATAGTATATGGCTATCGGGTAGATTTTTGACGGAAGATAATGTTTTTTTTTTAATCTTCTTTGTATTCCAACATATATGAGTGTATTTTTCTGACATCTTTAAGATTTTATCAAAACGCAATTAAAAACAAAACTAATAATGGCAGCATGATAATAGTGTGATAATAGAGCGGCAAATATTCGTAAAACATAAAAGCAAAATTATAGTGTACGGATGTGTGCGTGTGTGTGTACGTACGTGTGTAGGTCAAATTCAAATGAAGTTCTGAAATATATACCTATTTAAAATTAACTGCTGATGTTTTGAATTGTATTTTCTTTCGTTTCTTTTTTGTAACCAAATATTTGGTAGTCATCTTGACCACTTCTTGTTGTTTTTATTATGCTACTAATTAGTGTGACGACATCTACTTAATTTAAAGAAGAAGAAGAAGAAAATGAATAATGGGAGCAGCCAGGCCCGGACCTACCATAGGAGCAAGTGGAGCACTTGCTCCGGGCGCTGCAATCTTGGGGCGCCAAAAATAATCTACATTTTTTTATAGAACTTTTTATATATAAATATTCAAAAAAAAAATATTTGACTTATGCAAATAATACAAAAATACATTTCTTATATCTATATGTCACTATCTATGTGCTCTAGACCATTAATGATATATGAATTTATATCAAATTTAGAAAAAAATTCAAAATTTTTTTTTATATGTAATTTTTATGTGTATGTACAATATGGGAATGGAGAGCCAAATCCAAAATGATATTAAAAAAAATTAAAAGTAAAATATAAAATCATTCTTATATAAGTATGATATAACGTACATATTAAAAATATATGTACTACTGAATATACGTATACTGTCTACATAATATCACAACAAAGACAATATATTGTCTGTGATAATATGTAGATATAATTTCTTATATTCCTTCCTATATCCCATGATCCCATCCCCATGTATTCGTATATCTATATATAAATATTCAAACATCTATTATAATTTATGTATATTGTCTGTCTTGTCTATCCATATTCAAAAGCAACATAATTCGATTGATTATTATTCCTATTTATTAGACTGCAAAGCAAACAGTCTAAATCTAAATTCATAAATACATTGTAATGGAGCACTAAAATTATCTGCTCCAACGCATGAAAAAATTTTAATATCTACATATTAAAACAGAAAGCATCGCATACAAATATTATTTAGTTTTTTCTATGAGGTATGCGTTAGAATGGAGCACTTAGAAAATTTGCTCCAACGCATGAAAAAATTTTAATATTTACATATTAAAACAGAAAGTATCGCATACAAATATTATTTAGTTTTTTCTATGAGTTATGCGTTACATTGGTATCATGCTGTACACGTACATACTTCACTATAATTGTTATTTCTTTCATTCTCTTTCTTTTCTTTTTTCTATGTGCATTGATATTGAGAAGTATATATATATTGTTTTGCTCAAAATATTTTGTTGTTGCAATTTATTATAATTATTATTTCTTCCATTCTCTTTCTTTTCTTTTTTCTATGTGAATACTATGAGTACCATATACTATGTACTTTATCAAAAAATACATCGTAATGTTGTTACTTTAATGTTATATATACAATTGCACAGTACCCGACGTTAAATAAGACTAACTGATATGATATTTGATAATAATTTTTGTGTGAGAAATTTTACAGCATTTTAGTCGTTTGCTTCTATATAATCTAGATGATATTTGATATACTACTCAAGAGAATTTGTTTGAAAAAAAAAATAGATATTTTAAAACATTTTTAGTAATTAATATTATTTTCAACCCAATGTATAAATTATATTCTACATCTTTTTCTATAAATTACATTCTTTCAACGAAATAAGATGTAGAATATAATTTTGTGACGCCGACTATAACTTATATTTCGTATTATTTATACTATTTTGTACACTAAGTATGATATTCAAAATTTTAATGATATTAAAAACTTTTTAAAAATTTAAATTTTGAATTTTTTTAGGTAGGAGGGTAATTTATGATCTTAAATTTTAGCCATTAAACGTTGTGAAATTTTCTAAATTTTTTTTTTTTTATTGTTTTACGTTTTTAACCGTTCAACGTTCAAGTAATATTTAAAATTCTTTAAAAACCAGATGAAATACCCTATTACATATTTGCATTTTTATTTTGCATGTTTGAATAATTTTTTTTATACATCGTAGAGGGTTTATCAGTAAATATTCGCATGCAAGTTCAAAAAATTATATATAATATAAAATTATTTTAAATTAAGTTATTGTTTTTCAAAAATTATATTTGGTTTTTTTACGCGTATTTTTATTGCATAACAAAAATTAATAAGATTTTTCTTTTTGAATATTTGAAATAAGTGCAATATTGAAAAAAAAAAATTATCCCCTACGGGGAACCCTCATTAAAAAGAAACGCGTCTATCAAGTTTTACCTCTTGGGTGGCGTTGAAAAGAACATACAGGGTGTCCTGAGTTCGGGTGCAGGCATTTTGCCAGCATATATTATATTCAATTATAAAATATATTATATATATTATATATTAAATTGATAGAACCCACAGTGACATATTTTTCCATAACTCGAAATCCACGACAGATAATTGAATAAAATAAAATACTAATGAAAGGCAATTCATTGGGCAATATTTTAAATAAAGAAAATTTAAAAAAAATAGGGTAAAGTTTTGAGATATTTAACCTTGAACTCAAAATTTTGCTTTTTTTTCCATGAAAATTTGAATTTGATGTACCATATCTTTGGCATCACTGGACCGATCTGTACAATTTAAGTATCAAAGTAAAGAATGATTGATTATCTTTCCAATGAATGCAAAATAATTCGAAACGACCAATTTCGTGAATTATGACCACAAATAGGAAACAAGTCACTTGACCTCAAAAAAAACTTCTGAGCCCTCTTTCTACTCACTCGTTGTTATTAGAATCAAAATTCCCGCCCCGCGCCTTACGATTTTTTTCGTTTCTCAGCAAGACCTATCGACTGAAAAAATGCCTGCATCCGAACTTAGGACACCCTGTATACATAAACAAGAAGGGCGCAAAATTTCAAAAGTGCGCCGGGCGCAAAAATTGCTAGGACCGTCCCTGGGAGCAGCTATACGTATATCACAGCTGCCAATAAATAATAAAATTGATTGGATATTTAGATAAAAAATAAGAGAAAAAAAATATGTTTCCATAATGAAAAATAATTCATTTCGATGCTTTATAAATTGGATTTTGGATGATGATGATGATGATGAACGATTGTTTGTTTTGTTCAGAAAAAAAAAAATAGAAAAAATTTATTTTAAAAAATTTGATCTACACAAGTACCATAGATTTGCAAAAAATGAATAATTTTCTGATTGCAGATTTATATGAAAAATGTTGCTGTATACACCACACCAATGAAAATATGACAGAAAAAACAATTTGTCTGGTTCTAAGATCATTTATAGTAAATGGAAAATTTTATTCAACAAAATATACGATAAAAAAAAAACCGTAAATAAATGAAAATCTTATAAGAAAAAATGACAGATACACAAAATTAAAATGAATATGAAAGAAAAAAAGAAATTGAAGTGCATTATTGTATACGAGTATACTCTTGTACAAGTGAAAGAAATGAAAGCGATAAGAATTTGAAGAATAAAGTGTATGTAGACTCTAATCCCAGATGAGTTGGCATTCAAAAATGAACAGAAAGAAAAATACAAAGAAACAAAGATAAAAAAAAAAAGAAGAATAAAAATAAAATGGTTGTGTAAAGTTTTTTGGATATTTTCCAGATATTTTGTAGAAATTTCCTGTACATATAAATAGACAAAGTGTGGTGAGGTGTGTAGGTGTACATATACGAACGTAATAAATACTGTAGTATACTTTACCACAGTCATGTTATAATATAGTCTGTGTCTGTACATGTCTTCCTACAGTGTCAAAATAGCATACGGTTGACATTACATTCAGATTTAAATCTATGAAAATTTCTGAAGAAGTCTGATTCATTCATTTAATATTTTTTTTTCTTCTTTGTCATGAAAAATTTTGATTTAAATAAACTTCTATCAGGCTATACAGACAAAAGTGTAATCGTAATTTTCTATAAAAAAAAATGAAAATAAATAGAAGACTTGTTGAATACGAAAATTAAGTATAGGTTACGGTATTTGAAAAAAAAAAGGATCACCTTCAAAACCATTTGCATATTGGTGTACGATACAGATACAGACCATGTGGACTTTCATGAAAATTATTGAAATGAATTTGTATGTAAAATCGTTAGAATCATGTATAAATTTTACATGAGAATGCAAAATATATTTCACGTGTGCAGATACATATATAGATACTTATATAGATATGAATGTATCTTTATGTGTATCATGTACTGTACTTAAATACTCTTCAATTACTTATATGCTAACTACTGTTGCTACACTTTTTATTCTAAAAATTACTAGGTTGAGGTACCTGTAGGTATAGAGGTATATGTACCATAGAGGTGTATGTATTTTTTCTACCATATTATAGATGCACTTTTGTACAACATTAGCGCATACTTTATAGAATATTTAATCGTATACCATTATAAATTTTTATTAAAGACCATTAGGAAAATATTTTATGGAATTTTTTTTTTCTATTTATGAAAATTATTACGAATTCATAGAAAAATGAAATCAAAATAATGAACAAATGGAAGATGATAACAACGTGATAATTTAATAAAATTTCTAGCTAATGTAAATACGTATTTTAACATGAGTATATTTCAAGGATTTACAAGAAAAAATCTATAATAAATACTATAATAATGATAATAATTTTCAAATTTATTATAAGTTTTTAAGCACATCTACAGCAGTGTAAGTATACGTGATGAGTTAATCAAGAATATAATGGATCCACTACAACCATTTATATGTACATAAAATACGATGAAATTGCACAGTTTCTAGAGGACAAAGAAGCCTTCATGGCAAGAGTTTATGTTGTTTATAATCTCAAATTAATGAAAGTTAACAATTGGATGCGAAAGTCATAAATGTCCTAAAGAGAGACATCCAAAAGTATAGGTAGTAAATTCTCTCAGGTTTTAATGCCACTAATAATGATGAAATTGTGTGCTAGATATTTAAGTTCTCGATGAATTTACTAAAATTTGTTTGATTTTCTTCTACTATGCACACCATAAACGAGTGTAGGTGCCCTACAGCTATACAATTTTCTTATCAATCTGAATACAGAATATATAGCGGCGTATACACAATAAATTCTATTAATTTTGAGATTGCATTTCCGAAAAGAAATCCAAATTCTTCATGAAAGACTTTTGCAAAATCAAGTATTTTCTCTTTTTTTCTTTTCTATGTAAGTGCAAATGCAAATCATGCAAGATATTTTCATCCTTTTTAACAGTACTTACGAGAGCGATTTGCTGTTGAATTTGACTTTAAAGAGAAAACAGTGCGTATAAGTTCGGAAATATTCAATAAAAATATTATTTTGAAGAGTGTTATTGGCATTTTTGTTCGTGTGACCTACTATATTTTAGCGCTAATTTATATCATTGGAAACTGTTGGCCTATCGAATATAGGCCAAATATTTTTTCAACGTTATAACGATGTTGATTATGGTATTTCAAAAAATAAAATATGACTCTCCATTTCACATAAAAATATAGAGTGGATAATCAATAAATCAATTATCATCATACCTAAAATTAAAAGTCACAACAAAATGCCATATATTCTGCTTAGAAAAATAAAAAAGGTAAACATATTTTTTTTTCGTCTAGTCTAAACCAGAAGAATATTTTTGTTAATTAATGAAATCTGTATTGACAAATTTTAACCTCTCTGTATATGTAGTGTCCAAAAAAGATAAAATATGTACGAGTATGTATGCATATATGTAGGTAGTACACAACGTTTATTATGTCAGCAATTTTTCATTTCAATTTTCATATTATACAGAGTGTAGATGAGTGTTTTGTGTTATAAAATTTTTTTTCAAATTCTATATTTTTTTATACATTCACACTGTCTACATATGTATATAAATACGAATAAAAATGTACATCTTCATATATATGTATACCATTTAAATGGCATTCATCGTTCTTCTTTTTTTATGTGTTTTTATTTTTTATTTTTTTTTCTATCAAAAACTAGATCACTATATAACACTCACTTTTAGAAAGGATTTACTTTTCAAATTGCTACTATGTATCATATGGTCGTACAGAGTAGAGCACTATATGTATGTATGTATGGATATGGGCATCTACACTACTGTATGCAATTTGTCGATTGTATGCATGCATGCATTTTAAAATTTTTTGATTAGCATTTTATGTGATATTTTAATAGAGTAAATTGAGTAACACAATTATTTCTATATATGTATACGAACGAGTATGTATGTAAGTATATAAAAGACTGTAAATATTATAAGTAAGTATGTATGTATATATGTATGTACGATTATATGAGTATGAAGATGAACGTATATAATAGACATCTTCTTGAATTTATTCATTAAGTATTCATGTATCTACATAATTGTGTATTTATTTATTAGCCATATGTACATGCATAAATAATTTTATCCGATTACAGTGCAATTTTTTTTCTTCTCTTTAGTTTTTTTATGTTTTTAAATTTTTTTTTTTTTATTTTTTTTTTTTGTTATTTTATTTTCATGATAAACAAGTTTATAGCAACATTTTTAATATTGCATGTGAGATATGTATACAATAATCATATCCGATTATGTAGTATATGTATTTAAATTATGCTGTTGTAGATGTTGGTATGATGATGTGTGCAATCAATATGTACAAATGCATAATACAATGTATAGGTACTCGTATATAAGAAAATAATTTACCTGTATGCTGATAATAATGGGAATAATGGATGTAACTTTATTCATGGAATTGTATTTATCAAAGTATATAGGTGTAAGTACATATATATACTCGACTACAAATTATACTAAAAATTTTAAAAACTATGATTACATATAATGCATTCGAGTATCTATGAATGTATGTACATATATATACGAGTACACGTAACACTATTTAAGGTTATAAAAAATGAATATCTATATGTTGAGTTTTTCATTTCATATAAAAAGAGTCTGAAATTTTCTCGTATACCTATATATACTCGTATATAATCTGCCTATATTAAATATGTATCTACACATATAAATGCCCATATTATTATATATTCGATATTCATATAATGTGGATATGTTCAGTATCAAACCATATTATATGTAAGTATGTATAGTATTCATACTACTTTACTTGACTTGACTTGCATGATATTGGTGGTGTGTAAAAGTCAATAAACAAACGATAGACAGATAAAAATTTATTTATTGTAATTTTTATTTTTTGTTTTACCTTTAACATGCTCGCATACAACCTGAGCAGAGTTCACTCACTATTAATATGCACTGTATAACAATGAAACTCATATGACCAACATACGAATATAAATACTTTATATAGGTATTTTACTAATGTATTTCTGTATTCTCGTAAATGTTGAAAAATATTTAAAAAACAAAAAAACAAAAAAAATTAACAAGAAAATACACAACAAATGATGCGCTATTTTTCCATAAAAACGATAAAACCAATAAAAGCAAAAAAAAAAAAAATGCATAAAAGTGATTGTGATAGTGAGTATAAATCGCAAAGTGAAGTGAAGTGATAATAGAGAGTATACATAATATAGTCGAGTTTGCCATGTATGCGGATGTACTATGTACACGAGTAACATATAAAATACATATATACGAGTACAATAATGCAGATTTATGTTTAGATATAGAATTTATTATTACTATAAGTGTTTGTGAATCGTTTATCAATTTTTATTTTTTACGATTTTTCTAAATTTGAAAAAAAAAACAAAAAAAACAAAAAAAATATAATAAGAGGATAATTTTAAATTTTTATTCAATGATTGCATAATTTTTTATTTATAACATGCCAGAGATGAAGATGACTCTTCTCAATGGAATACTATAGTATTTATGTGTGTACCTGTATATATATAGGTCTGCATAGTTAGACACTCGTACAATAAAATTAATTTATTATTTATTGTTAACTTTCATCGATTCATATAACTACGAATGTACGAGTATTAAATACAGTGGTAAACGAAACAGAATCAAATACGAGTATTGAATGGTCAGACAGAGGAGTTTTTTTTTTTTCACAAATATTATGGAAAATCTTCGAAATTTGTAATAATTTTTTGTTTTGTTAATGTGGTCGAAAGTATGCAGATCAAAAGTAAGCAAATAAAAATATTCTAAAAGTTCATTTTCATTTAATGGAAATTTGACTTTAATGCCATCTCTGAAAAATTATAAGAGAAATGCAGAACTTTCATGTGTGGAGGAAAAATATCGAAAGTGAATAGAGGATATACCATAAACATTAAAATGAAATATTTATTTACCAGACAACAATACAAGCAACTGGAGTATTAAATTATAATTATTAAATAATTTAATTCTTAAAACAAATCAATCTAATCTCCACCATTTAATTGCGTTGTTTTTCTATCAACAACTCTGTTATGGAAAAATCGTAATAGTGGTTTGGGTCTAGACTCTTCAGGTGCTGTTGTATTAGCTGTTTTTCTTCGGTCATAATTATCTGATAATTCTAAGTTTGACATCTCATTTAGATCAGTTATCTTCTTCTTGTTACTAACTGAGCAAACAAACTGAAAGAAATGCACTGATACTTTTATTCTCAGTTGATTGTCATTTTGAAAAGAAATAATTAAAAAAATTTTTATTTTTACAAATTAATTTTTACAAATTATTTACTACAAATAAACTATATCCAAAAATTTACGAAGTATGGAACACGAAGATTGTCAAAATTGTGTCTTCTTTTTAATTCTCAGTTGCTCACATCAATTGAGCAAAAATATTTTTCCTCAGATGGATTACATAAATCTCACTTCGTTGCTGCTGTCATCTATAACAGAATAGAAAAAACACAGACCAAAGAAACGCATTGCTCAATTGAGAACTGAGAATTATCAGATAATCGTGACCAAAGAAAAACAGCAGATGATGACGATGACAATGCACGATTAAAAATAAAATGAAGATGTTGTAATAATTCGACAATCGTTGTTACAAGAATTACAAGTTTGTTTGTTTTATGAAAATTGCGCATCTACAACAAATTTGCTTCTTTCACTTTGGCATTTTTTATGTTGAGATAATGGCAATTTTGATAATAATTACTCAATAAATCTACAAATTTTTATAATTTTTTGATGTTTTGTAGAACAAATTATGCGACCAGTTAATAGTTCTTGGTAGATTCATTCAATTATATAATGTTTTGTTTGTCACTGTATTCATAACTTAAATATTCAGCGAATTTTTTTTATTAAATTTCAAATATAAAATTCAATGTTTTATTTATAATTTTTTTTATATTAAAATAAAATATGTAGATAACTACATTGTGTATTTGACTAGGTACTATACCGCACCGTACGTTTACTACATTGATTTGAATAAATCAATTTTGAATGCGATAAAATGAACATAATGTATGCACTATAAGGTGTTTATGCATGCACTCATCTATGACATAATGCGGAATTTATTTATGGAAATTTTCGAAAGTCAATACTGAATCAGAAATTTGAATTGAAAGAATTTTTTCATAAACCTGCTCTCTGTGAACCGATAAAATATTTGAAATAAAGCAAAAGAAATCATTCAATTTAATGCATTAATATAGTTGCATCACGTTTAAGGATTTATAGAAAAATGATCGCAAGATAATGGTGTGATGAATTTTTTTATTTTAATTTTCTTCTTCAAGGAATTATTTTAAATGGAAATTTTCACAATCATTCTACAGTGATTCTTGTTTAAATTTTTCAAAAAAATTTTAGAATTTGTTACTAAGTTTTTGTAAATAAAAAATTTCTTTCTGGAATTTGAATAAAACTCTTTCAATTTTTTAACAAATCTCCATGTGCTCAGCGTCCATTTAAAGTGATTTTTTTTTTAAATAAATTTTGTGATAGAATTAGATCGCCTACAAAAGGCTAAGAGTCGTCTAAGTCTAGTTATTATCTTCAAAAATAAATCAAAAATATTTAAAATTCTTGATTTTATGAAAATAAAAATTTGAACAAAAATTTTTATTTATTTATTTATTATTTATTAGAAAGTAAAATGAATTTACAGACTAAGTTTACAAAATTTAAGCTATAACAACTAAGATCTTAAGCTTATCTTATATTTTAATTATGTATAAAAAAGATTATTTTCATATAGTATTTACATTTATAGTATTTATATAATTACATATTACAATAATTTTCATATTAAGTTATATAAATTAGAAAGTTTTAAATAGCGAATTAAATCATATATAGAATTTTTTGTAATAAATTGAAAAATGAATTTTCCTTCTTTATTTAAAACAAGATAATTGTGTTTTTTATAACTAATACAATGGAATAAATGGTTTATATTTAATGGACAATGGCAATTTTTGCAGAGCGGTGATGATTGCTGGTTAAGTAGGTGTGAATGAGTGATGTTTGTATGTCCTAGACGTATTCTGTTAAAGATGATTTGATATTTTCTGGGGATGTCATATGGAATATTTATGTATTCTTTGTTCGGGTTTATATTGTAATAATGATTATTAATGGAAGAATTTTTATTTATCCAATTTTGTTTTAAATTTTTATCAACTTCCTTTATGATATGTTTTTTATAATCCTTAATTGAATAATTTTGTTCTAGGAATAGAGGTGCAATATTTGTTGATTTAGCTATTTCATCTGCATATTCATTTCCAGGAATTCCAATATGTCCTGGTACCCAGAAAATTTTTAATTTATTTTTATGTTTCATTAATAAATAATGAATATTTGTAATAATATATGAGTTATGAAGTGGATTTAGAATAGCGAATATTGTAGAAAGACTGTCTGTGATAATACAATATTTCCCTTTATTCAATGAAGCTATTTTGAGAGCTTCGTATATTGCTTGTGCTTCAGCTGTGTAGATTGAAGAATATGTTGGAAGAATGGCTGTTTTAATTATCTGTTTGTCTGAAGTCACAACCGCATAACCCACTGAATCATTAGTTTTTGAGCCATCAGTAAAAAGAAATTTAAAATTAGAAGAATATGACGTGTTGAGTTGTTCCAAATAGAGTTGGTAGAATTCTGATTTTTCAGTTGAAGATTTTTTGTATTTTGCGAGATTGATGTTAACGCAAAGATTGATATCAAATAAAGCAGGAGGCATGGGTAGATTTTTGGTTTTGAAATTATTGATCTGAAATTTATATGATTCAGCGTATGTTAGAGCTATTTGAAGAGTTGAAGAAAATTTCAATTTAGTTTTTCTATCCATTAAAAGAGATATCTCTTTTTTTAGCATAGTTTTTTGAGTGGATAAAATTTTTGGTATAAGTTTAACGGTCAGGATTACATATCTGTCTTCTATAGTAGGCATGTTTGTTTCCGCGAGTAAACTATTGATCGAAGTAGTAGGAAAAGCTCCCACTGCTTTTCTGACTGCTGAATGATATGGTGCCATGAGTTTTTTAATGTTGGATGAAGATGTTTTTCCATATATTTGAAGTCCATAATCAATTTTTGAAAGTATTGTAGCTTTTACGTATCTTAATAATGCAGATGAATTTGCAGTACTAAATTTGTTGAAAATGCATTTAGCTGCATTTAGTCTATTGTTAAGTTGATGTCTTAAATAAAGAATATGACTTTTCCATGTCATTTTGGCATCGAAGAAAATACCAAGTATTTTCAGATTATCAACATTTTCAATAGAAGTATTGTTGAATGAAAATGTGTTAAATCTGCATGATTTTTTTCGACAAAAATGTATTAATTTAGTTTTGTTTACGTTTATTTTAGTTCCATTATTTGTACACCAAATTGATAAATGATTAAATAGTTTGTTAAAATTGTTTTGATCGTCCAAGTTATTGTTATTTTTTATAATTATATATAAATCATCAGCATAAAAGCAATGAGAAGCGAAATTATATTTCTCAATAATATTACTTATTTCAGACATCGCAATACGGAATAAGATGACGGATAGAGTTGATCCCTGTGGAATGCCATTGTCCATTTTTTCTATTGATGAGTATGATTCGTTTAATTTTGTTCTTATTTTACGGTTATTTAAAAAATTTTTTATGTAATTAAAGATCTTAGAGCCTACTTTCATTTTTATCAATTTATTTAAAATTGTGTGAGACCCGATTCTATCAAAAGCTTTTTCAAAATCAATAGAACAAATAGTTAAATGATTTTTGGTTGAAAAAGATTTTGATATTAAGTGATCTAAAAATAAGTGAGCATCAATTGTACCTTTATTTTTTCTAAAAGCAGTTTGATATATATCTGTTTCATGTGAATTTTCTAATAACCAATTTAATCTATTAGCAATTATTTTTTCCATTAATTTAGAAAGACATGATAGTAAGGAAATAGGACGGTATGATTCTGGGTATAAAGGGGATTTGGATGGTTTTAGTATAGGAACGATTGTAGCAATTTTCCACTGTTGAGGTATAATTGAGGTATCAAGAATAGTGTTATAAAGCTGGTTTAATCTTAATAATGCATTTTTACTTAGGTGTTTTAGCATGGAGTAAGAAATCTTATCAAATCCGGGGGATGAACAGGAAAAGGATTTTAAGGTGATTTCCATTTCAGACATAGAGATAGGCTGATTTAAAATATTTGAATTATTATTTGGAGCAGTTTGATATTCTGTTTGGAGGGTAGATTTTTTATTCTGAATAAATTCCTTGGTGAAATTGAGATTGTTTGAGACATTGTGGTAAAAATTTGTGAAAGTTTGCGCAATTTCTGTATGATCAGTGATATATTTATTATTGGATAAAATGCTTGTAATGTGAAAGGGTTTATTTTTGCCAGTGAGTATTCTTATGTAGGGACACCGCAATTTTCAAATATCGGTATCGAGTATCGGCATCGGTATCGCAAAACGTCGATACCGATGCTCGATAATATCATATAAAAAATACTCGATCCCAATAATATCGATATTTTGGTATCGAACTTAAATATGAAACTGGTCAAAGAAAAAAGTTTAGTTCTTTGGTAATAGGTACTCCGAGAAATGAAGGATGTATTTTGTTAAATGAAAGATGTATATTGTTAAATGAAATACATTTTTTATTTCCTTATTTATACAATTATAATAATAAAAAAGCATCAAAATGAAACCAATCCTTAAGTTTTTTTTATTTTTGTAAAATTAAATTTGAGACCGAAAGGGCTACAAACGTTGTCGCTGTCGTGAACGTACCGTACAGTACAAAAAATACAACATTATAAGTTAAACCAATATTCGTCATCATCACATGATGATAGAAATAATAATTTATTCAATCTTTTTCCAAGCAGTCGGTTTCTTCTTTGAGTAACCGTTGCTCCTGCTTTTGAAAATAGTCTTTCACAAGGCACTGATGTTGCTACTATGGTGAAATATTTCAAGGCTATTTTATAAAGAGTTGGAAATATATTTTTCATATCTTCCCATTGCTGCAAAGGATCAGATTGTAGCGCGCTAACAGCATTTGATAAATATAATGTTGATTCATCATTTTGTGCTTTTGAAGAACTATTGTGTTTTTGTGTATGACCGTCAGCTAGTGTTTGATGGTGGTTGATGGTGGTGGTTTGATGGTACATGCATGTACATATATTTTTATGATGATGGATTAAATAATGATAATAATAATGTACGACACAGAATTTGAAATTGTGAATTTATTCACACAAAAAAAAATATAAAATATATAGTACAACAAAATGTAAGTACATACCGAAAAAAAAACTATATCTTGTTTTGTGTTGTTGGTTATCTTAAGAGGATGGATGGTTTGGTTAGGTAAAAGAAAACAAAATGACGGAGGAGACACAAAACACAGATCTGCGATACCGATAAGAAATTATATTATATTATAAAATGAATAAAATGCTAAATATTTTGACATATGGAAAAATGACTTGTTCAAAATATTCAAAAGTATCGACTTATTCGATATTAGGAAATTAGGCATCGATGCGAGGAGTATCGGAATTTGAAAGAATCGATGTGTATCGAATAGTATCGAATCAAAAATACTCGATGCCCGATACTATCGATACTTTTGCGGTGTCTCTATTCTTATGTTATTCCATAATTGAGAGGATGTTGAATTTGGATTTATGTTTGAAGTGAACTTTTCAAATGCAAGGTTTCGATCCAGTTTCATTTTTCTCTTGAATTGAGCATTTAATTTTTTAAAAGTTATAAGGTTATCTAAAGAAGGATGTTTTCTGTATTTATACCAAGCTGATTTTTTTTTTGAATTTAAATTTTGTAGGTCAGGGTTCCACCAAGGAATAATATTGTGAGATAATGGTTTTGGGTTTGAAAGCGGTATGGAAAGATTGGCTGAAGAAATAATGGCTTTTCTAAGAATAGCTGCTTCTTTATTTGTGTTGTGCGAAGAGGGTGTTTGAGATAAGAAATTGTCGACACTATTTGTAAATAATGACCAGTTGGCCGATTCTAGTCTATATTTACGACTTCTTTTGATTTGTAACAATTGATTATCTATATTAATAACTATTGGAAAATGATCACTACCATGAAGATCATTTAATATGTTCCATGTAATGATTGGTGTAATAGAAGGAGACGAGAGGGAGAGATCTATATTTGTGAAGGATTTATGTGTAGAGAAATGTGTCGGACGATTATCATTGAGTAGTGTGATATTGTTAAGATTGATCCAATGTTCAATTATGTGTCCATTGGAATCTGTTTGTTTAGAGCCCCAAATTGAATTCCAGGAATTAAAATCACCTGTGATAATATATGGTAAATGTAGATTTGAAGTGAGTGAATGTAAATCTTGAGTACTTATTTTATGTTTGGGATGTATGTATACTGTTATTAGTAAAAATTTTGTTTTAGAAAAAATTTCTATACCAATTGCTGGTAAATTGGTATTTAGAGTTAAAACCTTATGTGGAATAGTGGATTTAATAAGCATGCCTACGCCTCCTGAGCGTTTTTGATTGCTATGTGAGTTATTTTTAAAATATGAAAAATAATTAGAAAATTTTGAGTTCTGTGTAGAAATATATGTTTCTTGAAGAGCAATTATGTCTGGATTCTCTTCTTTGCAGAGATTTTTGAGATTATTAAGATTATTATAAAAACCTTTTAAATTCCATTGTATTATTTTTAAATTTTTCATAATAAATTTATTTATTCATTTTTGGGAGAATGATCTATGTTTTTTATATTTTTTTCGAGATCAGAATTTTTAGATGTATCATTTTGTAGTGTAGAGATTGAAATATTTTCATTAATTTTGTTGTTGTTAATATTAGTTATATTATTAAAATTGAAATTGTGATTTTGTGATGTTTGGTTTAAGTTAGTATGATTGTGATTTTTTGATGTATTTGGGTTTGTTTTTTTATTATTTATATTTTTTGTTTCATGTGATGTTGTATTATTTTCTTCTGTTGAAATAGTTTTGAAGGGTGTAGAATTTGTTTCTAGAGAGGGTTGATTAAGTGAATTTGAATTATCAGAAGTTTTTGAGAATATCTTTGAACGGTTCTGTTTTATTTTAATTGCTTCTTCAAGTGTTTGTGTAGGTGAGACTATATTTTCATTTTTATGTTTTGATTGAATGTATTCTGCAGCTTGTTTAAAAGTCCAATTATTTTCATTTTTGTATTCTAAGATACGTTTTCTCATAATAAATTGTGGACATTGTTTATTTATTGCACTATGTTTTCCACTGCAATTAATACATTTTATTTGATTGCAAGAATGTTTTGATTCTTCTTGTTTTAAATCTTCTTGTTCACCACATATTTCACAAAGGGTAACGTTTCGACATTTATTTTTGGTATGACCAAACTTTTTACAGTTTTTACATTGTAATGGAGGTGGAATGTATTTGTTAACTTTAACAGATAAGAATCCAACACGAATATGAGATGGCAATAATGTTGAATTGAATGTTAAAATGAGTAATGGAGTATCAATTAAATTTCCATTTATAAATTTTTTTATTCTTTTACAATCAATAACATTTTGGTTTTGAAGCTGGGAGATAATTTCTTTTTCATCTATAAATTTGATTTCCGGACAGTAAATAGTACCTTTAGAATAATTTAATGTGGGATGAAGAGAGACAGAAACTTTGGTACCTGAATTTAATTGTTTTGTATCCAAAAACTTTACGGTTTGTGTATTGTTTTTTGTTTGAATAAGTAAATCGCCAGTGGCGGTGTAGGAAATTTCAAGAGTTTGGGTAGAGATGTTTTCTATGGCTTTAGTTAGTTCAAATATATTAACGGATTTCATTGTTTTTCCGAATTCAATGTTTTTCATTAAAAGAAATTTGGAATCATTAGAGGATAATTTTTGTTTAATTGGTGGGAGAGGAGGAAATTGCTGGATATTAGCCAAATGAGTATTTTGAGTTTTTTTACGTTTAGATGGTTTTTCAGCTAAAATGCTGAAAGAATTTTGGCGAGATGTCCCGCCACTGTCAACTTCCATATTAGATTTTGTGGGTAATTTTATAGGAGAGAGATGGATGAGAAAATATTGGAAAAATTAACTGACAAACGATATAATGGAGAAAATAAAATATGTATTAATGGAAAAAATAATTACTTACTGTGATATTTTCTTATTTATAATTATTAATTATTAAGTTTTAAGAAATTATTAATTTTAGTATATTAATTTTATTATATTTTTATATAGTATTTTTAATTTATTAATATTAAAAAGCACTTATATAATTATACCGACAATAGCTCACTTACAACCTTTCACAACGAATGATAAAAGTAGACTCTTGAACAAAAATAATACACTTGCAACGTTCATTTAAATGGCATTTCCAAAGTCTCTATAGCTTCAAGAGGGCATTTTTCAATTACCTAAAAACTTGGCAATTACACACTCTTAATTAAGTACACCTACCTTAAAATAGCAGTAAGCGAAAATTCCATGTAAAATCGATGTCAAAAATAATATGTAAAAGAACTAAATGAATACATATTCGAAATTTATTTAAGACACCAAAATTAAACGAACCAAAAACAATTTGTTGTTTGTTTATTTATTTATTTTTTTGCGTTTTTAAATTTTCATAGATCGATGATCTTTTATTTAAAACTTTTAATATACCGATTTATGCATCTATACTGGCATTATTCGTATCTATATGTGTGTCGGTGGTGCACAACATAACATAAGTGTACACAATCATCATCATATGTACACATGTTTTACAAGAGCATTTATATTGTGAATTGCATTTACAATGATACATAAGATCTGTATCTTTTTTATGAACACAAATCGTACGAAATATTGAACCTGAATACTACACCATAGCAAATAATATACTCGCATATTCTCTTACATGCACACAAGTGAATATAAATTGGAAAAATAAATAAATAAATTATCAAAACAACAGCAACACAAAAAAGTACATTTCTACGAAAGAATAAAAAAAAAATAAAAAAAAAAAAATTAAAACCAATAAAAATAATAGCAAGAAGAAGAAGAAGAAGAAAATAAAGAACCGCTATTTAATTGAAAATCAAAAATCTAACCTCTATTATAATCTAAATACAAAACAAACGAACGATTAATAATTTAACATTCAATGCATTGGTATTGGTGCATGCACACTGTACAGTACATATGTACATACATATATGTATGTGCGGTAAATATGAAAGAAAAATAAGAATAACAAGAACAAGAACAACAATAACAACAAGAAAAATATAAGAATCCAAAAATGTCAAAAAAAAAAAAAAAAAAAAAAATCAAATAAACATCCGAAATACATGAAAATTTTATGTTTCTTCATTATTTATATTTTTTTCATGAAAACATTATCATCAACACCTACACATCAACAAAAACAGTAGCATCACAGTCGCATCAGCCATCTACTTAATATTATTATCAGAAAAACATGAAAAATATTTTTCACGAACAAAACTTTTAACTTTGGTTACACAAACAGATACGAGTAAGTGTCGATATGTAGATGCGCATGCGGTATATACTTTTTGCATGTAGAGCACATATAGGCTGGTAAATACTATGAGTGCCATTATATTAGTATGTACATACACATCGGAGACGAATACAGTACAGTGCTGTGTTATGTTGAATTTTTCTGCATTTATTTTCATTTTTCATTACTCTACCATCCATTAAATTAACTCGCCGTATACTCGTATAGTACTCATTCGTATTATCAAAAATACTCGTTGCATTTGTGCAAGTATTAGATGGCATTGTCTTTGCTTCTTTTTTTTTTTTTTTAGAAAAATATTGAGAATCTAAAGTAAAAATGTAATATAGGTAAATTTCTCAATCCTCTTTCCTTTTTCTTATTTTGTATTTGTTTAAAAATTAAAAAAAAAAAAAAAAAACAATTTTTTTTATTGTACAATAGAGTAAATCTGTAGTATAACCATAAATCCTAATGCATATGTTACTGATATAATATCTACTATAAGCTAACGCTAAATAGATATATGTGTACATGCATGTACATATTTATATACCCAACAACCTTACAATTAAACTCTAAAAACCTCTATTCATTTATGAAAACATTGTAAATGTAGTGCACATTATACAAGAATATAAAATTATGTATGTAACACTAGCACACCTTCTTCTTCTTCTTCTTCTTCTTCAACATCATCATCATCATTTTTATCTTATTTCATGTTTGTCTTTTATATTATTTTCCGTTGCATTGCATTTTCATTCATTTCATTCATTCATTACCACATTTTTGGCCTTAGGTAATTTTTCTTCATAAACATATATGTAGTAAGTATAAGTATAGGTATATACTATATGACTTTAAAAATATAGTATATACGTATGTGATATGTGCACATTATGCACAAGTTACCGTATAGCCGTAACTAACTTACATATACAGTGCACTCGCGCTAACTTGGCCGAACTCGTGCAAGGGGTTGTTCAAGTTAGCGAATTGTTCAACTTACCGAATGGGTTATATAAGACAGTTTATTTTTGGTAAACAAGAATATTAATATGACATTAAAGCAATAATATTAATCGAAAGTCAAGCTTTTGAACAGAAAATTAATTTTTATTTGTTCTTGAAAAGTAATCATACATATTAGTTTGTTTACATGTTTTTAATGAAGATAGACCTGCTGTTTGTCGTAGGTTTTGCAGTACTGAAATTTCCTTGTAAGGAAGTTCTTTAAATTCAGCCCATGTTATTAATTTATTAGTTATTTCAATTACTTCTATGTCCGAAATAACATTTAAAGTTCTTTCATCTTTTCGCTTAATTTTTTTTTTTTGAAAGGCAAAACTAGATCCACGTTAGCTGAAGCCTTTTCGCCAGAAACTGTTAAATGCCTTATTCCAAATCTACGTCGAAACTTCTGAAGCCAACCATCGCTCGCATTAAATTGTCTTTCTTGGCTTTTACCTTCATTTTTACCAAAAAATTCTATTTCCATTCTTTTTAAGGTGGGTCCATTTATTGGCGCACCTCTTTCTCTTTGCTTCAAAAACCATGCATACAAATCACGTTCAGTTAAAGGAAACTCTGAACAAGTCATTCTCTTCTTATTTCCTGGTCCACTGAATGTGTTAGCGACCGACGAGGAAATATATTTTGATTGTTTTTTTATATTAAAAACAGTAGATTTGGCTACAATATACGTTTTAGCCAAACTTCCTAAACTGAGTCCTGAATTTGACTTATCTATAATTTCTCTTTTTTGTTTCAGGGTAAGTGAATTTAGTTTTTGGCCCTTAATTAAACCCATTTCTATTAATTTAATAAACTTATTTTTAAAAAAATTACCACAAAAAATATGTACTGATTACCGAAAGACGACTAGACGACTGACTGACTATTAGACCCACCTGAAACCTGCAATCAATTACGCAATTACTACTTACTGTGTTATTTTGGATTACCGTTATTTTGCATTATTTTATTTATATTTTATTTCTTAATGTACAATTATGTATGTAGTAATGAATAAAGAGAATATCGAACATGCACGAACATGTTTTCTCAAATTTCCTATGTTTAGAAAGTAAAAACGATTAGAGTTCAAGTTACAGAGCGACCAAAAATTCAAAAACGTTCAAGTTATAAAGCAGCCAATGTTAAATTTTAGGGTGGTCAAGTTACTGGATAGTTCAAGTTACCGGGGGTTCAAGTTATCGCGAGTGCACTGTATGTCTATTCTATACATACATAAGTGTATGTTAATGTAATTATTATAAGTAAATAAGTGAGTATGTGTAAGTGAGTATAAGTACATAATAATAAGCAGATAAATAATTAAAAGATATTATTATATTCGTTTCGTATTTTCGTATAATTTCGAAAAAAAAAAACAACAAAATTTGTGCTATTTTCCTTTTTTTTTTGTGTCTCTATATTTTTATTTTATTTTATTCTGTTTATCTTTTCGGTTTTACACAAATCAAAAAAAAAATCGCTAAATTTTCATGGTGGATAAAATTGAATAATTTACAATAAATCCCATACATATTTATTATACAGTCTTTATATTCGTATACTCGTATTCGTGTATAATATATGGAGCTACCCATATTCATAATGATTTGATTACATGCTCCACAAATAATGCACTATAAATAAATGCATATATGTAGTATGCATGAATTGAAATTTTTATGTAACTGTATAAAATACAATAATTTTTTTTTTTAATTTTTTCATTTTCTGTATTTTTGTATTTTTTTTTTTTTAATTTATTTTTCGTTTTAGTGTCGAGTCAAATCGAAGTGACAAAACATTTTATTTTTTGTAATTTAAGTACAAAACTTGTGTGGTGACATATTATTACAATCGATTAATAACGCGATGAAATCCATTACAATGCGATTACTACAAATATTATGAAATTTTATTGAAAAAAAAAAAAAAATTAAAAAATAAATAAAAAACAAACTGAAAATTATTTATTTTTCTTCTTCATCTTCTTCTTCAATAATCATCTTTAGCACACAAAAATGATAACGTAAATATACTAGATTCGAGTTATAAAATGCATCCATATTTATGTATTTTTATAATTTATGTTTGTGTATACATTTATTTGATAGTCTAATTGGGTAATAATGATGGATATTAAACAAACATATACACACAGAGAAACATACTTACATATATAAAAAAATATTTGTGTGTATTATATAGAAAATATAATCACTTACTTCACTATATTAGATGTAGGTACTTACCAAAGTTTTTTTTTGTTTTAAATGTCAAAATATTATGCCTCTGTCAGATGCTCTTGTACTATTATGTATTTGAACTGAAGTAATTAAGTTTTTTTTTTTTCTCTCTACATGTACATGAATGGAATAGATTGAATGTATAGTTACATATATGTATATAAAATTCCAATTAATTGATTTCTCCTTGCAATGTTGTTGATATATGTTTAACGGTTTAACTTATTGATCAATACACATAAACAACAAACAAAAACATCAACAACAAAACTACAATAAGTATTATAAGCAAACTGAATTTATAAAACAAATTGAAACGGTTTAAATAAAAATATAAAAAGTTTAATGTGTGTGGTATTTTTTGTATCTTTTTTAATAATTATTCTGTGATATTATTATTAAGTATCTAATATTTTATTATGAATTTGTTGTTATTTATATAATTTTCCTTTTTCTAGCTTATAAAAATAAATACAAATAGTATCTCTAATTATATTTACATTTAAAAAAAAAAACTGAAATTATTAAAAGCAAAAAAAAAAAAAAAACTAAAATTTTCAATACAAAATAAGGTTCCTTAAATACATGCACTTAATTGTTATATTCATTTAATTTTAATCAAATTATTATTTTTCTATATAGACAGGTATATAGGTTACTCGCATATGAAAGTAACTTTTAACACGGTTTTGATGGTTTTCCGAACGATTTTATCTGATTAGTTTTTTTTTTTTTTTAAATTTTTCAAACTCTGTGACTACTTTAGAATTTTATCTTTTATTTATTTTCTTCATTTATTTTTTTGTTAGTTATTTTTTTTTTTTAATTTTTAGTGGATTTTGATTTAAAAAATATATATATATCAGAGTTTATATAATCTATTCGTATAATTAATTGCTTTCAATCATTTTAATGATAATTTTTAAAGATGATTTCTACTATAAAGACTTAAAAGATTTTCATTGTCATAACAATAAATGCAATAAATTTAGTATGTAGATACATATGCGATAACTATGTATAATAAAGGAAGAAAAATTATTTAAAATCAAATCAAATCAAATTAAGTATTAAAAAAAAAAAATATCTGAATAATGTACAAAGTACCAAAAAAAAAGTAGTAAAAGTACAAAAAAACAAAAAAAAATTTATAAAAAATTAATAACCGTGAGAAATATTAAAAAAAAATTGTCTTTTCAATCATCATCATCACGCATATCGCACTCAATCAAATTTAATTTTAAATTTCGTTTGTCAACTTTGTTTTTTTGACTTGATTTTATATAGCTATATACAGATCCAAAGTTGGAATAAAAAAATGCTCACGAAAAATTAAAAAAAAAAACGATAATTTGTAAAATGAGTAAATTTACAAAAAAAAAAAGGAAAAAAAAAAAAATTTTTATTTAAAAAAAAAAGATTCTACTATACTTTCAGTTAAGAATTAATTTTGATTTTGTAACTATAGAAAGTGTTTTTATATTAAATTTCCGATCGTTAATATTACGTACGAGCGTAGACCAGTATTATAACAGAGGTGATATTATATTGTATTTACGATGAACTAACCGTGAATGTGATGCGTATAGTCGTTGTAATGACCGTTGAAAATCACATAAAAATTATATGATTTTCCTCTATACACAAAGTAAATCAGTAAATCAATAAATCAGTATTTCCGTTTCGTTTTTATGATTTGTGATACTTTCTGTTTCTATTACTTAAATACTTTTACATGTACACACTTCTCCTGCAAGCATAACAACAGTCTTAAATTAACGCACCAAAAATAATAAATTTCTAAGCAAAAAAAAAAAAGGATACCTTATGTACATTTAATTCACAAATTTTGTTATCATAAAATCTGATCAAAATTATAAATTAAATTAAATTTTTTTGAGATTATCTATTTTTTTCTGCAAGTGATCTTGTTAATTAATTTTTTTTTTTTTTGTTTATTTACGAGTATTTCGAATATTCATTGTTTATAGGTGTACCTACAATGATACATACATAAATCTATTATATACTAGTACTTGAATGTTTCACAAACAAATCACTAAATAAATTTTCGCATTGTTTTATGTATTTTATTTTTTCAACAAAAACTTTAAAATTTAAAATTCAAAAAAAAAAAAAGGAAAAAAAAATTATAATTTCACAAAACTTCTGTATATGAAACCGAAATTTATTTAGTCCTGCAAAAAAAAATTTTTTCAAATTTCCTCCTTTAATATTTTCCTTTTAAATGTCTCTAGTATTAAAAATCAATAATTATAAATCAATCAAATCAAATAAACCACAAAATTATTAAATTATTGAAAAAAAAAAAATATTACACACAAAATCGCAAAAATCGTCTATAAAGTTTGAGTTAATTTCGAAAAAAAAAAAACGTCTTTTCACTATCGTTACTAACATTTAAATGATAAAAATATTCAAATTGCATTCGATCAAGTATCAAAACTGTGTGAAGAGCTATAGTCTAGTAGTAACGGATACGATGATGATGTTTGTTATACACACCACAAATTCACCATCATATAAACATTTTTTGTTCTTCTTTTTTTTTTTGGTTTTCATAAATGCCGAGTGTACTCCTTCTATTTTATATGCTTTTGATGATAATGTTGTTTTTTTATTTTTATTTTCAGTTTGTTGGTATATTTTTAAATATTTTAGAGTTAGAGTCAGCCTGAAGATGAATAAAAAAAAAAGAAGAAATCCGCAACAATAAAATATATCGCGGAATTAAAAAAAAAATTGAAAATTCACCAAAAAAAAAGGAAAAATAAAAAGAGTCAGCGTACTTAAATTTACATCGATATTTAGCAGTCGTTAGTAACTGTGCGCGATTCAACTTTGACAATCTTCACGAAAATATCATCTTGTATTCGTATTGTTAATCGAAATAATGAAGCGAAAAAAAAGAAAAAAAAAACAAAAGCCAAGAAAAATAAATAAGAAATTATATTCTCCCAGTACCCCAAATCCAAAGATCGATCCACACACCGCCGATGTATGAGTAGACTTCGTAGTAGTAGTAGGATTTAATTGAAAGATAAAATAAGTCACAATTTATTATCAAAATCAAAACCTCTAAAAGTCTCCAACAGATATAGTATTCTATGAATTTAATACAAACTTATTACTCTTCTCCATTTTATTTTTCTTCTCCTTCATCTCTCTTCTTCGTTATTGTTTTTTGTTTTTTACTAGATGAAAACTAAAAATGAAGATGAATACTGAATGAAGAGTCTATGAAAAGTCTAGTCTCTACTAGTGCGGTTATAAAATTTAACTTTTAACCGCACTGTCTTTACGATCTTAAAAAAAACTTGAAACTTGAAACTTTAAAAGATGAAGATCATAATATTCATACATGCAGAAAAGGTATCATCATCATCATCATCATAAAAATAGGTATCGTATAATCGTAGTACAATTGTATTGAAAAAATGTAGTAAAAAACTTTGAATTTTGATCGTGTCTTTATATTCAGCACAGCTGCTGTTAAAAAGTGGAAAAAAGTCTACAAAAATATTCCCACCACTGCAAATCATCAAAAATACAAAACAAAGATTAAAATAAAAAAGAAAAAAAAAATACGACATTATAATTTTTGTTTAGGTTTATATAAGATGAGAAATATTAAAATCGAGAGTTATTCATAGTTGAAAAGTTGAAAAAGAATTAAGAAAATATTATTTTTTCTATGAGAAAATTCAAATGAAAAATTATTGATGCTATGTCTATATGTGCTATTAGCGCAAACAAATGAAAACGAGTGAATTGAATTGTGTAAAGAAATATGAAGAGATTTTCATCTTAAAATGGAATGAATGGTATGTATATGCGATATACAAATAAAAATACGGTAAATATAATGGTTATTTAGTTGTCTTTTTATATGGAATTCGTACCAGTAAAAATACACTATAGAGACCACTAAATGCAAGGAAATATCTAAAAAAAAAAATTTTGTGATGTTTTTCGTTTTTCGTTTTTTTTTTTTATATAGCTTCTCTGTCCATTTCACATAAGTATAGCTTCTTAACGTATAACGTAATATCGGTAATATGCTGTCCACTTACATAAATGATAAACTCGAAATTTATGCGATAATAATTTTTTTTTTAATTTTTTGTTTTTTTGTTTTTGAATATTGGCAACGAAATAAAAACCAGTATGTCACTACTATAAAATTACATACAGAATTTATGTATGTACATCAGAATGGAAATATTTTTCGAATAAAATTTATTGCAAAAAAAACAAAAAGGAAAAAACAAAAATACTTACATTACCATATATCTTAAAGTACTAGAATGTTACATAACGAATTACAGAAATATTTTTTTTATGAGGATATTTTTTTTTATTGTGGTTAAAAACGATTTTGTCACAATTTTGGCTAACCGCATTTAAACCAAAAATGTCGTAAAAAATTTTTGTTCTTTTTTGTTCTGGTTGTTGTTGTTGTTGTTGTACATTACATGTACACTAATACCATCTCGTACAGATTACAGTTTGGTGAAAGACATATTATTTTACTAAAATGGAAAAAGGATGTTAATTCAATGTTTAGAAAGATTTATATATGAACATGCACATTAATACTTATGCATCAGTATATTTATGTAGGTATACATCCGTTACATTCATCGCCCACATCATTTCTGATTCATAATGTGATGGTAGACTGTGATTTTATACTATAACTTGGCCATTTAGGAGTTATACGTATATCGTTTCTGTTATGGATTACATTTTGATATTATATACTTTTCTAATTTTCCATTTATATACATATTTTGTTTTAGGGTAATTTGGTAATTTGGTATAGTTTTGTACATAAATTCACTCTTAAATCATTTTCATTTTAGAACTTTTGATTTGCATATACTATATTTTGTGGTTTTTTTTGTTTTTATTTTTTAGAAAATTTATTTGACTTTCTTTCATTTCGTATTTTTAACAAAATGATTTTTTTTTTTTTTTGCATACACATACATACATATATGTACTTACATTTGCGTCAATGATAACTGCATGTACTTGAAATTATTATTATGAAGACCATACCGCAATCAAACGTAAATAATAAATGGAATATGGCATGAATACATACACCACTGTACATATATATAGTACACTATTCCATAAAATATCATGAATATTGTACGAGTGTTGTACAAAATTTCGTAAAAGTAACAAATTAAAAAAATTCAAAAAAAAAAGCCATATATTTTGCAGCGTACATATATGTGATGATGTATTCATAAAGTATTGCAGTGTCTGTGTCTGTATGTGGATGTAGATGCATTTTAGTATACAATGTAATTATTTTTAATCAAAATTATTAACATAATATATAGCGAATTTAAATTAACAATTGCCTGAAATTGGACAAAAAAAAAATGAAAATTTGAAAAAAATAAACTATTACATACACACTACTAGACAAAAAAAAGAAAAGAAAACAAAAGCGCAATATATGTAAAATAGTATACTATTCAATGTGAATAAATGTAGACATTCATAAGTACATTTAAAAGTACCAGACACAGTACACAGATAAACATAATATTTGTGTAATATGGTGGACAGACGGTATCAAATCAATTATTATCATTCTTTCAGTTTTCATTCGTGTAAATATGATCGTTAAAAATTCCCCTGACACACGACAATGATCATTATGATGGCTGTCATAAATTTTATTTACAAACATATTTGTTTTTTGTCAATTTCAGTTTTTAGTATCAATTTTAAATTATTACTTATAATCTGATGTGTAGATATCATGGTTTTTGCAGTCAATTTTTTTCACCACTGGAAATGTCCGATTCACCATCTTTATTCCTAGTTGAATGAAATTCTTGAAATTTCATTGGAACTCATTTAAATGAAGTTAGAAAGACAACGTAATAATCATTTTAACGTCATTTGGGATTGACAGATGATGGCAAATGCAATGAATCATTTGCAAACAAATTATCATTGAATTCGTGGCATCTGTCTGCTATATATGAACATTCGTACATTATTTATGTGAGTATGTGCAATAAGTAAAACAATCATCCCATCCGACACCCGTTGAGCTCATTTTTTTTTTTTTTTTTTTGGTTTTTCAAAAATTAAAAATTGAAATTTATATAAATTTATAAATTTAATGGCTAGGCTATATGCACAAAAAGAAAGGCAACAGAGGTAAAATTTTAGATTTATTTTTTTGATTTTTTGTTGGTGTGTGTATATATCTTTAATAATAAATAACATTAATTTTTCGATTACAAATTACCATTGCATACATACATATATATGTACATGTGAATGAATGGATGTATTGTAGATGAAATAAAAATCTGATTTAATTCAAAAAATTAGTAGAAGATGATTTCAATAGAGAGTTAAAATATTGCATACATTATCTGTTGTAGATCTATGTAATAAACACATACTATGTATACAGGGTGTTTCTGATAGTAGTTCCGTTCCTTTTGATCAAGTAAAGTACTCCCAAGTACTCGAGAGTAGATTGTAAATGGAACGCAATTTTTTTACTTGGAAGTAAAAAGTAACCTCAAATTTTAAGGCATACCCATACACATTTCTAAGGCAATGTAAATATTGGAGTGACAGTCGGCCGTGCTCAAATTCCAGCTGTCATGTATTTCAAATTTGTTTTGTTGTTGACTTTAGATTCTCCATAACTTTAAACAATAAAAAGCCACCTATTGAATAACAAGTATAATAAAAATATTATAGACTTAAACCTATTTCTATAATCTCTAAAGATTAAAACACAAAATCTCTGACGGCGAATTTTGGCGTAACTAACCATGCAACTGTCAAGTAAATTTCTCAAACGCAAGAGGTGGTGTAGATGATCACGACTACAAGTACTTGGGAGTACTTTACTTGGTCAAAAGGAACGCAACTAGTAGTACCAGGCTATATGCCAATGGGTTGCCCATTATGTGATGACAAAAATGGTAAAAAATGTCAAAATACGTAATAAAAAATTTTACAAGCTTAAGTTAAGCACATTTTTGACCATTTCTGCACTCCTTTGATCATAAATAACTCGAAGATATCATTCTCTGGTTTTCTTTGTTTGAAGGATAACATTTTTATGCTTTGATTCCAAAAATAAAAATATTTTTTGTATTGCAAATATTTTTCAGCAACTCAATTTATACTCAAACAATTTTTTTGGAAAATTCGTCATAAATTTTGACTTTAGGATTTCTTTTTATTTAGAACCGAATTCCAAATTACTTATTGTATTATATCAAAAGAAAGGTAATTTAGTTTCTTATTATTCTTTAGAACACTAAATTTTCCAAAGTAGGGTGTACAAAAAGTTATACACAATTTTGTGTTAGAAGATCCTGCAAAAAACTCAAAATTTTCAACCCCATGTAGCGCAGAAAATAGGGTCGATAGAAATTTTCGTTAATAAAATTTTTTTGTCATTATATAATGGGCAACCCATTGGCATATAGACTGGTACTACCATACTGCCATCGTTAGATAGTAAGTCGTATCTGACATTTAGGTAATTTTGAGTTATTGAGCTTTTTTTTAGAAATGTGTGATTTATGTGATTTGACACATACGACCTTTTATCATATCAGTAAAAGTCAAATATATGTATTTAGAGTATGTAGTATCAGGGCAGACAGTCGTAAGTACAATCTCAGATACGGCCTTTTACATTAGGATAAGCCAGATTTGGTCAGATGCGACTTTTTAACTTGAAAAATGTAAGATTTTCTATCAGATACGATATATGAAGTGGCGAAAAAAGTGCCTTAATGTTCATTTATAGCTTTCTAACTTAGAGAATAGATGCATTATTGGTCTAAGATAAAGATTTTACATTTACATTTCCATTTTTCAAAATTTTGTAGATACGACATTCTACCTAACAACGGCAGTATAAGAAACACCCTGTATGTTGTATGTTTGCGATGCTCACATTTGAATGAGCATTTATCGTATATAATATATACTTATATGATGTGAGAGATATATTGTGATTGCCATTTTTTGCATTTTTGTTTTTCAAATTTTTTTTATAATTTTTAAATAAAACCATCACTTAAATACTTCATAATGTACATGAGTGTAGTTATACTTCTGTTAACTAAGTGAAGATTCATAATAAATGATCAAGGTGATTTGAATTAAAACTTAAAACTTGTATACGTTAGCCCATTGTAGCAACACAGATTCAATTACAAAAAAAAATTAATTTACTATACACTTTTACACAAGACTGCTGTACAATAATAAAGTTTGTCTGCTTGTGAGTGCGTATATACTCGTATACCTGCTGTACATGTACACAAACAGTAAACAAAATATTATATACATACTCGCGTATATTTAACATTAAAAAAAATCATTTCACATTAAATTTTTTTTTAATTCATAAATTGAATTGAATTTGAAAAGACAAAATATAGAAAAATAAGAAGAAGTTTATATATATATAATGAAGAACTGAATACTTATGTAATTATATTGTAGAAGACACACATGTATAAGTCACATACGGGGTCATATATGTATATCTGTATATCAAATGGTGGTGAATTATTTTTAAATAATATGAGCAGATGAGCACTAAACTCATGTATTTTAATGGAAAAATTAAAAAAAAAAAAAATATGTATAAAATCATTTTTCTTTTTGTTTGTCTTCGATACGTATAATTGAGAGTATCAATAAATAACTGATTATGATGTTATTTTGCCTAACTACCAAAAAATTGATGATAAAATGATCATGATTATATGGGGATATGTTAAACTTATTTATACGATAATGATGTAATGGTGACGATGATGAATTTATTCTAAAAAAAAAATCGTATCTTTACATTGCATAATTTCACATCTTCTTTTTCTTATTTCATATATTTACTCTATAAATACCATCTTTATAGAGTTACGTTACATTGGTTACATAGAGTTGGTTAGAGTGGTTAGAGTTTAAAATAATAGTGAAAAATATTATACAGATTATATAAGAATCTGTATCTGCATATAGGATCTACACAAAATTTAACAACATATAAAAGTAAAAAAAATCTTGGGCATATGATGTGATGTGCGATAATTTAAAAAAAAAAAAAAAAATAAAAGTAAAAAAGAGTTTTATGATCAAATTTATTGATAAGAGAATTTTAGTATGCAACACATGTATAAGTACATATCACATATGCGGTATTTATGCGGTAAATATTTAAATGAAAATAAATGATATACATTTATGCACTCGTATATACTCAGCGTTAGTTATATACTGAGTTTTGACGGATGTACATATTCGAGTAGATGCATAAATGTATCTGATGCTATGAGATAATGCCATGATGATGAAGATTAGAATATAATATGAATATCTTCAAATTAAGTAGAAAATAGGAAAATAAAATTCGATATTCTATGTAATTACAGAATTTTTGACCACAATACGTTGCTTGCATGTTTTCAAACAATTAACAATCATGCGATTCCCTTCAATTAAACTCCCTTCATCCATTTCCTTTTCGTTTTTTTTTTTCTAATTAAAAATTAAACTTGAGATTATTAAATAAAGAAAAATGTCACTCATTCTTTTATTATTCCTTCATTTTATTTGCATTATATTTATTTTCACTGTGTAGGTCTGAATTATTTCAATGAGAGAAATAAGATTTTCTGCTTAATTGACTAATGCACCATATTTATGATATTGTTATATTGTGTTACGTATTACGATGCCACTGCAAATGCTCTGATAATTCTATACCATGTTGTGTGCCACTATGCATATCCACACATTAATTTATCATTAGGCTTATATATGAATGAATAGGCAATAGAAAATAAAGTACATAATCGGATTTAATTTCAATGAATGCCTATATCTACAGATTGTTTTACTCATTTTTCAGTAATTTTCTTTATAGATACTCGATTAACAAATAAATAGCATGCTATTCAGCTATGAACTTTAATTGATTGAATAAATTTTGTTAATCATTTTCGATGATTTTCACAAAAATAAAATAAATTACTACACAACGAAAAATGTTATTGACTGAACTAATGGTAAGTAATTACGACAAATATTTTTTTAATACGATACTATTTTCCTGCTTCTTTTTCTCACTCCTAATACTTTTGAAATGACAGCATCCAAATTTATCATCATACAATTCACAGTAAACGTAATGAACGATTGTGCTTGAAGATTCTCTTTTGTATAATTGAAAATTTTTTAAGAAGTTTAAAAGCTTTGCCCTTTGAAGGTATATGCTCGCTCATACCTCGTACCATTTCGTGCATTATGTTTCTGTAAAAAAAAAAAAAAAAATAGGAAAATAAATAAATAAAGTGAAATTGAGTTGGCCACACTTTTGAATATTCAATGATAATATGTATTTGATTATTCTGGGCATCTTGAATGATTTATATACGAGTATACATGTGTGGAATATGGAAAATAAATCAAGGAAATTAATGTTAGAGGATTAATTTAAATTTTTTTTTTTTTTTTTTTTTGTGAGACTTTAGTAAATTTTTGTTGATGGTTGGTGATGATGATGTGTAGTCATTGAACAGAAATTAGCTGTATAGAATTACGAAATTTCCTTTTAATTGAGATTCTTAAAAAAACAAATTAAAAAATGCTTTTAAAAATGATGAAATCAAAAAGAATCAAGGTTAAAATTCTATATCTCCATGACTTAAATTGGCAATATTAATTTATTTATCAATTTATCGTAAAGAAAATAATGTTTTATTCTTCCAAAAAAAATTTTTCATTGTCTTTTAAATATAATTAAGCCAGTAATTTGCTTTTAGTACGAAAATTCTCGTTTCAATGATGTAATCATTCACTATGATGTATCAAAAAAATTCAAGTGACTTTGAAAAACAAAATTTTTTTATTTTTTCTTTTTTTTTTTTTTTGTATAACATTGAAAAAGAAAACAAGACATATCCTTTTATTTTTATTTAATTTTTTTTTTCTTTTTTCTTCAAATAAATAATTAAAAAATTTGAGTCATCAAATTATCGAATCGTATTTATAGAAGACTGATGACAACCCAAATGACAATAAGGCCAAACCGTCAATTCTTGTTATTTTAATTATGTATTTATGAAGTAAATCTGAATGTTGATTATTAGAAATGAACATTAATCAAAACCAAAACAATCTCAATTCCATGTATGTATACTACAATCATCTTAAATTTTAATTAAACTTCTAAACATAAAATACTTGTCGTATACAGTGGGTCAAAAAAGTATTCGGGCAAAACGTACTTTTATGTTTATTTGAATATAAATCCTGTAATTGAAGGCCCAACTAGCATTTTGTGCCCAAATGTTACTAAAAGTTTGTCTTGAACACAACGACATTCTTACTAGGTCGTTGTTTCGTAAATATGTATTCAAACTTCCTTTTTAGTCAATTGCCTAAAAAGTCACAATTTTGGTCGCAGACACGTAAATATGCCCAGAAATGTTTCTCTAAAGACGTTTTGACTACAAAGTAACTACCACTGTGTTGTGACTTACTAATCGGGAAATGTTACGTTTATGTTACGACATGCTGTGTCTGTAAAGTAACAATTCCCATCAATAAACTAAAAAGAAGTTACATAAACGTAATTGTGTCTAATTAGGTTCCTTAGAAGAAACTGTTTCAATGATGATCAAAAATTTTGTGAAAAATTGGTGTGTTCGATGCAAAATATAGGCTTCAAAAAATTATAAAAAGACGAGGATGGACAACTGAATATTAAATTTGAATCAATTGTTGTTGCTTTTATTGCAATTGTCTTCTGCCCGAATACTTTTTTGATGATAAAATCGAAATGCAATTTTGTTTTTTGATATTTTTTTAAATAAATGAATTTAAATAAAATTTTTTGTGTGTTAAATCATATAAGTACAAAAGTCAAAAAATAACACAGTATTTTTCATTTGAAATATATCCTTCAATTACAGGATTTATATTCAAATAAACACAAAAGTACATTTTGCCCGAATACTTAATTGAGCCACTGTGATTATGTGATTATGTGTAGATCCAAATGTGATTATGAAATATGAATGCTTGTACGTATATGCTTCCAAGTTGTTTTTCATTGTTGCGTTCATTACTGTTTTTCATTTTCAAGTTTGAAAAGACATAAAGCTTTGCCGTGGATTATGCAAGTTCAATGTTAAAAAAGAAAAAAAAAAAACAACGATAGCAGAAAAAAAAAGAATTTGTGACAAAAGTTGCTAATCTTCTAATTCTGAAAATTTAATTTTTTTTTCTAAATTGAAAATGAAATCATGATTTTAATATTAAAACTGTGGAATTACATAAGATTAGTGTTTGTATAACTGTTAAATTCCATTTATTATGTATTGGATACAAGGAGGTAAGTATGTACAAGAGTACAAGACAAGTATATTATATAGTAAAATGACTAGTATATTTTTTAATAGAGTCGTTCCGATATTAATAGAAACCGTTTGAATTTATTAATACGACGAATGCATTTCACTGAATATCTAGTAGTTTTTTCTTTCCATTTTTTTCTATTTTCAAATTTATTTTTTTTTTAATTCCAAAAATAAATCTTTTACTTAATTTCATGTTCAACAGGATTTTTATGTTAATTTTTCCGATACTTGTTTGTTTTTTTCTTATTTCATCTATTCCTAAACATTTTTGATTATTCTTTTGTTCATTTTTTACATTTTTCATCTCTTCAGAATTTCTGAAGCAAAATCTTTTCTTTGTGTTGATATTTTAATTAATGAGGAAATATTCGTTTTAGTATGCGGTGGTATGCAAAGATACCAATCTTTATTTAATTAAATTCGAAAGAATGTTGAATCTGAATTCGAAGCAATAAATTAAAGCAAATTACGTTTTTGATTTATTTTTTTTGGAATGAATAGAATATTTTAAATCAATAGAATTCTTCTTTTGAGTTATTTTATGTGATCATCTAGTGTCTTTAAAAATAGAACCGCAATTCTTGAAATTCTTTCAATTGAATTTCTCTTATATTTAGTAAAAGTATAGATATGTGTAGTATATGTGAATAGTAGGAATCCACTTGTGAAAACAAATTGCAACTAATCTATCCAAAGCTATACCTAATCCAAGGCTAACCCATTGAAGTGGTGCCTTCTATATCTTTCGTTTGTACACCAATTACATGTCCTAAAAACTTAAGTAAGAGCAATAAGTATATTTGTAAATTCTTAAACAGAAGCTAGATTTATTTGGAGTATTTGGCAAACGAATCAATAAAATGCTACCTGTACCACTCAATAATCGATAGACATATAGAGACATGTTTCTCTTACAAAGAGAGAGAATAAGCTCACTTCATTTAACTTCAAAATATTTGAAGTTTTAATTTTCAAAGTTTTGTAAAGCCTAGCACTATAAAACTGCGCTAATAGCTGGCATGAGTTAAATGAAAATGAAAACAAGGTAGACTTCGGAAGCGCTACTTGGACGCCATAAAGACTGTACATTGCCAATAGAAGTAGACATTAAATACTAGAAACTTTCTTAAAAAAACAATGAAGAGAAACGAAAGAATGTCGTATTCTAGAGCATGTCAAGAGTCAAGACTCTTAAAAAACTGTAGCATCAATAATGATTATTATGAATTAATAAACTAAAACTATTTGATTATGAGTGAATATGGCATTAGCTTCAATTTCTTCCAGCACGACCTACCGACTTTTCGATTTATTTACATCACTCTTTCAAATTTTAAACGATCTCCTCTCTGTTTTTTCAGCTAATTTTCCCAATTCTATACATAAAATTCACATTTTTATTCATTTTTGATTTATTTAATTGACGATACTTCATAAATTTTAATTATAAAAATTTCCAGCTCATAATACTTCGTTAAAATTTTTTTTTTTTTTTTTTTCATTTACAAAATATTCTTCTCGGTATTAAATTAAAAATATATACATTTTTTCTTTTTTTTTTTTTTTGTATAATAAAGCACAGAAATTATTATTATATAATGTGCATTTGTGTAATATTTTTTGTAGTCCACATAATACACCATCAGGACAGAAATAATGCAATATGTAATAGTTTCTGTATGCATACATACTTACTTCTTCTCAGAAGATGCATACTTCTTCTGTACACAATATACACACGGGGTATGTACCAGTGATGGGACCCTAGAAGGAAAAAAATGTAGTAGTTTGCCCCAAAAAATGTAGTAGATTGAACCAAAATGTAGTAGATTCAGAGAATTATATGTTTATATGGTACATGGTTAAAATAATCGTTAGACTGATTCGGTTTTAAGTTTTGACTTTTGAGCAACATTCCTTCGCTTAATTATAATGGAGAAATTTTCATAAAAAAATTATCAATATTTTTACTGAACTTTTATTTTAATTAACAAATTTCTTGAAAAACAGTATAAAAAGAAATGCAATGTTTTATTCATAACTATCATTATGCTAAATAAAATTTAAGATAATTTCAATGTATCAAATTTATTATTATTTTTATCGACATATAAAAAAATAAACAAACAAATAACAAAATTTCTCAAAAAATTGTAAAGAAAGAAAAAGGAATAAAGTGTTTTAGGAATCAGTACTGCCACTCGTCAATTTTTTTCCGTATCCAAATGGAGACTAAAGTAGTATCTAGCTATTGATTAGTATAAACCATTGGCTATTGGCTTTGGCTTTATATTCTTTGGTCAGTGTCACCATCACGCATCACCACACCATGCCTCATGTCTGCAGTGCAGTGAAAGTGAGTACACTGTGTTACAAAAATTTTGGTTCATGTAATGTAATGTAATATTAGTTCCCAAAACTGAAATTTTAAATATGTAGCAGATTCTGAATAGTACGTAGTAGGTTTTTCGGACTACTCAGATGTAGTAGATCTACTACAATTGTAGTAAAGGTCCCATCACTGGTATGTACATGGATAATTTGTTACGTGTGGGTATTCATGGCAAATTATTCAATATCCATACATACATATGCATAGACATATTTGTTTGTTTTACTTTTGTATTAGTTTTGCTATACGCTCGTATAATTGTTGCTTAATTTTATTGTATATAATTAAAATTTTGACTTAATAATCAACTCACAATACAATAAAATTAATATGAAAATATGAAAAAAAAAAAATGTGAGTGAATGAAAACCCAAAACAATAATTTAAAAAAAAATTTTTATGAAAAATGATAGACAATTTTTCCTTTTGTACACCTATATGTACTGGAGGTACTTACATGCAGTATGCGAGAATATTAATTTGTATGTATTTTTGTTTATATTCATGATACAAGTACTTCAACAAAACTGAGTACATAGATACATAAATATCATCTTCTGTTGTATAAAGAAAAAATTATAAATTTGTTTTTGGGAAATTTAAATGAAAATAATGACGATTTTGTTGTTATAGTTTTCGTTTTCTTTGTATTTTTTTTTTCTTTTTCAGCATCAATTTCAATTTCTTAAAATTTTTGTGATATACGAGTATAAATATTTGGATCAATTGTAGCGCGATTATATAAATAAAATATGTATAACAGTACAAACAAAACATAAAGAAGAATGCATATTGTTATAGAAATCATATAAACGTATATTTATATGCATTTTAAAATACATTTGTGTTCATATGTATGTACATATACGAGTATTTATCGATAACATCATAACATCAGAGAAGAGAGCTAAGAATTATAGTCATATTATTGTATTGTCATAATCTTCATCATCGCATTCACATATTTGCTATTTGTATATGTAACTGAAATGATAAATGTACTTCGGATTCAAATATGCCATGGTATATCATCTTAATCATATGATGATGATGATGATGATGATGATGATGATGATGATTATAACCCGCTGATGATATCGTATTTGTATGTACATACATTGTACACGAAAATTATTTCGTATTTTTCAAACATACTAGTACAGTAGTACACGGCAAACACATTTCTAAGGCAATGTACATAATCATTGGACTGGCAGTTGTAATTGTGACGTAAATTAGGAGTGCGTTCATAAACATTACTTTAACCATAGTCATGGTATAGTGTATGGGCCGGTACTCACATCGAAAGCTAAATTTTTCTCCATATAAAACCTATGTAAAAAAAATGCCGCTAAATTGTTAGCTAAATTTTTAGTTTCAAATTTCGCTTACTGGTACTCACTTCCAAACTAAATTATTTCGGTGGAACCTAATAGTGGAGAGTTGTGGAACTCATTTTTCACAATCATTTTATATGGTCGAGCATATAAAAGGCAAGCGAAATATTGACAGCTCATATATTTTGACTAATAAATATTTATTTATTTATTTTTACTTAATTTAATTTCATAACCTCCGCGATTTTTTTCAAAAAATTTCAAAACTCTATGTACTCTACACACATTTCCTTCCACAATTTTTAGCTTGTAGAATTATATATGCAATTGCAAGCGAAAAATTTCACGGGAACTGAGTACCAGGTCTATAGTTTAAGCAAAGTTATGTTAACTTCAAGTAGTTTTTGAACACGATTTTTACCACAGTAGTAGCAATAAATTGTCATTCAGCTGTCAAATCGAATAATTACGTAATTTCAATTTTTTTTATTTTTAATTTTCTTCCTTACAAATGCTTACAACTTAAGACAAACCTATACCTATGAAGTATTTCATTCAAAATTTACATCATAAAAAAAACATACCCGTATACAGTTATACCTATAGTATACGCTACGATAGTACGAGTAGTATTCTACACACCATGTGTACTCGTATTTTTCTTGTTTATAAAAAGTTGATTTTCTCTCCTTTATACATAGAATGCGAATATTCTAATCACTGATCAACCACTAACAATAAGATGTGACACTCTTTTTTTTTTTTAAATTTACCAACAAACATAAATATGTAATTTAAAAATAATAAAAAAAAAATCAAAATTCAATTTACAAAAACAGTACAGAATTAATGTACTTATTTCAAATTCATATTTCCTTATAAACCGCCGTTATGAAGAAAAGATACAAAACAATATATAAATGTGAACAATACAATCATATTGTACATATATGTATACGATTTTTTCATAATGTATTTTTAAAGGCGATGTGGAACTAGTTGTATGACTACATACCTGAGAGCGTCATTATATCAAGATATAAAGTGATAATGTTACATTTTTTTAAAATGGGTGGTGTTTCAGTTCCTTTTTTTTGTCTGTTTTTCGTACAAAGTCTCTTAATTACTATCGACTTTTAGCAAAACCGCTAAGGCTGAATGAATAATGGGACAAGGGTCATGAGAAATTTTTGCCAACACGTGCTCAGTGTCACTACTGTATGAATATAGATATACATACTGTGATTGTAATCACAACAAATATGGAAAATCCTTTTTTAATTGCTCTTTCTCCTATATGTATACTTATAGTACTACATTACACACATCTATAGCAACGGCAAACAAGTACTACAGGCATCTATATAATAGTTAACTATAGCAGCAATAGTAACGTTTATGAACGCACTCCAGGTCGTTATATTGTAAACAAATGTAAATTAAAATTGTTTCTTGTTGTTGTGTTTTTTATATTCCTACGATATGTGTGACATATCAGATATTAAACGTCATAGTATTCCGTGCTCTTTCGTAGTATAGAGTTGTTTAAATGTGCAGTGCACACCACGACCACAACCACACTCGTCTCATACATAAACAACACAAAAATGTATGATACAATATAAAATATTCGTTGATATGATGAAGTTGAAAAAAAATCCAATTTTGGAACTGTAACTGGAACAAAATCGTAATTTTATTAAAGTGTTATAATATTTTTATTTCATTTCGTTTTTTTTTTTTAGTTTATTTCTTTCATGAATCCTCTAGAGTCTATATAGAGTCTAAACGTAAAGTATTACTCTTGAAATGTGTTTTATTGTGTTAGAATGTTATATCGAGCTACCGTAATTACTATATAAAAGACCACCAACTGAATCTGAATCAGTTCAAAATTCAACTAAGTATGTACATATTTCCATACATCCATACCATACATATATATGTATGTAAATGTAAATATAGTAAATACCTACTCGTAAAAAAAAAAAAAATAAAAATAACGACCACAAAAAAAAACCAACAAATAAACATAACATTAAAAATCTCAGCTAAAAAAAAAAAATGTTTTTCGTTTTTGTATTAAAAGAAAAAGAGGAAAAAGAAGAAGAAGCAGCAGAAAAAAAAATCCATACCAGAGATTCCATACAATAAAACCATCATTTTTGCTCCACTTATGTCAATCCAAATACTTCTTATTATAATTACGAAGTATTTTTTTTTTTTGTTTTTTTTAATTTCTGCTTCATATTTTTCTTATTATTTTCATCTTCGTCTTACATTATTTCTTCTCGTATTATTTTAAAACTCTCGTATATTTTTGCTTTCTTTCAAATGTGTTTTTTGTTTTGCATCTTTTTTTTTTTTTTTTTTTTTATTAAATTTTTCATCATCGTCTTCTTCTTATTATTATTATTCTTATGCATGCACTATTTTGTTTTTGTTTTTTATTATTCGTTTTTAATGTATATAGTATTTGGTATATTCCATGAATTATTATTATTATTATTGAGGGTGGTTGTGGTTGTTTGTTGGGTTATAATGAAAAGAGTAAGTATTTTCTTCAATACTACTATTCGTAAGTATATTCAAAGTCTTTATTCATGCGGTATTTATGAAATGAAAAAAATGTAAGACAAAAAAAAAACAAAAAAAAAACAAAAAATTGAAAATTAAAAATGAAAAACCATGAAAATTGGATGTTTGCTGTTGTTGTAGTTATTGTGATGATGATTATGAAAATAATATAGTGATATAGTGATAGTGTGTGACATAGTTATATACGAGCATACATCATATGTATGTATGTATGTATGTATGTTTGTAATGTTGAAGTTGATGCTCTCTATGATCTTATGTAAAAGGCGAAAAAAAAAATTTATTATCAGAAAAAATAATGAAAATTTGTATTGAGAAAGAATAATCCAATATATAATTACAAGCTGACAGATAGAAATTTGTTCAGAAAGAAGAAAAATAAATGAGAGAAGTAAGAAGAACAACAACAACAACAACAACAAAGATAAATGTAAAGATAAAGCATAAATAAATTGAAAAAAAAATGTATTAAAAGAAATAGAAGAAAATAAATATCTTTGAAAAAAAATGCGTTCAATTATGTCGCAATCATAATTTTCATTTCCTTAATTGTGTTTTTTTGTTTTGTTTTCATTTTACTTGTTTCTACTTCTTTGTTTGTTTTTTTTTGGTTTTTTTTACCGAAATTCTTTTGTCTCAAAGCAAAAGTACTGGGCCTTTGAGTCTTCTTATAATAGTAAAAAGTTTTCAAAATAACTTTTAACCAAAAAACCATTGAGTAAATTGCACCAAAGGTGAGAAAGAAAAAGAAAGAATTGTGAGCTGAAAATTTCGACTGTTATGGCTTCTGTCAAAGACAACTTCATTTTCACATCCACAACACAACGAACACTTTTGATTTCTGAATAATCCTTTCATCTCTTCAAAAATTGTAGACGAATGTAGATTCATGTTAAACTATGTCTCCACATACAACTTGCTTGATCTCATTTGGATACCGGGACATCAAGATCGTGAATGCAATGAAATAGCAGAAATGATTTTCGAGGGGGTTGAATCGATATCGGTCTGTCTACTGGAAAACGCTTCCTAAAGAATCCCAATAAGATCGTAACAGGTCGTAAGGTCTTTTTAAACATAGGAAGAAAGCATTGTATACGACAATGCGGTCAATTAAAGACGACAGATAGCTAGTATGAATCACACACAATTTTCTTCCTTGACATTTAAACATTGTTTTTTGCTAATAATTAACAAATAAGAAGAAGAAAAATTTTAATTGAATAAAATTGTATAGGAGGATGTCCGTTACGAGTATAAAACTTGAAAATTACACTAAAATGAGAGATAAAATTGAATTCGATTGAAATTTGTGTCAGTGTATTTTTATTTCTATACTAGAAGCTCATTAAAAATTTCGACTGCATCATTACCTCTATATTGTAATAGTTTCTAGCTATAATTTTTTGTGTAAATATTTTTCTACCACTATAAGCTATGTAATTAGAAAAGTTTCCACAATACCGATACGAAAAAAAAATGATTGAAAAATTAAAAACTGATAATCATTCAGTAAAAAAAAAAAAAAATGTTGATCCTTTTTTTTTGTTAAATTTTTCGTCACTATATAACAACACACCATTAAGGAAATAATTAGGTTGTCGAGAAAAGTTTTAAATTTATATTTTTTTTTCTCATTTTCAATAAGGACGATAAAGAAAAAAAAAATTTTAATGAGGATGAAGATATTGGGAAAGCACAAACTCAAATTTTCTTTATTCACCTATACATAATACATTATAAATGCTCGTACATCGTATGAGTATATTTACAAAATTGCTCACAATAACAACGAATACCGATCGATATTAATTGCATGCATGCACATCCAATGCACTACCCTTTTATACGTGCTATAAACTCTATTGAATATTTTACATAACTCCTATGAATGTAAGTACTTTATATGTAGAGGTAGTATACAAAATACAAAAGTTTAAAGAACTTGACATTTATTATGTGAACAATGTCCTTTTTATAATTTTATAAAAATAAAAAAAAAATGTGTTCTATACCATAATATATTAAATTGTTGATGTTGACATATTAATTCTTTTGGACAAAAACATTCATCTAAAGATACAACGTATACAATATCTTTAATTTAGTCTTCAGTAATAGACTATAGTATATGTATTTTCTACAAGAAGAAGGACAGGAATGTAATAAATGAATAATTATCATTATTATTATGTCATGCACATACATTTGAATTTTATTTCTCATTAATTTTCTACAAAATATTTTTACAATCCTTTATAAAAAAAAAATCCTTTTGGACATTATTTTTGATGCAAAATTAATTTGTGTTTAGGTAGATGTACATACGTATACGTACTCTCACCACTAATACTCGCGTATATACTTACATTTACAACATTCACGACATAATGTACTCGAATGTCAGTTGAAACATCAGCATTACAATTACATTACAATTATTCACTTTTATTACATATACAGTAGCAATTCTAATTTAAAAAATTATTTTTGGCGTTCTTCGCATACTAATTACAGTATTATCTGGTAGCACAATAGATAAATAAATTCAAAAAAAAATTTAAAAAAAAATAAAAACTACAAAAATGAAAAGATTAAATCAAATTATCTTATTATTACGGTTATCGCATATAACATTATCTTTAAAATATTTTAACTACACATCACTATTTACCTGTATCTCCTCTTAAACAAAAATAAAAAATAAAATAAAACTACACATCATAAATACGTAATCTTACATGCGTATACATACGTTACGAATGTGATTTGTAATAAATTGGAAAATACAAAAATTATATGTATAGCAGAGTATCTATACATGTTACCTCATGTTACCTCACCAAATTTTATTTTTTTTATTTTTTTTTTTTTTGTTAGAGAATCATGTGTGTCATTTTATTTTAATAAGAAAATAAAAAAAAAAAAAACTCAAAGGTAGACTGACACATTTTTAACGCATATTAAAAATAAGTATAGATATGAACACGCTTACCTATAAGATGCTGCATTAAATTTTGAATGGTAAACATAACTAAACTTTTTTCATTTAATACTCACTACAACCATGACCACAATGGATAGATAAATAAATGGACCGCATAGTGATGTGTAAAAAAATGACAATGATCGTGAAGCGGATATTAATGTATATGTACGTATAGTAGTATTTTTAAAAAAATTGTCGTGTGAATTAGAGCAAGTGGTACAAAAAATTAAAAAAGTGATAAATGAAGATATCTTAGGAACCATAGAGACAGCTCAGCTAGAAGATAGTGGCGCCAACGGAAAGAGTGTAGAAAATTAAATAGATTATTTACCCTTTCAAGGAAGAGCCTTTCGATTCAAAGAACCTGTAAAAATAGCCATTTAAGAAACCGTAAAAATGGCGTTCGAAAATTCGTAAAAATGATCGATCAAAAAACCCGTAAAAATGGAGTTCAATAACCCGTAAAAGTGGTGTATCAAAATCCGTTTTTTTAAAACAGCCATTTTAACGGATTTTTGAACGGCCATTTTTACAGGTTTTTAATCGGCCATTTTTACGGGTTTTTAATCGGCCATTTCTACGGATTTTTGAACGCCATTTTATCGGATTTTCGATTGTTATTTTTACGGATTTTTGAATGCCATTTTTACGGGTTTTTAAACACCATTTTTAGGCGGCCATTTTAACGGATTTTTAAACGGCAGTTTTACAGGTTTTGAAACGATCATTTTCACGGAATTTTGGTCGCCATTTTTACAAATTTTTAACGCTAATTTTCCCAATTTTTTAACGGTCATTGTTACGGATTTTCAAACGTCATTTTTATGACTTTTAGAATGGAAAGGCTGTTAGTTGGAAAGGGTGAACAATCAATACTTGGAAAATATTTTTTCTCTTTCTTAGGAGGAGCCGACATCCAAGGATAAAAAAAGGAACGTCACTATTTTATGTATTTTGGACGCTCTTTCCATTGGTGTCACTATCTTTTCTAGTTCCTGAGATATATTCATTTTTCAATTTTTTTGATTTTCGTTCCACTTGCTCCAATTCACGCGACAAAGAATGAGAAATGGTTGAGCTATTACAACACTACTTGCAATAAAAATTAAAGAAAATGATGTACCAAAAAATATTTAAACATAAATTATTTATACGACCGCATACGACAAGTATACAAGTTGCTGATTTGCCGCCAATCATTTCATGTTTAAAATGAAATACATAATAAACAAAAGATATAACAATTAAATAAAATTCAAAACTAAAAAGATTTTTATCAGAGATGAAAAAAAAAATTATGTATAATCGAAATGTACAATAATTGTATACTCCATCAGTTATGTTTGAATTGAATTCAAATTCAAAAGTAAGCACAAGAGAAAAATAATTGTAATTAAAATTTAAAAGAAATGTGAAGTGAATTTAATTATATTTTTTATTTTATTGGTCAGAATTAACAGAGATATGTCTCTACTCGTATTTACATATTCATATGTAAACCGATTATATACAGATTACAAAACCACGATTTTCTCACCTTTGAATTATGTACCATACGTAGTTATGTGATGCATAGGCAATTTGTAGTAGTGGTCGTTTTGATATTCATCACTTTTATCGAATAAAGATAAATAAATTGTTCGCCTATACATTTATTTATAAATGCATACGCACATAACGTCCGACTGAAGGATGAAAATTTTTTTATTTTTTTTATTTTTTTCATTTTTTTTTTAAATAGATTTTCCAAACTGTCAATCTAACCACCTTAATTATTAGGTCTATTATTAGCATTTACATTTCTGTCTATCTAAGTATTTCATGTGCCTGTCTATTAACGACAAATGAATAATCTGGATACCATGTAATATACCAGCAGCAGTAAAGGTAATAACAACTCAATTTTTATAGACACAAATATACTACTATTAACGTCTACTAACTTATACTACTACTACGAGATGATGATGTTACATGTTCCGACGACCTTCAAAGATGTTTCTTTTGTTACCTTTAAATATTACACAATTTTTGAAAAAAAAAAAAAATAAATATTAAAGAAAATGTTAATGAAAATTGAATCTTCACATAGGTTACCCTATATAATGTACATATATTCGTACTATAGATACGGCATGTGTGTGTTTAGTAAATGTACGAGATATACGAGTACGAGTACTTGAACCACATATTTGAATATAAATTTCAAATATAATTTTGAAAATTTTTATTTTTTTTTGTTTTTTCGATATACAATAAGTATAAGTACATGCATCTAATGGACATCCATCTAAGTAAGTATGTACATAATTTATTCAAATACTGTTCATATTGTGAACAAAATGATGTTGCAAGTACATATTTCTGTACCATATGTTCGACCATAATATTATGTCCAAATTGTACACACATAAAATAATATAAATCGTATAATAGGGTATAAAAGATTTTAAATAATTAAAGAAAATGCTTTTATGATTTTTAGTACAATGTGTGCGTATATAGATAAATCATAGAGGGAAAATAATAATTACCAAAGATCACTGTTTTAAGTAAATTAGTGGTTTCTTTATTAATTTAGATACATACATACAATGAGCGCAATAATGCATCACACAAAGACAAAGATTTAGGGTGGTATTCACCAACATGGATACATCCGTCAGATATATTTTAGCCGGATACAATTTCAGCTTATTCATCAACCTATAGATAAAATTTATTTTCGAACTACGTTTTCGGGTCGAACATGTGTGTCAAACATGTCAGCTGATTGTATTTTTATATAAAAAATGAAAAAGAGGTTCTGTGATGTGATAATTATATGCAAAGATGATAATACATCGGAACTACATTATCTTTATTTGTGCTGTTGCTGTCAATAACAAGGTTATGTTCGAACGATATTTATAATATCACTCCGAGGTTGTCTTAAAAATATCCGAGTATTGTTTTATCCGCAGATTGATGAATACACTTTATCTAAGAGAAAATATAATCTATGTTGGTGAATACCAGCCTTAATGTGTTTCATAACGCAAATGTGCATATTCTAATATTACTTGTATGTTGTATGTTGTCATTGTTGAAATGTTGTTAAGTTTACTATATATGTACATACTTTGAAATGTAAAGTATGGAGCTATAATAGTTTCTAGGTGCAGGCATTGTAAAACTATATACTTTTTATCAAATAGTGCTTATACCAAGAGATTTTATAAAAGATACAAATCCTACAAATGTACATATCTACTCCATACTTATAGTAAATGAGACACATACATGTTTTGAAAAGGATATATAACATATAGTTATCGATTAAACATATTGAAAATATTATAAAAAACTCTTTTGGTATTATCTTATCTGAACATTATAAAGGATTTACCAAGAAGCGTGTAAAATCTTTGAAATGAACACTGTCGCTGTCATATGCATATAGTATAATTTCACTTTACAAACATACTTCGAACACTTTAAAATTGTGGAAGATGCCTACACTTTTCAATGGAATATTTCTTGGAATAATTAAGAGTAGGTTTCAACTTTAAAAATTTCGAAAACAACAACAACGATTTTACATACAAAAATTTTAAAAAATGACTTTGCATACCTTTTAGCTGCTATAAAAATGGATTTTTGAATATTTTAATGAAAAAAAAAACATAATTTTATTTTGTTAATAAAAATGGAAATATAACAAAGAATTTTACACTTTTTTTTTGTAAACTCTTCAGAAAAGTCTAAATTTTATTTTGATAACAAAATCATATTTCGATATGAAGATTTGATGTATGAAAATAGAAGTCAAAGTTGAACGATTTTTCAAAAAAAACCCTCTCCTGTTTTAAGAACTATAATTAAATTTCAGGACCTAAAATCAAAAATGTGCTTCCGTTAAACACCACAATATCCTTCAGGCTACCTATATTCAAAATTTCAAAGAAATTGGTCAACCAGTTTTTGCTGTACGAGGTGCATTTGGAAGCCGAAAAATCGCAATTTTGACAACTTTGACACCCTGTAAAAAGGAAACAAGGACATTTTTAAAAAAAGACGCTCAGTTAAGCACCACGATTTCCATCAAAGTATCTGTGTTTCAAATTTCATTGAAATTGGTTAAGTAACGTCGGAGATAAATGGTGCACAAGATAGCAGAAATCTCGAAACCTACTCTTAAAGGATTTAAGAAAGTAGAAAAAAACATATTGTAATCAATCCGGACTAAAATGTGGATAATCATATTAATGTGGATACTGGAATTTTGGTTACTATAGGGCACGACCTGATCTCACTAATATTCAATAATGGATAATATGAAATATTGAATTCGGTCATTTTCAGGTTAAATCCTGACAATTTTAGATCCTGACAAGATTCGCAAAAATTACACAGAAAATTCTATCAATCCAACTTCAAATTTTATATTAGGACTGTATGGTTTTAGGTAATATGGCTGCTTGATTAATGGTTTCATTACAATTTACCCATCAAGCGTTTTTATTGAATAGCGGCGCATTTATTTGCTCCGTCGATAATCAAATCTACGTTGAATTTTTGAATCTCTTTGAATAGTATTTCTTCGGAAGCGAATAATAATTTGAACAAAAAAAAAAAACTGAAATAAATTAGATTTATATTAAAAAATATAAAAATATTTGGATTAAATCATCGAACTAATTTTGTTAATAAAATTATAATCAAGTGATGATTTATTGATAATTGATTCGTGCCTTTCATTTACTCGAACTGAAATATACACATAGTGAAAGTCAAAGTCTTTTTTGATGTTATCGAACGTGTGAAGAAATGTAATTCTCATCATACGCATACACACTACAAAATCTTCAAAAACAAAATAAAAACTGAAAAAAAAAATTACAAAAAAAAACCCATGAACAGCAATGAAATCATTTAATTTTTGTTTATACAACTAAATATATTTTTGACCTAGCTACGAGTATTAGCTTTATTTGCTGGTTTATTAATTTGAATTTAGAAAAACAAAAACAACATAAACTCATTCATTCATATAGTACATATTAGGTACAGAAGTTAAGATGAACAAAAATCAAAAAATGAATACAAAAAAAAAAGGGAAAAACAAATTAACAAATACATACACCTAATCGGTTTAGAAGAACAACAAAAACTAAACTACAAATAAGTACATAGCAGCAGCAGCAATGTAGCAGATATAACAGCTTATAATATCTGTTATTTAAAAAGAAATGATGAAGATGTTAAAATCCTCATATACTTATACATACTCGTACTTATTTGTACATTATATACATACGAAAACTTATGATAAAAGGTTAAAGAGATTAATAAATTTATGATGTGTTGTGTTGTAATTATAAATAAAATGATTTTGATTATTCATATCTTCGTTTCATCGTCATAATCATGCACATCGAACATCATGTCAGTATAGTAACGTGGTAACGTTTTTTTTCTTCATTATAGGCAGGCATCAGCTCATATCTCACCTCCATTCAAACAAGTACACAACAACAACAACAACAACAACACACATACTGGCTTACAGTTCACACTTAATATGACGATGAAGTCATTAATGCATTTTAAGTGTTAATTACCGAATATTTAGAGAAAAAAAAGCTTATTTTCGAATAGAGTTCAGTCATTCAATTTAACACAGTAAACAAAATGAAAATAATTAGAAAACCCTCAAAAAAATCAAAAAAAAAAAATCAAAAAGATAAATCAATTTTGTTTTTGATTGTATTTTTTTTTTTTATCGAATTTGATGATACCGATTTTTTGTTTTTGTTTTAAAAAAAATTTTAATGTGCTTGCTTATTCTATAAGAGTAAATCTGATTCAAGGATATTGTTGTGAACATGTTGTATGCTGTCGGAAATGATTTGTTGTAAAGTGTTCAAGAGCTCTTTCTCATTTTGCTACAAACATACATCCAACAGCCATCCTTTTCTCCTATTGTTTTACATTCAAATTTTATATCATCTTTAACATTTCATATCTCTTTACCTTTCAAGAAGATTTTTCTTTTTCATTTTTCTTTTGTTTTGTTTTTGGATAATTAAAATTTGTGTAATTTTTCAAAATAATTACCATAATTTTCTTTTAAGAATTCATATGAGTGATTTTTACAATCATTTTTACCGGTAGCCATCATTTTAAATGGAAAGGCAATACGTTATGGTAGAGATACAAGTATTTGAAGAGAAGTTTTTTGTTTTAATTTTGGAAGTTGAATTAACAGATGAACAGAATTATTTTCGAAAAGAAGAGGTAAATTCATGAAACACTGTTCAAGTAAATTTTGGAAATACCCGTATGTGTGAATATTAGAATAATTTGATTTTTAGTGGAGTCAATGAAGGTTTTTTCCAGGAAGTCCTCAAAAACAGCTCCGATTTTGATGATTTTTTTTTAATTTTTGTTTTTTTTTACATTATTTAAAATCAGAAACATTTTTTTGCAATATTTTTGCAACTTATACACGTGTTATTCCTCGAATGGTCAATCCGCAAACAGTAGATATGTCTTTTCGAGACAAACAAAAAATTTTACTACAGAGGGGAAGTAATTTCAACCAGAGGTCGATTAAAATTTTTCGCACTTACTCTATGAAACACCATATGACAACTACGGTGTACTAGCTATAGAAGAAAGTAGATCTGTAGGAAACTCTCCCCTCTCTCTAATGATACCTTACATGCCTTTTTACGTCTTTCCTTTCAATAGATATTCTGCTTTAAAGTCAGAATTTAGTCATTTTTTTCCACTTTTTTCAGAGAAATATAGGCCGTAGAATCACAGAGCCATCTGAGATCTAAATTTTAGTTACAAAATCGGAAAGACCAAGATACCTGCTTCATTTTTGGCCTGTACAGTAAGGCTGGTATTCACCAACTTAGATTATCTTTTATCTGAGATAAAGTGTATTCATCAACCTAGATAAAACACTACTCGGATATTTTTAAGACAACCTCGGAATGGTATTATATAACTATCGTCCGAACATAACCTTGTTATTGACAGCAACAGCATAAACAAAGATAATGTAGTACCACTGTATTATCATCTTTGCATATAATTATCACATCACAGAACCTCTTTTTCATTTTTTATATAAAAATACAATCAGCTGACATGTTTGACACACATGTTCGACCCGAAAACGAAGTTCGAAAACAAATTTTATCTAGGTTGATGAATAAGCTGAAATTGTATCCGGCTAAAATATATCTGACGGATATATCTATGTTGGTGAATACCACCCTTAGTGTTTGAATCGTGTAAAATCAATTTACGCCACTATTAGGTGTTTTCGATTTGGCAATTCCAAGTACTTTCGAGTACTAAAATGTGTCCAGGATAAATTGTTATAACGAACGGCACAAAAATTATTCGTAACTACTAGCAGCTATACTTGAAAAATTTTTCATGAGTAGCTGCGAGTAGATGGTTTAGTACAGACATTTACCTTTTCTACTCGCAAGTACTTGAAATTGCCAAATCGAAAACACCAGCTATTATGTGAAATGTCTGTAGATTTATTGAAGTTTTTACCGTCACAATACAAGTTTACATGCGATATGATCCATAAATTAAAATTTATACTATAAATTTCTTATTCAGAGATCCTAGTGCACTTTGCGTTTAAAAACTAAAAAATAAAAATATATGAATTAATTTTTCTCGAATATTTCATTTTAATATTTTTTTTAAAAAAAAAAAAAAATATCTATGACACCACCAATTTATATATTTTTTACTTAACAAGGATTTATTTTCATCATTACCACAAAACAGAAATAATAATATCATTCAGCAACTATATACATCTAATACTTACACTACAACAACAACAATCATAATTACCGCAATATAAAATACTCGAGTTTCATATAAAAAACAAAAAAAAATAATCATCAAAAATGGTTTTCAAAAAATCATTTAGTACACGTATTCCGGCTGCACCACAACTTCATAGATTATTTGGTCGACGATATGTTAAAATGCATTTAATCGGTGATGATACATGGACACCGCATACACTTACAAATCAATATCGTTGTATGGCTGATTTATTATCGAAACATAATGAACTGAAAAAATTGGAATTAACCATAACACAGAATCAGCAACGTAAAAAAATACGAAAATTAAAACAGGATATAGAAGAAGGACATGATCGATTGAAACAAACAAATTTTGTTGATAATCAAAATTTACGTAATATATTACAAGGACATAAGGATATATTATATTTATGCGAAAAATTATCAATGGATAAAGCAATCAATGCAATTAAGCATAAAGTGTTCGTTAAGAGAAAGGAAAGTGATAAAGAACGACACGATTTGGAGAAATTGATGAAGGAATATGAGGAAAAATTGGTGAGTGTTATGAATGCACATTTTATTGTGCTATTATACACTCATGTATAATGTAAAGGATGAAGGATTTTTATATTTCAAAAAAAAAAAAAAAAATAAAAATTTTTTCTTTTTGTTGTTTTACGAAATAGAAAGAATTAACAGAATTAGAAGACCATATCAATTCAAATCAGGAAGATATCAGTTTACCGGAAGAAAATAAAATAAAAAAAATTCGTATCGAATTAACGAATATACAAACACGTATTAAAGCGGTTAAAATCGTTAGAAATTGCTATAGGAATATCGTACAATTTTTGATGCAGGTTTGTAGTTTTTTTTGTTGTTGTTATCTGTTACAGGAAAATTGTAATTGTAATTGAATGACAAAAAATGAATATTCATATTTTTCTATTTGATATTAGGATGCTGTTTACTATGGATCTGTGTTGGATGCACTTCAAAATGATATCAAAGAACAAGAACATTTTATTGATTTCGTTATATATCTAGGGCAGCCGGCAACAGTTAAATTGCCAAAATTAAGAGAAGAATATAAAGTAAAGATTTTGAATTTTTCTTTTATATTTTGTTTTATTCTTTTTATTATTTTTATTATTTGTGTTGGTTTTGATTCTGTTTGTGTTCTAAATTTAATGGAATGCATACGAAATTTGTAATTTTCTTGTTCGTAAATTTTATAGAAATTGGAAAGAACTAAAAAACTAAAAATCAAAAAAAGAATCGAACAATTGAGAGTTTACAAGAAAAAAGTGAACGATGAACGTGTTGAAATGATTCGTCAGCTTCATAATACGGTAAGAGAACAGAAACGAAAGGAAACTGTTCATTTTCATTTTCAATTCGTATTTTTGTTGACTTTTTTTTTATCTCGTCTTGTAACTATCCTTCACTATATTTTTTTTTTCTTCTTCACATTACATTAGGTGATGATTGAACCGGATCCATTACTTTACTCTAGAGAAAGTCCAAGTATAATCGATTTGAAAAAGGATTTAGATGAATTCGAGAAAATTATCAAAAAATTGAAGAATGCAACAAGCACTACAAAAATTGATGATATGGTCAAAAAGTAGGGGGATTGGATAATGCATATTTATTTCATTTTAGGAAAAATTTATTTCAGGATTTTGATTCGATTTTATGCATTTTTTATTTTACGAATATTGTAAATTTTTTTTTTTTTTTTTTGTAGAATGAAAATTCAGTACGAAAGTAATGCACGACTAAAGAATGTAATCGATTTATTCGAAAATCAAAAGGAATTACTCGAACAGAAAGAATTGCTAGCAAAACAAGCACAGGATGTGTTAAATTACAGCTATACAAAAGAAGAAATCGCGTGAGTAAATATAATAAATATATATTTTCGAATTTATAGGATTTTGAAGGATATGTAAAATTTCCTTTTTTTTTTCAGACAAATCGAAAAAGTCAAGCAACTGAAAGAGAAAATCGCAATTGAGAAAAGAACACAAAATGAAATAACCGAATATATTAAGGATAAAGGTGAAACATTTTTACTTCTTGGGTATGTTACAAAAACACTTTCATATATCCTTACAATTCAATATCATTTTCAAATGAAACGAAAAAAAAAAAACCGAAAAAAATTCCCGCTTCTTACTTCATAGTTCGGCATTGGATCACATAAATGAGACTCTTCGTAATGTCGGTGACGAATTGGAACGTCCCACTACTAGAAGTTATCCTAATGAAGCATTAAAATTACCATTATTAAATTTTGAAATGTATGGACAGAAAACTAGTCCACCACTACCGGTCGAAGAGGACAGTTAGTAACCGTATACGCGGCGCGGCGTGTTTCATGTTTGAATTTTGATTTTGTACAATTTTTTTACGTTTTTTTTTTTTTTTGATTTTCGTTTAGTGATAAAACTTCTTAATTCTGCCAATAATAAATTAACGGCTCTAATGAAAATGTACAAGCAACTGTCTGAAGAAGATATTTTAAAAGCAAAAGAAATGTACGGCCGATACTTTAAGGACAAATTCAATCCGAGACAACTATTAGAAAGACGACAGGAATATCATAAACGTAAGGCAAAACGCCTATACATTACATCATTAAAAACTAAATTGATAAAAAGAAATGTGATATTGTTTCCACTTTTTTCGTTTTGTTTAGCTATCGAAGAAGAAGAAGATAAATTCATTGATCCGGATGTACTTACAAGAGAACAAATAAAAAATACAAGTGCAAAAATTGTTGAAGAAAATATCAAGAAAAATGAATAAAATTTCATCATTTATGAGAAAATTACCTTTAAAAGTCTCCAATGTTTATTAAATATTTATCAATGAGCCTTTTCATTTCTGTAAAATGGATAAAATCAATAAATTATCTTACATGCTGGTTATAGAACAGCAAAAATCAAAGTGTATTAATAATTGTATGCCAAAAATTAAATAAAAATTCCTTTTCCGGGTATGAAATTCGTCTGGTAATAATGTCTGCCTGAAGTGAATTCGGGGTAAATATTTGCATTTAACTAATTAACACAAGGCAGTATAGCAAATATCATGAATAATGAAACTAATACATGAACATAATATGAAGCAATGTGTTGAGCGTGAGATGTGTCGAATCGATACGAAATCAATGCATTTTGCATTCTTGTTTCCACTAATCAAAAATTTTAATGTTTTCATTTATTGTATTGCAGTATATACGAGGCGTATTCAAAAGTAATCGAACCTTTTCAATTGAATGCTTATAGATCATCACAATAACCGAGTAATTGGCAGATTGCAATTTCTCCATTAATACATTGCACCCCATTGCAACTGCCAATCGAGTTTCATTATTTCAAGAGCTTAGTGTCAAATGTAAGCAGAACTTGCGCCCGCCCTAATCACTAAAACGGAAGCACTGAGCGAGACAAGTGTGAGAACAGATAAAAAAAAGCTGCTTTGAGGGAGACAATGACCAAACCAAAAAATTCAAATATAGGTGCTTATTATGATTTTCGATAAATTATCGAATATTTGTCAAATTCAAATGTCGCTATTATAGTTTTCGATTTTTTTCGAAGCCTTCTATTGAATCGAACAACTGATTCGATCACATTTTTACTGACGAATTGTCATATTTACGTATAACAACAGTGAACACAGAACATTTAGAAAAATGAATAATTCAAAAAAATGTAAGTAAATAAAGCTTTCAGTGTTTTTTTTTTAAATACCAACATTTCTTTCAGCACTACGGAAATATTTCCTACACTACTTTGGTAGGATCGTTGCGCGAATAATCTTAAGGTATACGCTAATTTTATAATCTCTGATATAGAGGAAGACCGCTTTGATCTAGTCATTTTCGGAGATATATCCTCCAATAGATTTATAAATGCATCTTTTGTTAAACGGAATGTTTGTTTAAAACTGTCTAAGAAATTTAAATTATTCATCATCATCATATTCTTGAAAAAAAAATTAATAATTTACCAAAATTCATCCAAATCTAGAGGATTAGATGCATCTCTTATTAATCTTCTTGTTTGTTTTAGTAAACAAGTTTCATTTGCATTGTTTTCTTCCTCCGAATCCGAATCAAAATCGAGGTCTACGCTTATCATTTCAATTGATTAAATGAAGATTCAAAATAATTATCACAACAGCACAGTTAAAAAACAATTATTTCAATAAATTTATTTTGAAAATACATTTCATGCAATTTTGCCACAGAAAATTTAAAAAAGATATCACTTAACCAAAAAAAATATTCACAATAATTCAAAATAATGACATCTGACATTTTCAGTCGTTCGATTAACTTATATAATACCAAAATTAAATTTAATCGAATCCAAGAAGATTCTTCGATCAACCATCGAATAGAAAACCATAATAAGCACAATACTTTTTGAACAGACCTCGTACAAATGAGTAAATGTGTAATTTTACATTTCAAACACCAGACCAGATTCATGCAAGCACACAAAAGGATTCCATTAATTTTCATTCATTCTATATTATGTTCTGATGTTTTTCGTTTATTTCTACACGAGCAGTAATTGTTGCTGTATTTTAATTTGTTTGAAACCTTGAAGGTCTAAAAATATAAAAACAATGCAACCAGTAAACAAAATAACAGAAACAGGCGAACAGAAAAAAAATAATAAAAATATCTAAATACCACATTCAATACATACACACACAAGACATTTAAATTTTGTTGTAAATAGAATTTAAATTCATTCAAAATTCAGTTAATAACATTCAATGAATCGGTCATGATTACATAAGAAATGATGAGTAACTACGAGAATGTATGATATGTTGATGAACTCCCATTGACCTTTTATTATTATCGTTCTTGTACTTGTAATTTACGTAAGTCCATATGTATGTAATATGTATGTATAGGTTTAGGTACTTTTGTTATGTACAACTCTCATACAGTAAAATATATACTTAATTTAATCGTTTCTGAAAGTCAATTATCAGCAATTAATCATGAATGGGGGAGGTGTTTTTCAAAAATTAAAATTTAAAAATTATTTTTTGTGTTCTTATTATTTTCTTGTCGTTTTGTCTAATCAACAGAATTTAATCTTTCATGCAAACTATGAAAGTATTTGAAACTGTAGAAAAATTTTGCTAATGTTACATTCAAATGTTTAGCGGAAAAAAAAAACAGAAATCATAAAAATTCTTCATTTTTGCACAATAATTCATCCAGCAACATACCAAATATCGGCTGTATTTCAATGACAAAAAAATTTATTCGTGCAATATATGAGTAATAGAAAATCGTGTTGTCTAAAAAAAATTGAGTTTTTAGGATTGGATTAGTACAAAGAATTCAAATTGATAGATGTACCAAATGGATATTACATTCGTATTTATATTGTTTCAGTTGTCAACCATAAAATTGATATTGCGAATTGCAGCATTACTTCAAATGTCATAAAAATTTTATAAAAAAAGTTTTGAAGAATAAAATTATTTTACATTCAGTTTTATTGAAATGACAATATTTGCAATGACCCTGACCCACATACATCCTTATCAATTAAGAATTTTCATCATAAAAGCAATTCCCATAAAGCTATAAATTCCATAATATCATATAAAACTATCGAATGGAAATGCACACAATTTTAAAATGAATATTATTTTTCGTATATTGTACACACTCAGACTCTCACAGGTATAAAACAAAAGAATTTCAAATAAAATATACTAGGTATATCTGAATTACGAATGTAAATTAATCATTTCCAATTAGATATCTATTCAGAAGTAAATTAGGTAACCAATTCCACAAAATGCACTTCAAATAATTTAATTAAAATCAAATTTTGTTCAATAACAGTACAGAAGACATAGAGACAAATCTTATGCTCTACAGATATATAGTGCGGATACATACAAACACATACTTCGATTCGATTATATATTTTTGTAAGATAAAATTTCGATTTGAGAAAAGAGAAAAATATTTCATCTTCTCAATTACAATGCATCGCAATATAATACTGATTTAATTAAAATTAATACCTTCTTATTTTTCATCGACTGTAAATTGTTCATTTACGTATTTTTCTTCTCTCCTTAATGTAATTCAGTAATGAATTTTTGTATCCACTCTTCTTTGCCATCATTCTACAATATATGAAAAATCTGTAGATGTATTTTTATGGTATATCGAAAGTGTAATAAATTTAAAATTAAAATTACATTATTACACTCGTACTTTACATTATATACGAGGGTAATTCAAAAAATTCCCGGAAAAGTGAAATAATAGTGCGTTTTCACTTTTGCTTGGCTTCATAAAAACTTGCATTTACAGTGTGTTCAATTTAGCAACAGTGTAAAAGTCATATGTTCACTTTTTCAGTCATGCAAACGTCATGTGTTCATTTAATAAAATTTGTTTTAAAATTAACACAACCTATGCAAGTATTTCAAGTTGATTGCTTTTCTGAATTAGAAGAAGATACACTCTTTGTGTTGCCATTGTCATCAGCTGCCATTTTGTGTTTACTTAAATTGAATTGTTTTTTCTTTGTGTTTGATGTCGGATTATGTTCAAATATACAAGTATTTCCACATGCGCAAGTGGATTTTTGTCGTAATTAATTGGTTGCTTTTTTTTTACTAGCACGTAACCAAACGCACAAAACCATGCAAAAGTGAAAACCACCAAGCTTCATCACCATAGCCATTATACGGTGCGAAAAGTCTTCAGAATTTGAATCGTATTTATTCAAAAACTCAGTGAAAGTTCGGCACGTCTTTCAATGTGGTCTTCGCGCAACGCTTTACACTATGTTTTAATAATACTTAATTTTTCAGGTACCCTTTATCCTTTTAAATAAAAACAAATGAATACCTTTTTTTATACACAGCAGTTACGATTTCAAAACACTCAAAATATAACAAAACTTCTTGACTGTTGACCTGATAGTTACTCACTGATGCAGGTATTTCGGGAATTTTTTGAATTACCCTCGTACTTATATACGTATGGCTATGGAGCACTAATTTTCTTTTCTATCTATACATAACATTTATGTATACGTATGCATATTCACATTTTCTTTTGTACATAAACTTTTGTTAAATTAAAAAAAAGAAAAAAATGATACGAGGGTTGAATGAAAAATTCTCGACCTAACTATAGGAAAATACAAATTTTTTTGGCAAAATGAATATTTATTTTTCAACATAATCTTTCAACTCAATATTATTTGATCAAACGATGTTCAAATTTTTTATTCTTTCGATACACCGAAGGACGATCTGTATCGAACTATTTTAAGAATGCATTGGTTTTCGATTTAATTTCATCATTAGACGTGAACCTCTTTCATCCTAGCCAATGTTTTGAGTTTGGAAATAGGTAGAAGTCATTTAGTACTAAATCTGATAAATATGGTGGATGCAGGTAAGCAATTCTTAGCGTAACTCAATTTTACTGTATGGCTGTTAATGAAATTTGATGATCAATGGACAATTAATTTACAATCAAATCATGACACTCTTTTTTTTCCCATGCAAATGTTTGTCTGAAATATTTCTCGAACTCACGAAATCTTATGCGACGATTTGCGACGATCATTCAAAAATGCTTTATGAGTTTTTCCGACAATTTCATGTGTTTGGATTTGAAAGGAGAAATTTGGATTCGATGCAGCGATTTTACCAAGAGTTTATAATTTATCCTTTCTTTCTTTTGGTTTTTAAAGGATTTAAATCCTTTATATTACAAAATGTTTAGACAACATGATGTTCAATTTTATCAAAAATTTTATAACTTTGTTACACGTCCGATGACGTAAGTATCGCTCCGTCTCCTCGTATATGTTGAGTCGATTACTTTTCACTGTTCCTTCGTAAATACATTTTATCAAAAATCATCTTTCTTATGTCTTCGAAATTAGAAGTGAAAGAAAAATTAAATTTTGATAAAAATTTTAAATTTTTTAAACATTTTCGACTAATGTATACCCAACCCACACATATCACATCACATCATATGCTACACATACATAAGAATCATCGTAATTTGTAACGCATTAATTATGAAAAAATTTATATGTTTGTTTTAGCTTTAACTTGATTGAATTTTCATTCGTGTGCGTGTATAAAATACGTCTGCCAATTTAAATAATTACGAGCATTTATCCTTGCAAAAAGATACTAAATCTATGCTACACTTTATGTGTTCGAATAATATACTCGTATTCAGCACCGGTATAATGAACGATGATAATAAAATATCAGCATGTGGTTATTATTTTAATTATTCGAAAACTGATTATCTCAGATTATTATCTTTTAATAATCCTTCTGATATATTTTTAGTGTATTTTCTTGTTCAATATTATTGTTTTTTTATATTAATAAATTAATAGTTATTATAATTTATGAAATGTTTAAATAAACATAAAAAGATAAAAGTTCATGTTTCCATAATTGTAACATCGTATGTATATATATAATACGAAAGAATTTAAATGTATTATTCAATGTATAGGTATTTAATTTCATCCAATCATTTTTTGTTATGTTTTGGATGTTGTTTTTTTGTTTTTTCATAAATTTATTGCACTATGATAATATCAAGAGTACATGCATTATCATAATTTATGGACATGAAAATATTTATTTAAAAAAAAAAGAATAAACAATTTTTTTACATTGTGTGTAGGGTTTACCAATATGTGCGTCAGATCATTGAAATGAAGCACAATGATGACTGCAAGAAGTGATATTCATATCGTTTGTGTATTATTTTGAGGATCAATCGATTAAACTACGTTCTGAAAATAGTATCAGTTAAATGTCCTCCTCGGTTTTGTTTGGATGGAAGCCAGAAATGCGCTACATCCGAAAAGATAGTTTTTCTTTCCTAAAGTCAGAATCAGTTTTCAAAAAGAATCAATGGTTTCAAAACATAATTTAAGAAAATTGGGCACAAACCATCATTAGTTGGTTTGAGTTCTTGAGTCAGTCAAACTTTATAAGCCTTCAAACACTTCAAATGAATATCATCATACAAAATTCTCCAAATCACCCATAAATTTCTCGTAATGTAATGCACGAAACTGACGAAACGTATGGCATTTTTTCTTATGGCGAATTTCTTAATAAATTCAAATAATTTCTATCGTGTACTTTTCTATTATCACTTGCCACACAATACTATGAGCCCAGCAATTAAAGTTTGAGTTCGTATTTTCGATCACAGTTGTCGTTATAGTCGTTAAAAACTCTGAAGTTCCTATTAATAAACCCTACACACTTTATATTTTAAATGTGCTAATGTGTCGGTGTTAAATGATTTTGTTGTACTTTTTGTTTGTTTATTTAATCTGAATAATTTTAAAAAATTTGAAAAAAAAAAAATAATTCGAAAATAAATAAAAACATTTTAATATTATTTTGTTTTATAGATCGATACATGATTGTATTAAATTATGAATGGAAAATGTAGGTATGAATGTTGATAGATATTGAATACATTTTATGCATTTGTATGTCATACATTATATACGTGTACATAATAATCTACTTATTTATTGTTTTTCTATTTTTAACAATTTTACAATTTTGAATTTATTAAATTTATTAAATTTATTGACGAAATTCGAATACAAAACATTATGTGCATACGCGAGGATGGAGTATGTATTGTTGTATGTATATGCTTGCATAAATTTATGTGCGTGCATTATCGATTTTTCACATTTTCACATTTTTTTTTTTTTTTTTTTTTGTTGCCATGAAATTAGCCTTGTTTACATTTTATGGATTGATTATTGAATTATTAATTTCAGCGATTTAGAATATTGAATTTTTATTGTGATTATTTTATTTATATTTTTATTTATTTTTGGCTCGTTATTACAGTTGTGGAATTATACAGAAAAATTTCTAAATTTTATTTCAATATTTAAATCCTAAAAAAAATACGAGTATTTTAGTTATTTATCGTGATATCGTCCATCAGCTATAGTAACAAATAGAATTAAAATTTTTTGATGAACTTAAATTTGACCAAGATTTCAACCAATTTTCATTAAAAAGTTAAAAATTTGTAGGAAAACCTCATCTCGGATAACAAGAAATATCATTACACCGATCGATCGGTATTATAGGTACCAGTTATTAACACATTGAAAAACAATTCGTTATGGTATCTACATTTACATGAAGCACAGATATACCGTCCATCATATTACTTGAATATTTATGTTTTTAATTTTTTATTTTCTGTCTTTTTGAACTGTTATAAAATTTGTTTAACAATAAAATTAAGAGAATAATTATAATTATTCGTGTGTTAACAACACTCTATTGCGTGTGTGCTATTATCATTTTAATTAGATATTTTATATTTCAATATAGAACCGTTAAAATTTTTCAAATTTTTATTGTGTATATACATCAGATCCTATATATGGACATAGTATAATCCATATACCTTTAATAAAAAATGGGGCCTTAAACCCCGAATGACCCTATGGGTATACACGGCAGTGATACGCCCTATCCTAACATACGGTTCTACAGTTTGGTGGGTAGCACTAAACAAGAGGTATAACCAGGACAGAGTGAACAAGGTACAGAGATCGGTAGGATTGGGAGTAACGGGGGCCATGAGGTCATGCCCCTCCGAATCTCTTAATACTATCCTGGGTCTCGTTCCTCTGGATCTATTTATTAAATTTACAGCGACACGAGAAGTGCTAAGATTAAAGGAAGCGGGATGCTGGAGAGCCAAACCATATGGTCATAGCAGCATCCTGGAGGAAATTCCCAAAAAACTTAGCAAGACAGAGACAGACTATAACACAAAAATACTGCGTTTTGAGAGAAATTTCCAGGTGAAATTTCCCTCCAGAAAGAAATGGAGGCAGAATGCGGTAATAGAGAATTATGACTTTGTCATATTCACAGATGGATCTAAGACGGATGGTGGAGTGGGCTCGGGTATTTACATGAGCTCACCCCTAGTCTCAGAGTCCATTCGCCTGCCAGACTTCGCAAGCGTCTTCCAGGCGGAGATCCTCACGATTCTCAAGGCGAGCGAAATTCTGTATGGTATGACATCGGTAACAACACAAAAAACCGTCGGTATATGTACCGACAGCCAGGCCGCAATCAGAGCTCTGGGAGCGGTATCTTTTAATTCTAAAATAACAGAAAGTTGTAGAAGAGCACTAGAAAGTCTAGCGAGTAAGACTCAAGTTACCCTCATATGGGTTCCAGGTCACAGAAACATAGAGGGTAACGAGCAGGCCGACTCGTTAGCGAAACAGGGCTCAACTCTACACCTTTCGACAGCAGAACCTATAAACATCCCCCTAAGAATTTATCCACCTGTTCTGTGTCAAGAGTAACTTGGCCGGAATTCGATAGGAAAAGAACCCTATCACTTATCGGTAGAGACCGACGAGAGATCGCTAGAATCATAGAACTGCGGGAGAACACGCAACCAGATTGGGTCTATCGTATAACACGCATTGTAGAAGCTGTAGGGACAATTCAGAGAAGGAAACTCTCTTACATTATCTTTGCAGGTGTCCAGCATTAGCTAAAACTAGACTAAAGGCTTTCGGTAAGCCTTTCCTCGAAGAACTCGCGGAGGTGGCCAGTCTAACAATGGGCAGTTTGGTTTACTACCTGAACAAGACGAAATGGCTATAGTCTAGAGAAAACAACCAACACCTACGAGTCTGAGGTAACAAAACGGCACACAAAGTGCTAATTGAGTCTGTTTTCAAGGGAAAACGGACTGCCACTGCAACCAACCAACCAACCATAATCCATATAACATCCACCATACAATAATGTAATAAATGTTTACAAAATTTACATAATAAACGGATATTCGTATATAGTCGTATAGCTCTATATGTGAGTAAATTTCGAATAATTAAAAAATGAATTATTGATTCATTTACATATACTTACATATATATTGTAAGACATCTGAAATTCTTGTGTATACATTCAAAGCACAAAATATACATATACATACGTACTTACATATAATGATTTGCACCGGAAAACCAAAATCAAATTAGTATATAGGAGATAGGAACAAATTGAACAAATTGAACAAATTGACATACCATATTACGGAATTTATTTTTGATTTCAATAATTAACACATTAACCACATATGGTGTGAGTGTGAGTATTTGATAATATAGGTGATATCCGTTCATTAATACATACTCGTATTTACATATGTACTTATATATGGAGATAATGGAGTAATTAAATTCGTTTAAATAATTTTCTTCTAAATTTAATTTAACTTTTTGGCTTAATTTAAAACGATAAAAATATACCATATATTCGAGTATAAAATATTCATACAGTGCGTTTCACTTGAATAGGGCCACCTTTTTTCAATGAAGTTTTATGATTTATTCGTATTTTTTTCTCGATAATTGATTTTTTTTTTAATTCAAAACTAAAGTACAACTTCATTCTTGAATTTCAAAACGAAAAAAATAACTGGTTTTATATGTTTAATGTTAATTTTTACTGTTTATTGTCTGGTACTTAGAAAAAAGCACATTTTTGCTTGCTTCACTTGAATAAGGCCACCATAAAAATTAATATAAAGGAGGGAAGTAAATGATTGCAAACACATAGTTTTTGAACAAAATTGTAATTTTTTTATTATTATTAAATTTTAGTACTTTGTACATCATCCTTTTTTTAAAATTACTTCATATATTCTATTCGGCAAGGAATTGTATAGTGACTTTAAATAACTTAAGGAAATTTCCCTCCAGGCGACTTTAATGGCCTGAATTAATGACTCGTTATCATCAAACTGTTTGCCACCTTCGTACACTTTTCTTACTAACCACCCCCATACGTTTTCCATTATGTTGAGGTTTGGAGAATAGGGTGGCCAATCGAGGGTTTCAACATTTTGGCTTTGAATCTAGCTTTTAACTATCTTTGCTGTGTGGATAGGTTCATTATCGTGCTGATATATCCAAGGTATGGGTCCAAAAATGTCGTGAAACTTCGGAAAGGCGTTTTCCAATATATTTTTATATGTAATTCCAGTCATTTTTGTGGACTGGAAAACCAAATCGATAGTTCCATAATAAGAAACTGCTCCCCATACCATTACACCACACCACCCTCTTTACTGTGATGTCTATCTAAAAACAGTCCGTCTTTTCGTAAATCGTGGAAATAATGATTAAAATTGTCCAGGCCATCAATATTAAATTTTTTTTCATCTGAAAAAACGACTTTGTACCATTGCTTTTGCCATACCATATGGTGCTTAGAAAACTGTAATCGATTTTGTTTCCGCACTTCATTAAGTGGTGGTTTTTTTTTTAATTTTTTTGTATTTTAAATGTGAAGCTGCTTTAATTATGCGCCGGACAGTCGAAACACTTGCTTTAACCTTACACTTGAACTTGATTTTGACTGCAGAATTACTGGAATTTGATGCTTCACAAAGAATTAATCGTTTGTCTCGGGGAGTTGTTGCTTCGGAAGTACGTCCTTTCATGTTTTTTCCATATTCATCAATATTTTTTAAAAAATTATTAACTACCGTTTTGCTTCTTCCAATTTTTTTGCCTATATCACGGCTAGAGTATCCTTCATTCTTATAAATTTTTATTTTTTCCTTCTCTACTACAGATAACACTTTATTTCTTCCCATTTTAATAAATTTAATCAAATTTTTGTGCTTTATGTAATATTGATAGAAACAAAATGTCGAATATTTAATAGAAAAACTAATTTCAATTAGAAATGCAAAGCCTACTTCTTTAATAACATCAAAACTACAAGTGGCCTTATTCAAGTGAAGCAAGCAAAAATGTGATTTTTTCTAAGTACCAGACAATAAACAGTAAAAATTAACGTTAAACATATAAAACCAGTTATTTTTTTCGTTTTGAAATTCAAGAATGAAGTTGTACTTTAGTTTTGAATTAAAAAAAAAATCAATTATCGAGAAAAAAATACGAATAAATCATAAAACTTCATTGAAAAAAGGTGGCCCTATTCAAGTGAAACGCACTGTATATATGAGAATGTATAATATGTAAAGTGCTTATTGTGAAAATAAATGAAAAAATTTTGTACTTTGCTAATTTTAGAAACAAAAAATAATCTGAATAAAATTATAAAAAAAAAATAAATTCAACAAAAATATTAAAAATATTTGCATAAAAATATGTTTTTATAGTGTCATCAATAAATAAATAAATAAAATACAAAAGCACAAAAAAAAACTTCAAAATAAAAATGTCTACTTATCATCGCCATATACTCGTGTACAAAATGCGGACATCGGATTTATAGACAAATAGGGACAGTATGAATTTGGGGAATGTGGGTATGAATGGTGTGCGGTGGTGTAATCATGTCCACGTCCACGTTCATTTATTGTATCCGTATATATCGTATAATAAATAATGTATTTGTGTGGTGTGGTGTGGTATGTCTATGTACCAGCAGGATTCATATTTATCCCAATTAAATATTCAAATCCAATAAATAATAATACAAAAAACTTAAATGAAGAAAATATGAAAAAAAAAAAATATATTAAAAAACATGAATTTTTTTGAAATTTTTAAATTTTATTTATTTTATTATTGAAAATTCTGCACCATATGTCTCATACTGTGTACATCTACATACTACATATCTGAAATCTATATACATATCTGCACATTTTATATGGTGATGAATATGATTTCTAAAAAATTTATTGAAAAAAAAAAATATTTGAACCGAAATATTTACAAATAAAAATTGGAGAAAAAATGACATACACCTATATAGAATAGGATATAGGATACTTGACATGTGATGAGAATGTATGTAGGTACAAAGTGTTTTACAAAATTTTTCGGAACTGCTTACGTTTACTAAAATTTTATTTGCGATTCAATTTGAAGATTTCATTATTATGATGCTAGGAAATCGATTCCATCATTACTCAAGTTTTTCTTCTTAAACACATGTTAGTACATAATTGGTTGGTCTCTTTCACTTTTTATAACATACTTATAGGCTTATAGTAGGGTTAAGATTAGGAGTGTATAATACTTAGTATGAAAAATGTTGCATAAATTTAAAATTTGAAAAATAAATGTCTGCTCATTCGAAATAGGAAATATAAGTAGTATATTTCGTCAACAACTTTTCAGTTTCTCACCATTTTGTACGTCACTGTTTTATGTATGTGTGATACGTGGTGGATGGATACTCATAAAACGCACAAACAGCAAACAGATAAGTACTTAGCTATTTCCCATATTTCCATATGCGCAAATTAATGAAATTTGTTGGTAGACACATTTCAATTACTCTATAAAAATTATTGACAAATGAAATAATTTTAAAAATATTTGATTTACACACACACACACACACAATCATAGAAATGTGTATACGAGTATGCGAGTATGCGAGTATTATATATACTTGTATTTGTATATGAATATATGACAAATTTAATTTATGTCATAATTATCTGTATATTGTGGGGATACAATTAAATGGAATTTATGAATTTTTGAATTTAATTTTATTCCTCATTTATCTTTATTTTTTTATTTTTTTTAAATTCGTTTTGATTAAGTGTGGAGGCATACAATAAAATAATTAAATGAAAACTACAGAATAAAAGTAAAATACGTACATATACATATAGTATACACATCAGAAAAACATGAAACATATTTGACATGCAAATGGAAAATAAATTGAATTGAATTTCATTTAATTTTGTTTCGTGTTTACGGTTATAGCTAGCTAGCTAGCTAGCGATATAGTAGAGAGTATGTACAAGTTTCTTTTAATTTAATAATATTTTTTTTTTATTTTTCTGTTTTTGTTATGAAAAAATAATGAAAAACACAATAAATTTTTCGCTTTTCTTTCAAAAAATTAATTTCCTATTTAATTTGATTTTGAGTAGACATCATAATAGCACTTATATGCTACTACTGTTACGTACACTTTACATAAAATCAAAAGTAAGTATAAAAATGGTGTGTGTATATATGTACAAACATAACCTAAAAAGTGAAAAAAACATTATACTTTAGTTGCGATAGAAGAAAACATTACAATTATTTAGAAATTTTGTATAGAATTTTCATAATTTGAATTTTCATAACTGTATTTTACGTATATTTTATGTAGGTACCAAGTATACCAACTATGAGTGTCATTATGTCATTTAAAAACACATTAAAAAAATAAAAATATGTTGTATTCGTATTTCTGTGTGTTTTGTTTTTATTTTTCCTTAAATTATAAATGTATAAAGAAGCAAAACCTTTCCTTTTTCGGGAAAAAAAATTATTGAAATTTACCTAAAATATTAATTAAATTTCATGTTTACATTTTTTTTTTCTTTTAATCTTGTAATTTTTATTTAAACTTTCCGAAATGCCGAAACCACCATCATAATATACATAATATTCTACGATAGACATTACCATACAATAATAATTCATTCATTCGTATTTGTCATTTTCATAAAGTAAATTGATGATATTTATGATTTTCTTGTTTTATAAACATAAAGATTCACCCAACATTTTTTTTGTTATTTAGTATAATATGTGTGTTTATTTTATTTTTTGCTTTTAAATTTTTTATTTTGTTTTTTATTTTGTTTTTTGTATTTTCTATATTTTCCGTATACTTTTCATTTTGTGACATTAATTTTCGATTTTAATGCGATATTTACTCATATTGCATGAGTACAATATTTTATAAAATTTAAACAAATTAAAAAGTAAGTATATGTGTGTACATTTATATGAAGATGAATAAGCTATAGTGTTTAATTTGTACAAATGCACATAGTCGTACATATGTACATACTTTTTTTACGTGTGTACAGAGAATGTTTATATTTATAGAGTTATTCAGGTACAGATAATAAAAGAGAACTGTTTAAATATACCAAAGGTATGACACAAATACACTGGCGAAATAATGATAAACTTTACAAGTTTGTAAAATATATTTTGTAAAAAAGATGAATTTAAAAAAAAAAAAGATTTACAGTAGCATGCAAAAGTTTTATAAAACAAATACAAAAAAAAAAAAAACAAAACCGCAATATAATCATAATATCATTTATAACTTTTTGTGTGTATGTATGTGTATGTGCATGTAAATGAATTCATTTTGTTATGTATACATGGAAAGTATATGAACATGAACAATGAATATAAATGTACTTAATAGAGTAGAATCTCGCTAATCCGAATGCCGATAATCTACGCATTTTCGAATAAATATTTTTTTTACGAATGGGTGGTTGGTCATATTAGTGTGGGTATCTATATAGTCCGAATATTTGTTTTAAGTTGGTTTCTATAAACCAAATTTCAAAATACATGATCATAAAAATTTTAACTGGGGTGGGTTCATGTAGGGTGATTGGTGATAGTTAAAAAGTGATCACCGAAAAGTAATTGTTCGTGTAAGGTGGTCACCAAAAAAGTGATGGAATCTGAAACGCGGCGAATTCCAGAGTATATTTTTTATAGTTGTCAAACGTCAATCAAAACAAATAAAAATTTAAACTGTGAATAAGAATAAAAGAGAATTCAATAACGTTTTCGTCTATAGCATTTTTTATTTCAGATTCTGAAAATGAATCTCAAATAAAAATAATTAGGAGAAAAATGCGAGATAGCAATAATCTCTTGTAATTACCGGATGTTCAGTTGCAATTATTATTCATGGAGAATTTCATTGTAAAAATAACACAATATACATATTTTAAATTACAAAATTATTTAAATAAATTATATACCGTCAACAGCAAACACCAATTGATTGTATGTAATTATATGAGTATTATTTGGTTAGGTAGAAGAAGAATAATAGTAAAAAATAGAAAAGTGACACCTCAAATGCTATCATCTCAAAGTGATAACATTTGCTGATAGTTTTTGGTGATTGTCACCATACGTGAACGGAAATTTGTGGTGAATATCACCAATCACCTTACGCGAACCTACCCCTGATTTTTAAATTTGTTCAATTTGAAGGAGCACCACACAAAATTTGACGAAAGTATGTTATTTTTCTTAATGCACATTATGCATAGTACTGCTTGTATTTATGCACTTTTCAACTCGAGTTCATCACAATTTGAAAATTTTAGATGAATAAAACGGGGAAACTTCCGAATTTAGCTAGATTTTTTTTAAAAAACATGTAATTTTATCTTTGAGTCGTTATATCTCAGGGCCGACTTATTATTTCGCGACAAAATATATTTCGTTAGAAAGAGGAAAAAGTTCTTTTTAAACTGCAATATCCCTTATTATTCTGCATTATTCCAACAAATAAATATAAGGGTTTTTGTGAATTTTTTGAAAATGTTTTAACGGTATACTTTTCTCCCAAATATCAAATTTCCGCAAACAAGGACATATATGACACATTAAAGAGGACATCCCAAAGTACCGTTCTGAAAATTTCCTGTTTTGATATCACGAGCAAGCGATTCGAAAGTTCAGCCGAATAAAACTAGAAAGTTCTAAGTAAAAAACTGTCACTGTAGAAACATCAACAGTTTTGATTACAAAAACAAATGAAAGTTGGAATTAATCAAATAGTCATACTGCTACTAAACCAATAGACGCAATTGAAGTAGTTTCTGATGAGGATGATTTAAAAACTTTTAATAATCCGGATTAGTCTCAATACTAATTAAAATTAAATCCGAATTATCGATATCCTACTGTATTAATGTAGTTATTGCAAATGGTAAAAAATATCTTGACAATTTGTCATCTTTTTAAAAACTTCCTTAAAAATTGTATCTCATTAATTTTGCAGAAGATAACTTCTTGCTTTTACAAAATGTTATCTACATATATGTACAGTTTTTTGTTTCTATACTATTTTCATTTTTATCATATTTTTGTTTTTATTTGAAAAATTTTTTTGTTGCTTTTTCTAAATGATATTTCTGTGATTTTATTTTAATTTTAATTTTTTTTTTGGTTTTTATTTATGTTTTAATTTTATTTTTTTGGTTTTAACAATTGTGTTTTTTGGTTTTTTAGTTATAAGTATAAGTATTTTATTTTTTTTTTATTAATTTTTTTTTTGGTTTCGTTTATGTTTCAAAAAATAAACCGACAAACGATTACACGATTACATTACAGATTATAGTGTCTACTATTATGTGTAGAAAATTATTTGTGTAGATTTAGTTATAAAAAAAAAAAAAAACAGCAAATCGCAATCGGTGGGTTTACAATTTTATATACACGAACACGAGTATGTACATAGGATACATATGTACAGATAATTACTTAACACTATAGAGTGTAGATAATATGGTAATTATTTTGAATAAACATAAATTTTTATTAAGTATGTAAGTACTTTACATATATGCATAATATACATACGAGTATATAATGTAAGTATGTACTATACATATAGTATAGTACAGGGTTTTCCAATAGGAACGTCAGAACTTTAAACAGCCATAACGACAACACTGATCGAAATGTCAAACTGAAGCTTTGATTGGTGTACTCAGTACTGTGTGACAAGAGATTATGCCAATTTATTACCAAAATGCCTGTTCAGTTCACCGTACGTTTCGTGCATTGCAAGAAATCTATGGTCCACATAATCGACCAACCGAACGTTCTATTTATCGTCTCATTGAAAAATTTGAAAGAACTGGTTCAGTTGCAGATGAATCAAACTCTGTACGTCACCGAACCGCCTTTCAGCGGAGAATATCGGAGCTGTAAGCTAGAGTGTAAGCGAAGATCCGAATCTCTCTGTTCCACGTCGTTCGCAAGAACTCGGCCTATCACAGACGACCACGTGGAGAATTTTGCATTATGATCTTCATTTAAAGCCTTATAAAGTTCAAATAACTCAAGAACTCAAACCAACTGATCATGGTTTGCGTCGAACTTTTGCTAATTGGGCTTTAGAGCAGTTGGAAGCCGATCCAGATTTTGGGAAGAAAATCATCTTTTCGGATGAAGCGCAATTCTGGATCAGTGGGTTTGTGAATAAGCAAAACTGTAGGATTTGGGCTGAGGAAAATCAACAAGCGATTCACGAATTGCCTCTTCATAGCCAGAAAATTACCGTTTGATGCGGTATTTGGGCTCGAAGCGTGATCGGGCCTTATTGTTTTGAAGATGAAAGTGGAAATCACGTAACTGTGAATGACGAGCGCTACAGGAATATGATAACAGAATATTTTTGAACTAAACTGGAAAATGTTGACATATACAATGTTTACTTCCAACAAGATGGTGCAACACGTCACACATCTCGTCAGACAATCGACTTGTTGCAAGAAAAATTTCCTGGACGAATTATTTCAAGAAATGCTGATGTAAACTGGCCGCCAAGATCGTGCGATCTAACGCCCTTGGACTTTTTCCTAAGGGGCTATTCGAAGTCTTTGGTCTACAAGAATAAGCCAAGAACGATTCGCAATCTTAGACAGAACATCACGCGCCATTGAAAATTTACCACGCGATATGTGTGAGAAAGTAATGGAAAATTGAGTCTCAAAACTGCATTCAGCTAGATGAAGTCGAGGAGGACATTTAAACGATATTATTTGCAGAACGTAATAATGTAATCGATTGTTCTTCAAAATAATAAATAAATCACGTAAATATCACTTGCAGTTATCATTGTGTTTTACTTTAAAGTTCTGACGTTACTATTGGTAAACCCTATATAATATAGTTTATTATGTTTTATTATAATAATTATTATTTATATTTTTATTTAATATATACGCGAGTACTAATTTTTATCATTATTATTATTATTATTTGTTTTATTATATTATCGTTTTTATTATTACACAGTCGTATCGCATCGTTAATATTTTTCAAAAAAAAAAAAAGCATTTTTTCAAAACTCTACTGTAAATGGGTAGAGGTGGTAGAGGTATGATAATGATTATTTAACATATTACAGATAGTATATGTAATCCTGTAATCTAATAAGTACACATTATGTATGTATGTGTGCATATAGAAAGTAAATCTTAGTTATTTAATCATTTTTTCCTACACGTTTTATGTTATATTAGTTGTCGCTTTTATTTTGTATTCTTTTTAAAAATGCATACATGCACATGTATCGAGTATATAATATCATGAATAACGAGTACCAATAAGACTATGACTTTATCTGTAAAAAAAATATTGTTTTATTGTAAACATAATGAAATTTGTCGTGTTTAATTGCATTATTTGCATATCTATCTAACTAAAATCTAGTTGATGTTAATAATTTTTATGTGAATATCTTACTTTATATAATTGTACATATAAAAACATGTAATGTGACGTATTTATGATGACGGTATGACATGACTGTCTGTCTGTACTCTGTATAATATACCGCACCGCCATCATAATACCGAAAAAATGCTGCAAATACTACATAACTGAGCTGAACTGAACTGAGACTGAAACGAAACTGAAACTAAACTGAAACGATTAAAATTCCATTTACATAGATTTTGATGAATATTGTTTTAAATGTAAATTTTTATTGGTAGTTACGACGGACGTACTTAACTAAAAATTTCAAATAAAAGGAAAAAGTTTTTAAAGAAAAATTAAATTTTATTAGATTTTAAAAGGAAGATACATAACAAAATTATCATATATCCATATCGATATTTAAAATAGGTGTAGGATGAAATACAGATGGTATAGGATACGAGTAGCCATAATCTCTCAACTTTGGGCTGATTTCTTTGCATTTATTGTTAATTTCGATTGAATTAAAACGTAAATTACGAGTACACTAGCAAGCAAATTGAATAACTTCAGATAGATTTCAAATTCCTTTCATACGATATCGATAAATATACATCTCAGAATTAAAGTGTATTGTGCCTTGAATAATTATGCTTCGCAATAATTACAATTGCATAGATTTTTTTCTAGAATCCAGCCTGCATTTTTGGTAAAAAAAAAAACTTCAAGTTCAATTGAAATTAATTAATTGATCAAAGGATTGAAGAGATAATATTATTCCTTTTCTCTGATAACTTAATTTATTCACCATTTTAAAAAGTTTCCCAGCCAGTTCATCAATGACCCTTCTTACACAATAATTTGTACTATAAAGCCATGACCTTTTAGTATATACACAGAGATGATAGACAAGAGAATCATTGCAATATAGAATTGACCAGATTGAAATACACCTATATAATGACAGTAATATACGTACGAGAATAATATAATCAAGAGAATTTCTATATAAAATATTATACTCTTGTCACCTTAACCTAGATAAATGATCCGATCCTTATTTCGATGAATTAATCAAATTCCCTTAAATGACATCGAAAATAATTTCTATTAAATGCTATAGGGATCGTATTAAATTTGAAAATTTAAACCAATACTCGTACTCATATACATACATACGTGTATATGATGATGTATGGCAATTTTATATTAGATACTGAGATCCTATCTAGAATAACACTAAACAAGAGTTGTGTATGTATATTTACTGTACTCTACTGTATATGAAATTTTCAAATTTTATATATTTTATGTTCAATATATAAAATAAATAAAGGATATAATAATTATATGTATTTTCATGTAAATTTTATATAAAATCTTTAACAGGAAAATTAAAACGGAACCAAATTACAATGGACAATTTAAAAAGTTCTAAAATAACACAGAGACGAAGAGAAAATACATATAACATAGAACACAATTTTAGATACACACACGAATACATGTACCTACATACTACATATATATTCATTTTCCTACATATAGTAAGGATAATAAACGTTTCTGTTCATCTTTATTTTTGTTTGCTTTTCATTCTCTTCTCTTCATGTTATTCTTGTTCTTCTTATATTATTAATTTTCTTATTCTTGTTATTCAGATAATAAATTTTAAATTTATATCCCACGATATACGATATTGGGTATATACGACATAAATGTGTGTGATGCTATGATGTGATGGGGTATGTACTATGTATGTACTTCTTTTTCTTCTGAATTTATGTACAAACAATGAATAAAACATATTTTTCTCTTAATACTATCATCCATTCATTCATTTTTCTTTCAGTTTACTATACAATGAAAATATTCTAACATATAATCGTACATGAATGAAGGTAGGTATAAGGAACATCACAGTATATAAATTTCTTAGGTTCGTTTGCAAATAAATACTAGTACGAGTACATGCAGATACAGTATACTTGCATGCATAAATACGATATTTGTAGGAGTGTGTACGTACAACTTTCTTGTACAAGTATAGTAGTTTTGTGTGTATTGTAAACTTAACTTTTTGTTTATATCACTTGCATTCAATGTTTTGTATATAAGATGTTATGTGTGTATGTGCATTTATATACTATACATATTCGGACGTTTAGATTGTATGTACGAGTATATGTTTGGTTGCATAAAATATATTCATAAAATATGATTTATGATAAAATTATTCAAAATAACGTTTTAATGGTGAATTCATTTATTTCTCATATAATTTATCATTTTGTTAGAATAAATATATGTACATACTTGGACTTGTATACTCGTATATGTATACATGTTTATGTACTTGTACTTTGTACAGAGATATTACTTGCATAGATACAGTACGTAAACAAGAAATTTATGTGATAGATATTATCGTATGTAGATGCTATTATATATCTTATAATCTGCATATACTTTATAAACTGTACATATATGTATATAGGAAATTTAGGATAACACATATAACATGAAGAACTTTTTTTTTCTTTTATTTTTTTTTTTTCTATATTTAGATATTTTTGTTAAGAAAATTTCGAGAAAAAAAAAACAATTTAAAAATATCAAAAACAACAACAGAGAACAACATCAGCTATAACAAAGAACAAAAATTTCGTTGTACAATCATGATTTTTGTTGTTGTTCCTATATTTAAATGTTGTTTTCATTTTGCATTTTTGTTAAATCTTTTATTGTCATATCAACTATAAAAATTTCAGATCGCCTCAGGTAATTTACTGTTTTATTTAATGAAGAAAACTAAATAGAAAAATGTACATAAATATGTATTTTGATTATTACCCAGATCAGAAGCCATCATCAGAAATTGTACTACAGAACGTATCTGAATATTAAATTTGATGATATTGTATAGAGAAAGTATATAGAATAAAAATCTTCTGATATCATCATAATTATAATATAAATGATTTTGTGTATAAAAAATGAATGATTTAATGTCCGGTGGTCTGTCTACACTACAACCTACAAGTACATGAAATGGTACATAAAATAGTAGGTATATTGTTTATAATTATTTATGAATATGAAAATGTATGTAACTTCAGATGAATGTGTATAAAATATTGAATAAGTTAATAAATTATTTTTATCTATCACATTCGAAAAATCTAGAAAATTATTTTAATGACTATACAATAGCCTATCTTTTTCAGATGGATACTGACTGATAAATGTGGTTTAGTTTTAAATACCAATAAATTTAATTTATCTACAGCACCTAGCACCAATGCATATAGATGCGACTACATATACTGATCATTCGCTTAGACCATGTATGTATATAAACAATCACTTATGAATGTATACATTTTTCTATAGTATAGAGTACCTGCAATGTATGTACGCATCAAATGTATGTATGCGTGTATCTGATGCATGGAATATTATAAATTCATTATTTTCGAATATAATAATTTTTATGCTTTTCTACGCGGTTAATTTAAAATACATATATTTTTAATTCCATAATTTCTCAAATATTATATGATGACGATTAATTACTACAAATAATTTTTGATTGTAGTCAATTTGTTTTTTAGATAATGTGATTGAATATTATAATCTGCATACTTTCGAAAATATATATAAAAATATTATATAAAAATGTATACATACTATACATACTTAAATATTTGATCCATCTATAGTCACTTTCATTATTTCATTTAAATTCAATTATAATATTATATATACTGGACCAATGTGATGTACTCGTATACTCATATTGTATATGTATCGATATTTAGTGAAGTCCATATCGCCATATCTATGCTTGTAGTATGTCTGTATGTTGAAAATAATTTCAAATGCAAAATCTACAAATATTTATGCTAAATATTTTCTTATGGCAATGAGTACATTAAAATACACACGTACACAAGTATATAAATATATAGAGAAATTATTGCATAAATTTATTATCTGTATATTAAATCATTTTAAATATTTTATTATCATGATAATTATTAAGGAAGAAAATTTAACGAGAATATGCTCACTAAAATAAAAAAAAAATCACTAAAAATTATGAGAAATAATGAATCTTTTTTTTTATTTTGAAGTTTTTTAGTTCATTTTTATTATTAAGTATTTTGTAATTAATACGAATACGCGATTACATTCAAATTTGAAGAGTTATATTACATATAGGAAAGTATTTATTACCAAACTATAAATTTTGTACGATATGTACGAGTAATAAATGTATTATATATGGGGCAACAGATATTATCGGAATTTTTTTTTTTTTTAAAGAAATTTTATTGAAATTTATGTAAGAGAGATGGCGGATTAGATTCTTTAAAGTGATTTCAAGTTACGCCGCCATAGACACAAATAATATTTTTGTTTTTCGTTAATTTTGTGCACTCCTAATATCTGTTATGAGTTTAGATCTTCGAAATCTTTCTCTTCTGTAGACACCGATGTTATTGTTGAAAAATTGTTGCCTATAGTTCATAAAAAAGTGTGAGGCTATGAAAGAAGAATACTACACCTAGCTATAGGGAGCATGGATTTTGGGAAAATTAAAGCTTAATTTCATAAAAATTATTCTCGTATACATGATGAGTACTTTTTTGACACTGTGACGTGGGCTACAAAAATATAACCAGCAATATAATCACAAAAAAATTATATGAAAATTAATTTTAATTACCATCTCCATAACTATAACAAGTCACAACTTATAATTGCTATAGTTCGATGTGTATAGTGGATGAATTTTGATATTTTCTAAATTTACATTACTAAATTCTGAAAGCGATACATACCTTTATATCAGAATCACCAACATGTGTGCACTTGAAAAAAAATTCAAAGTTTAAATTTAAATTATTTTTGGCGATAATTTCAAAATTCACCACAGTAACATACGAAAATGCATACATTCCACATTACTTTTGGGCACAAATTTAGATTATGACCCATACTTTTTTTGTGTTAATTTCGTTTTTAGAGTACAAATACATAAATTAAATTAAAAAATATATTTCATGAAATTATAAACTGGATATACATACAATCTTCCAGCAAGACCTACCTACTATATATAACTCATTGAATATCATATTCAGAATTTATTTTGCATAATATTTTGTTCGAAACTTGTTAATTGCATTATTTGTAATTTAAATTTAAAATTCATATTCATAATCGCAGAGGATTTTATTTTTTTTTTGTTAGTTTAATGAATGTGGCTTGGTTGGCCAAGTTCAACGCTACACTCTACGTATGCATGCATTCTGTTGTTATTTTTCATTTCCTAATTTTGTGTATACATACATATATCATTCGTTCATTCATTATCGTTTGTTCATTCTTTCAATTATTTATTTTTATTCATTATGTATTCAAAATATTTTGTGTTAAAAGTGTGTGTGTGTGTGTGTGTGTGTGTGTGTGTGTGTGATTACATCAATATTTCCATATAATACAAATAGCAGATGATATCATTAAATTTTATCATTTTATTTACCAAAAACATTTTTTTTTTACATTTTTATTTATGATTTGTGTATGTATGGGAAATGACAAAAATAAAAATAAATATTAAAAAAAAAACACACACAAAAATCCTAAAAACACTAAAAAGTCAAAAAAAAAATGTCAACAGATCTCCTACTGTCATTTACTAGGTCATTCAAAAAGTTCGCAGCCTTATAATGAAGCAGTATGAATTTATGAGCCAAAATACAATTAATCTTCAATATATTCCCCCATAAGCTCAATGCATTTTTTCCAGCGATTTTCCAATTCATTTATATCCCTTGCCTGAAAGATTTTCCTCGAGACCTCCAAAATACTCTTCGACAGCTGTTATGACTTCTTTATTTGATGAATAATACTTACTACGTAAGAATTTTTTGAGATTTGGAAATAAATGAAAGTCAGACGGAGCCAGATCTCGTGAATATGGTGGATGCTCCGACAATTCGTAGTGTAGTTCCTTTAATTTAGCCATTGCAAGGACACCTTTGTGTGCTGGTGTTAAATGATTTTTTTTTTTGTAATCCTGGTCTCTTCTCCATAATTTTTGTGTCTAATTGGTCTAAAACATTTGAATAATATTTTCCTGTTATCGTTTTACTCATCTGAATGTAATCAATTAGTAAAGTCCCCTTTGCATCCCAAAACAGATTTTGGAGGGATTCTTTGAAGATTTTGAGAGCTTTGGCTGCTTTGGGGCCGAGCAGCCGGGCTCGATCCACTCTGCTGTTTGTTGTCGCAATTCAGGATCATGTTAATAAATCCAGGTCTCGTCCATGGTCAGAATTCAACGAATACGGCACCCTTCTTGTCAATAACTTCCTCATACCTAATTCACTAGTTAAGATACTATGCATTGATCCCAGTTGAGATGCCTGTTGCCCCAGCTAAATTAACCACAGTTATTCGGCGGTCTTCCAAAACCAAATCATGAACCTTGTCGATAATTTCTGGTGTGGTTGCTGCTTTTGGACGTCCTGAACGTGGATCATCATTGATGTATGTACGGCCGTGTTTAACTAGAGCAACCCATTTTTTTACAGTTGCATATGAAGGAGCACTGTCTCCTAATACGTTTACCATATCATCAAAAATTTCTTTCCCACTTAATCCTTTTTTAAACAAATATTCAATCACCGCACGATTTTTCAAATTATCCATTTTCTGAAAACAAGCCAAGCACGTGTAATTTAATCAACTGTTTAAACTAAACTATTTGATAGATTGATCTGGAATTTATGTTACGTTTATATGAAGGACTAGAGTTGCCAATACGAATAAATTTTTGTTTCTAGAAATGTCACGTATGCGTTAGGCTGCGAACTTTTTGAATGACCTAATATGTAGTTTACACTTTGAAAACATATAAATAAAATATTTATCTGTACATACTGTGATTTCGAATATGTAACTCGTATATTAAATTATATTTTTGAAAAATTTTAATTGACATTTTTATGATGATACCGTATATGATACTATGCACTGAGATATTCGATACCCTAGATCACCTCAGCTAGATACCATAATTCTGAAAGCAAGCTACACTGTGTACGAGTATATGCGATAATACTTTTGATATTACAAACAGTTGGGTAAATAATTTCGTACACGAGTATACGAATAGTTCAGATGCTTTGGAAATGTTGTTAATAATATGAAGTGAATTAAAAATGAAAATTTTGATAAAATCCTATCTTCAGTACACATCTAGAGACTACCAAATTAGAATTTTTAAATATCACGCGGTAAGAAAGACAAAATTATATGGGTTTGATACCTACCAGAAATGCACAAAAACCAAATCCCAACATCAGACTACTGTCGCCCAAATCGATTTATAATTACGAGCTCGATCAGTAATGTATGTACATGCATGTGGATGATGCAACTTGTAGAATTATTGATTCAAATATTGATTATTGGATGAATATAGAATATTTATTTGAATGAGTTTTTCAAGAAATAAGACGAAAATTAACTTTCCCCACATTCAAAATCAACAACTAAATAAAATCCTTCATCAACAAGCTTTTAATTATATTTCATATGAATTATATGCATTACGGTGCATTACGTACATGATTAAATTGGCTCGGTATGACTATAGGTAAGGCAATAGATAGATTTCCACAAGAAAATTCCTTTCCAATTTGTTCATTTCATCGTATAAATCATCTCAGACTCAGTGAATCACTTAACAATTACAATTTGTTTCGAAAACTAACAAATAATCGATAATTATCATTGCTACCATACCACTGTTATTTTGTTTCTAGTTTTTACATTTTTACTTTTTTTTTTGCAAATATTCGCGATGAATTCAGTTTCTGATATTAATTATGTTTTGAAAAATTTACTATATATCATTTCATTGCATATATACCTGAATCTGAATCATTTGTTTTTTGATGATTCTCTACTTCTTTTGCTTCATTATTATCATCATCATCTTCTTATTGTTATTATTAATATTCTTTGAATTCTTCTTCCTTAACTACTAACTATAACCATAACTAAATGATCTTTGAACTTAAGGTAGCATTATAAATATTGGCAAACAAAATATCATAAAAAATAATGACTTCATTTTTATTTATAGTACACTACTTCTCTGTTATAAATAACAGTAAACAATAAGCAAACAAACAAAAAGGAGTCACCACCACATTCAATACGAAATTATGAACACTATCACTGGTATACATGTTTACCATAGATCTAATAGGTACTCTTGGCTTCGTACTTTCGGATTTCGAAATTTGCACAGAAAACAGATAAAATCAAAAAATCAAAAAAGAAAAAAGTCAAAAATTGAAAAATTAAAAATCAGAAAACAAAAATAAAGAATTTCATATTTTTGATTATTAGTATAGCGTATTGCACAAAAATCAATAGAAAAAATACAATTACACAAACAGATGTAGTAGGTAGGTACGTAAAAAGTATATAATATATAGAGATGAATAATTTCCTCATAAATCGTGATTAGTATCCACCTCTTTTGTTTTAATTATTTTCCAATTAGAAGCAAATATGAAAATTATTAGTCCCGTCAATTATAATTCAAATTAATTCGATTTTGTAATAATTTTACGATCAGAGTTCATTCGAAATTATTATTTTATCATCACACAGTTATTAGTTATATTTGCAGTGGATGAATAATGATACAGGAAAAGAATTTTTTTTTTCTCCGAATTTTATCCTCTTATAGAATATTTCATTAAATTGATTAAATCCTTTATTCAACTGCAATTAATTACAAGACTCGGTACTAGAGATACCATCCTAATTCTCACTTGAACCAATGTAAAACTGTTAATGAAGTTCAAGATCAAAATTTTTATTATTAAATTGTTGATCACTTTTGTAATGTTTTAAATCGAAACACTCTGCATACTAATTTATGTGAGTTCAGTTCAATTTTTCATCAACGTTTTTTTTCACATTTTTTTGTTTTTAATTAATTTGTTAATAAATTTTTAAATGTCAGTTGCTCTATTTATTTTACATAAAATTCACTATATAGATTTCTATATTACTTGAATGAACCAGTTTTCATTATTTCAAGGTGCATTTTTATTAAGACACTGAATTACAGAATAAAGCAATGCAATTATCATAAATAAAGTTTTTTCAAGCATGTAGGCGCGCAGGGCAGGGCAGGTAACCTACTCGTAATTACAAACGCACTTTAACTGGTAAAATATTTTTCAATCGAAGCAATTTATTTCGTTTCAGGAAGACAACAATGTAAAATATAGAATCGAATTCATCGAGACAAAGAAATCAAATTGTCTCTGAATTCAAAAATTTTAAATTCGAACCAGTTTCAGTTTATCTGTTTCGTATCATTTATCTTCTTCATACTGGCAATGTTTAAGTAAATGTACATACTATACGAGTACACACTTACATAAGTATACCTATAAATTACTTGTACAAATATCCTGTTAAATAATACAATCAATTTAATCAATAAATTTTCACATTATCATATTTCTTCTTTTGTGCTCTCAATTTTAATTTACTTTCGTTTTTATTTTTCTTAGTTTTTTACATACGTTCCTTCATACATATGTTCAAGATGAATTATTATTATATAGAACGTCATTTCGATCATCTCGCACAACAATTCTTTGTTTTTTTTTTTTTTTACTTGTTTTCGGTATTTTCAGTTTTTATTTTATCATTTTACTTAGATCAATAATTTGTCTTCATATTTTATGTACACTCAAATGATTTTGTTTGTTTCTTTTTTTTTTCTCAAGTGCTTTACAATATTTTTCCATTTACTTCTTGACACGTCCTTGAGAGAATTTATAGAATATTATTTTACAGCAAACGATAACCACAAGTTATCTATATAAATAATAGCTTGAGTATATTTTTCTTTTAAAAATATTTTTTGTTTTTGATTTTATTTTATTTTTTTTTAGAAAAAAATAGTTCATAAGTTTTTGAACATCTTCTATAGAACATGAAAATGAAACCCTTCTGGCCAGATATAGGTATAGGTATCATGTGATGAGGAGGAAGATAAACGAGTATAATTGAAATTGATTCGGTTTTGATCTAGTAAAAAAACCTCAAAAATGTCAAAATAATTGACAAATCGATGTTACACTCATAAAAATCATGTTAAATTTGAGTTGATTCTATTTTTAGATCCTTTCGTGTTTAATGCTTGTATAGGAAATGTATTTTCGTGTGCCATTATTTTATACTTTTTAGTGAATGGTATCTTCTTCTTGCTTGTTTTTTTGTTCAAGCGATTTGCACTTTGTAGCACTTTGTAACAATATCAAGGTTGAGCATGCATTCAAGAGGTTCATGTCATTGATGTATCTTCCATGAAAGATGGGCACATTGAAGAATTTAGAAACTTTCAAATCATCGCTATAACTTTAAATTCAGAATTTCCTATTGGATAAGACTATCTTTGATCTCAGTATCAAAAATTTGTTTGTAATTTGAGGAAGTATCACAAACAGTTTAAGCTTCTCTAATCATGATCTACACCACTTTACACACAAGATACTAGCACTGGCACTAGAGTATACCTTATTTAGAAATCCTGTTGAATGAAAGTCTAATCCGTCTAATTTTTTTTTTCTACCAATCGCGATACCTGTCTCACTATTGCTTAAGCAAGCCATGCATGCATGTATTTTGATTGCGCACAGTAGATCGTGAAATGACAGAATCCAGATAAAAATAAAAGATATGTAAGATAACGATTAAAAAATTCCATACATTCTCATGCTATTATAAAAGTAAAAGACATCACCATCATTATTTTGCAAAATTTCCTTTTTTCTTCCGGAAATTTGCAAATTCACATTTCGTTAAAAAAAAATTGTTTTACTTTTTTCACAAATTCTTGACCTTTTCTATTGTGTTTATGACCGACTTCTAATTCATTGTACACTTTCCCCTTTTCTGTTCATTTAGTGTACATATATGTATATTACCAAAGGTGATATAATATTATTTTCAGTTTTCATTATCAAAAGTTTCAATCAAAATTCATTTTTGTTTTGAATCATTTTTTATTCATTCATTTATTCAGATTTGTTCATTCATTTTTGAGTTTTTCTTTTTCTTAATGATTTTGGATTTTGTTCAATTTGTAATCATGATGATGATGACGAAGAGATTATTTACGCCTATCGCTATATGAAATTTTATTTGTAAAACCTCTTATATCTTATTGTCATTTAAAAATTCCACGCGATTAAAAATGAAAAATGGAAAAAAAAACATTGCTTTATCTTTCAAATTAAATCAAAATCTTTCTACAATAATTTTGAACGCAACAATATCAATGAATTGAAAATGAAACTGAAAAAGTACACAAGAAATTAATTTTATCGTGAGAATTGATTTAAAAATTTGTTACCTCCCTAGTCACACAAAAAAAAAAAAAAATGAGCCGTTGTCGGCAGTTTTATTTTAATTTATTTTATTTTTTCTGTCTGAGTATGCGTAGTGTGCTTTACAAAGGAAAGAGTATTTAAAAGAAGTCTTCAAAGAAAGATGATTGGTTCAATTATCGAAAATCGAATTATTTACTTCATTTTTCATTTTTTTGGAAATACGATTGACTGTATAAAATACTTATCTGCATTTTGCATAATAAGAAACCTTTTTATTAGCCAACATTGTTGTATTTAAATGCAGACTATAAATCATTCACAAACAAAAGGTTTTTTTTTTTTATTCAGGAATAAAATAAAAATTTCTTTTCAAAAAAATACTAAATAAAAAATAAAGACATTATTTCTTTTGTACATATTTTATATTATTGTGGAGAAAAATTGATAAAGAAATTTTGAACATTTTCTTCATTATTGATTTTATTCAATTTACAAAATAATTTTTATTAAGCGCAAAAACAGAAGTTACATACGATCACCACATATGTGTATATGTATTTTGAAATAAATATTTTTTATAAATTTTCCACTTTATGTTATTATTGTTTTTTATATACAAATTCACATGTTATCAGCTTCAACTTCAATGTTCAACATCAGATGATAATAACCGATATTATGGAATCAGATCACGTGCTACCGATCAACCATAGTAGAGGTAGAGGTAGAGGCATAGAGTATAAATTTTGTGGTTAAATAGATTGCGATCATGATTGTGATGACGATGATGATAGTGAGTGGTGATAAAAATCTGGAACTGATGTACGACAAACTGTATCCGTAGTCGTACAGAGTTGTGCAGTGTACTTTATTTGCATTTTTTGAGTACGTACAACAAGATCACATCACATTATAGAATTATTTGCAAATTGCAAACAAAATTCAAAGCCCATCAAAGATCTAAACCTGTTCATATTTTCAGACTGGATGACAAAATAAAGTGAGTAGAATGAATGAATGAATGATTGAATGAGAAAGTTGTAAAAGTAAAAAAGTTTCCCAGAAAATGTATCATTTTACATTACATTTTGTGTGTACATAATCGAATCGTATATCAAAATGATCGACCTTGATCAATATGACAAATTTCATAATTCAAGTGAAAAAAAAAAAAAAATTTTTCTTTTCTTTCTTTTAAAAAAAATTCCTAAAAAATTTTATAAGTACTCGTATAACAATAAAAATAAAATTGATGAATATTTTTAAGATGCTATATAAAATGTACATACATATTTACGTACATTTTATGTTATATAAGCGATTACACATACTCATACTTAAGTGAAATCATGCAATCGTATATTCATATGAAAATGATAAAAGTAAAAATTGAATTTAAAAAAACAAATTGTATTTGAAATTAGTTAGTTAGTTATAATTTATAGTTTATTACAAATTTGTTGATATTTAAAACACATACGAACATATACTACATAAATGTGTATGTACATTTGTATGATCATTTGGCACATTTGTGTGTTTATATGCCGATATGTAAACATTTTAATAAAATTTCATTTTCGGTATTTTTATATATATATATCATAAAAGAAGAAAAAGAAGAAAAATATTGTAAGAATTGATGGTGTTTTGTTTTTTTTTTGTAGCTGATGGTATTTATGGAACAATGTTGGACTCCATTGGGAAAAAGTAAAGAAATTTGCTACAATTTATGAGTATAAAAAAATACGAAGAAATTAATATAAAAAATTATTTAATTTAAATTTTCAAGTTTTAAATAGCTCAGTATAGATTTAATGGAGTCAATAAAGACAAAAAAGGCAATTTCAGGAAGATTATTCAAAATCAGAAACCTTTCAAAGGGGGGAGGGAGGGAAATAAATATTTGCAACTTTATGCAATATTTTTGCAACTTATACAGGGTATCTCTCCTAGAATAGCCAGTCCGCAAACAGTAGATAGAGGTCTCATCGAGACAAACAAAAAATTTTACTACAGAGGGAGGAGGGGAAGGGGGGGGGGTTTATTTAATCTAAACTATTCAGCCGCTAGAGGGCGATAAAAATTGTTCGCACTTATTCTGCGAAACACCCTATAACAACTACGGTATACTAGCTAGAAAGTAGTTTAAGAAAAATGTGTAGGAAACTCTCTCCTCTCTTATAAGATACCTCATATGCTTCTCTACGTCTTTCCATTCAATAGTTATTGTGTTTTAAAGTTAGAATTTATTGATTTGTTGTTACTTTTTTCAGAGAACTACAGTCTGCAGAATCGCAACGCTATTTAAATTCTAGTTACCAAATCGAAAAGCCCAAGACCCCTGCTTCATTTTTGTTCTGTACAGTAAAGGTCTATCTCTTACAGTTTTTTCTTTATTTAATCTTCTTTAGTGTTTAAATTGTGTAAAATCGTGTAAAATAGCAAAATTTGTACTTATATATATGTATATGTTTGGATTCATTCTCATTCCGTTCATCAATTTGAGATCGAAATTAAAATTATTTGAATTTTCGACGCAACTTATTATACAATTTGAATTGAATTGATTTTTTCTGATCACTTGAATTTAATTTTTATTTTTCATATCTGATTATGGGTTTTTGTTCGCATTCAAATTCCATTTGTTGCATATTATGATCATCATTATTCATTATCATTACCTATAGGCCTATAGGTACCATCTATTATGGAATTTAGATTGAAATAAACGTGTGTAAGTACTCATGTACTTGTACATGTTACATACCTTGTCTACCTATACTCATAATCGTAATCATGATAAATATTATGATAAATATTATTTGTAAATTCTCATCTATAATAGGTGCTTTCGATTTGGCAATTTCAAGTGCTTGTGAGTAGAAAAGGTAAATGTCTGTGCTAAAACCATCTTCTACTCGCAGCTACTCATGAAAAATTTTTCAAGTAGCCGCTGCTAGTAGATGCAAGTAGTTACGAAAAAAATTTTTGTGTCGTTCGTTTTAACAATTTATCCTAGACACATTTTAGTACTCGCAAGTCTTGAAATTGCCAAATCGAAAGCACCTAATAATAATTATGATATTACCAATAATAAGTATGTTTTTATTGAATGATTGTTATTTGTTTTTAGTAATCATGATTGTTACATTTTCCAAATACAATCGTTTTTTTTTTTTTTTGTATCGAAACAATTTTTCATATTTCTATATTAGAGAGACATATTATATGTTTGTAAACATCTGATTATAAACTTGTTTGTCATGGCAAAAACATCATCAAATAAAAAAAACCATAAACATTTTTGTGATGTTCATTTGATATTATCCTCAATAATAATCATAATAATAATTAGAATCTCTCGTACATATTTACATCATATTACATATTAATAAAAAAAAATAATTAATTTATATGTAACCATAAATCAATTATAGACCTACTCGTATTTGGGTAAGTTTAATAAGTAAGTATATAGATTGTGAGGTAAAACAACAGTGAGGGCTAACTATTTAACTAAGTATTAGACAAATGAATGTAGAAAAAACAACACAAGATGTCTAACGTGTTTCTAGTTAATCAATTTACATTGATAGTTACTCTCATATTTTATCTGATATCTGATCATATAATCGTTCATATACCCAAAAACAAAAAAAAAAAAACAAAATTAATACAAATTATAATATACATACGTACAGATAATCTCATTATGAATATGAAAAAAGTAGATAAGATCATGTACGTTGTATGTTACATATACGCGGCGTCGTTGTTGTCTCGTAAATCCTTTCACAAAAATTGATTTAATGATCCAATTTCAATTCAATTTGATTTGTAGACAAATTGCGTGAACATTGCGCATATATGTACCTACATATGTAACATATGTAGATAAGAGTAGTAGATTCATGTGAGTGTAAAAAACGCAAATTACATGGATATTTAAATATTTTTTTCTTTTTCTTCTGTGGATAGGAGGAGGAAATACATACTCGCTCGAAGTACTTTCACATCATATGTATATCGGTTTTTGCCAGTACATGCATTTTAATTATGATGATACGTACATACGTAAGTACGGACGCGTGTAATTTTATTTGGTACACACACAACACATCATAAAACAAAACAAAAAGTTGAAAAAAAAAAAAAAATAATAGAAATAAACATTTGTAATGGAAGCTGTTCCACATATTTACGAATCGTACATGTATTTTCCGTCTTATTCTTCGTAACTTATTTATTTTCTTTTTATCTTCTGTTTGTAATTTTTTTTTTCTTTAAAAAATTGTTGTAACAAGCTGCGGATGGGATACCAACGACAAAAAAAAAATTTTATATTGCTGCTTCTTGTAATTTATTTATTTTTAGTTTTTTTTCCATTTGCGCATATAAAATTTACGAATAATTATCTCAAGATGAATTTATTTATTTCATTTGTACATTACATATGTATATGATGTTTTTATCTTTTATTTATCTTAATTATACATGATACAGTGAATTTATTATTTTACAAAAATATACGCATGATATGAGGAATTCTCTTGTTATGGAAAACTATGTGACAGAAAGTTGTTTTATTCTTCTTCCATTTGTATATTAGCACACACATGAATCAATAAGTCGCCAGACTGAAAAATGTTTATTTATTCATTAACATGATAGTCATTCTCTAAGTGCCATACATTCATACAACCGCTATTCTCACTTTTCTATGCCGGCCATGAAGTACTATTTAATTTCGGTCTCAAAATAGATGTTATTTTCGGCAATTACTTCTTTATTGAATTCAAATATATTTTGCTGATGCATCTTTTTGAAAACTGCGAACAAGCAATAATTGGTGGAGGATAAATCTGGAGAATATGATGGATTTGGAAGTAATTTAAATTCTAATTCGTGCAATTTTGCTAAAATCGATCCGTTTTTGTTTTTACTACATCGAACAAATACGGCAACCATTTGGAAAAAAAATTTTCATGCTCAAATGTTTGTTATATATCGTGTAAATGCTACCAAACATCCATAATGTTTTGTGCAGGAAACATGTTTTCTCATTTGGTCGACCAGAGAGTTGAACCTCTAAAGTGGTTGTACGACCGCGTTTGAAATCAGCATACAACCTACAAACTGTTGTAGGTATATTTGATGGAGCACAACAGTTCAGATAATACTTTTCAATTTTGGAAATTCCGGAAACATACCTGACTCTCAGAAGACTTATTAATGTTGATTAATGAAGAATATTTTTCCAAGAAATTGTTGTTTTGATAGTTAGTCTCGGGACTTATTGATTTGTATCTTGTCCTATAATTTCAGACATATAATTCTTCAAAACAGAATCTCATTTAATTGTATAAAACCACAAGACATTCGTATAAAAATTTATTAATATACAAAGAAGATTCTGCTTCTTACAAATTCATCTTTTTATTTGAATTCAATGTTAAATAATGTATGGTGTAGTTGGGAAGAATGAAAGATTTATAAATAGAATTTTATATAAAAAAAAAAATATTTCAAGGTCAAATTGTAGCACAAAAAAGAAAACAAAAAGAAAAACATTTCGATAACATGCCACTTGTCTATTAAACCAAAAGTAAAAGTTAATAAATAAGAAGAAAAAAACAAAAGATTTAGACACGAAACTTGTTTCAAGTATAATTTATTTTCAATATATAGTAATGTAATCAATGTTTTTATGTGTTTTCATTTTTATGAATTTTTTAATTTTTTTTTTTTCAACATAAAATTAAGATAAAAATCTATTTATTTTATATTTAATTATGTGAAAATTGATTTTCTGTCATTCAAGACATGTATGTAATGTACACTTGTCTGTCAGATGGTGTCAGTATACAAAAATAAGACAGAAAAAATGAAATGTAAAAGAACATTTTTGATGCTAATAACACACAGATTATAATGTCACTTTTAAACGTGTGTAGTTTGTGTAGCCTAAATACAATAATAACCGCAATTTAAGGAATATTTTATCATAAATTTATTTCAATTATAATACGTAATTATTGTTAAATTGGCAGGCAACAAATTTTATTCTATACAGAAAAGAAATGATGTCAGAATCAAATAATATATTCATCATCGCATTAATTGTTAGCATATCGCTTTCTAAAAAAAAAGAAAAACTTTTCGATAATAAAATAATAATTATGATTACAGAAGAAAAATATATTATTTCATTAGTTTTGTTTTCAAATAAAAGAATAAAACATGATAATTTTTATAACAAAAGCCAGCCGTTTTTGAGTAAAATAAAAGTGAAAGTTTTCATTATTGTGAATCGGAAAACAATAATTCTAAAATACCACAAATTCTCGTTTACATATACGGCGCACACATATACTAACTCATTAATATGAAACGAAATTCAATATAATGAAAATGAACATTATACATACGCAGATAATAACTGGTATTGATTCATTCAAATCAAAAATGATTTATTCTACTTCTACAAAGATACACAAAAAGCTTATTATAAATACTTTCAGTTACTTTTCATGAAATATTAAAATGAATTCTCAAAATTATTAATGGGAAAGAAAATGAAAAACCAAAAAGACGTCTATATTCAAATTAAAAAAAAAAAAATAAATCTAAAATCATGGTTATTTAAAGTTTTTTTTTTGCGAAAAGTTTACAAAGTGATTCTTTTGCAGATATTTGAGTTTTACCACATTCTATGTTCTATTAAGTTATTCTATACATAGTTAGAAAGTAGGAGGAAATTTTTCATTTTCCTTTTCTTTCCTTTTTTTTTTTTTCATTTTTGTGAGAAAATGCTAGTCATGTCTTCGGAAATCTTATGTCTTATCTAGTACGTAAACGTACTTAATACATTCATGAACACATAGTTTAGAAGATCTTTCTAATTTTCTTAAAGAAAAATAAATATAGAAAAGTTTTGTGATTTATTTTTACTTTTTTTAGTTTTTTTATTTTTTGTGGAAACTATTCAAAAATATTTAACGTTAAAAGATTCTTTGTACACGATACTGTAACGTATCTGTATCATAGTACACTAAGGACAAATCACATATGTAGACTATGTAGGAAACTATATAAAATTTAAACTTTCTGGTATCTACGTACATACTTCGATTCACTTATATACTTACTTGTGTATATAGATACCTTTTGAAACTTTTAAACACTCTACCATAGATATACAAAACTCCATAAATGCGATAGAATGTACAAAAACACAAAAAAAAAAAAAAAATTGTTCACCTTCAAATTCATTATTAATATTGTGTGTGTTGTGTGTGGTTTTTTCTTATCAAACTTTAATAGGAAAATTGATATGAAATCTTATAAAATAATTTTCATGTTTTTATGACAAAGTTTTTTCTTGAACACAAAAAGAAAATATAAAATAAAACAAAAGAATAACAAAGATTCCATATATACGAAAATGAAAATATTTATACAATAATACATGCATGCGTGTATTTTACACAAAATTTTTGTAATTATTGCATTATTTAATTGTAAAAATCTATACCCATGAAAATTAAAATCCACTCATAATTGTGGTGTTAAAAATGCTATAGGCAGATGTTAAAGTTAACGTATCACGTATATGTAACAAAAAAATTAAAGAATTTCACTTATGACAATTATTTTAAGTTAATATGATATGAATGAGCAAACAAAAAAATGATGTAAGTTACATTATACGAACAACCTTGAAAATGCAGATTCTACTATATATGATACATATTATGCGTCTGTCACGCAATCGGATGGAATGTGTAACGCCATCATTTAATAATGGCTCTGATCTGATAAATCTAACACCTAACTAAATATGTAGCTAACTACTAACTGAATAAGTAAGTAACTTGGTAACTAAGTAAATAGTTAACTGATGGCTTACACCGCAAAAGGAAAGGTATACATATACATTACATCGTATACGTAAATGTAAGAAAGTCATTCCACTTTATTGGACTTTCATATGCTTGCCGGTAACCCGTAAAAAAAAAATGAAAATGAAGATTGAAGACGAAGAAAATGCTGATGATAATGATGATGGAATTTCTTGTTTTGTAGGAAAAAAGTTAAAAGTATCGAGTGTATTGGTCAGTTGGTCATTCGTACGTGGGTACGTGTATTCAACGTAAGTACATATATTAAGTCGACATGAATACAAACTTACATTTCACATTTCTACATAACTGAATAAAATTTTGTTGATTGTATTCTCGTTCGGATGTGTATAGTCGTTCGATTACATGAGCAATAATTATTATTTAAAGAGTGATTTTTTAAACGTTTGGTTTTTAATTAAAAAAAAAAAAAAACAGGAAAATTGAAAAAAATTATAAAGTTTTTATTGGGGATTAAAAATCAATCCTTGCCATTTATTTTTTAAAGATTATTTCATGTAAATGTTGGCCACGACTACGCTTTACATGATCCATACGAGAAGTCCAATTTTGAGTTATGTACTTTTTCGAGCATATCGGTTGGTATCTCACCGATAACACGTGTAATGTTATCTTTTAGTGCTTGAATCGATGCTGGTTTATCGGCATAAACAAGAGATTTGACGCACCCCCACAAAAAATAGTCTAACGGCGTCAAATCGCACGATCCATAGGCGGCCAATTCACTGCGTTCAAAACGAGAGATGAATAATTGCTCACCACATTCATTGCGCAACAGGTGTATTGTTTCGTGTGCTGCGTGGCATATGACATCGGCTTGTTGAAACCACTTATCAACCAGATTAAGCTCGTGTATTTTGGGCAACGAAAAGTTTGAAATCATTGCACGATAGCGATTATTATTGACAGTAACGTTGTTCTCATCGACATCTTTGAAGAAGTATGGGCCAATGATTCATCCGGACCACAAATCGCACCAAGCTGTGCATTTTTCGGAATGCACTGGCAGCTCTTGTATAGCTTGTGGCTACTCACCGCACCGAATACTGCAATTTTGTTTATTAACGTATCCGTTGAACCGAAAATGTGCTTTAATTTTAATTAATAAACACATTTTTTACAGACCATTGATTTTGATTAAAATTCAATGATTTGTAAGCGTTGTTCGTTTGTAAGTATTTACATGATGAAATGGCAATGCAAACTGAACAACTTTGACTTTGACACATGGCACGAATCACGCGTGATCTGTCAGAAACAGAGTGCTGAAAAACCAAACGCTTTAAAAATCATACCCTATATATCATGGATCATCATTACTGATCTCTAAACAATACAGAGATATTCGTTTCAATACACGTCATATTTCCCATATAAGAGGATAAGTACATATATTAAAACCGAAAAATATGGAGGGTGGACTGGGTTGGTCTGTACAAATTACGCGTATTCAAATATACAAAATGTAAACTCATACATGTACTACATAAATGTGTAATTTTATAACAAATACCTATACGAGTATTCAAAAAATCAATTTTCATTTATCAATATACTGAAAATTAGAGAATATAAGTAGAAAAAAAAAATATCTGACTTTCATCATCATAACATATCCATTTTATTTTTCTTCTTCTTCGTTTTCTTTCGCATACACTATCTTTACATTTTCGATTTTCTGTCTAAAATAAAGATGTTGAAAAAAAAAGTGGTTTTTTCTTTTTTTCAAAAAATACATAACTTCACATACACAAAATGTATTGTACCTGTACTCGTATTATACGCGACGATCCATGTACTACATAAGAAGCTCATTTAGATATTTTAACGATTTACATCATAATTATTATGCTTTTAGATGTTAAATAATTGCCGACAAATTAAAAATGTATACACCCAAAATAAAAAAAAAAGGAGAAAAAAAAGAACAAACAAAATATTTTTCCATATAATATGCATACAGTATAATTGTACATGAATTCAATTAATAAATAAATTTTTCATTAAAATTATTTTCAAGGATATTCATTTCTAATTTTTTTTTTGTATTATATTATTTTTGATAAATTATTATTATTGTATTATTTTCAGATATAATCTGATAATGTAATAAATGAATTTAAAATTCAAATTATTATCAATTAGCACTTACATTCGTATATCTATACTAATATAGTCGCGGGGGTCGCCTATAATGTGCGTTATAGACTCCTCATTCTTATATACGTGTAATAATATGCATATTATCCATATAATACGAAAAATATTTTTAGTTTAAGAAGAAGAAGAAAAAGTATCAAATTAAATTGTTGAAAAATTTTTTTATGATGGGCGAGAAAACGAAGAAGAAGAAGACGAATATGATGATGATGAAGATGAAAAGATGAAAAGTTTAATAATAAAAATAATAATTTGTCCATGGCACTTATATAAAATTTGGAAATTTATAATTATTCTTTCCTTTACTTTATAATATTTTATTTTATTTTAAAGTTTTGATTTTCTGTTTAACTGTATATAAATGTATACATTACATAAGTACTCGTATATACGTATAATCTTTAGCTCTTTTCTGTACAATTTTACGTGTATGAATGTAACTCGTATCGTATGTCTGCACGTAATTCATTTATTTTAATGAAAAATTTAAATTTTCAATTAAAATATAATAGTACAATATGAATGAATATTTCTTTGGTATACTGTTGATTTTCATCGTTTTTTCATTGTTTTGTTAAATAATATTTTGATTAAGATATGAAAATCTTAAGAATTATGATTATGAGTTCATTACGATATCAACATTTTTATATAGTAATAAATAGCACAATGTATATACAGACACATTATATGTACATATGTATGTCTGTTTCAAAAATGTAAATGTAGTGTTCATGCACATTTCTCTACGATGTGTATGCTACTTGTGTACTTACGTATACGTTTAGCAACTGTACGGTTTATGTGAGATCAGAATAAAATCTTCTAATTAGAATTTATAATTATATTTATATAAATATAATTAATAGTATGTGTATATTGTATTTGTGAATGTAAAAATTTAAATCTGAAATGAATATTTTCGTTGGTAATTAATAAATGAAACCAAAATACGTACACACAAGTATACTAGTAAATTTAACATTTTACTGTAGACATAAAACTGTCATCATCTTTCCAATGTCTTGAAAAGTACAATTTACTTTTTACAAATTTCACATTAATTAAACAAAAATTCTCAAAAATGTTGTTTTAAAAATTCTTCTATCGCATTAGATATGCAAAACAAATTGCATTGAGACTTAAACACTTTACAAAAATTATAGAGATAGAGTTACAAATCGAAATTAAAAGTTATACGCCCAGTAAATTTATTTTGAAAATTTAAGCAATTTATTCATGAATACGCATTTTATTATAGGGATTTAATTTTACGAATTCAAGAAGAAATAAATTTGTGTTGTCTAAATGTGAGTACTTTTCAAATTTCTGAATCTTATAAGAAGTAGAACCAGATGAAAATGTGTGTGTTATATGAAAATATTCTTTAGAGAAAAGGAAAAGTAGTTAGGATTTGGAAAGCTTCAATTTTAAATTTAAATCTTCTTCATCTTCTTCTTCTCCGTCTCCGTCTTCTTCTTCTTCTTCTTCTTCTTCTTCTCCTTCTTCCTTTCTTTAGTTCATAGTGAATTTGGCTTTGGCTTTGATTGTTGCTATTTTTATAAAAAGGGACATTTATCGTTTTAAATTCTACAAGAAGATTGTCTTCCTAACTCATTTTAGGACACCACAAAAGCAAATAACATGCAACTTGATGGTAAACCCGAAAGGAAATAAAACATCTCAACTATCTTTCTAATTTTTTGTTTCCGGCTTTTAATGGTGATGTCTTTAACCATGTTAATTGATTTCTGGATAGTCAAACACAGAGGAAACTAAGGGAACAGAAGGAAACAAGGGATTAAGTCCTCCCAGAGGAGATTTTTAGATGATCCAATTACCTTTCCTTATTCAAAATATAACATCTACAAAATCTCAAAATCAATTATGGTTTAAGAATGAGAAAATAGATGATAAACATACACAAACGAATATGAAAAATCAACGAATTATATAAACAGTACCCCCCTATATTAATTTGTAAATTTGTTAAAGCGAACATAACTATCTATTTATCTATAAGATATTAAAGATAAAATTAAAAGCTGAATCATTTATTTATTTTTTTTTTTTATTACTAAACACATCCTTTCAATCTGAACTATTCGTATGTATATAGGAATGATAAAATATTTTCTTTTATTCAACATTCGTTTCGTAGTACATATTATATACAGATAGACGTGCATTATTTTCTGTAGTTTGCATTGCAGATGAACTATAATACACAATGGAATTTTATTTAATTTAAATATTTCAAACTACTTTCATATGTATTTATATGTACGTAACTACATTTTTGTTATATATACGCAGTACGTACGAACGTTTCATATGAACAAACTGAAAAAAAAAAAATATATAATCTTTCATATTTTTCATAATCTTTTCTATATTCTCTTGAATATTCAAAATGAATTAAATTATTAAAGAGATGAAAATATATTAATAATAATTTTTTATTTTATTTTTCCTTTTTTTTTGTAATTTATTGATATTTGAATTATTACATATTATTACATAAGAATAATAAAACATCATCATCATCATCACAAACATTATCATCATCTCTATTAATACATTTATGTAGATGTAGTACATGCAGGTATAGCCATCAAATGATTATTATTCTCTTTTATTGTTTTCATAAAAGTAAAAAAAAAAAAACCTTATTAAATTTTAAGTAACTTATGTGAAAATAAAAATTTCCTAGGAAATTATTTCAAATGAAATGTGTAACAAAAATGAAAATAAATTCAATTGAATTTTGAGCTGTCTATAGTGTATGCCAGTCTACGCATATAATAGATATTTGATCAAATGTGTGTATGTTTGTATTTACATTCATCTTCGTATATTTAGTATAAAAGTTTTTTTCTCTTTCTCTCTGATGCATGTTCAATACCATCATCATTATAAATAGACTAGGTGCCATTTTCTATTCCTATACTTAGCTTAGCTACAACACCAATAAACTTCTCTTCATTCATAAATATGAAATCCATCAAATTTATTACTTAAGCTTTATATTTTTGATTTAATTTTAATTATTCAAACGCGCAGATATCTATCATTACCGAATTAATTTTTTCTATTTTTTTTTTTGTTTGTGCAGTGTGTTTGCAAATTAATTAATTGATTATCATATCCATTCAGATGTGGAATAAAGCGAGTATATAAAGTACAGTAAAATGCATTCATTATTTTGAACAGATTTCGCACTATTTAATACATATATGTACGTATGTATGTAGTATGTACGTAATATAGATTTGTAATTTTGTGCATTGTATATGCACGAGTGTGTGCATATACATATGCTAGCACACATGATATTCGGTGTAAATTTATTAATTAAGATTTTTCAATTGAATTTTATTCAAAAATATTTGGCTACCCACACACAATTCAACTTAATTGTACAACTCCAAACCGGTTGTATCAGACAAACCTATGATTATATTGACAGTTGATTTTGTAAATAAATGATTTTGAAGATTAGAAAAGTGTTTACATTACCAGTTTGGTAATTTTGTTTGTCAATTGGTCGCAGTCATTTACTTTTCAAAATTTATCTAGTTCTAACTGTCTTATTCAAAGTTGTCAAATTCGAATTTCGAAAAATTCAGATATGGGGAAAATAAATAAGTATTACAATGGTTGTACCCAACATTTTAACATCATTTTGAACATAATTTTCAACAAAATCACGTTCTTATGTGATTTTGGAAATGACTAGCTGTAAGATCCTAGACACATACAGCTCGAAATTACCATAATTTTCGAAATCAACCTTTTTTCTTGATTTTGGCGACGAAATCAAGAACTTTTCATATAATTTCAGCTGATCGAAATTATGGTAATTTCTTCGAAATCACGTAAAAATTGCTTGATTTTGATCAAAATCAAGATAACACTTCCAGTTTCCAATTTCACTTTCCAGTTTCAGCTGTCATTAATATCATATGTTCATATAGTTATACCATAGACTAATATATAGACTGGAAATGCTTATGGCAGAAATCGTGTTCATAACTATTAAGTAAACATCAAAATAGCTTTTGAGAGATTTTGAAAAAGCTATAAAATCAGAATAAGGAAAATAAATGAGAGAACTTTTGTAATCTTTTGAAATCTTGTATATCTTGAAGAAAAAACAAATTTAAAAATCAAAAATCTATGTAGCTATATTCTTATCGGAAATGATAAAAAATATCAAATAACAGGCAAATGTACAAAATCGTATATTTTAAGTCTACTGTCACATTATTCTGATTCTGAATCTGAAACGTAAAATTTCAGATTCAGAATTCACTTTTTGTTCATTCTGATTCTGAATCTGAAAACTCCTTTTCAATATTTTTCTTTAAATTTGTTATTGTTATAAAACACTTTACTTATCGAGTGAACATTAAACCATCGAACAATAACTACTATGAGTGGCGAGTACGTTGGTAAGACGCACTTTTCAATGGAGGGTGAAATAAAGTTAATCTTCTGTCTTCTGTCTTCTGTCTTCTATCTTACGATCTTCAAGTTGTATATAAACAAGTAATTTTATGTCAATTTATTGAGTGGTTTAGCTATGAATTCAGATTCAGATTTCAGGTACATGTGACATGTTACATTTACTGTCAGCATGTTTCATTTTCTATTCTGAAAATAATCAGATTACAAAACGGAAGTACGAACCGGAATTTTTGTAGAAGATGAATTTTTCAGAGCCATGTAACAAGTCACATTTACTACAATGCATTTGAAAGTGATTTTGAATTTTTCAGATTCAGAATCAGACTCATGTGACAGTAGGCTAAAGGAAATTTAAATTTTCAACAAATTTATGTTATGACTGGCAATGAATATAATAATATATATTATCACATACAAATATCCTTATCTGTGATATTATATATACAATTAAAACTGGTTTTGAAAGTATCTAACACATATGTGCATGCATACTATCAAAGAATATATATCTACTAGTTACGTTAGTTATATATTCTTTGATACTATGCAATCTGTATTGTTGGCTACATGAATATAAATATTCTATATTCATGATTCAAGTAAGACCATGTATGACGGTATAACATAAGTATAACATAACCGTATAACACAGTACTACTGCCAGCCATTGCAATGAGTATGTATTGTGTATTGTTTTTTAAATAAATATCCATGTATTTTCATTGCCAGCTATTGAAATCACAGTATATCTATATTCATACAGTAATGACACTGAGCACGCGTTAGCAAAAATTTTTCATGACCTTTGTCACGTTATTCATTCGGCCTTAACAGTTTTGCTAAAAGTCGATAGCAATTAAGAGCCTTTGTATACGAAAAAGAGACAAAAAAAATGGAACTGCAACACCAACTGTTTTAAAAAATATAACATTATTACAGTGTATACCTACTCATTAAAAAAAGTACAAATTTTGTTATTTAAAATTTTTTATCTAAAATAAACAAAATTAATTGTAAATGCATTACACTTAAAATTTTGTGTTTGATATCAAATGTTTTTACATTTTTGTTAAATTTCTTAATTATAAATTAAATTCTTACTCTAATATATAGCTTAACAAAATAAACTTTTTCTTGTCTTCAAAATTCTCAGAAATTATATGAATCACCTTATATCTTGATATAATGACGCGTCAGGTAGTCAAAAAAAAAGTTCCAGATCGCCTTTAAAAATGCATTGTGAAAAAATCGTATACATGTACAATATGATTGTATTGCTCACATGTATATATTGTTTTGTATCTTTTCTTCATTACGGCGGTTTATAAGGAAATATGGATTTGACATAAGTACATTAATTCTGTACTGTTTTTGTAAATTGAATTTTGATTTTTTTTATTATTTTAAAATAAGTAATTATGTGTGTTAGTAAATTTAAAAAAAAAAAGAGTGTCACATCTTATTGCTTTGTTGATCAGTGATAAATATTCTATATTGATTCCAGTACTACTGCCAGCTATTGCAATGAACATGTATTGTGTATTGTTTTTTAAATAAATATGCATGTATTTTCATTGCCAGCTATTGAAATCTACAATATATGTAATATATATGGAAATTCGTGAGCGAAAAATTATCTCTCCTCTCAGTAAAAGCTCCTGCCAGCCATTCTTCAAGTTTCTGCCAGCTATGATCGATTTCAAAAGTGTATTAAAAATTTATACGGTGATTTCCTATCTATATTAGTCTATGGTTATACTGGTTATACATTCTTATATAATTTAATGGTTACATTTTTAAAAAGCTAAAAGCTCTTTTTAATACACAATTAAGTATAGAACTTCAAAATTCATTCATTCAAAATCAACAAAATGCAGTGTGTCACTATATGATTTCAAAAGGTCGATTTCGTAAAATTATGGTGATTTCGAGCTTTATGTGTCTAGAACATAAGACTTTATTAGAATGATTGACAAACTAATTTTAAGGTTTGTTAAGCTCGTCAGTGATCAGTTAATAAGAGTTTTGTTAAAATTTTCATCAAATAAATATCTTGAAGATAATTTCTAGCAATAAGCTACAGTTCATACATCATGATTCTGCCAAATGTTCTCGATAACTCTGCGTACTGAATTTTAAACGGTCGAGTGATAAGAAATGATCAGAAATGTCACATAAAATGCGGTATAAAATATTTGTAGTAATGTACATATTATGTGAAACGATAATTATATTGTGATATGAACGAAGCTTGTTTAATTTTTTTTTTAAACTTATTTAGGTGTGAGTGACACATTACATAGTCTATAGCGGAGGCATGTAAAATGAAAAACTCAGCGTGTATACAAGAAAAATGATTGAATACAAAACGTAATCGTATTATTACAATGAATGCTTAATTCACTTCAATTTTTTAATTTTTATTTTTATCTTATTTTCATTTTTTTTTTTTTTTGTTAAATTCATGTTACATTGTATAAAGATACATTAATGCATGTAGATAGTTACATAGTTCCTAAAGATAATTTATAATAAAAATTGCAAATTTTTATTAAAAGATATACGGATACAAATATGAACCTATCATAACATATACGAGTATAACATACGTATATTATATACGTAACATGAAGATATGTGCATTTGAAAAATGAAATTCTATTAAATTTATTGAGTAATATTGATGGAGTATATTAAAATTTATTTTTTAAATATAAAATCTGAATTTTAAAAAAAAAAAAACACATTTCTTTTTTTTTTTTTTTTGCATTTATAAAGATATTTTCTTTTGAAAAAAAAAAAAAAAAAAATATTTATTGACACGCATCATATACACGGATATGTGGCGTTGTACCTGTAGTACAATGTACGAGTAGTATGTCATAATAATAATAATAAAAATACTGAAAAAATCTGACAAAAAAAAGAAAAGTACTTTTGCAACGTATCAATCTTCATGTATGTTAGGTACATGAGTATATTATATACGTACTCGGTACATTAATGAAGTGAAAGTCTATATTTATACAGACAGTCTAATAATATGTATACTTGTGTACAAAAGAAAAAAAAATTTTGTTTTTTAAATTTCTTTTCTGTCAAACATTAAAAAAATTTTTTTTTTCAGATAACAATAAATATCTTCGTAAATATGAAAAAAAATGATAAGTTCATTTATCACTCATTTTATTATTTATCTTTGAAATAAAATATTCGTATCGTATCTACATTACATACATACATTATATACAAGTACATTATCATGGATATTTTTATGCATTTATATATTTAGTTACACTTTTTCTGTGGTTTTTAAAAAAAAATGTTTTTTTTTTTTTTCTTAAATAGGCGAGGCGGTACAGTTGTTTGAAAGTCACTTGAAATTATTTTACTTTAATTCAAAGATTATTATTGCAGAAGATGAGATAGATGAATGAACAATAAAAATTGGAAAGAAAAAACATCGTTTAACTATACTTGACACCAAAAAAATGCTAAATATTGAAAAAAAAAATTGCAAACATAAAAAAATAAATAAAATTTTAAAATAACTATTTTGTGACAATATTTTCAGTGCATTTCCTATATGTATTAGGTGTTATATGGAATATTGTAAGGAAATTAAAGTTAGTATTTGAGAGTATATAGAGATGCATATAGGTGAAAATTACACACAGAAAATGCAAGATTCGTTTCGCTGTATAGCTGACAATTTCTGGACTATAATATTGCACTAGTAGAATATCTAGGATTTTCAGTTTATTAAATAAAAACATGTTGTTTATGATTTAATAATTTTAATCATCTTTAAAGTGATCTTTAATTGATAATAAGTGAAGGATCTTTGAGCAAGTGGTAGAGCAACTGGCTACTGATCTCAAGAGTGCAGGTTCGATTCCTTCCCACGACAAAACTGAGAACAAAATTTTTCCTTGCCTATTTCTCTCTTTTATTACCCGGCTTCGAATGAGCTTGCTAGGAAAAAGAGCTTAGAGATTCTGTGCTGTGATAAATAGACTACTTGCTGACATTAGATCAGTCTAAGCGCTGTTATGCAAAAGAGCTTGCTTCTCTACCAGCAACTCAGAGGTTCACAATCCATTTTACACTGTAGATGCACACATAATGGTAAAAAAATCTTGGAATCATTTCTGTGAAATTTCTGGTTGCTGATGGTTCACTTAGAGCTTCAGTGCTATGGAAAGAAGAAGAACTGAACATATAAGTACATTGCACAATACTGATGACATAATATAGTACAATCAACATTATTAAAAAAAAAAACCCAAATAAATAAAACACATCTGTGAATTATCACAAACCCATGATGAGGTTAAAGGTATCCAGGATTAAATTCATCTTTCAATAAATAATCTTGTAGCAAAATATAAAATTGTCACTAAAAAACAAGGAACAGAAATAGAAATAGTTAGGTATACCTACTTAGCTATATTTTCGGTTTGCAAAAATTTTTAAAAAAATTTTTTTTTTTATCGTAAAACATAAACGGGAAACGCCTTCAATTTATTTATCGCGATTATATAAACGAATCTAAATATCATGAATAATACGTAATTATTTTTTCTTTACAAAAAATTGAAAAAGAAAAAAATATAAAAGAAATACACAAATCTCTTCAAATATCTTTATTTCGTCTTATAGCATCGCAAATGCCTATGTACAGTACATTTATGATGTACGTACAACTCTTATCGAATAGATTCGAAGATATATCGAAATTTTAACCTTTCAATGCCCCAAAAAATTTTTCACAATAATTTTTTTGTTATTAAACATGAATCGTTGTGTATATGCCAGCAATAATAATTTCAAAATACTACTAATGTAGTACCGTAGTACTTACTTATCAACATATGAGTAAATAGATATGCATATGTGTTAAGTTAAATGAATAGCTACATATGATTATGTGTACATCTGTAACTATTTAATATATGTGAGTACATACACATTATAATTGGAACCATTTGTATCTTATCTATGCAATATAGATAATCATATTACATACTCTATTCTGTATATGATATGAATATAACCAAATGATATATAACTATGCAGAGAATTGTTACTGGATATAAAGGCGTTTTCCAAGTGAAATATGTATGTAGTACATCCAACAATATAAATTTAATTGCCTTTTCAAAATTTTTTAGCTACCACTGTTAATAAATTCAAAAAAAAATAAGAAAGAAAAATTTCATCAAAGATATCCAAGCCGAGTATGAATATAATGTATATAAATGGATTTGATATAGAATCACACTCATGAAAATCAATATTATGTAAACACTTGAAGAAAATTAATATGAAAATTAAAGTGAAAATGAAAAAAACATATCAAATAGTTACAGTTATGAAAATTAAAATCAAAAAATGAGAAAGAAATGGAAAGTAAATCATGTAAGTACATAACACTTACTACTACTGTGTTAACATACAGTGATTCACAAAAGTATGACTTATACTAATCTTATCTTATCTTATCTTACAAATATTATATAATGTGATCGAAATAATTTTTTGTATAGAAGTATTTAGAGTTTTAGGGAATGACGTAAGTAGATTACTTTTTATCCCGAGAAAATATTCTATTTCCTTATGAAATGCAAAAATTTAAAATGCCAAAAAGTGAAAAATGTTTTCTTTTTATGTTTACAAATTTTACAATTTAGTTCAGTTCAGTATCCTTTCACATCTGATGCTTTCAGTGTTTCAGTTATTGCCGACAATATCTAAAGTTTCGAAATTGTGATTGACAGATTGAGTGAGACAGACAATGTGAGTTTCAAAATGTTTAAATACCGCCTCGATGCATAATCAATAGTTTCAAAACTATAACACTTAAATCGATAACAATGTATACAGTTTCAAAACTCATTGTGAATGCATCTGATACGCATCTGTCAAACAATCTACGCATCCTGAATTTTTATTATGTAAAATAGATTTGAATAGATTTTTTTTTCTCAGTAGCATTTCAATGATTTATTTTTATATAAATTTTGTTGTATTGGACCAAAGGAGATATGATAAATAGAATTTTTAATGTATATAGTCATAGGCGTAGCCAGCACAAACTATTAAGGGGTGCACTATTGAAAAAATTTTTCTTACCAGTCCCCCCACCACCCCTGTTTTCCATAGAAATATTTATTGCGGAAAATCAAATTTGAATTTGATAGGAGGGTTATGTAGTTCGATAAAAACGCAAGTAAAAAAATGTTACAATAAACTTACTATATTATAAGAATATGAATATACATATATATATGTATATATGTACATACATTATTATTGCACGCACGTAACATTTCTTTATAGATATTTATAATAATTGTTTTTTTTATTATTATTATACGCAAATACATTAACTATAATAACATTCGTCTATCGAAATTGACAATATTCTTAAATTCATTAATAACTTCATCAATTGAAAGTGACATTAGAATTTCTTTTTCTATATTTAACAATATCAAAGCCTCTAATCGTTCTTGTTTTTGCGTTGTCCGTAATTTATTTTTTATTCTCGCTAACGCGAAAAAGGTTCTCTCGCAAGTGCAAGTAGAGATTGGAATAAGAGCAAAACTTTTTACGACTTGGAAAAATTGAGTAAATATTTTAAATTTGTCTGAGCCTAGAAGATATTTACGCCACTCCTGTAAGGAGCAGACAGATGTGCTTTTGGAACTTCAGGAAAACCTTTCAAAAGTCTCACTTCACACAGTAATTTGTCTGATTTTATATCAAACTTACGAGCTAAAATATTAACATTTTTTTCACTCATATCTAAATTTAATAAACTTGCCATGGCCTCCACAATCTCCATAGTTTCTTGACTAAATCTGGTATTTAAGCTTGAAATAAATTGATCTAAAAGAGGATAAAAACACGTTATTTTCATTTCAGTTTCTTTAGAAATTTAGAAATTAAATATTATATGGTAGGATTAGATATAATATAGCATAGACAATAGAAATATGGCTTCATTATTTTTTAAAAACAACCTTTTTTTAAGGCAGGTAAAACAGTAATTATTTTAAGTAAATATTATTATTTTTATGTTTTGCATCGATTCAATTCGAAGTTGCATCGTTTTTATTTTTTAAAGTGTTAAATATTATATAGAAAATTCTGTTTTTGTATCTATTTTTGAATTCTTTTTTGCGAACACATGTGTTAGGTAAGGGATACAATGCATTGAGTTTTTTGATAGTCGGTACTTTGTTGTTTATTACATTTTGGTAATAAATATTGATAACATAGTCCGACTAAGTAGCCCATCAAAACAATGCGACGAATGTGTAGTATGTATGTATATGATGTGGTATATGATACATATGAAAGAAATACATATCTAGTTGTACATATGCATATGCTATATCGTACACTCTATACGATAGATACATTATATGCTACCTATGTAACTACGATTGTGTGTAGGACTTAGTACATAGAAGGCATATCTTTCTACCTAGATGGAAAGCTAATAAATATTTATTACGAAATTTATAAAGAAACTAAAAAGAAAGAAGTACAAAAAGATATAAGATCATATTTAAATACAAAAAGGTAGTAATTAGGACCTTTTTAATGTACGTGTACTTCATTGTTTTATACCTGTTGATAAAATCAATTCAGACGATTTTATTTTCTACAAATAAAGAATGATATATATTATTATAAATTCTTTGGTATAAGTGTAATCTATTACAACAACTATTTTAACAATTAATATGCAAATTAACCCATGTGTCTTTATTAAAAATAAAAATTTTTTTATAAACATTAGGGGGTGCACGTGCACCCAGTGCACCCCCCGTAGCTACGCCTATGTATATAGTGTTTTAATATTAATGACAAATTCCAAAAAAATGGAAAGTATTATATTGTACGAGCACTTACACTGAAGTTGATTTTGCTCATTCGAAAATGGCTATAAAATATGTCCATTCTGATATTGTTTAATTTTATTAAAAAATTGTTTCACCTTTTTTTGATTTAGTGTAGAAAATGAATTAATTAAATTTTAAAATTATGTACTGCAGGAGGTGAACCATTTTTCTTGTTGTCAAAACAAAACAACAAATTCGTTTCAAAACGTCAAAGTTGTAGAACTGCAATATCGATGCGAAGCATTAATGCCGTTTTAAAACTTCGCATCACGACTGCGTTTTGATGCGTATCACAACACATTCTTGAGACGTATTGAAACTCACCCACTGTAATACTGAACGGCAACGAATAAGTGTGAATAATTTAATGTGGAATGGATTAAATAATGTTAAATCCCAGAAACAGATCGGAGACTGTACTGATTCTGAACTAAAATATGTAAATCGATCTTTAAAAAATTTACATGGAAATTTCTTTTTGTAGATCACTGTATGTAATGTACATAAATGTATACGTATATTTCAAATGCATTACAGATAAAGTGTTTAATGTCACAATATATAAATTTTTTTTTTTTAATTTTTCTTCATATTTACCTTTTAACATACATAGGTACACGAGTACATTTGCAATTTTAAAGATTAAGAAATTTTCAGTATATGAAACCTTTATACATATTATTAATGTACATTACATATGTTCGTATGTAACGTGTCTACGTACATATTTTTCTTCTCTATTTAAGATTTATGACTTTTGAACGGTTTAAATACATTTTGAACGATTATAATAAAAATGCTGACTATTATATGATTGCGGCTAGCAATCGTAATAATAATAATGCCTACTTACATTATGATACGAGTACATGTGTTCGTGTTGTATACTCATGTACCGCGATAGCCATAGATTGTCTGCTGATACTGATATATTACCTTTTATGACTGTGATGATGATGGTCTATTACATATGTATATGTATATTACATACGTTTACGTACATATATGTGGTGTTGATGATAATGATTATGATGAAGTGTTGAAGTTTCAATAATAATTAAATTTCAATAGACTCACTCGTATTATATGTAAGTACTACAAACATATATGTATTTACATAAATATCAGTACGAATACAAATGTTTAGTACATGTAATTGTTATATATCATATTATATATGGATTACGTATTCAAATTAATTTTAAAAAAAATAAAGAACCACCAAAGGCAAATACAGCATACAAGTACATATGTATAGAGGCATATTACGAGTGTATATATGATGTGTACAATTGTTTATAGATGCAATGTTTACAAAAATATAGAAACAATTGCATATAAAGAAAGAGACACATAATACGAATACAAGTATTATCTCGAGTATGTGGTCATTTGTAGTAATTTTGAATAGAGATCAATACAATACAGAGACCATAGAGTAATAACAATAATTTGAAGAAGAATAAAGACATTATTTTAGTATGTATAACAATGTTAGTGTATTGAATACCCGTAATTTGTTACATAAATTTGACTAATTATGATTATAGACAGTATATTAGTCTCAATATCAGTACCAGTAGTCTGTCTATATCAATTGATGAATGTAGAAAATCAATTGATTTTAAGATATTCATGACACCGATATTATTACCATTACATATTGTATACTCTTCGAATACAATTATTTGTACACATTATATATAGTAAATGAGTGTAGCTCTATAATACGCGTATGTGTACATATATCACTCACATTATGCATAGAGATAGTACCTATATGATTGCATGGTAAATAATATATATTTTCTTATAATGCAGAATTTTATTACATATATATTTCTTGTACAATTCAACACTTTATCTGAATATATAGTATGTATTGTTAAAATAACATCAATTGCATTCATTCAAATCGATTGTAATCGACAAAAATATTACCAACAATGTCCATTATAAAATATGTACACATTCGTCGTATGTGGATTACAAAATAAATATAATTTCATGCGATAATCAAATTAGCCTAATGATCGATTTTTCTTTTCTATACATTAATTTACAAATAAACTGCATAAACAAAATTGTTCAAAAGAAAATATAGAAAGGTGGTGCATTTTATTTACAATTATATTTATACATCAGAAAAGGAAGATAAATGAAAAAAAAAAGAGGTGAAAAAAAAAATTTCTTCAAAAAGAAAATAAAACACGTAAATATAAGGAAAAGTTTTCTTGCATGAAACGTAATAAATTTTACAGGGATAATGGTTAATTTATTTTTATCTTTAAATTTTTCTTAGTTTCATTTCTATAAGTACATATTTGTTTCTTTCTTTAACTTTTCTTTTTATTTTTCTTATTTTTATGCAGGGTACCTATTCTAAATTTTTGGATAGTCTTTCAACCATAGAGAGAAATGTGCATGTAACGTGTAACGTATAACAACGTATACTTCACCCGTATGGTGTCCATAGGCGTAGCCAGCACAAACTATTAAGGGGTGCACTATTGAAAAAATTTTTCTTACCAGTCCCCCCACCACCCCTGTTTTCCATAGAAATATTTATTGTAGAAAAGCAAATTTGAATTTGATAGGAGGGTTATGTAGTTCGATAAAACGCAAGTAAAAAAATGTTACAATAAACTTACTATATTATAAGAATATGAATAAACATGTATATATGTATATATGTACATACATTATTATTGCACGCACGTAACATTTCTTTATAGATATTTATAATAATTGTTTTTTTATTATTATTATACGCAAATACATTAACTATAATAACATTCGTCTATCGAAATTGACAATATTCTTAAATTCATTAATAACGTCATCAATTGAAAGTGACATTAGAATTTCTTTTTCTATATTTAACAATATCAAAGCCTCTAATCGTTCTTGTTTTTGCGTTGTCCGTAATTTATTTTTTATTCTCGCTAACGCGGAAAAGGTTCTCTCACACGTGCAAGTAGAGATTGGAATAAGAGCAAAACTTTTTACGACTTGGAAAAATTGAGTAAATATTTTAAATTTGTCTGAGCCTAGAAGATATTTACGCCACTCCTGTAAGGAGCAGACAGATGTGCTTTTTGGAACTTCAGGAAAACCTTTCAAAAGTCTCACTTCACACAGTAATTTGTCTGATTTTATATCAAACTTACGAGCTAAAATATTAACATTTTTTTCACTCATATCTAAATTTAATAAACTTGCCATGGCCGCCTCCACAATCTCCATAGTTTCTTGACTAAATCTGGTATTTAAGCTTGAAATAAATTGTTCTAAAAGAGGATAAAAACACGTTATTTTCATTTCAGTTTCTTTAGAATCGAATCGATTTTGATTTTTATTATTATCTATACGACACGAAATTGTTCGGTTACGCACCGCAGGAATTATTATTTTTTCAGTATTGCATATTTTTTTCGTTTCTTTAAAAATTGCTTTAAATACTTTTTCATCACGACGTAAGTCAGTTAAAGCGGTTAATAAAGATTGTACACCATTTGATGCAACTAATAGGTCCATTTTTGGATCTTGAAAGATTTTATTTACTTGTAAAATAAGTTTTCTGTGCGTTTCCACTGCGAATCAATTTCACACACGGAATTATTTTCGTACGAACTAGTCACAAATGCACCTTTAAGTTGTTCTTTTTTCGTTAATTTAGGCCTTTTCATGAAATAGTCACTAATGGTATTTATTGCTCGACGTTTCATTTTAAAATAAAAAAATCACTTTAAAATTATCAACAAAAATTAAATACAATGCGTTATACTTAGAAAAAAACTCGAAATTAATCAGGATCAAATCTGTTTGATTCAAGTTCTTTACTCAGCAAAGACTGTTTAAAAAATGACCATCTTACGTCCTTTAAAAATATTTAGAAATTAAATATTATATGGTAGGATTAGATATAATATAGCATAGACAATAGACATATGGCTTCATTATTTTTTAAAAACAACCTTTTTTTAAGGCAGGTAAAACAGTAATTATTTTAAGTAAATATTATTATTTTTATGTTTTGCATCGATTCAATTCGAAGTTGCATCGTTTTTATTTTTTAAAGTGTTAAATATTATATAGAAAATTCTGTTTTTGTATCTATTTTTGAATTCTTTTTTGCGAACACATGTGTTAGGTAAGGGATATAATGCATTGAGTTTTTTGATAGTCGGTACTTTGTTGTTTATTACATTTTGGTAATAAATATTGATAACATAGTCCGACTAAGTAGCCCATCAAAACAATGCGACGAATGTGTAGTATGTATGTATATGATGTGGTATATGATACATATGAAAGAAATACATATCTAGTTGTACATATGCATATGCTATATCGTACACTCTATACGATAGATACATTATATGCTACCTATGTAACTACGATTGTGTGTAGGACTTAGTACATAGAAGGCATATCTTTCTACCTAGAAGGAAAGCTAATAAATATTTATTACGAAATTTATAAAGAAACTAAAAAGAAAGAAGTACAAAAAGATATAACATCATATTTTAATACAAAAAGGTAGTAATTAGGACCTTTTTAATGTACGTGTACTTCATTGTTTTATACCTGTTGATAAAATCAATTCATACGATTTTATTTTCTACAAATAAAGAATGATATATTATTATAAATTCTTTGGTATAAGTGTAATCTATTACGACAACTATTTTAACAATTAATATGCAAATTAACCCATGTGTCTTTATTAAAAATAAAATTTTTTTTTATAAACATTAGGGGGTGCACGTGCACCCAGTGCACCCCCCGTAGCTACGCCTATGATGGTGTCTGTAGAGAAATCAAACAGTCAAAAGAGAAAAAGTTTCTAAAGAAAAGTTTAAAACATCTCAACAAAAATAAATCTTATCTTACATTAGAATTATTTATGTGTATATCGAGACATTCAGATTTGGTTAATTCCAAAGGATATAAACTTTAAGTGAAAATTAAGTTTTACTTTACATAAAAAAAAAAAAAGAAAAGGAAATACTTATCAAAAAATTTATGTGAATTTAAAATTGTTTAAATTGAAAATTTGTATTGCACATTATAAAATTCAGTACTTTTTTTTGTTCAATTTAAAGCTTCTTTTACATAAACTTTATCTACTTACATTTTAATATTTAAAAATTTAAGTATAAGTCACTCTGTTTACTTTTCAATTTAATCAATATTAATGCTGTATATTAGAGGTGTATATGCACCTACATACATACAGATTTCACATCAGATAATGTGAACCGATAATAATCTGTGAAATAATAATCTTTATCACAAAGTATACACGATTATAAAGTTTTTAAAGTACATACATTAAATGAAAATTATGTTTTTCTGGAAGGTATTTACGAAAAATAGAGATATATAGAAAAAACTACAAATACCTCGTATATAATCGCATTGATTTTGTGAGGAAAAAGAGGTCAGTAGCGATGAAGTACATAAGTCTCTTTTATATGAATATATACAGATGATCTTATCTGTTTATCTTTTTCACTTTTATTTCAGTAAAAGGATAAAAGCGACATTTGAAAAATGTTTTTTTTTTGTTGTTGAAAAAAAAACGAGAGAAAAAATAATTTTTAATTATAAACTTTATAATCATTACTTATTACCTTTAAATATAGAAAGAAAATTACCGAGATAAATTAATTAATTTATAGATTTTTAAATAATAATTATATATAATGAGGATACGGAAATTGATTTTATATAAAGTTCAAATATCTATTATGAATTTACATCAGAGATAAACTGAAAATTTTATAAGCATATACATATAAGCATTTGAGAAAAAAAAAAGATTAACGGTGCGATTCTGGATAAGAGATCTCTTATTCCTCTTATTTCTCTAAAGTTTTGGTGAAATATATTTTTTAAGAGGAATCGGTATTCTGGATAAGAGATTCACCTCATGAAATGACATAAGATTCACCATAGATTTTAAACCCACCTTATTCAATTTACTACTTATCATATACAAAGATAATGTAGTTACACGGTTTTATCATCTTTGTTATTAGTAATTATTACAATTTTTATTATTATTTTATCACTATTATTATTATGATTATTATTATTATTATTATTTTATTATTATTATTTTATTATTATTATTATAAATACAATTCTATTATTATTATTATCAAATTACTTACAATATGCACGATGCGAATACATAAAATATTTGAATATCAACAATATGAATAAAATATATAAGATATATAAGAGGTCCTCATCGATGACCTCTAAAGCTTAGAGATTTTTGTCCGTTAAAACAGAATTTTTCGATTATAAACGTTCAAAAGTAGAATGTCAAAATTCATTAAAAAATTCACCACTGAAGTTAAGAGATCAGCTGTTCACATCTCGTATCTAATTTAATTTAACTCCTAAAAGTATGTATTTGTAATGTAATTTGCACTAAAAACGATGAGAGGAATAAGAGAAATAAGAGATCTCTTATCCAGAATCGCACCGTAAAATTTGAAATGAAAATTTTATAAAAATATGCGATATGAAGGTACATAGGTATTCATGTATTTTTGTATATTTATTTAAAGATCACAAGATTTTATCTTCAAATTTGTTTGTATCATCATACATATATATTCATTATATGTACTTTATACTGCTTACATACACACCACGTATTTATAAGTAATGTGATATCATTGCGATTATCAACAAGAAATTCGTGATCAAAACCAAAATCCACAGTAAAAATCAATGTTCTTTTGTTTTTTGTTTTTATTTCATTTTTTTTATTTTTTTGGTCCATCGAGAATAAAATTACCGTATAATAAACTCGTAGATAATGAATTATTTATTCACTTAATCAAATCAATCATCAAAACTCTGATACTACAAAGTCCAAAGTATAACTATGTACCATTGACTGTTATTATGTACTTATGTGAGTATTTATCTATACATTATCCACATGTACATACATATGTAAATATCTATGTAACAAACACGTATGTGTATAATTATAATCTCGTGAAAATGCAATAATTTTTCTTTCTCATAAGGAAAAAAAAGGATGCAAAAAAAAAAAAAGTATAAAATCAACATAATCAACAGTATCATCATTATCATCATCATTTCATAAGATTAAATTTTTGGTTAGATATACCTATTTAAAATCCAAATATGTCAGTACATACACATGTATATTGGATGCTCGAAAAATTGTGTCCAATTGAAATGATGACTATGATAACGATAATTGTCCATATGAGGATGAGCATTGAAATGCTAAAAAAAAAATGGAAAATAATTGAAAGAAAATTTATCGCAGATGATGAATTCATGTGGGCCAAAAAATTTGACCTCAAATAACACCAGATAAAATTTTAACTCTAGAAAAATGCATCTATTTACTTATATATTTATTATACATAAGTGTGTATGCATATATGTATATGGTAGATGGTACAACCACCAATGAGGCAACAAACAAGCAAACAAACCAACTAAAAAGCTAAATAACTAACCTAATCAAATCAGCTACCAATAACTTACTGAATAACACTGAGAGTTGTTAAACTAACAAAACACATGGACCACAGAAGAGTCCCATGATGATTCAAAGAAAAAAAAAATAATTGAAAAAAAATGAAAATAAAAAGTAAATTTTTTTTTGTTAAATTTAAAACGACGATTGCATACGATTACACTACCGTACTATACAGCACTTATACTACACAAATACGAGGTTTATTCAAAAAATAACGAGAATTTCCAAATATCGTGGGCTGTAAAAGCTCGATTGTTTCGGGTTGATGGCTGATGCACTTGTTTTTTATGTATATATTGAAATTTTTAGCCCTATGGAATGTGTATTTTATTGTTGTCAATTATAAAGAGTGTTACAAATGTTTTGGCGTGCTCAGTGTTCAAAAATATTAACTGGAGCTTTTAGCGAATCTTCCTTGATTGGAAAATAGAGTTTGTAAATAGTACAAATGTTTCCAAGATGACCATGAAGATGATAAAGCTGACGAACGTCCTTGTCTCTCCAGTAAATCAATAAATCACAAGAACATCGAAGAAGTACTTAAACGAAATGAATATGGATAAGCACCGAATCAGAGTGACTGCTTATGATGTTGACTTGTTATTGGGCCAAACAATGTTGTGCGTGTATTTTAGGCATGAAATGTCTGGCAACAAAATTTGTTCCTAAATTGATGCCTCAGCCACAGAATTCTATGGACAAGAAAGTTTTCGAAACTGACAAAAATGACAAATGACAGTAGTCCTGTATTCCTGAAGGAACTAAATTCTAGACCAAAAAATGAGTTCCATAATCTCTCTGAAAATTTAAAAAAGTACCTACTGCCAATAGAGTCCATTATATTTGAAGGAAAATACTTTCTAGGTCACAAAATATATACTGACGACTTCCGAAAACAAGAATACATAACCGTCATTTTCTGTACAAAATGGTATTTACAAACATTTTCCATTTAAAACAATTTTCAAATTTTTATTGATTTTTGATTTTTTACATTTCTAGCTGTTTCTAGGAACTATTTGATTATTATTTTTTGTTTTTATTTTTTTATTATTTTTTCAAATTTAGATACAACAAAATTTATTGTTATTGCAATATTGTTAAGTGAGTGATTAACCAATTTACTGTATACGTTCATCTTAGGTACCTATACCATTTTCAATTATATACCAACACAAGTAAATAAATACGAGCATGAAAAAAGTAACCAAAAATACGAAATAAAATTTAAATAAATAAATAAAAATTAAATGAAGATGAAAAAATACATTTTGAAATTTTTTAAAAATAATATACAAATGAACAATAACAACAAAAATTTAAGTAAAATTTAAAGAGTATACGAATATAAGCTGAAGGACTTTTCTTCTTTTTATATTTTGCAAATTATATGTTATCAATATTTTATGTGAGATTATGATTATAAAGTACTTAAGTAGGTAGTAAGGCACATACATACGTAACTGGTGAGAAAAACTGCTTGCTGATGATTATAGAATGTGAACAAAACAAAGAAACGAAATGAAAAAAAAAAGTTAACGATATAATATGTACATAAATTTGAATATTACCCGCTATACTCTTATCTAAATGTGAATGTAGTTGAATTAATAGTTGAGAAGATTTATACAACATCGTTACTTTTATAAGGAAGAATATTTGATAAGTAAGTATAATAATATTTTATGTTTATCATCATTACAAACACGGATTCATAATCTTTATATTTTAATTTAATTTAATTTTTTTTTTCCTATCCATTATTTACAATTATTCTGTTCTCGTTTTCTTCTTCTTCTTCTTTCAGAAAAAATTATCAGGAATGATGGCCGGAAAACGTTGAAAAAAACTTTAAAAAACCAGAAAATAAAAATTAAGTATAAAATTCATATTCGTTCGAAGAGAAAAATCAAATATTTCAAATTAGTAAATTCATAAAGGGACTATCTATTGCATACTCACTCTCGTACTATACTGTAAAATATTTTACTCAAATATGCACATTAAAATGAATACGGAATGCAAAATTATTGTAAAAACAAAAGTGTTTAAAACAAAAAACAGAAATCAATAACAAAAACAGAGAAAAATCAAATTTAAGATCCTAGACACATACAGCTCGAAATTACCATAATTTTCGAAATCAACCTTTTTTCTTGATTTTGGCGACAAAATCAAGAACTTTTCATATAATTTCAGCTGATCGAAATTATGGTAATTTCATCGAAATCACGTAAAAATTGCTTGATTTTGATCAAAATCAAGATAACACTTCCAGTTTCCAATTTCACTTTCCAGTTTCAGCTGTCATTAATATCATATGTTCATATAGTTATACTGGTTATACAATCTTATGTATTTAATGGTTACATTTTTAAAAAGCTAAAAGCTCTTTTTAATACACAATTATGTATAGAACTTCAAAATTCATTCATTCAAAATCAACAAAATGCAGTGTGTCACTATATGATTTCAAAAGGTTGATTTCGTAAAATTATGGTGATTTCGAGCTGTATGTGTCTAGGGCATAATATGAACTTGTGAAAATTTTGAATTTAATTTAATTTTTTTTTTTTCCTTTTTTTGGAATGGTAAAAATCGTGATATTCATTTAAATGAGTATACACACAGCCAATTTTAAAGTATAAATGCGAGAGAAAAAAAACAATAAATGAAAAATAAATGAAAAATAAATAAGAAAATAAACAAAACAGTATAAAAATAAATTTCATGGGAATTTTTCATTTAAAAAAATATAAATATATTTAAGGGAATATTTTAATTTCGATTTAATAGAGCGAATTTCCTTGAGAATTTATTTAATGTGTGTGTGTGCAAAAGGTCGGTTTTGAAAAAACAAAAACTGAAACAGTTAAAAAAAGAATTAAAATACTTTGTAGTGCATACAACTGCACTTGAAAAGTTATAACTTGTATTTTATTACCGCATAATAAAGGAATTTTTAGTAGGTCTATAACAAAATTTTTTGTGCAAACGCAAACACACACAAAATGGCAAAATTTATTTCATTATATTTTTGTTTTTTTATTTTTATATTTTTTTTTTTAGTCTGAATTTTAGGATTTTATACTAATCCTTGAGAATGCATATACAAATATTCGTATGTATTGAATAAATGTACATAAGTTAATGTTATAGACAAAAAACAAATATTTTTCTCTTTGTAATGTTTTAAAAAATAATGAACAATTTTGAACAAGAAAACAAACTTTGAAACTACTCCGTATATAGTCACAATAAATTTTTGCACTAAACTACTTACCAAATAATTTTATTTATTAAAGGACAATAATATATTTGACCTTTAACTAATTATAGGTATAAAGTTAAATACAATTATGTAATGTACAGGGAGTTTCCATTAACACCGGACAAAAAAAAACCAGTTGAGGTTCTAGTTAATTTCTGGAAATTGAATGTAAAAATGAAAAATTTTCTGGGATTTCTAGAAATTGACTAAAACCTTAAGTGACATAAATTGCTATATTTCTGGAACGAAAAGAGATAACTACGTAAGATGAAAACATAAATTTTTCAGAAAGAATCAGACTTTTTACTGACTGAAAAAAAATTTCACGTTAATCGGGTGCTTTATCGAGAAATCACTGATTTGTTCCAAAAAATCAGGTAAAAAAGTGTAGATTTTTGAATTTGACTGTGCATAACATTTGAAGGTGACAAGCAATAGGGGTGAGTTATATGGCAAATGGAACGGCAAGGAGTCTCCTATCGCATGGTTGTATACTTTTTAAGCTGGGATGTAAAATAACGAAAATACAGAGTGTTTAGTGAAAAAAGAGAAGAAAAACGTTGATGCCCTCTAGCGGCTAAGCGGTTGAGATTTCCCTCCCCCCTCCAATACGATTTTTTGTTCCTCTTGATGAGCCTATTTCTGGTTTTCTTTTTGATGAGAGAACTAACGAATATTCTTTTTAAAAATGCTGATTGAAAAAATATAGGAACACTTTCTGATGCATCCTGTATCAGTTTTTGTTATAAAAAGAAAAACCCTTATACAAGATGAGATTTTCATATACAGACACTTAAATACTACATATCTCATTTAAATCGCAGTTGTATTCCGAAATATTCCGAAAAAGTTGTAAAGTTTGAGAGGCGATAATTTAATGGTGACCTTTAATTTGAACTTGAAATCGATCTTCCAAAATCAACATCAGAATGAACACGATAGCATCTATTCGCTGCTTGTATACGATCTTAATTGTGAGTGAGTCGTATCTATAATCCTTATCAAAAATTACTTTTAAATATTTGAACTGATTAAAACTTTTTCGAATCGCACAATCAACTTTCGTCAAGTTTTGTGCTGTTCTAGCTCAACTGTCATACTGATTAGGTATTTCATCTTTTCTTCATTGACTTGTAGATCAACTTCAGCTTTTATATTATTTTTGCACCTAAAAGGACTATTCATAGATGTAAATTACATTTTTTTACTCGTTTATTATTCAATTTAATTAAAAATTTTAAATTTAAATTTATGAAAAATTTTTTTATTTCTTTTATTTCTTTTCAATTGGAATTTACATTATTAATCTGTTAACTATTTAGAGTAAGAAATAATTAAATTAAAAAATGCAAAATTATTGAAAAAATAAAAAAAAGAAAACAATAAAAGTTAAAAATAAAATTAAAAAAATATTCATATCCTTTTCGTTGTTATTTTTGTTAATTAAAAATCAAAATTATTAAATCAATGATGAAACGTTCAATAATTTATTAATTATTTAATTTAATTTCATTTCATTTTCATTTTGTATATTTGTACTTATAATATATGTACTAGTATGCATCATGTGTATGCAAATATTGTTTAAAATGAAACAAACCAAACTGCAAACAATGATAATATTGGCAAGGAATCAAAAAACATACATACGAGTATGTAGTATGTACGTGAAAGATACAAATATGTATTGTAATTTTGTAATTATAGGCAGGAAATTAAAAAATTAAAATGTACATTACATATCTACCTTTCGACCTTTCTCTATATATCAATTTCGTCTGATAAAAATGAATTAATAATGAAATTACCAAATTATGATAATAAAAATGGTGTGGTGATGGTGATTATGTATACATGTATATGGTATGTGTATACAACCATTTTATCGATTAGTAAAATGGTACCTAAATTGAATGACAGCATATCAAGATTCAAATCAATCAAATCAAAACAAAATAACCAAATATAAAAAAGGGAAAAAAATTCAATTCAATCAAAAATACATACTGAGCAGGATTCATGTAAGGTGATTAGTGAGTATTGACAGGCGATTGGCGACAGTTAAAAATTGATTGTTCGTGTGTAAGGTGATGAAACAAATTTCAATTTAAACAAATTAGATACCGTAAATAGCAAATACTAGTTGATTGCAGTATGTGATTATGAATATATTTTTGATTAGGTATAAATATGTATATTGAATATAAAGAAGAAGAATGGTAAAAAGTAGAAAAGTGGTAGAAAAGTAACACCTCAAAATGACAATATTTCGGTGATAGTTTTTGCTGATTGCCACCACACATCACCAATTACCTTACATGAACCCCCCCCACCCGTGCTTTTTTTTAGTTATATTATGGGGTAGGTTCGCGTAAGGTGATTGGTGATATTCACCACAAATTTCCGTTCACGTATGGTGACAATCACCAAAAACTATCACCGAATGTTATCACTTTGAGGTGATAGCATTTGAGGTGTCACTTTTTTAATTTTTACTATTATTCTTCTTCTACCTAACCAAATAATACTCATAATCACATATACATACAATCAATTGGTGTTTGCTGTTGATGGTATATAATCTATTTAAATAATTTTGTAATTTAAAATATGTATATATTGTGTTATCTTTACAATGAAATTCTCCATGAATAATTGCAACTTACTGAACATCCGGTAATTCTAAGGGATTATTGCTATCTCGCATTTTTCTCCTAATTATTTTTATTTGAGATTCATTTTCAGAATCTGAAATAAAAAATGCTATAGACGAAAACGTTATTGAATTCTCTTTTACTCTTATTCACAATTTAAATTTTTATTTGTTTTGATTGACGTTTGACAACTATAAATATACTGTGGAATTCGCCGCGTTTCAGATTCCATCACTTTTTTGGTGACCACCTTACACGAACAATTACTTTTCAATGATCACTTTTTAACTATCACGCTACCACCAATCACCCTACATGAACCCACCCCAGTTAAAATTTTTTTGATCATGTATTTTGAAATTTGGTTTATAGAAAACAAATATTCGGACTATAGATACATACCTACACTAATATGACCAACCACCCATTCGTAAAAAAAATATTTATTCGAAAATGCGTAGATTATCGCCATTCGGATTAGCGAGATTCTACTCTATTAAGTACATTTATATTCATTGTTCATATACTTTCCTTTGTTACATAACAAAATGCATTCATTTACATGCACATACACATACGTTTGACAACTATAAATATACTGTGGAATTCGCCGCGTTTCATATTCCATCACTTTTTTAGTGACCACCTTACACGAACAATTACTTTTTGTTGATCACTTTTTAACTATCACCAATCACCTATCACCAATCACCTCACTTGAACCCACCCCTGATTTTAACTATCAAATTATTAATTAAAAATAATTAAAAAATAATTCGTAATAATTATCACTGTAGACGCAAAAATATTGTATTGTTCCTCTTATCATTCATCATCATAATCACTTTTAAGTTACAAATTGCATAATTTCAATTATCAAAGGTGATAATATGATTGCGGTGTAATGAACGGTATTATATTATATTGTTTAGAAAATTGCAATTGCATTCACATTCAAAGATATCTACATAAATACCTACATACTGGTTATTGGTTAAATGATGATTAAGAATTATGACGGTCATTTATAATAAAATAGTGAACAATTAATCATAAAACAATTGAAAATTATCATTAAATAATATCACTTGTAATTTCCTTTATTATTATTTATTTATTTTTTTTTTCTCATTTTATTTTATTTTATCGTTTTATTTTTTTAAGCTCGTTATAATTTGATGTCATCAAAACATTATATTTTATTACAAATTTTACTTCCACATTTTTCTTCTATTTATGCTTTTTTTTTAATTCGCCTTCTTGTACATACTGTATTGTATTATTCTTCTTTTAATTTTTCAAAATATTTTCTGAATGATTGTGCTGGTGTAAATGTCTACAAATAATAATGGACATTATCTGCATAAATATGTATATACTCGTATTCGTACATACATATATACATAGTAACATAAATGGCTAATAATAATAATAATCAATAATAAAATTTATTACTATTATTACATTTATAATTGATTACCATTCAACAAGTGTATATGTTGCTTGTGTTTATACAGTGATAAACAAAACATTTGCAAAACAATGATTATTTTGAAGACAAAATTGGAGACTGATTGACGCAGCGATAGAGCAATTGGCCTACTGAACTCGAAGTGTGGGTTCAATTCCTGCCCCAAGCAAAAGAAAGAAAAATAATTTTCAATTTTTTGTTGACTATTTTCAACTTTCATTACCCTCAAAGTTCACTCAGCTTTGAATGACTACTTTTGTTTGTAGTCTATAGCTCTAAATACATTCGATGCGGTCGTGAGTGGTAAGCAAAAGCTCTAAGCTACCTCAAGAGAGTTGAAATATATTCACTGCGGTCGTGATTTGTAAGACAACTTAACTTGACATTGAAAATTGTAATTAGATGTGATTTGTTTAGTTTATGAATATTAGATTGATTGGTTTATAAAAATACAATACAGAAAATCTTTAATAAATACACCAATTAATTAATTGTAGAAATTTTTAAAATTTTAATTAATTAAAGAAATTTTTTTTAGCATTAGGAATAGCTCTGCTCAAGAAAAGACGGAAGCAAAGAGTTTGGACAAGCACAATTTTCAAAACAATAAATAATTTTTGTTGTCTACACGTACCTGTCAAAACAAAAATACGAACGAAAAAATATAACCTTTCACTTCGAAGTGATTTTAAGGACTGAAAAAGATTTCTCTCATCATTTTATTCGAACGCAAACTCAAGACTTTTTTCAAATCGAAACAATCTTTGCGTTGAATTCTTATTGCTTATAACCGAAGCTAATGTATTTCAAGTTGTAAGAATTCTGTATATTTCCTATTAGTTGTAATTTTATAAGATTCTTACAATTCACGACCGTATCAAATGTATTTAGGGCTTACCACAGGTCTTTAATCGGGTTGAGTCTGATGACTATACTGGTCACTTCACAACATTAATTTTATTCTCCTGCAGCCAACAGTTCACCAACAAAGCAAAGAAGCAAGATATATTTTTTTGCATAAGGAAACATAGCCCTTTCGAGGATTTCTTGTACTTGATTTAGCAATTAAAGTATTTTCAGTCCATTGTAATGGTCCTGGTACTTGAGCAGAAAAAAATCCTAGACATTATACTAAAAGAGTAATGTTTGAATATATTTTTGAATTATACTATACATTTTCCTTAAGATTTTTTTTTAGATAATCAAATCCTTTTAAACTAAATCTACACTCAACTAAAAATATGATGATTTTTAACTTCTACATTCAGTTAACTTTATTTTTTAATGTAATTCAAAGTTTACAAAATAATCATTTTCAAATGTTTTGTTCATCACTGTATATTTCCTATATAATCAATATTGTATTGTAACATAATATACAGTCGTCGTATGGTATATATCTCTGATTGTTGTTAAACATTTTTACAATAATACTGCATTTTCATATAAATACTGCATAATTGCTAATTGAAAATACTGCATTACATTGGAGTACAACAGTACTACATAGCCATTCAGGCAGCTTCAGCATTGTAATAAGGTAATAGTAGTGTAACTACAAAACGATATACTCGTACCTCCTAAGTCCTAACTAACATTATTCGATGCCATTTCATAATACAATCACAGTACCTATATTGTCGTATTGTCGTAGATGTGATGTATATAGTTATAACAACCAATCATTTGAAATTATTCAATTTAAAATTTCCTGGTATTGTTGACTGAATATATTTTTTTTTTCGCCTGTTTCTTTTTTATCTTCTTTTCTCTCTTATTTTTCTTTTTCTTCTTCTTCTTCCTCTTATTAATTGTTTTTTTTTATTTCTATTTGTAATATGTGGTACTGGTAGGTGGTTCTTTTTATTTTCTCTATTTTTGTATTCAATTGGCATTCTTTTAAGAAAATTAAAATGTTCAATAATTAAAAAAACAAAAAAAAGAAGGAAGTTTTCATATAATTATCGGTTATCAGCTTGTCAAATTGAAATAAAAAACAAAATTACAATTAATTTTCTATTATTTTTTTCACTTTTATTTTTGTGATGTATTAGTTAGTTTAGTTGTATTATCAAGCAACTTAAACAGTTCTTAAAAAAGAACTTTGTCTTTTCAGGTTTTTTTTTCTTTTCCTCATTGTAATTGTATATAATGAATAAGTATCTAAAGGTAGACGAGAATGAATACAGCGTTAATTAAAATGAAAATGTGTAAATATTAACATTAATGTGTAATGGGAAAATTAAATAAAATACGAGGGTAGATTGGTAATTCTTAAGAAAAAGGCTCATGGCAATTCTTGTAAGTATATTACATTATGTATGCATCTTTACAGTAAATACATTGTCATGCATGTATGATGCACTCATATGAGTACATTATCACCAAATATAATCAACACGAATCAAGTGATGTGATACTCAAACAATTTAACTGTTTGTTAATCACCAAGTATAAACGGTATTGTAGTACCTACATTAAATCCGCCAATTTAAAATTGTTTATCAGTTTAAATTGTGTATTGTGCATCGAGTACCCATTTTTAAAGCCACATATCGATAACGTTTTTTTTTATTTTCTTTATTTTTTTTTTTTAATAGTATCATATAACACAAAGTATACCACCCCCATCTTTGGCACGTATTCGTATGTCATTAAAGTTTGCCATTAATACAAAATCTGGAGATAAATACTCGTTTATCGTCAGACATGTGATAGTATAAAAACGTAAAACAACAGCATTTTAAAAATTTAAAATGTGAAAATTCATACACACACATACTCATACATATTATGTAAGTTAAACACGTTCAAAAAATACGCGTTTACACGGCTACATTTGTGTATATGTGTATATGTACGTGAATTGATTCCATGGCATTGATTTTAAAAATGTTTTTAAAAGAAGTTCATCTGTGAATTCATATGGATAATAAGTGTGGTATATTCTAGTGTCATAAACCTACTTGTATGCATGCATGCATGTAAGTAACTATACATAATATCATTTTTGGCATTGTATAAGTACCCAGTCTTTTTTTTTTTTTTTTTTGGTTAAAGATTTTAATCGTTTACTTGACAGTAATATTGAACGAACGCACAAAATTGCAAATCATAATTCCAATTCCAATGAAAAATATAATAAAAAAAAAATAAAAATCATATAGAGTCCCAAATATTCATGTAATATCAATCAAAAAAATTATGAATTTATCATAAAATGACGCACGTTATATAGTAGTAGACTTAACGTGTTTTTGTTAAAAAAAAAAAAATGTTTTGGTGATGATGAATTTCCGCATAAAAAAAAATAACTTTTGTTTTTAGTTTTTGTTTAGATGCATCATAAGTTGCGTTCCTTTTGTCCAAGTGAAGTACTCCAAAGTATTTGTAGTCGTGATCATCTACACCAACTCTTGTATTCGAGTAATTTACTTGACAGTTGCATGCTTAGTTACGCTAAAATTCGCCATCAGAGGTTTTTGTGTTTCAATCGTTAGAGATTAAAGAAATAGATTTAAGATTTAAGTCTGTAATATTTTCATTACACGTTTCCTGCAATTGGTGGCTTTTTATTGTTTAAGGTCATGGAGAATCTAAAATCAACAACAAAATAAATTTGAAATACATGACAGCTGAAATTGGAGAACGGCTAACTGTCACTCCAATATTTACATTGCCTTACAAATGTGTATGCCTTGAAATTTGAGGTTACTTTTTACTTCCAAGTAAAAAAAATGCGTTCCATTTACAATCTACTCCCGAGTACTTGGTCAAAAGGAACGCAGCAATAGTTAATTCATGATAAAACGTTTGTATCTTGTAGGCGAATATTTTTAAAATTTTTTTCCACATTAATTGGTAGAGTAGTTTTTAACAATAATTTATTTTAATCGCTGCATAGCAGTAGAGTGTATATGTACTACATAATGTAGGTACGAACATAATATTGCCGTGACCTTTTCACTTTTCATTTTTGATAAATATCTTTTTTTTTTGTCTAGGATTTATATGTACTCGAATAGTCAATAGGTACTTTTTTCTTATAATATGCGAGTATATACTATACTCTGTGGTACAGACAGGATTACAAAGCTATTAATATCTACTATAATTATTATACATTCCACATGCTTACATACGTGTGAACAAATCAATATGTACATGGATATGAATTCATATGAAAATATACAGGTATTCATACATAGATTTATACACATCTACATAGTGCATATTTATAACACATATGTACTTTAAATGTTGTTACGTCTGTTAATGATGTGCGATAACACATGTATTATACATCATTTATTCTTTACCAATTATTCACTATACCTATCTATATTTATATCCATGCATCTACATATAAAATAACGAATCGAAATTGACATTTATGATAATAAAAATCATATTGTAGTACGAGTATATGTCATCATGTGTACATACATATGTGTGTGTCTATAAAATGAAATTATTTTCACGCAATAAATTTAATAATTTCTAATTCATTACTTTCACCAGTTATGTTTTTATTTTTATTCATTTAATTTTTTTTATTTATTTATTTTTTTTTTTAATAATTTGACATTATATCAGATAACTTATCTACTATAGTGATAGTTGTACGTGTATTAAAAGTATCAAGTCCATACATAAATAATGTACAATATGAATGCACACATATGCTGAATTCTGTACAAAATAATAAACAATTTTATTTTATGTATTTTATTTGTGATTTTTAATTTTATATGATGTAGACAGTAGAGTATAGTTATTACATGTAGCAGTAGTAGTTACACATACAATATGTTTTGATTTATGTTAAAACTACTATATGGGGATGGACTATCTACTATCATGTACACAGTCATGTGAATTTTTTATTATTATGTTTTTTTTTTATAGTTTCATTTCGCATTTAACATCTGTCTAGTGTTTATTCTGTTCTGGTTTTTCAGTTTTCATTTCTAGTTATTTATATCGATTATTATCGTTACACGGTAAAATGAATTTAATAATTTTTAATTCACATTTTATTTTCTATTTAATTAATTTTTCAATAACAAAGATAAACTGAGTTAAATGAATATCGTCAAAAATGTCACAAAATTCTTTTGAAAATTCTTTTGTTAATTTTTCATTCATAAAAATTATTGTTTAAGAGCAGGTTATTCTGATTTTACTGATTTTGGGTGATTTGGGTACACGTTTTCTCAGCCATTTTTTATCCAATTTTTATGATATATGTTTTAAATGAAAGCTCAATGGGTCTAGAGTGAACTAAGTGGAACAAATTTTTCAAAAAGGTTTTAGTTTTTCCTGTACAGGATAATAAGGACGAGGCTTTCTTCAAATTTCAACGTGCTATGGTACACTTTTTCTCCGTAACTACACCATGTATTTTTCTAAAATTTTTGTCATACATCATTCAAAGGGTGTAGAGTGAACTAAGTGGAGCACTTTAGTAATTTTTGTCCTTATTAGTCCTGTAGAACGCTTTGAAGAGAGAAGGATTTTTACCAAAAATGTATAGATTTTAAATGTAATTTTTCATGGGTAGATGATTGCGTGTTATACTGAAATTTTCATATAAGGTAATTCGAATGTTCTTTTTTCGATTTCGAAATAGAAAAATAAAAGTTTTTACATTATTTCAGAATAATTAGTAATATAAAATTCCTATTTTTCACAAAAATTTTGTCACAGATAATAAAAATGTTTTGCATAACTCTTGGCTCTAAATATATCAATTTTTCACCGATACGTTTATTCATTTTATACGAATAAAAATATTATATATGTGTGAGTGGTATATATTCAATAAACAACAAAAAAAATGTTTCCAATTGCTATCATACGATCGCCGAAAACAGAAGAAAAAAAAATAAATAAAAAAACAAACAAAAAAATGACATGGCATAGCAAAGCATTGCAAAGAAGCTACCTGCTATTATGATGTACAATATTGTGTATTGTATATAATGTGTATAATAAGCAATAAGAATAAAATAGCTGGAGTAAGGAGTAACCTAATGATATTGATTGTATGAATATATGGTTATGTATATTCATATAGTATATTCATTACATGATGTACGCAATTATATACACAAATGTTTATATCTTGTATTTCAAATATCATTTAGAAATTATCAATACAGGTTTGTAACTCGGTAATATGGTAGTATAATTTTGTTTGCAGGATACTGGATAGGTCCAGGTATAATTATGTTATAATATAAGTATTTATACTATCATGATATACAATATGTATTACAAAAAAAAAAAAAAACAACCATTTGTACAATACAATGCTTTATCGTTGCGAATAAAGTAGGTAGAGTAACATAATGAATATTGTATATTGCATGAACATTTTTTGTACTGTATAGTGTATACATGTAGTTTTTTGAAAGTGTAATATAATTTGGTTTACAGGATGCTTATAATGTTAGAGGTATTCACGAAATGTTGTAAGAGTGTAAAAAGTGTGAATATACACCAAAATCTTACACATTACACTATATCGTGAACGAAAACTTTGTATTGAAATCAAGCAAATTATGTCAGCTAAAATATTATAAAAATAATCAAATTATTTTAGCATTTAATGTCAGAATGGCATATACAATAGTAAGCAATAGTAATATACAATGGGTTTCAGCAGTGTAAATTTTTACAAGCAGTGTAGGTAAAAATTACATTGAAGATGTTTACAATAGGTGTAGGATTGTACGAGTTTACACCGTTTACAATGGTACAAGACCAAACCGTGAATACCCTTATTTGTCTGTTTTTAAAAAATAATATTCTAAATGCTCAAGTCAAAAATTGTTCAAAAATTATAACAAATCCTGAAATAATTTTTCTATCCATGTACAATAGTGTACATACTACATACACACTGCACATATATATGTAATTGTGTGTCAAGATAGTGGCATAGCAAAAGCAACATCAAAAAGAAAAAAAATGATGAAAGAAATAAACCTGCGAAGTATTCGTATAGCAGCACCACAAATAATATATATATATGTATGTATGTATTATATTCTCTGCGATAGCAGGTAGATTGAAATGTACAAAAACAAATTTACTCTGGCTATTGCAAATACGTTTGCGTATAATTCTTAAAGCACAGGCAAAGCAGACATTCGACACTACTACATATACTGTCAAATGTTAAAATATGTAAATACACTGATAAATTCGATACAGTACCAAATTTATATTGTTTCCTGGTAAATGGGTGTTATGTATGTGCTATACGCTTTGTTAGTTGTACTGGTTGTACAAACTTATGAACATATGTAGTAAATGTGTAAAAATGAATATGTATTGCACTACATATTAACATTCATTTAAAGTTTGTTTCAAGTTCAAATTTTGGTATATGTACACTATGTTGTTTTGTTATGACGTGTACTTTTTTTTATGAAATTTTTTTTTGCTTTTTCTGCCTTCGGTCCTCATATAATATTAAGAATTGATTTTGTTTTTTTTTCTATTAGTTGCGCATTTCATATACCCACAAAATTTACAAAACAAAATAAAAGAAGGTTAGTGTAAAATAAATGAAAAAAAAAATAATAACAGAAAGTAAACTAACACAACGATAAAAATATTTTTTGAATGTATTTGTTAGCTATTTTCGTCGTGTGAGTTTTCAATTTTAATTTTTGATTTCAGGAGGGCATCCTCTTAATTGAATGAAAAAAATTATTTTTTAAATTTAAATTTGAATTTTTAATTTACCGTGTACGTAGTAATTGCATACTTTTAGGCTTTAAAAAAATATAAAGAATTTGATATTTCAATTCATTCACAATAACATTTATTTGATTTCATTTTTTAGATGAGCAATCATTTTTACAGGGTGCACGCAAAAATAGTATGTATATGTGTAAAAGAAACAGAGAAAATCTATGAAAATTTCTTCGAAATTGAAAAGGTGAAATTAATCCTTTAAGAAATTTTCGATTTTGTCAATTGCGATAAATTCAGAATTCAATTGAATAGCTGCTCTTGAATGAAATTCTGAAAATTTTGGATAAATATTGTTAGAATGCCAATTTTTTGAAGCTCAATGGCTTGGTCATAGCTGAGGCTGTTTTCAAAGTTATAAGCTTTACTTCGTTAAATTGATGTAAAGTCAAAATATAATATTCCTAAATCCTAATCAATACTATCATCGTATAAATCTTGCAAACATTAACTGAAATTAACTACATCCCATATTATTAAGTTAAACTTGAATAAATGAACACTTGACGTTTACATTTATGTGAGCTAGGTAATTAAATGAACATCATAAAAACGTCAATATGTATGACACAGCATTGAAAATGACCTACTTTCATGTTAAATAAAATTGAAATTACTTATTTCCTTTAATTTTTTTTTTATCACAGCCATTACCTACTAAATTGAAATGACTGGCAAACTTCATAAATTCATTGTAATGATTATTATAATTCTGTAATCTGTTCCAGAAAAATATGTAAATCAAAATAAGAACACACCATTATACAACATGAAATTCAAACCAAACAACTACAAATGCTGTATGAATGTTAAAATTTATTTTCTCGAATCTATAAAATATAAAAGTGAGCACATATGTATGTAAAAGTAATGTAAATTAATTGTTATCTTTCTATTGTTTGTTTTTTTTTTATTAAATTAACAATACAAGATTTTTTATCAATCATATTCCATATATATACATATACGATATATATTTTTTAAATTGAAAAATAAAAATCTAAACGATAATAATTCAAAAATAAAAAAACATTTATATACAAAAAAAAAAAAAAAAAATGCAAAAACTCAAACAATTAATTGAAATATTTTTTTTTTGCAGAAAAATATCCTTATCAATATTTTTACATCGAAAAATTTCAAATTCATTTCTACCAGTAAATGCAATATTGCTATCTTTTTTTTTCCGTTATTTTTTATCGTTCTGTGTGTGCAATTTTAATAAATGAGTAAATAATAAAAAAAAAAAAAAATATCCTTGTAATTACCATAAAAAAACATAACGATATACACAATACAACATATAGGTAGCGTATAAGGTTATCTACTTATATCCTATGGTATATCTAGTATATCCTAGTACATATTTACGTACATTGTAATCTCATGTACGTTCATGTATGTGTGTATGTATAATATTAATTATTCATAAATCTAAAATATACAAAAAAAAAACAAATTCGCATTTATGCAGATGCACACTTTTATTGCTTTTATATTATATAGTACATACTGCAGGATACCAGTATACATTTACAAACTTATAAGTATATATTATACGTGCATATATTTGTTGTAAACCTATATATATAGCTACACCTATACAAATACGTGTATACTCGTTCACTTTGTTTATACACTAAAAAATTAAAAGTCATGAATTTTGATATTATTTTTTTACACTGTTTTGTTGTTGTTTTACTTTCAACGTTTTGTTACAATTTTAATATTTTAAATTATTTTACAAAACACATATAACAATCCTTTTTATTTATGTGTGTAATACACATCTTATTTTATGCATGTGCATCAATTCAGAGCACAGACAAACTGTAATAATTGATGTTCATATATGCACAACATCATACAGATGTTAGTATTTGTATGTACCTAAGTATATACATAGTCGCAAACATGCATATGCACATGCATGAATGAATTTATATGTGTCACAGCAACTTGATACTATGTGGATAAAAAAAAAAATGATTGTTATTTATATATTTTTTATTTTGTAACTAGATACATCCATCGACAAAAAAATATGTATGTATAAATCGTGTTTTATTTATGAATGCACACTTGATGTAGAAAACATTATTATTTCATCTCATTATAATCATGAAATACAACAGTTAAAATGCTGACTTCAAAGAATTAAATAACATACATAATTAAAATTTCGAAAAGAAAAAAAAAGGAAGAATATTATAGAACATCCAATTTCCGAATATTTAATCATCCAGTGTAGGCCTTGGCTTGCTCTAAGATCTGCTACCACTGTTTTTTTCTTTCCGTCACCTTCCACCAATTTCCAAGGCCAACCTTTCTTAGATCCTTTTTCACATCATCCAACCAACATAGTTTGGGTTTTCCTCCTTTTAATTCTTTTTATCCAGGATATGTAGTAACTCCATTTTCATTATATTATTATCCGACCTTTTCGTAACATGTCCAAACTATTGAATTCTGCTCACTCATCATTGTACCGGACTCCCCGCCAGCCAGTCATTTTCTCGACCTACTCTGCATATTCTTCTCAATATTTTCTTGTCAAATATTTTGAGAGTCTCTTCGTCTCTTTTGGTTAGCATCCACGCCTTCGCATCACAATCGGAAATTAGAGCGTGTTTTATATGTCCGAAATTTTGTAATTCTTTTGAGTAACTTAGATTTCAGTAGCTCAATAAAACACTGCTCTTCTTTTAATTTTGTTACCTTATTTGTTTTCACTTGTAACTAGGGAGGCCAAATAAAGAAATTCTAAGATAATTTCTCAAAGTTGTTATATTCACCGAATCTTATTTTTTGGCCAATAAGACTTTACTTTGATTTTGACCAAAGATACTAGAAATACAATTAATGTAATTTTATAGTATCTTTGTTTTGACATTACCGCATGAATTTAGACTCTGTCTCGTTCACAGATAGCCCAAAATCTGCATGACTTATTATTTTGCCAATTCATAGCCCATCTTCCTTGTAAGTTGAAATGTTTGCTGTTTTTGTATCACATTCGGTGTCGGTTTACAATTTTTTTTCTTTGAATTTTTTTGTCAATGGGTGTACGTACATATACAATTCATGTATGAGTTAATGTAATAAAAAAAATTGTAAAAAATATTTTCACATACATATACATACTTGTACATATGATAAATGAAAAATTTAACAACAGAAATTTATAGAAAAAAAAAAATATACATACGTTTATATTCAATTAGAAAAAATTCTGGTGATTGATCAGAATTTCAAAAATAAATGACATGCTATCATTACACAAATATAGGATACAACAAACTCAATATAACTGTATCACATAATATGTATACTTAGATAAATGTGTATATATACGTACATGTACAATACTTACAATGTGAATTACATAGAACAAACTTGTACAATTTTATACTGAAACGAATTTGCGTGATAAAATTTTTATTACTGTGTTTGCATCCACATACGAATATTGTATGATGTACTAGTACTCATATACATATGTATAAGTATTTGAATTTAAAAAATAAAATAAAAATTTAAAAAATAAAAAATTATAAAATATCCAATTTTTTCTACAAAAAATGAAATTTGATTTTATTCATACACGATACATCAAACATGTACATTTTATTTTATTTGATTTTATATTATTTATAAGTGTATTGGATACATACGACTATAAATTATTTATGAATTTCTTTCTTTTTTTAATACAATATATCCAGATTTATGATTATTTATCACCATACTAAATCTAAGTATGAGTATGTATATGTACAAATATATTCATACGTTCATGCACATAAACATGCATAGACAGGCATATATGTAAATAGTGTGTGTCATATAATATGTCATTTCATTATAAATTCGATCGAGTATACAGTTGCGTTCCTTTTGTCCAAGTAAAGTACTCCCAAGTACTTGTAGTTGTGATCATCTAAACCACCTCTTGTATTCGAGTAATTTACTTGACAGTTGCATGGTTAGTTACGCCAAAATTCGCTGTCAGAGGTTTTTGTGTTTTAATCGTTAAAGACTGATACTCAGTTCCTGTGAAATTTTTCGCTTGCAATTGCATATATGTATATTTCTACAAGCTAAAAATTGTGGAAGGAAATTTGTGTAGAGTACATAGAGATTTGAAATTTTTTGAAAAAAAATCGCGAGGGCTATGAAATTAAATTAAGTAATAATATATAAAGAAATATTTATTAGTCAAAATATTTGAGTTGTCAATATTTCGCTTGCCTTTTATATGCTGGACCATATAAAATGATTGTGAAAAATGAATTCCACAACTCTCCACTATTAAGTTCCACCGAAAAAATTTAGCTTGGAAGTGAGTACCAGAAAGCGAAATTTGAAACTAAAAATTTAGCTAAGAATTTAGCGACATTTTTTTTTACATAGGTTTTATATGGAGAACAATTTAGCTTTCGATGTGAGTACCAGCTATTAGAGATTAAAGAAATATGTTTAATTCTATAATATTTTTATTATACTTGTTATTCAATAGGTGACTTTTTATTGTTTAAGGTTATGGAGAATGTAAAATCAACAACAAAAACAAATTTGAAATACATGACAGCTGAAATTGAAGCACGGCCAACTGTCACTCCAATATTTACATTGCCTTACAAATGTGTATGCCTTGAAATTTGACGTTACTTTTTACTCCCAAGTAAAAAAATTGTCTTCTATTTACAATCTACTCCCGAGTACTTGTGAGTGCTTTACTTGGTTAAAAGGAACGCAACTTATATATTATTGCAAAATGTGATTAATAAAAAGCGCCATGAGTAAAAAAAAAAACAAAAAATAAATAAATAATATGTATAATTTTTTCGCACTTTTTTCTTATTCCTTCTTCTATTCTTATATACATATTCGTAGGTAGGTACATATGGTACGCAAAACATTCTACCACTCTACAAATCATTTGAATTTCAATAAAAATTATTAAAAAAAATAAGTAGATGTGACAAAAAACCCACAAAAGAAAATAAAATAAAATAATATACAAAAAAAAAAAAAAAACTTTTCAAATTTAAATTAAACGGCGTTGTTGCATATTATAGTATATGAATGAGAAAATATGCAAATAAATGTGATTTTTTTTTCTCTATTTTCATTATTTTTTGATATCATTTCAAAGCACAAAATGCAAAAGAAAAAATCGAATCAAAAACAAAAAATACGTGTGAGTACACTTGTGTACACAACACTGACAGACAATAATAACATACGAATACAGTAGATATACAGTATCACAACGTCTATATACGAGTATGTTCAAAAAAAAATTTTTTTATTGATAAATTTTCCATTGATATATGCGTATATGCTCGTATAACTCGTACACATAATTTGAAATTCAAATGGAATTTTATCTTTTCTAATAATCGTGTATTATACTCGTACATATTTATATACGAGTATGTGGATATAAGTTTTTCAATTTCTTTTTGTTTTTTTTTTCCGTTTTGTGGAAAACCGCATTTTAAAAACTTTTAATAAATTTATTTTTTATTTTTTTGATTTGCGTTCGATTTCCTTTTAAATACTTATACAGACAGTGCATATAAATGCATTATAATACTCGTATTTATTCTTCTTTGGTTATAAAATCAAAAAGTGCGATATGAAAAATTGTATGCGAATAAATCTTATATGACTATATACACACAAAATTCTTATATAGAAAGATGTATGTAAATGTATAAAGTAACGCTTGTTATATACATACGCATTATACGGGGTGAATAATCGTATAACATTTAGGAAAATATACCTTCGAATAAAACACATAAAATTGAATGTGATGTGATAATGGTGATAATTTATGTTATGAAAAATGTAGGACATTATTTAGATGGTCCAGTCTACAGGCTTAGGTGGTCCAGTCTACAGGTCCAAATTTTAAACACTTGCTCGAGCTTTACGAATGCATTATAAATTATGTGTGTTTTTTCAAGAAAATAATCCCAATCCAAAGTGTAATATCACTTGATCTAGACTACCAAATTTTCATCAGTTCAAAACGTGAAATCAACTGCTCGCCAAAGTAATTCCTTAATCGGTTTTCACGCAACGTACGAGTATATGGCTAATAGCACCTGTCTTGTTTTGGAGCCAGATATCACCGACACGACATAATGGGTTTGTCGTTTATATTTCCGTTGCCACTGTTGCAATAGCAGTTACCATCATTTACGGTTACGCAGTGACCATTCTTAGGATGATTCTGTCAACCCTAAGCCATACCAGACCATGAATTTCTCTGTTTTGTGATGGTGTAGTTCTTGAATATTTCGAGTTCGAATAAAATCAAATAAAATCCTGCAATAAAAGAAAATGTTGGTACTATTTAAGAGCCAAGTTAACTTAAAATTTTTCATGTAAACCAAAATCTGACAGTTATCCAATGTGAAATGATATTCAATACCGATTCAACCTGCATAATGACCTATGACAATTTTTGACACTAAAGTGCAAGAACTCGCTGTACTGACGTCTTAAAAAATCACTCTATATACATATATAATCATTTTAAAAAAAAAATTGTTTTTCAAACACACACACAGAAATTTACAAAAAAAAAATTATGAAACTTTTCTTAAAGACAACCGAAAAACCAAATAGCATACCATACCAATATAATTTATTTTCTTATCATCATCATTTTTATTTATATGTATACACATTCGTACATAAATACATGATATATGTATGTATGTATGAATTTATGTACATATGATAATATAATACTTTCTTAAATACGAGTATGCATTTATATAAATCTCATATTAAAATTGATGAAATTTTATTTCAAATTAAATTAAAAATGAAAACTTCTATAATACTTTTACCAAAATACTAATACACTCGTAAGGATATATTACGGTATACCATAACATATAATGCAGTATTACGATACGATACGATATACGATGAGTGCATTTATCTGAATAAAAAATCAAATTTATTTTAAATAAAAATACAAAATAAGAAGAAATCGTTTTCAAAAGGAATCTGCTAAGAAGAAAAAAACTTATTACATAAAAGAGTAAATTTAATTTTTATACAAATCAAAAAATAATGTTTACTGTTTTGTATCAATAAAATTGAAATTGAATTAAGAAAAAACAAATTACTTTCGAGAGAGTATAAGAGAAGAAAAATAACAAAATACAAAAAATACAAAAAAAATGAAAAATAAAATCAGGAAACTATCGAATAAATGTTATAACACTTATGATATATACGAGTATTTATGTATGTATGTATATGTACGATTCTATGTACATTATGTGTATAAGGATGTAAGTTTATCTTAATAAAAAAAATAAGAAAAGATGCTTGCTAACTACATCGAAAAATCGTAAACATAAATTTTTGATTCAAAATAACAAGTCACAAAATTAAATTCTATTCTATGTACAAAAGGAAACTACTACTTATATAGTATACATTACACACATTATTTATTCGTTAATATGTACAGATTCGTAATGTATGTAAATATAAATTTTGTTTTTTATTTTTCCTTTTTCAGAAAAATTTTTATTAAAAACTAATTCCGAAAACACTCATTAAAGATTCATTTCAAAGATATATTATCAAAGTTTATATACGGGAATAAAGAAGAAATCATTTTCCATAGTATACTCGTATTTTAAATTTTACCGGATATATTTTATGAACACAGATGAACTTAAATTATCTATCACCTATGTAATGTGAAATGCATTTCGATAAAGATGTACGCAATGACAATTAAATGAACTTTATAATACAGTACATACAATTATATCCTTTATGCACACGAAAACGACACAATACGAGTAGCTAGATAATGAATTGAAAATGAAAAATTATTTCTCCTGAATTACGCCATACATAACAACATCGAATAAGAAGACTCCTCATATTTTAATGCAAGATAGAATACATTTGAATCTAATTGCATCTGATTGCATTGAAAAACTGCTGTTTAATGGGGAACATTATCAAAATGGAGAAATTTATTAAAATAGAAAAAAATGTTCGAATGAGAAAATTTTTCGAAACGGAGAAATTAATCAAAACGGAGAAATTTTTCGAATGAAGAAATTTTTCAAAGAGGAGAAATTTATCTAAATGGGGAAAATTTTCGAATGTAGAAATTATTCGAAACGGAGAAATTTATCAAAATGGGGAAAATTTTCGAATGAAGAAATTTTTCGAAGAGGAGAAATTTATCAAAATGGGGAAAATTTTCGAATGAAGAAATTTTTCGAAGAGGAGAAATTTATCAAAATGGGGAAAATTTTCGAATGAAGAAATTTTTCGAAGAGGAGAAATTTATCAAAATGGAGAAAATTTTCGAAATAGAAAAAAATGTTTTAAAATCGATAAAATCCCCTCCATCTATTTCGTCACTGTTCGAAATCGAATTCATCCGATGAACTTATAGGGGTAAAATGGGAAGTGTCTACTTTTTATTCCTTTTTATTTAATTTTTTTTTTTCAGAATTTTCGCATGAAATTTTCAATATACATTCATTAATGTTCGGTACCTACTTAATTATAAATTTGATTATGTCTGCTATGATGCATTGACAACAATTTATTTTCTTTCACCCTTTTATCTTTTTGCTTCTTTCCAACTGTATTATAATGCATCAGCATCAGGTATTTACAGTATCAAATTCAATAAATTTTAATTAAAATCTTTTTAGTATGGAAATGTGTAATTACAAGAGTTTATATCAAATAAAATTTTCAATTTTCAACATGCCACATGTCACATAGAATGCATATACAGATATACTCCTCTTACAATCTAATCAAATTTCATAAATTAGTTCGTTAATTTCAAATAAAAGATTAAAAGATTTTGTAATTAACTTGAATATTTTACAATTTTGTCATTTATTTTGGTGTATTTCCCAAATATATTATTGCAATTGATAAACATAAATATCTGTATATGGTAAATGAGTAAACGTTCATGCAAAATATATGATTTTATTTTATTTCATACGAAAAATAATAAATGTACGATATCGTAGACGAAGTTTAATTGAAAATTCCATCACTTTCATGTTCTGACAATAGAATCAAAATGAAAATGTAGTACATATTTTATTGCATTCATCAAAATGTACTTGTAGCTATGTGCAGTTACCAGAATTTACGTAATGTTCACCTATTTCACTGTTAACTGTTCAATTAATGAAAATTTTCTGTATTTTTACAATAAATAAACAAGTAGCATTTTATCTTCACTCACTAACTAAAAATATTAACATGAAGTTGAAGGTTGTACGAGGGAAGTACGAAGAAGTTTTGTAATTTTGAATATTTCGATTTACACAAAATGTTTTGTTTCATTTCAAATAAAATGCTCAAATGCATTCAAATATCAAATTGAATATGGAAGTATTTTCTAGAAAAATTTATTTTCCCCATATAAACTTATACGAAATACAAGGATTTACACATTTGTGGGTATTCATTTAATGTAGTAAAAATGCATCTAAACCGAGTAAACCGTATGAATACGTGTATGAGTATATTTTACTGGGCTTACTATATAGGCTTACGAACTTTTTTACTACATTAAGTGAATTCCCTCATTATATTTGGATATTGTACATATAAGCATAAGTAATTATAACATAAAATTAATCAAAATTGCACAAGAATTTTAACAAGTTCTGTATAATAATCACATTCAAGTATTCTAATCCTGGTATATTATACACAATATTTGGAATATATATTACTTGTATCCTTGAATATGTGTATGTATAGACGAATGCATAATCCATAAATCAATTTAGGCAAATGAATGTCCATGAATGTTAATATCATACATGCATGCACGCATACTTATTATGTACAAAATGTGAATATTAACAAGAACCTTTTCATTTATTATGCATAAATTCTACCCACATATCTATTTACGTTTATATACATATAAGTGAAATGAATTTAATTCAAATTTCGATTTTATGTCTAATACATATGTATGTATAAATATAATAATTTGTGTATCGTGTAGGTAGTAAATTAAAAATTTTCGTTCTATTCATACTTACATTATATCATTTTCATTTACCTATACCTAAAATTATTTACATACGTTTTATATTCAGTTTTAAAACAGACAAAAAAAAAAAAAAAAAAAATTTATTTAAAACTAAAAAGCAACAAAACAAAAATAACGAACAAATAAAAATCATAAAAGAAAGAATAAGAAAAGAATTTTTTTCATGAAATTTTTTAGAAAAATTTTAACTTCAAAATTTTCACATATCACACATATGTACTATACGATTACAGTGAACATTCATGTGTACATATACTATGTGTACTTATATGTACTTTTATCATACATAGACATATATGAAATATAAAAATGCAAATATGTACTTATTTTTCTTTCTGTTATTTATTTTTTGCATTAATTTTATTTTTCTTTTAAAAATATTATTTACGTATTCATAAATTTATTCGTATTATATGGCATGTAAAAATTATTTTGACTGGATTTATTTATTTACACTCATACACATGTACATACATATATATGTGATGTACATAATTCATATTTTAAATACATAAACTGTATGCCAAAAATGTGAAAAAAAATATATATAATAATACATAAAAAACTAAGAATATGAAAATGAAGAAGAATAAAAAATAAAAAAAATGAAAAATAATATAAAAGCATAGAAGATAGATGCGATATAATTTGTAAAGCATATCTTTTTCTCTGTGAAAATGTTTATAAAGATTTTTCACTTCTTATTATGTACTTATGTACATATGTACATACTTACGACTATTATTGTAGTACACCGCATCATAACGCAAATATTCATTTATATTTTTTGTGTATGTATAATACAGATAAACTTTAAAGTTTTTACAAGTGTAGTATATACGTTATAGTATGTTCTAAGTATATGCCTGCATCCATGCAAGAATATACAGTGTACTATATAGAATATGTGTAAAACATACGTTAAAATTTGTTTATTCTTTGTATTACGTGCATAGTACATGCATTTTCACGGTGGGTGATTCAATTTCAGATAACTTGAATGCGACACATGACAGCTTCTCTTCCTGGCTGAGATGGGCGATTAATCTAATTAACAAACTGTTTGTAGAACGTTTATGTGTAGGTATTTGGTATTATATAGCCACTAGATGTAATTTAATTTTCACTTAACCTTCCTCAGTCGCACAAGGCATAAATAATGTAATATGCAAAAATTCTGAATTTATTTCATTCCACCACAAATAGCCGAGCCGGTTAACGACTCCATCGATTGTTCTAAAAAAAGAGCATGTGGTTACAGTGTTAAATGAAGATTTGTTTTGCCTTCCATTTGAAAAATGTTCACTTGTATTCCATGCAAATGCAAGCGAATCATACTTGCTGTCAAATTGACGCATTTAGCTGGTTGCTCTTGGTCGCTTACTTTCATTATTTGCAAACAAATGCAACTTAATCCTATATAAAAATTGAAATGAAATGAAAACGACCGAAAATTGAATGAAATATCGTTAAGAGATTCCATGAACGGTTGACATCTCTTCTCCATTATACAGTCTTTCTGCTTGTGTCGTGTCTTATCAAAACACATCACTTGTCAACATTTAAAAAAAATATGTATATGATTAACAGAATCATCCTGTATAAAGTACACATATGAACATTTTATATAAGTATAATATATGTGTGTAAGAAAATTAAATTATTAAAAGATATAAGGATATAAGTTTTTAACACATATTATACGAGTATATGAAAAATAACAGCAAAAAAATATTATTATTATTTCATTAAAATATTCACTAAAAAATTTATAAAAGAATTTTTTTATTAAAACACAAAAATATGAAAAAAAAAACAAAAAACAAATAAAAATTCATAAAACTATTAAAGGAAAAAAAAAATTTTTTTTTTAAGCAAAAATTAATTCCTATGCTTTTCACATTTCTTTTTGTTTATTTTCTCTGCATATATGCTGTGTTTTTTTTTTTTTTTCATTTTCATTTTCTTCATTTAAATTTATTTTTTATATAAATACATAAATGCTATTTGTTTGTCGAGATTTCATTCTGTTGCGTTACTAATTAATTCTGTTTGTGTAACAAAGAAAAATTAAAAATGATTAATTTTTTTTTCTTTTTAATTTTAATTTTCATTTACAGCTAAATATTTCTTTTTATGATGGTAATTTTGTTTCACAAATTAGCAAAAAAATAAAAAAAAATTTGGAAAAACAAAAATTGGATTAAGTGCTTTTGGCATTTAATGTTAAATGACAGAAGTTGACGAATGGAAAATGAAAAAATGAAAAAAACAAATTGGAAATGAAAACATGTAAAAGTCATAATATACTTATTTTGTAGAAGAGATTTTTCACACACAAAGAAAGGTGTATGGATGTATGCAGCGCCGGATTTCAATTTTTGGTGCCCTAGGTTTTTAAAGAAAATGGTGCCCTAGTTTTTTATTTTATATTGTTTTTTTTATTTAAAATAAAATATAATTACAATTTTTAATTTATATTTAATGGCTAAAATACTGTTTTCTTGACTTTTTAATAGCGAAATCTTTAATAATGTCATTAAAATCGATTTCACGTAGTAGATCACTTTCGATGCAAAGAAATGATAATGCATCCAATCTTTCCTGCTTCATCATAGTACGAAAAGGATTTTTTAATCTCTTGAGTTGTGAAAATGATCTTTCTGCCGTACAATTTGTAACCATCAAACTCAAAAATATACGTAATGCAATCTCTATACGTTTGGAAAAGCTGATGTTAATTTATCTTTTTTTTTTTGCGAAATAATATATTTTATTTTTTTTTTTTCATTTTGAATTATTTTTTACAATGGTTGGTGCCCCCTTCTCGGTGATGCCCTAGGCCTGTGCCTTGTGTGCCTTACTATAAATCCATGACTGGATGTATGTATATAGATTCGGATACAAATGCTGGGGTACAGGTGTATTACCTTTACGATGCCTCTTGGTGTTTGGTAATAAATACATCGCATTCGGTTCATTTTTTTTTTTTTTTTTTTGTTGATTGGAATGAGTGAGATTTTTAAAGAAAGAAAGAAAAATTATTTGAAAATGAAATACGAACACGACGAGTACCTTATATGAAAATGAAATTTGATGCTCAAGTAGGTACATGAGAAATTTTCAAAGAAAATATTTTGCTTTTTTGTTTTTTTTATAGAAAAATGAAATCAAGGACACATATTCATGGTAATATCGTAATATAATATGACATGTATGTATACATTACAAATACACATTTATCCATCAAACATGAATTTATATGAAGCTACCAGATTTTATTCAAGGACTATAGCGCCACAGGAAAATAATAAGAATATTAATTTCATATGCATATACATACATATATGTATTATTAACATGCAATTCCTTAAAATATAATTTTTTATATGCATTTATTTATAAAGATAAAATTGCAAAAAGATACGAATAATGATAGACACTGATTTTCATTCTTATATTTTTTCTCTTTGTTATTGCACATTTATTTGTTCATCTTTTCATTGTTTCGCTGTAAAATTTATTACAAGAAAATAATATATAGAAAATGAAAATGAATTTAAAAAAGAAAAAAAAAATTTAAAAAAAAAAAATAAATTTCTTGTTAATATTTACATAGTAAACAGAATATTTCTATTATTTTCATTATGACAAAAAAATGATTATCCTAAGGGTGTAATATGTACTACGTCTACTTATCTTTTTGTTTATGCATACCATACACACATGACTAAATATTTTCTCTTGATCCTTTAAAAATGACTCTTATACACAAATATGCATACATATACATATATATACACAATCTTATGTACTTGTACATCAATTTACAATAAAGTACGTAGTAAGGTCCAGTGAAAAGCGACCTGACATATTTCTAGTTCGAATTTCCAGGAATTTTTTTTTTATCAGGTACGGCTACCTCTCAATTGGACGGTCACTACCATTCGAAAATTATTTAGTATCCTGTTGAGACTGAGTATAGTGCAAGTAGAATACATTTTTAAAAATGGACAAATTAGAGTATCGCGCTATCATAAAATTTCTTACTAAAGAAAGACAAACACCAGCACAAATAAAAGAGCGCATGGATGCAGTGTATGGGGAATCTGCGCCATCTTATACGACCATCAAAAAGTGGTCAAAACTATTTCGTTGGGGAAGAGAGACGATAGAAGATGATCCACACCCTGGCAGCTCGGCAACTGTGGTGACAGCAGAGAGCATTGAATTAGTAGAAGAAGTTGTACTGAGTGATCGTAGATTAAAAACAAAAGGAATTGCAGCACAAACTGGCATTTCGAAAACAAATGTTCTTAGGATTTTACATGAATATTTAGGCATGTCTAAGATCAGTGCAAGATGGATACCGAGAATTCTCAGTCTCATTCAAAACAGACTACGAGTCGAATGCTGCAGGAAGTTTTTAAGTCTATGTGGTGACAATTAAGAACAAGTTATACCGGTGATTTTGACTGGTGATGAAACAATGGTTCTGTACCACGATCCCACAACGAAAAAGGAATCAATGGAGTGGCACAAAAAAGGAGAACCAGCACCTAAAAAGACGAAGGTCTCCCAAAGCACCAAAAAGATCATGGCCACAATATTTTGGGATTGTGAAGGAATACTGTTGATTGATTTCAAAGAACGAAATACCGTTGTAAACGCTGAATATTACGCCAATTTAATCCATAAACTTCGACAGGCTATTATTGAAAAAAGAAGAGGAAAGCTGAGTCGTGGTGTATTGCTTTTGCATGACAATGCTCCTGTCCACACAGCCGTTACTTCCAAGGCCGCTATAAAGGATTGTGGATTCACAGAGCTTGACCACCCGCCTTATAGTACCGATCTTACATCTAGCGACTATTTTCTATTTTCAAAATTAAAGGCAGATCTACGAGGAAGAAAATTTGAGACCGATGAAGAGATTCAACAGGCATTTTTAGCCTATTTTGAGGACAAAATTCCAGAGTATTATTTTAATCGAATAGAAGCGCTAATTAAACGATATAAAAAATGTATTGAAATAAAAGGAGAATATATTGCAAAATAAAAAAAAATTTTTTACTTCCTGCCTTTCATTATATCCCAGGTCGCGTTTCAGTGGACCGTACTACGTATATGTACTTTCATATTGTGCAAAAGGATTTTTTTAATTTTAAAATATTTTTCAATTGCATTTAGAGAAGGTCGGCCCATCAAGTAAATGAAATATACACGAGTCTATATATGTCTATTATCAATCTTGTCCTTTAAAAGATTTTTTAAAATGAAAAAAAAAATTGTAAATAAATAAATATTTCAGTTATATTTTGTCCTTTTATTTTTGCAATAAATAAATTTTTCCACTAAAAAGAAAAATAAGTATTATATTAATTTTCATATTTTAATGGTCTTCATTTTTTTTTATTTTTTGTTTTCAATCCTTTATAAACATTTCGGTTTTTTTGCGTTTGCTTTTTCTGCTTTTTATTTTCAATTTAAATTTCAATTTCAATTTTATTATTATTCTGTATTTTTGTACAAATTTTCAATATTTAAAAATGACAAAGAACTGAAGTAGAAAAGAAAAAAAAAATGTTAAAATAAATCCCAATATAAAAATGGTGCTATATATGCTACCCATACCCACATATACGCTTAACTACAACTACAACACAGCACATCGTATATACAAATGCATGCGTATACTCGTATTTTGTAAAATCTTAATATGTGAACACTTATGAAAAAAATAATATCAAACAGCGAAACAAATCCCTTTTTTACATGAAACCATATAAAAATATGTAAGTATGTATCTAGATATGTACATAAGTTGTAAAGTACAAAAATATAAATGTACATTAATTTGTACTACGTTTAGAATATGAAGGCATTCAATATGCATACTCACATGCATTTCACATAACAAAAAAAAAACACATATACAATCATTATATAAAAATAAAAACATAAAAAAATGCAAAAATATATATAAAATAAATCTTTTTCAATAAAATAAAGTGATTTTCCAAAAAATACGAAATTAAATTCAAATGAAAAATACATATTCGAAAAATATTCTAAAAAAAATAAAATAAAATATTATAAACGAATACATATGCGTGTATACATATACGATAGTACAACAGTCGAATTTATCTAAATGAAATCTTTAAATATTCATATGGTATATAAAAAAAATTTTTGTTTCATGTCAAATGAAATTGAAAAACAAAAAACATATTTCAAGTTAATTTGAAATTTGAAATAAAAACTGAAACGTTTTTTTAAATAAAAATTTATTAAATATTTATCCTTGTATTAGATAACTCCTATGACTTATGTTGGTATAGACAGACTGCACCAAATCAATGACGATTCGTTGCTTTGCTCCATACATTTCCTGTCTCTCACACCAAATTAAATTAAAATTTATCATTGCATTTTAATTCTCACTTCAATTAAGTAAGTTCGAACTTCGTTCAGTGGTGAATGAAGATAGTGAATTGAAAATTCCCAATGGTGAAAAAAAAATTACACCAAAAACCATGTTATACAGATTGTCATAATTTGAAATCTACAGTAAAAACTAAAATTAACAATAAAAATTAAAAAAGTCACACGAATGAAAACTTGTTGGAAGAAGTGATTTAATTATTGTTGATTTTTTGTTGTTTTATTTTATTATTGATTTGTTGCCGTCTGTCTGCCATATTAGATAACTCAATGGTTGAGGTGGTGAATTCGTATATGCATACTTACAAAGTACCGGATTCAATTCCCAGCCCAGGGCAGGGCACAAATCTAACTTGAATAATTGATTATTGAAAAAATTCATGTTATTGTTTTTTTATGAATAACATTTAGAAATATTTTACATTAAAAGAATTCAAAATTCAAAATGAATTTCGATATTAGAGGAATAATGCATCAGAATAGAGGATAATAATTTTTCAACAAAAAAAAAAAAATTGAGCTAGACCAATTCAACTGTATTCATATATGCATATATGTAAATACAAAAACAATCTTATGTTATGTACTTACGACGAGTATAATAAATAAGTATATGTCACTTACAATATTTACACATTCATGTTATTATTGTGTTCATGTATTTTTGTATAAAAATTTCGTGAATTTCAAAATAACTTAAATCGAAATAAAATGTGGTATACGTAAATTTTGAAATGATGGCACAAATTCGATTATTGTCACAGAGAAAAAAAAATTAATTTTTATTCATACACATTTTATTTACCGAAATAGTTATTCTAGTGATTCTGAACATTCTATATCGAAGTTGAAGCTTTTATCTGTAAAAAAGAAATACAAAAAAAAAGGAGAAAATAAACTTTGAAATTTGAAAATATTTACATATGCTGCTGATGATAAGTAAAAATTCAATAAAGAAGAAATAAAAAATAATTACCTATCTTCTGTTGGATAAAGACTCCTTTCATTTTGATCTCACATTGCTAGGAAATAATGACAAAATATTATTTTGCTTTCATATATATGGAAGCCCACTTATACTTAAGAAAGGGAAAATTATAAAATATTTAAAAAGGACGAAAGAAATTTCAGTAACATTTGAGCTGTCATTGAAATTTCATTGAATTTAGACTTAAACCACAATAATCACATTTCCGGGGAGGGGTGAGTTATTGGTGGAAATGATGGAGGGATTGTCCCTCATCACTAAACAGAATAAATTTCGCGTCGCTTACCCTTTCTAAAAAAAATATTTACAGCTTCCTGGAAATTGTACATATATTGTGAATAAAATTGTAAACATTTTTATATGTACAATAACACTCTGATTGTGCAGGTGCTTCTTTTTTACGGGACGGGAACGATGCGAAAATTTTTCTATTTTGGAATGAGGAGCACCCCTTCTATTCTCTACCATTTCCACCATCAGCCCATCCTCTCTTGATATGCGGCTATTTTGTAAACATTTACCAAAAAATTTGATTACTTAGCGATTTTTTACAATCCTACTTCTTCTTCTTCTTCTTCTTCTTCTGTGGCATTACAGTCCTTGAAGGACAATTTTCGCTCATGGCCCTCTATCTATTGCAAACTCTCTGCAATTCCTCCCCTCAACTTCTTGAAATCCTCAAGCACATTGTTTAGCCATCTGAACATGGGTCGTCTTACTATACAGTGTATACTCCGTAATTTTTATGATTACATAGTTCTCGTTCCAGAAAACATTTCATTCATTTCATTTTCTTCTCTCTTGGGATTTAGTAATTAAGTACAGCATGCAGACAAAATTATATGTGGAATGGTGGCTACCATATCGATATTATTAAAATTCAGCATTGTCGATAATTAATTAAACACTTTTTTTTTACTAACAAAATTGTACAACAGTTCTGAAAATATATACGCGTATATCGAAGCATTGCATCTTATGTATGGTTATAAATTACATAGCAAATTGATAAAAGTTCATACAATATTAATTCTCAAATAATAATACAGTAGAAAAAAAAAATGTATTAAATTGAATATCGATTTTTTTTTTTTTTTTTTGTATAAAGGAATGTTGTCTTTTTACTTAATTACCATATTTTGTAATCAGCAAAAATGCAAATATTTAGTTGCTAAAAAAATATTTTTCACTGTTCTCAATTTTTTATCTGTTTCAAATTTTTTTAATTAACAAAATATTTATACATTTTTTTTTTTTTTGTATAGATATAACATATAATGTACTATATGATTATATTAAATGTACATACATCGAGTATATTGTTAAAAATAAATTCAAAAGAAAAACAAAATTAAATTTGAAAAGAAAAAAAAAATAATACTAAAAAGTTTAAAGGGAAATCTAAAACTCGAATTTAAAAACCATAACGTAATTTATTTAAAACATATGCTTACTAGCTGCATATATTTGAAATACATATGAATATTATAAATATAAGGTTTACCAATAGGAACGTCAGAATTTTCAACGGCCACAACGATAACACTGATTGATAAGGCAAACTTAAAGTTTGATTGCTAGACTTAGTATATAGTTCATTGCGAGAAATTTATCGTTAAAGTGCATTCAATGGGTTTGTGAACAAAGGATTTGGGCTGAAGAAACTCTTCAAGCGATTCATAAATTGCCACTTCATGCTCAGAAAATTACGTTTTAAGCAGTTTTCAAGATCAAGGTGTGATCGGTTCATATTTTTTTGAAGATGAAAGTGAAAATCATGTAACTTTGAATAGCGATCGCTGTAAGAATATTTTTATATAACAGAATATTTTTGCTCTATACTGGAAAATATTGACATGAAAAAGTTTTACGTTCCAAAAGACTTGTCACATATCTCATCAGACAATCGACTTGCTGCAAGACAACTTTCCAGGACGAGTTATTTCAATAAATGCTGATGTCAACTGTCCACCAAGATCATGCGATCTAATATCCGTGAACTCTTTTCTATATAGGACTGTTTGAAATCTTTGGTCTACGAGAATAAGCCAAACATAATTTGCGATCTTAGACAAAACATCCTACACATTATTGAAAATTTATCGCGCGATCTGTATGAGAATGAAGTGGAAAATTGGGTCTTAAGACTGCATTCAGCCAGACGAAGTCGAGAAGGATAATTAAACGATATTATTTCCAGAACGTAGTAATGCAATCGATTCTTCTTCAAAATCATAAACAAATCACGTGAATGCCACTTGTAGTTATCATTGTGTTTCATTTTAAAGTTCCGGCTTCCTTATTGGTAAGCCCTTTTATACATGAAAACAAATAACAAACTGAAATACATATACGTTCATATACGTAAGTCGAGTTATATTTAAATTTTATTTAGAAGCGTCCTGAAATACATGAAATATCCAGATTTAGAATGAATATTTGAAAAAGTTTATTTGGAATTTTTTTTTTTTTTTTTTCAAATAAAAATTGTTATAATACACACACCATAATAAAATATGCATGAATATATAAAAAACTACGTATATGTACTATATACAATATGGGTACATTTTCATTGCGTAAAATTTGTACATTTATACAAATATTTAACGTAGTATAGATACTTTCATATTTATACTAAAATTACCATTACATAAATACACACACAATATATGCACATACGTTAAATACGAGTTTATCCTTTTTCTATGTTTAAAAATATATAAAAAAAAATTTTTTTTCTCTTCTAAATTTTGTTTGAAAACAAACTAAAATGAAAGAAAAAAAAAAGAGATAACAATGAATATGTTTATATTCGACAATTACTGCATCATGATAAAATACTTCATTGTAAATAAATTCGAATTTAACGAAAATTTTTCGAAATTTTCTCTAGAGATATTAAAATTTCATGAAAATAAAATTAGGATACATATATACACATACTAGTAGATTTTTGTTTTTAATTTAGTTTTAATGTGAAAAATTCATCTCATCTAAACAGAGCAGAGTTACATACATATACCTAACTAAATATACCCATATGCATTAGTGTAATTCACTAAACTAAACCATCATGCATATAATATGATTGCAGTTGGTGCTCTGGTTGTTATGTACGTACACTACACAATGAATAATAATACTACTAAAATCTGAAATAACGAGTATTTGTCACATTTATTATATGGCCACATATATTGTATCCTGCAAAAATTATTCCCGCATATATTTGCTGGATGTAACTACTTATATACCATACAGTTAAATCTCGATTATCTGTATTATCGAATATGAAGGCAATAAACTTATGTGATGTGTCCTGATTTAATAAATAATAATTGTTTTCTATTTCATTTTCCATTTCTATCATTTTGCGCCTTCGATTTGACGTGAATTAAATTGAGAATAAAAGACTTCAGGAGGCTGGCTCAGTTTAGAAGTCAATGGAAATAAATCGTAGAAGAAGCCAGGGCTCAGTTAGAGTTAGAGCTGCAGTGCTATGGAAGAAGAAGAAGAAGAAAATATTTTAATAAAAAATTAAAAGATCTTTTTGATAGAAAATTAAAGGATGTGACGTATAATTGCGTACAAAATATAAGAAAAATATTGAATAAGACCAGATTTAAAATTTGATTGATTGAAATGTTGGACAATAGACATTCTACTGTATATGGATGGATTAGGTACCAAGCATCGTAATATCATTATTATATACCATATAACATGGGTGTTAAATTTGTGACACAAAATTAAATATGTACAGATATCGCATTATAATGAATTCATAGAAATATTTTAAAATGAAAATTTAAACAAAAGCTTCCGCTCATTAATGTATGAAGTAGTAGTGTACATGGTTGTATGTAGTATATCCTAGTATGTACGAGTATATAAAATGTACATAAATGTATGAGTCGTATGTACGTTCAATCAACTGATGAAAAAATATCCGTAAATAAATAAAAATATAAATTCAAAGAATAAAATTTAAAATTTTTTAATTACCTATTTATTTTTTTAAATAAAAAATACACAAAAAATTCAAAGATAAGAGATAATGATAACGAACGTGACAGATAATAATCGCTTTTATTTTTTATTATTACACTAATGCTAAGTAAGTATGCCAATTGCCAACTGCAATATTAAAATTGTTTGTATTCTCATGTTAATGAAATTAAATTTAAAAAAAAAAAAAAAAAATGTTGAATAAATAAGTAAATGAATTCCAGTCGTAAAATTGAGATAACGCGATATTTAAGAATGGCAACAACATAAATGTACTTTAAGATTTGTGTTCACATGATAATTATTGTCATAAAAATCATAAATAAATCATTATGAGTATTTAAATTAAATTATAAAAAAATGACATTAAAATATATTATTTATGATAAAAAAAATTTATTAATAATTAATCACACTTCATTCATTCATCGTTATTTTTATTGATTGCAATATTATTGATGGTTATAGCCATAATATGTAGGTAAGGTACCTACCACTTATCATACATAATTTTTAATATTGAATTTATACGAGTATGTACATAAATAGTCATTAGACAAAAGTCACGTAAATTTACGTGAAAAGATAATGAATACGCGTTATCATTTTTAATATGAGAATTGATTTTAAAATTTTGAAAAATAACAATAAATTTGTTAAAAATAATTGTTATATGTATATGTATATTTAAAGTAATATGTACTTTGTTTTTATTTTTGTTAGAAAAAAAAAATTATGAATAAAAGTAAAAAAAATAACAAGAATAATTATTCAATTTCATAGATAACATAAAGTATTTATGATAAAAGAAAAGTGAAAATGAATAAAAATAGACTTGAAAAAATGTATGTAATGTACAAATATTTTTTTTTTCAACTTAATTTACAACAAAAATTCCATCTTCAGTGCTCTAAAATGTTCAAAAATCTGGCCGCCATAAATGAACAACAATAATACCACACAACTGAGATGTGAGTAAGTTAAGGAAAAATCCTGAAAAAATAAGTTAAAGAACGAATATCAACGAGACAAAGATTTAATGTCAATACTCAATACAATACCCCACTATTGACGAAAAGTTCAATGAAGAGAGATCATACTGATACGGATGGATACGGACATATTATGAAACGAGAGAACAATCACACGACTAACAGCCATCGCACAATTCCAGTGACAAAACTACAGCGTATCGCTGAAAGTTTATACAATTCGGGAGACAAGACAACCACAACAGCGCAACATAACATGAAATTTACATTTTTACTTCTTGCGAATAGATTACTACTACTGCGCGAAATCCAGATCGTGAATGGCTCGTTATCGCTGAAAAATAGAATCTATTTGGGCGAAAGCGACAGCGTAAAGTTCAACGATAAAAAGTCCCATTTAATTACTGTAAACGCTGTAGTCGTCACTGGAATTGTGCGATGGCTGTAAGACGCTAATGCCCGATTTCTTTACTTCCAACTATCTTCTTGCAAACTCTAGCGAAAGAATATCAAAGAGATTTACATTTTTTTTTACCTCTGATTAGTACTTAGCTTTAGCTGCCAGCTAACTTTAGTTAGAAGATGAAGCTTTGATTATTTATTTATGTGTAACCTAATTCGATACTATCGCCGACTAGCTGTCTAACTAGAATACATTTAAATAATTGAGCTTAACATCAGATTTTACATTAAAAATATCGAGTTTTGATTCAAAATTTTTGATTTTAGCTTTGGAGTTAAAGACAACCAAACTCCTTGCTAGCTGTCAGCTAAGTTAAACTTAGGTGACCCAAGGGCACACAGCTAGCAGAGAGTATGAAGAAATTGGCCCTAAGACCAAAATACGACAAGATCGCAAACAACATGTCTGACAAAGATCTTCAAAAGGAAAACCTTAATATAATCCATGCTATTATGATACGATAACAAAATATGGAAATCTTCTATAGCCATCTATTGGACTGGGAATGAATGCTGACATCAAATAATTGGGAAAAATTCTGAAAAAAAATCTATGAAAAAAATGTCATAAATATTTTCAATTTATTAATTGAAAATTTTTTAAATTGATATGTAAATAAAAAATCAATTAGATATTCAAAAAGAAACCTTTAAATTACTCTCAATACGTATGTACGCGAGTATTACGTACTACATGTGTCATTATAATAAAATATTCATTTCTGTACACTTGTGTGATTCTATACGATTACAATTAAATGTGTGCATCAATACATGAAAATACGTACATTATAATTTCATGTTGAATGTTGAACATTATTAACAGTACTTTTAACTTAAATGCAAAGCATGATAGCATTATATATACATACATACATAAGTACGTTTGGGAAGGTATACATATGAGTGTACATGCATAACATGCATACATGTACATGTAAATTATATTTGAATTTCTTTGTTTCAATTTTGTTCTGATTTAATATTTAATTTTAATTACAAAACATTACATTCCACACAATGTGTACAAGATATTCACATATACATATACATATAATGTAGTATTTATGTAATCGTAAAAGTACTCGAAAATTGCCAATTACCAAATTATAAAATTTAATTACATACTACTTCACTACTCGTATATCTTCTATAGTATACTTACACCAACTTACACTGAATATCGAGTATACGTATACATAAAATTGTGCATTTACATGTGCATATGGTTACCAATAGTACGGAATTAAAAATGTTCTTACTGATTAACAGTTTTATGTAATTTAATTTATACCCATATTATGTACTCATACGTAAAGGGCATACACCCAGATAACAGATGGAAAAAAAGGCAAATTAATTAATCTACTAGAAAGAAAATAATATGAAGTTAAGTGATTCAAAGAAAATTTTTATATTATATACTATCTCTAATATTTATGTGTAATATGTACTCGACTCGAAGAACATCAGACAGATACAACAGTAACGAAATAATGTATTTATCAACAAACAAAAAAAAAAAAACTCAAATCATAAAAATTATGTTTAATTTTTTACGATTATTGCTCAATACTGATTTTCCATAAATTAAAAAACAAAAATACACGCGATTATTTTTTTTTTGTTTTTTTTGCAATTTTTTATTTACAATTTTTTTGTTTATTTATTTTATTGTTTAAAAAACGAATAAATAGAGATTACTGGTAGAAAAATAAATGTTTTTTTTTCTATATGTATATAAATGATGATTGTATGATATAAATCTGGTGTTTCCCATGCACACATACTCGTATATACTTGCGCACAGACATCAGATCCTATACAAAGTTTGCATATAATGTTAATAATATTTAAAAAATAAAGAAGAAAAATATGAGAAGAAAAAACAAAAGTAAGAAAATTTTTTATATATTGCTGATGTATTTTCTTTGTACTTAAAAAAAGTGTGCATTGTGTTTCAACTTTTTGGGGAAAAACCTCATAAAATGTTTATACAACTATTATATACAGGCGCGTATACAAATATATAATATATTGTATGTAGTAAAGCAAATATAGAATATAATAATATAAAATGTGTTGTTGTGTGATAGAATCTACATATACAGACAGAGGAAAGTATATACATATAGATACGACCAAACAAATATGTACATATATGCAAATGCAAGTAAGTAAGATGCAAGTTAAAGTTTAAATTATTTTTATTATACCCATATTGTACATGTACATATACGTAAACATTATATGCGTCTACGTGTATGTGCTTTATTCGTATGTATATTTTTATCTGTACATTTATATTATTTATGCACATATATTATATAGTATAAATTTCAGTAAAACAAAAGTCAAAAAGCTTTTATTTAAATTATGTATTGTTTTTGTTATTCAGTTATTTTGTAAAATTTTTTTTCCATATTTTTATTATTTTATACCAAAAAACAATGTATACACATGTATACAGAAACAGAGATAATCGTACTATAGCATTATATACAAAATGTACAATCAGAATTATGTATGCACAGCTTTTTTTGTTATCAAAATTTAATTTTTTAGTATTTTTGGTATATTATCATTCATATACACAATCACATCATAAACATTTCGTACATGTGAACATTATTATCATAATAAATGGTACAGCATACAGGGTGGGTATGTTTTAAGACCGAAATTTCAAATTTCAATTCCAATTCGATTTCAATATAAATAGCAATAAGCTCTAATAATTGAACTGCAACTGTCTGACTGATTGATTGACTGACTGAATTCGTATAGATATACTTAAATAAAGTCGTTTGTTACACAATTATTGCTGGTTGTACAGTGTTGAACTTTGTTTGATATCAATTCACTCAACTCACTCAAAGAAAAGCATCCTATACACTTCATTTCATATAACTTGTGTCATGTACACACATACTTATTTCTGAGTCTAAAGGCCCAACTATAATCGACATGCCTGACATAACAAACATAAGAAAAAATAACGAATGTTAAAACGTAACATTTGGGTAACTATAATAACATAGATAACATACTAAACATAAGCAATACGGATTTCACAAAATGAGCTTATGGCTTATGTTACTTATGTCATGTACGCTTTCGATCGTACTGCTTATGTCGAGCTTATGTTAAACGAATTTTTAACGAATGTCGGTAATGTTAATTATAGTTTAGCTCATTGATTTGGCTGTGTTCGGCTACGACATATGTCATAGCTTATGTCAGCAATGTCGATTATAGTTCTACCTTTAGTTCTGTGATTCTGTGGTGTGAGAGTGGTTAACTAGTTGACAAGACACAAGAGTTAAGGTAATTGTATCACAAAAACAAATATTAAGTGATAAATTTTTAGTCAAATGAAATTTGAGTATACAACAAATAAAAGATATTTATTCATCTACATATACTTACAAAATGGTGTCGAACACCTACCAGATCATATCAGTATCAGTACAGATCAATAACTTACTGATATACTCGTACACTTTTATGTTTACATGCAAATTCTTGAAAATTATTCCATAAATGCATATGAACTTATCTGCTACATATACGAGTATATCTGACAAGGAATTAAAAGACATTTATCATGTATTCAGTATTCAGATTGATATAATATCTATCTATGGTAACAGCATAAGATTTCATAAATTTATGGTTGATTAATATTGAAATTGCAACAAAACAATACAAGAAAGGTATACCACCTTTCATATGTACGAGTAATAATATAGAAAAGACTTTTATAAGTTTTCTTTTATGTAGAAAATTTAACCACTATAAGCAAAATAAGAAAAAGTTAACTTTTTAAATATCCTATAACACATACTAGATATTAAAATTATCATATTACATGTTATTATTAAATTGTATGCAATCTACTATACAATACACGAGTACAATATTATTAGTCAATGTATTATTGTATAGAATAAAAATATATATATGATTACACATACATGAATTTATGTAAATACATATGTATGTATACAAAGATAACTAAATGTACATGTATATTACTTTATCTCTAATGAAATCTACGAAACATATACATATGTAGATACGTATAAAAAATAGTAAAAATAATTATTATACCAGTACACATTTATTCATATTACATTTATACATTCTCGTGAATATATACATATGTATATGTTGTGTACAATACACACACACAGATATATACTGCTTTATATGATCTTTCACAAATTAAATGCAAATACCTACATTATATAAAATAATACAAATTATGATGTAGTAGCTGTTTATATGAAACCAAAAATCCACAAACATGTATGTATTTATTTTATTCAATAGAACAAACAACAATCACATATGTACACATACTACTTATATGTACGCATACATAATAATAATATACTCGGTATATGTAAATTTGATTATATTTTGTTTCATTATTAAAGTCACAATAATTATTTTTTTTTTTTTTAGTTTAAAATTTAATTCACTCAGCTACACACATATCTAAATATTTATATTTACATTAGGTACTTTGCATTTATACAAAAGGCTGACTGATGTACTGACTAACTCTAAACTGTAATTATTATTAATATTATTATTTTTATTTTTTATTAATTAAAAACTGATTAAATTCACAGCTACTATATGACCATACAGTAGATAAATAATAACACATAAATAATAATTATTATTATTGTACGTAACGTAACGTAACGTGTAACAAACAATATAAAGTTTATGTGAACTTGCTTGCAAATTAATATGTACACAAAAATTTATTAGGTGTTAAGCAGTGTAATTATAACGTAAAAGTAAAAAAAAAGTAAAAAAAATAAAAATTAAAATAATTTTGTTGTGTGAAAAATTTAATTAAATTTTAAACTTTAATAAAAATATAAATAGTAAATTAATAATTAAGGTTATGTTTAGTGTAGATAGTTTTTTTTTTTGAGTAAAAATATTTTTTTGTTTTAAATAAAAATCAATATACAAAAACGAAACGATCAAATAACATAACACATATCATATTTACATAAAATTTAAAAATTTAAATTAACGAAAAAAAATCGATATACTCGTATGTACCTAGTAACTTCATTACAAAGAAAAAAAGTACCCATAAATAATTTATTAAATTTTTAATTATAATTTATTATACAAAGAACAAAAATAAAACAACGTACTGTCTTATATGTACCTAATTTAGATAAATTACTTATTATAAAATGGATATCGAAAATGGTACAACAAGCATTAGACATACGACAACAGAAAATACAACTGCAACGACATCAAAAACAAAAGTTAAATTCGAATATCTATCATTAATGGATAAACTTGAAATAATGTTTAATTTTTTAAATCATTTAATTATATGTTTTATAACAATTTACATGACGTATATATGTGTAAAAAATGGTTTTACAAATACATCAGTACATGCATTACTATTGACATTAGGGGTAAGAAAATCAAGAATCAAATCAAACAAAATACTAAAAAGAATAAAATTAAACAAAATAAAAAATAAAACTTTTTCCATATCAAAACAAACAATTTTCAAAATAATCAGCAATTGATGTTCGAATTCATATTCAACATTTGTTCAAATCAAACTCAATATTTTTTATGCCAACACCATTCCAATACCAACAGTGTTCAAATTCAAATGAAATTCAACGAAATTCAACGAAATTCAATTGACATATGAGATGTTTGCGATTTGGCAATTTCAAGTACATATACTTACTTGCGAGTACTAAAATGTGTCTAGGATAAATCGTTAAAAGGAACGACACAAAAAATATTCGTAACTACTTGCATCTACTAGCAGCTACTTGAAAAATTGTTCATGAGTAGCTGCGAGTAGATGGTTTAGCACAGACATTTACCTTTTCTACTCACAAATATACTTGAAATTGCCAAATCGAAAGCACCTATTAACTTAAGAAGTATTCAGTTTGATTTGAACATTGTTTAGAATGTTTTGAACAGTAATTGTTTTGTTTTGTCTTGGAAATTGTTTGTTTTTATCTGGAAAAAGTATCGTTTATTTAAATGCAACGATAAATTCATTAATTTTTACTTTTAAATTTTCCATAAATTCATCATAAATTTTTATCTTTGTTTTATATTATTTTCAATTATCAAAAAAATAAAATACAAAAAAACAAAAAAAGTATCAACTATTAATGGCTGAAGGAATATTATGTTTATACACAAATAATATATGGTCAATGCAATTATTAAATAAACGTGAAGATAAAGTAAATGCACATTGGATATTATTATTAACTGGTAGTATACTTGCTATAGCTGGAACATTTTATAAAGTTGCTAGAAATGGACCACATTTTTATTCGATTCATGCAATTACAGGTAACGTAATATGTGTACGAATATGTGTATATTACCTCTAGAAAGATTGTATATGTTATGTTATTTAGAATTTAAGTTATTCTTATTTTTATTTATTTACGTTACGTTGTTATAGAGTTATACAAATATCAGAAGAATAAACACATAATAACGTACCTATGAATAATGTCTAAATACGATGAGAGAACTTATATGCTCGTATATGTACAATATGAAAAAATGATTTCGTATCTAAACACACACACGTGGATATGTATTCCAAGATACATTCAACAAATATCAAATTTTTATCATATTTTTCTACATATACACATCTACTATACAATTAAATTACATACATATATATATACACAGACACGTATTCAGATAATTTTACTTTTATTTGTTTTTATCTAGAATCTTACATCTCCATTCGCATATATTAATGCACACAGATACATTTATGTACTTATATAGGTATGCATATGTACTAGTAGCTAACATAAAGAAATTTAAACTATTTCATTTTGTCGTTCTTTTTGTTTTTTATCCTGCATAAAAAAAAATAACAAAAAATATGTAAAAAATTTCAGTTCAGTAAATTCCTTTGGTACACTATACTACCCATATACTAAACTGCAATGATGACGATGATGATGATGATGATGATGTTTATCTTCCTTTAAATACGAGTACACATAATGTAATGTTTCTTCTATCTCTAAAGTATTTGCGATATATTTATTTATACGTTACGTACACGTCCATATGTACCTACTATATCTCTGGGATATTATGTGTACGTACGTACTAATAACGTGTAAGATATGTGAACTGAACTGCATAAAATTTTTCTATTTTTATTTTTTGTTTTTTTAATTTTTTTATTTTTTCATTCATTTAAATCTCGATAAAAATATGTCTTGGTATATAAGGATAGCGTATAGGTACTGCGATTATACTATACTATATCGCAGCATAATATATGTATAGATACTGTCTATGAATTTGTGTGCAAACATTTTCGTATTTATTTTTTTTTAAACTTTTTTTTTTTCTCTTGAAAATGAAAATTCTCTTTAGTGAAATTTAAGAAATTTTCCAGTCACTTTGAAACTCATTTACATATAGATTTAAAAGAATTTTTATTTTTATTTTTGTTCATTTTATTTCTATATAAAAAATACCATAGTGAATATTATATAAAAATACGTATATCCTAACCTATATCTAATACGATTCTACAAATTATCGTATCGAGATTATATGCAGTAAATAATTATGTACTATACTCGTATATTATGCAGACTCGAATATTATCAATTTAATCTAATTTTCATATTCGCAAAAAAAAAAAAAGAAGAAGAAATAAGAAAAAGACTATGACTTTAAATTACAGACAAATCAAAAAAAAAACAACAAAAAAATAATAATAAGGATAAAAATATATCCTGTATATTATGATGATGATGATATTTGATATTAATTCCGCTGAAATAATCTAATAATCGAACTCATGCCACTTTATATTCGTATACATATGTATATATTTCATGGATACGAATACACATTACCAGCAGCTACATACCACCATTAGTATTTCATTATTAATTTAAATATATGTATCCTCATTGAAAAATTGAATATTAAATATGAAAATAAAGTTTGAGCAAAAAATAAATAAAAAAAAAAGGAAAGTGAAATACGAGTACGAGTATATGTACGAGTATACATATGTACAAAATCCTTTTATGAATTAATTGAATATAAATATTTTCGAAATCCTTTTTTATTTTTTGTTGATTATGGATATCAATTAAATTGAATTAAATATTATAGTATATACGAGGGTAAGGTGAAAAGTTCTCGGCCTGACAGTGAAAGCCTATGTTTTTTAGAATAAAATACATTTATTTCTCTACATAGTCTCCTTTAAAGTCTATGCACTTTGTCCAGCGTTTCTCCAATGAAAGTATGCTCTCCTTAAAGTGCGATTCTGGAAGGTCTGCAAAATACCCATTTACAGCTTCCATAACCTCTTCATTTGATTCAAAATGTTTCCCAGCTACGAATTTTTTTAGATTTGGAAACAAATGAAACAAAATGGTGGACCCACGTCTCGTCCATGATAACAAATGGGCGCACAAAATCAGTTGGATCCTTTTTAAAACGGTCCAAACAGTGTTTTGAAATTCGTTTCCGCATTTGTTTTTGATCAGCAGTTAACAAATGCGGCACCCATCTTGCACAAAGCTTTCTCATATTTAATTCTTGATGTAAAATGTACCGCACTCGTTCCTCTGATATGCCTATGGCCTCAGCTATCTCATGCACTTTTAATCGCCGATCGTCCAATACCATATTGTGCACCTTCTCGACGTTTTCCTCTGTAGTGGCCGTTTTCGGTCGTCCTTCACGTGGATCATCTTAAATAGATGTACGTCCACGTTTAAATTCAGCTGCCCACTTTCTGACTGTTGAAAGTGAAGGAGCAGACTCCTTATAAACTTTTACCAACTTTGGATGGATTTCAGAAGGTAATAAACCGTCCAAAACGAAGAATTTAATTACCGCACGATATTCAATTTTATCCATTTTAACAAAACACACAAACACGTCTACTTTAAACATCTGTATAAAAAATACCATTTGACAGATCAAGTTGAAATTTGAAATATGTTGTTTTGACAAGTGTACCAACATAACAACAAAAAATTTTAATGATATCACTGCCAGATCTGTGTTAGGCCGAGAATTTTTCACCTTACCCTCGTATATTGAAATTATTCACATTATTTTTTTTTTTGAATTTTTAAATCAATTCATAATCAATCACATCGCATATATCACCGAAAATTAAATTTAAAAAACAAATAAGAATAATTACATCCTTTTGGTTTTTTTTTTAATATTTTTTATATTTTCTTTTTCATTTTATATATATATATTTTTTAAATAATTTTTGTTTGTTTGTTTGTTTTTTTTTCTTTTGTTTATTCTCTTGACAGGAATAACATCAACTATTATATTATTTTTTAATTTATTAACTGGTCTAACGGCTATTTATTCAACAACATTACGTTCATTCATAAGTCCAATTTATAATAAAACATTTCATATGTTTCTTGGTTTAATTGGTTTCATAATTGGTATGATTAGCTTTTATTATGGTTTCAATACAGGATATTTACGTAGAAAAATTGAAACAGATTTTATAATATTGATGAAAGTATTAATTATAATTACGATTATATTAACATGTTTTAATCCATTAAGAGCACTATTACGTAATATACGGAATATGTTTATATGAATGTTTATGTATAAAGCGAAAGCATATAGGTAACATATTAATTGTAATATAAAAAGGATGAAATATAAAATAAATAAAAAATGAATAAAAAAAAAAATACAAAGAAAAAACTGTATAAATTTGAAGTGAAAACCAAAAAGGATTTTCAACATATATTTATGCATATTATGTAATATTTACTATACAGTGACGAACAAAATAGAATTAATTTTATAAATTTCAAATATGTAATTTTTTTTAACAAACATATTTGTGAATAAATTATGAACATTTGTGATTTACTTTATTGATGTAATCCTTCTTTTTTATTGAATTGAAGTAATGGCCCTAAATTTAAATTAATTAATTAATTGAGTTTTACAATGAAGTAAGCGAAAGTAGTAACAAAAATTAAAAACTCTTCCTCATCATTTTATAGAAATTTAATCACAAAGTCAATTCTGTATGTGTGTATGCGATACGTAAAAGAGAAATATCAAAAATTTATTTAATTAAATATCACCATATCACTTTAGGTCTTAGAGAAAAAAAATATAATGAAATTGTCAACATTTGTACAAACGTTCATTTCACAATTGCAAAATACTACTCCATCTTAAATACAAATTTTTCTTCTCTACTTATACTTTATTTAAGATGAATGATTAGAAATTACAAATTTTTACAAGTTTTCCACTTAGAAAATCAAAAAAAAAAAATTTATGCAACCAGTTATTTGCAGTTTAATTCAGTTACATTTGTTTTGTTTGTCACTGTAGATTAAAATGTGTATTAATGAATCAACAAAACAAAAATTAATTGAAAATAAAAATAAATAAATAAATAAATAAATATTTAAATAAATGAAAATGAATATAAAAATCTTATCTTGTATATTAATGTAAATATAAAAGTATTTAAATTGCTGCATATACAGTGAGCGAAATTAATATAAAGGCAGCTACAAGTATTATTATATATTCTGGACGCAAGAATGACAAAGAATCGTGTTCATCGATGAAAAAAAGTTTAATTTAGACGGCCCAGACGGTTGCCTATATTGCCTATTGGCATGATATTCGTGATGCTAGAACATATGATGATGCTGCTTGAGGAACAAATTTTATTTTCCGACACGATAATGCTCCAATTCATTCAGCTAATTTAACTCAACAGTGGCTGACATCAGCGAATATAGAAATTTTACCTTGACCTGCTCGCTGTACTGACCTAAATCCTTCATATTAATTTCGCGAAAAATTGTACATTTTAAAGAGATGTTTTCATAAATTCTCCAAAAATCGCGCTAAAAACAAGAAACCACAAACAGGAGTTTATTGTTTTTACAGAATCCTATATATTAAACAAAGTGTTAATAACAGCATAATTGTTAAGTGATAAAGTATCAAATTTTGTAGAAATCGGTAGACAAATAAAGTTAAACTTGCAGGTGCCTTTATATTAATTTCCTTATATATTAATAATTATATGTAGTTTTCTTTTATTATTTTACATTGTATTGTATGTATTTTAGATTTTATACATAATAAATTATTTAATAAATAAAAAGAAAAATTGTATTTTTTTTAGATATAGAAAAATATAGTAATAGATGGTTATGGGGTAAGTGATATAAATGCATATAATCCTTTTAATTTTTTTAAGTAACATTCAATCAATTATTTACACATCTTGATAAATATTACATCTAATTTCATAGGTATGCGACTTGGAAAATTAAAAAGGAATTGTTTTTAACATTTTTTTTAAGGATCTACGAGTATAATCCTTAAACCAAGCCTTATTTCGTTATTTGGATGAGTAACGACTTACAATGAAATCCATTTTCATTAAAAACCGTACGACTAATGATAAAGTTCAGTATTCCATCATCGATTGAGTTTCACATAATTGATGGCATCCATTCAACGAGATCATGATTCATGATCAACAGCGCTGCAGCTCTAGTTGAGCAAGAGCTTTCACCGAAGTGATTTCTAGACTTATTACTACCATAAATGCACCTACAAGCTATAGTTTAACTGGTTTAACGTGGATGGCGAATCACTGAGTTGCTGTTGGCTGCTGGTAGAGAAGCAAGCTTTTTTTTACATAACAAGGCATAGACCATGGCATAGACTGATCTGTTGTCTATATACCTTGGACTGATCTATTCGGAACGATCTAATAATATTTTGTGTTACTTGTCGTCATCAAATGGAATAATCAGCATTTCTAAGCTCTTTTTTCCAGCAAGCTGGTATATGATATTTACATACAAGGATATATTTTGTATCATATAAGTACGATTGTTTTACGTAATGCATGCATATTTAAAGAGTAAGACAAATTAAATAGCCAATTTCTATAAAAGTTATATAGCCAAATAAAACAAATATCATAAATAATAAAGTCAGAGAAATTCATTATACAACCACAGAATAATAAAGAACTATAATAATGAAAGTTTTAATCTGTAAAAGATCAAAAATCATCAGAAACTTTTTTAAACATATGTAGGTATGAGTTTGTATGTAAATATGTAGATAAATGTGTTCGTGCGAGTGAACGTATGTTTTTTATTACAGTATTCATACATCGAACCACATCGAACGTACATTATATTGTAGAAAAGTTTTCGTACCATCTTCATATATTACTCCACGACTTTGTTATTCAAAATTTTCCAAAACACATACATTATGTACTTTTCTACATTGTCCAACATATACATTTATATATCCATATATGAATGGTCATATAAACCTGTATAGATTTATGCAATACATTTACATACACAAATTCGTACGTGTCTATATTTTACGTGAGTATATAAATTTATTTTAGATACATTATATAGCACGAGTTTGTGCTATATAACATGTGTATATAATAATGTTATATAATACGGGTATGTATGTATATGTATGTATAATTATTTATTTTTGCAATCAAAAGTTTAAATAATACAACTGCATATATCCTTTTTTTTTATTTTTATTTTATTTATTTATTAATTTTTTTTTTTGTTATTTTTCATTTTCTATTTTATTTGAATATACTACTATTTTAGGAGGATGCTACATATATAGAAGGATACCTAATATATGTATGTATAAAAAAGGACAAATACTGCTCATTCGTACACATAAATTTTTTTAACTTTTGATGTGTAGAAAAATCTTTCATAAAATATTCAAATTTAAATTTAAATTAAACAAAAAATACGAGTGTATATGAGTAGAAAAAAAAAATCTACCTACTATCTATTTCTCATATACAGATGTTGGCAAAATAATAGCAGTGTTGAAATGTTTTGTGCAATTTTTAATTCCTTTTTTTTTTGTTTTTCAACGTCTATTCATAAAAGTTTTTGTAAAAGGTATTTTGCTAAAGGATGACTGCACAATTCAGTCACTTGGATTTTTAATAAGTCATTTCATTTAACAACGACATATTTTTTGGGTCTCTTATCTTCAAATTTGATTAGTTATTTAGGACGAGTTATTGTCCACTGACCTTCTCTTTCTGGCATTCCGATCCTAAGTTGCTGCTTTCCAATCTCCCCCATTGAAAAGCTTCTTGTCTTCCTGCCTGACTCATGGTCTTCATTTTGGTCTCTTTTAATTCATTTCTGTGTCGAACACTCTTTTTTGATTCTCTCGTCATTCAGATAATTAGGGCGCAAAGATTTTTAAAATTATACTTAAAATTTGATACTCCTATTAACTTGCACACATCTGTACACAATGCCACTTCTATACAGATAGATATACGAATATACATAGATGCACATGCACCTATCCCGAACAACATTTTAATGATTTGTGTGCCTATTGTGCACGTTAAGTGTCCAATCATGCACAGAATATTGTGAATGCTATGTTCGTACACGGGTTCAACACAGTGTACAACACCCTAAAGGAAACGCCTTGACCCATGTGTGGGACACGAACGCGTCGAGCAATTCCCGTTCACATATATGCGACACGTGACCAACTCTTGAGTTAAGCACAACCTGAACAATTATAAGACACACAATTCTAACAAGTGTAAGGCGCATATGCACAACAAGTCTAAAGAGCATATGCACTACACGCCTACAGCGCATATGCACTACAAGTTTAGAGCACATATGAACGATAAGTGTAAAGCGCATGTGAATAATAAGTACAAGGCGCAGATGCATAAAAAGTTTAAGGCGCATAGGCAAAACACCATATACAATATGTATAAACTTTCGGCAACCTGTAATGGAAATTTTTAAATGCAAGAAAAAAAAACAAAAATATTACAAAGTTAATTATGTTTTTTATTTTTTCTACGGTAATATAGAATTATAGAACAATTTAATGGGACTTATTCTATGTTTTTGTTGACATTTTTTCTCTCATCAAATTTTGTTTTCCTCTTTTCACTTGTTCTTTGACCTCTTTTAAAATGTTTTCTTTAGAATATGAATAATTATCGTTGCAATTCAATGTGAATTCAATCAAAGATAAAATTCCATGAAGATCCGAAAAAATGTTGCAAGTTATTTCTGAAAGTAAAAATGCACTTCATAAGCATGTATTTATTTATATTGTAAAAAAATTCCCTTCACACCTCCTTGAATTCCAGATTTTCCAGTCCAGGTATAGGTGGCCATTAGCTCTGTAGTTAATAATTTTTTTACCACATATTTGATGGACTTTTTGATATCTGAGGTGACAAGTCCTTGTAAACGAATTGCCTACAACAACAAAAGAGACACAAATTTGTCAATTGCTTTCTAATTATAATTGTTTAAAAGAACATATTTGATAACACAAATAATTACAAAAAACAACGTACAATTTGCTCCATGAAATGCTTCTCCTTCAGTATTTTTTCATTTAATTGCTCCAAGTCTATTACCATTGATATTAATTACATCACGATCGAAAAATATGCCTCTATTTGAAATTGTAGACTTGCAGCGTCTGGCACCGAATCTTCTATTTCTTGATCGTTTTGAAAGAAAGAGGATATTTTTATACTTCATTATTTTCCTAAAAGAATAATCAAAAAACCAACAATATAATAGTACGCATGTCGTGCACATTATTGTAATGGCAAAAAAACCTTGATTTTATCACTAAAAATCAATTTAATGAGAACTATAATTTTTTGGTAATATTTGTGTTTAAAATAACAATTTTGCATTTCACGACACTTTGCAAATTGAAAAAAAAAAGAAAAATACTTGTGCATGGCAAGTAGTGTACACAGACCATACTTATGTCGTGCACTTTTATACGTTCCTTTAATATGTGATATTTATATAAATACACTACACTGCATTACACTTTACACACTTACACTTTGAAATTTCGAACTCGACTGATTTAGCACGAGTGCGATATAGAGCATTTTTCTATTTGAAATGAGTACATAATTGATTTATCGATTTATCTTTGAACAAAATAATTGTACACCTGAATCGTATGGCGTCATCATAACTTTTGTACAATTAACATTTGTTTATGTAATGCGCAACTTGTACACTTGTGCATGCAGCTTAGAAGATTAGCTAATGGAAAATTTTCAGTAATTTACTTTTAGCAATTATTATTATTGCGTGTACACAATTTCAAATGTTATATTTTTCTGTACACATTTGTGTATATTTTCCGTACACATCTTTGAAGCGCACACAAATTGTTGTTCGGGTATCTATGCACAAATTATCTTGTGTATAATTTTATTTTCTCTTTCATCATTTCATTTTGTGTGTGTATTTACTTTCCTTTCTTTATTTATTTATTTTTTTTCTTTGCTATATGTACATATTTGCACAAGAGCACAAACGTAATTTTATTTTTTTTTTTTCCTATCATAATAAAAATTAAAACTTTTGCTTCCTATTTCCAAGTACTGAACATTGTACTGTGCATGCATGTACAAGCATACTCGTATATCTACCTATACTGTCATATAAGTATAATACTGTACAGTAACAAAATGATATAGAGTAGAAAAAAAAAATTAGCAAATATCGTTTATTTAATTTTGTTGTTGTCGTTTTTTTTTTTTCATTTTTATAATTTTTTTTTATTTCTTATTTTCATACTTCTTGTTCTATGTCAGAAAAAATGTTTTTCTTACCTACATTTTTACTTATACTTACAATTACAAGAGTACTACATACATATGTACATATATACTTTCTGATTCTATAATAAATGGATACTAAAGAAAAACTATTTACTGAACACAAAGAAGAAGAAGAAAAAACAACCCAAACAATGAAACTGCACTACATATGGTACATAAAAATACTCTTCTATTAACTGTACATGTATGAGACTTTTTTGTTTTTTTTTTTTTTCAAAAAGTAAAAAACAAGAGTATGTAAACGAAAAAATGCAAAAAAAAAAGAAAGCGGAGAACAAAAAAAGGACCAAAATGAAAGTGTTTACGTTTTTATATACTTAGCATTCGAACATTAAAAATTTAATTTTCAAATCTTATTTCATTTCATATTGAAAAAATTTAATATTTAAATAATAAAGAATGCAAAAAAAAGGATATTATTTTTTATGCAATTTATCTTTTCAAATTTTCCTTTCCTTTTATGTTTTCTTTTTCAAATGTTAACTCATACTCGTATGCTATATTTTTCTGTTATTTTTATATAAATTTAAAAGATTTTTTTTTTCTAATTTGAACTTTTTTATGCAAATGGTACAGAATACCCGAGTATATGTTTGTATGTGTATAGTATATAAATAATAAAATAATAAAATTTTCCTTTTTATAAAAAAAAAAAAATAAAATAAAAATACATTATGTACGAGTATATGAAATTCTCTTTCAGTTGCAGATGTTTATATTAGAGTTCTGAATTTATTATTTACACACGCACACACACACACACATTCATACGTACATAAACATAATAATAATAATTTGTACTTTGTACATTATAACTTTCGCCACATTATGCCTTTCGTTTGTATGCAATACACTGTATCAAATTGAAAAATATACCTAATTTTAAAAAGAAAAAACCAGAAAAAAAAAATTAAATGAAACAAATAAATAATATTATTGTTGCGTACTTATTTGCATGCATACATACTCGTGTAAATACAATAATTATGTACTATGTATATATTTGTAGGAAAAATAAAATTAAAATATTTTCAATTGTACACTTGTGTGTATTGTACGAGAATTGTAAGTATAAACGAAATGCATTAAATACTTGAAATTTAATTTTTAAATAAAACCATACAACAGAAAAAGTACAATAAAAAAAAAAATGAGAAAAAAATTAAAATGGAGGGTGTCTGATAGCAAATATTATGTAAGCCCAATGACAGTAAATTTGAATGAAATTTCGATTCCATATTTTTTATCGAAACATCGTTAGCTTTATGGTTATATTCGGAATAAAAAATTTAAAATGTTGTTCAAGAAGTATACTGATGCCATTCATCATGTTCGTCAGTGTGACAGCCGGATATGAGTGTTGATTTGCTCCAGAATTTCTGGCCATTCCATTCTCCGGATCGCTACGTTCTACCAGTTTGTAAGACCAATTAATAAGTCTTTGCGGTTAGGTCACTTTCAACATCGTCCAGCCAGCAAAGTTTTGGTCTTCCCTTCCGTCTTTTACGTAAGTAGTATACTGATGTATTTTGATAAATTCACTATGAGCTATGAGCTATTGGTATCTTAAAGGCCTGAATATAGTTCACCGTCACCGTCATTTTTCAAATATACAAAATTAATGTTAGTGAATATGATACGCCGTCACTGTTTTCATGACGGTGACGGTTATGGTGAGAGTTGAACAACTTTCTACTTTTGACCGTCACCGTCATCGAGTATACATAACCCAAATTCTAGTATATTTAGGTGTTTATTATTTTTAATTTATTCTACAGTGTTGTTTGATTATGACAAAAAAAAATAAGAAAATTATAAAATTTAAAAATAATTTTTGAAAAAAAAAGTTAATTTTCTTGTGTTCAAGACGATTTTGTGTTCATTTTGACGTTGACGGTCGACGGTTTATCGTATTTACTAGTTCGCCGGTGACGGTGACAGTGAATCATATTCAGGCTTTAAAGAGCTAAATGTTTTGATTATGAAATACAGCCCAAATTACTTAAAAAAATGTTCGAAAAATGGACTTCTCCAGTTGAATTTAAAATTCTGAAACTTTTAAGAAAAAAACCACCCCTTTGAAGTGAAAGAAATTGAAAAAAAAAAAAGGCAAAATAAAACCAAATCAGAATCCACAAATAGCACTTTCCAGCATTGTATAGTTAAGTCCTTGTACATAAGTTTTTGTTTTTTCTTCCTTTGGTTTTTCTTTTTTTTTTTGCTGTTCAAATTTATTTGTAAACCTGTTAATAGTAATCGTGTAAAGTTTTTCGGAATTAAATAAAAATAAAATGAAAAGAAAAACCAACGTGGAAAATGAAATGAAAGAAATGAAAATAGTTACAGTAAAACAACAATTATTGAGAAAAAAAAATCTGAAAAAAAAACATGTATGTATGTATTAGCAGCTAGTTAACAGGCTATATATGCAGCGCTTTTATAGTCACCTATACATATGTATGTGTGTACGATAACGCTTGAAGCACCTATAGTAGAATTATAGCTAACTGATTTCATTGAATTCAATTCAAAGTAAATGTTGGATAAATATTTTTTTTTATTTTCATCTTTGTTTTCGTCTTCGTTTATATCGAATGTTATCGCTTTTATGTGAGGTACATAACTACTACACTATATACACGTAGGTACTTGTACTTGTACTCATATACAAATGCATGCATACTGTTGAAAATGAATGATTCGGATAAACTGAATATTATACGCTTAAAAAAATACAAGCTATTCAATTGAAAAATTATATCTCGCTATAAACGATAGCAGATTATATTGAATAAAGTAGCCTCGGTGTTATATCTACATAGTGTAGTAGCAACAATATAAATACTAGGTATATACAGTACCAGTGAACAAATTATTGCGTCGCACATAAAAAATTTTCAAAATGATACTCGGTATATGGAAGTGTAATCATTTGAATATATCCTTATTGAATTTTAGATAAAAAATTTGATTGCGAGAGGGGTGAGGAGATGATGAAAATGATAGACAGAATGGCCCTCATTACTATATAAAAAAAATTTCGCGACACTCACCTCCCATAACACAGATACAGCTTCCTAAACATCGTGTATTTTTGAATAAAATTGTATGGAAATCGATTGAGTATTTGATCACGTAAATTTATGTAGGTGATGATTGTGTACCATAATCATCTTCGTCGAACAGATAGCTTTGAAAAATTCTTCAATTCGATCACAAAACTCGTATTCCCGTTAAATCAAATACTCGGCAAAGTGAAATGGTCAACAATTCTTTAACCTATGCCATATTTAAAGATTGCATTTTCGTAGATCTCTTCACAAAACTTCAATGTTTTGTATCTGATCTTAAGTGAACCTCGTATCTTACAAACGACACGTCCACCGTGATTTGTAAGATAAAATAAAAATATTCTTTAAAGACAGAGAAAGTTCAACTAAGAGCGTTTTAGAAGCTATCACTCGCACTATAAGCACTTAAAATTGTTTTGACAACACTAAATACCGCTCAACTTTGTACATGAAGTGTGTGTTCGAAAGTGATATAGCACACTCTTGATTTTTGGAATTACATATTTAACAATTCTTTCGAATATTTTCTATCTATTCTATACCTTTTGAATTTTCATCAAGTGTCACGACTACATTTGAAATTTGTCAGCTTAAATAGAAGATCCTTACGCGACCATTGCCAAATTAAATTAAAAAAAATTTATATATTATTCCAAATGGTATATAATTATAATCTAGTACATGGTACTGTAAAATACATGATGTACAAGGACATTCTATTCTATATGTATCCTTTTTATATGTATGCATTTTTACAATAAATCCATATTCTGGTACATGTGATATGATACTTTTAGTTAGTAAACAAATTTCATACAAATACACACATGTGCCTATACATACAAATATATACAAACATAACACATACATATACTATATTCCATTTTAAATCTAACAAAGTGGAAAAGCGGATTAGTTTCTTTTTAATAATAGAATATTATTATATGGATCCTTATATACAAAGGTTTTAAAGGCACTATATTTGTATTGCTTACAGCATACACATTTATACAGATGGTATGAATACCGATAAAATTATCCATTAAAGATATGTACAAGGATATGTGTATGCTATATAACCATTATAATTCGCATATATACATTTAAGCTGCATTTGTTTACCTATGAGTATAACTATTTAAAAATAAATGCAAAAAAAAAAAAATCGTCAGCTTTTGGTTTCCTGATATTTTTTTTTCTACCTTTTTTTTTAAAAAAAAATTTTTATTTTTTATTATTTTTTTTTTTTTTTTGTGTCATCAATAAAAAGTTTATTTTGCATCACATAACCCGGCATTGTATACAAATGATCACAATATCAACATCGATAGACGTATGAGAGTATCAGTATGTATGCAAGTATACGTATATATTATCTATGTGTGTATGTACACGTACAGTGTACACACAATATGTATTTAAGTTATAAAAAAGTCGGTTTTATCTGTCGGCAATTTATTTTCAATTTAAAACTGAAATAAAAACCAAAAAAAATTTCAACCAAAAAAAATACAAAAAACTACAAAAAAAGTAACAAAAAGAAGAAAAAAAAATTTTTTTTTTTTTAGAAATTTTCTTGTTATCATGTTCTTCATTGTCTTCTATATGTACTTTTTGTGTACATATCATACATAATTTTGTTCTTGGATGTTCGATAAAATTTTAGAACGTTTTTAATTTTTTTTTTATTTTATTTAATTTTTTATTTTTATTTTTTTTTTATTTTTTTCTAAAATTTCAAAAATTGTACAAAATCTGATTTTTATTTATTTAAAATGTGCTTCGTAATAAAAAGTTATTGTGTATTATGTACGAGTATCATGTATACAATATCGTTATTATCAGATTTTATCTATTGAAATGGAAACATAAAAAAAAAAAAAAAAATTTTTTTTTATAAACAAAAACATGAAAGTAGAAAATACTTAAAAGAAAAATCGAATGCATTTTCTACAAAAGGAACAATAAAATTTTATTTTCTTTTACCTTTTATTCAATATTTAAAAAGATAATATCGTAACAGATACTCATATATGTATATATATATTTTTTTTTTGTTGAAAATAACATTTTGTACATATGTACATACGTACACACATTACAACACTCTATAATATGCACTTGTACTTGTACTAGATACATTTCTAAGTCCTAAAGTACTCATGTTCATGTATAAGATGTAAAATCAAAACCCTTGATAGACGGTAATTCATCAGCAAACGATCGTTTCTCCAATAATTGTCATTCGTGTTAATGATCAAATTCTGATATTAACGTAACAACCTTGTCGAATAATCATTCTGGTATTTTTTGTCACTATCCACGATTTAACTGTGTATAATTCTAATTTCTACTGCAACTTTTGACATTTTGGCCCGCTCCGTTCGCTCGCACATTACATTAGAATTCATGCGATTTTTTCGTTCATAAGAATTTTAAAGAAAACTTACAAATGATCTCATTGCGTTCAAACTTTATCTGAAATAATGTCCATCATAGTTTATGCGAAAACCGATGGACATTGAATAATTCAATTCTGATGGTATTTGCTTGAACAGTTTTTCAACAGATGGTACTTAATTCTGATGCAATGTACGCATATGAATTGAAAATTTTAATGATAATATTCTGACGAATAAAATTCACACGATTTCTGATACGATGCGCAAGTAGATTTTACTGTCACTTACACGACTTCAGGACTGCTTTATTTTCGATGGCATAGCATATAGCACTGTAGTAAGCAAAATTATGTGTCTTGTTGGTAAATATGTTATCATCAATAGAATAATTTTGTTTTTAACATCGCTAGATGTCGCATGTTTATACTAAAATATGACAAATATATTGTCCTATGTTCACACATTAGCTGTGTTCCTTTCACGTGAGCGAAGTACTTCTGCTGAGCAATTATTTTAGCAATGACTCAAACTATTCAAAGAAACATAAATAAATTTGACAAGTGAAGCAAAAGATAACCTTAAAATTATTTTACTTTAAATTTGAAAAATTTATATTAAAGAATTATATAAAACACTCCATTTGATATTTGTTTATATCAAGAAATCTAACCTAAACAGTCAATTTCCATCTGTTGGATAATCTGAAACTAAAAAGACATCTGGTAGAAAGAAATAACGTAACTACTTACAAAGTATGAATGAACTACTTTTGAAAAATTGTTTGAACAGCTCACACATAAAAATTTAGTGAAGTGTTAAACCAAACTGGTTTTTAAGTACTTTGCTCACGTGAAAGGAACACAGCTATATTATTTCATAGTAACGCCAACACTACATGTATTGTATGTCAAAGGTATAAAACAAATGAAATTATCTGAAAACATATAAAAAATTTTTTGATTATAAAACTAAAATTATATCGAAATATCAGGATCAGCATCATCATCATCATTTATATTGAAAATAATAAATGTATTTTCTTTAACATGAAATTTTATATAAATAATAAAACCATTGTATATAGCCACCACAAACGACTAAATTTTTAATATATGTATGTATGTGAACATCATACATGTATACACACGCACACATCATACACGTTAAGTATATTGTACATTATGTGTGTTATATCAACTTTTCAATTTTTTCAAATAATTTCTCAAAGGAAATTGTATTTTAGGTATTTTTTTTTCTCCTCTGTCTTTTTACCATAAAAGGAACCACACAAAAACTCCACAATATAACAAAGAAATTCAACAGAAAAAAAGAAAAGAACTAAACGAAACGAAATATATATATTTAAAAAGGAAAACATAAAATAAAGAAGAGAAAATAAATATTAAAAACACCTAATAACAAAACAGTAGATATAGCATTTTTATAATGTAGTATAAGAAAGAAAATAATATTTTATAAAGAATTTCCTGCGAGTGCATATATAGAGAGAGAGACATAGAGACCACAACGAACGAATAACTGACATAGATTCATTTTATTTCAATATTATGCAATGAATTATGTAAACATACAAGCATACATAAACATAAATGTGGGTGCACGCATACACTATTACATACAGATATGTATATGTGCATATTATTATATGTGTGTACTAGCTATGTATGTGTGATTTTTATGATTTTATAAAATACATGCATGCATACATACATAAAATTCATTCATATATGCATCTCAAAGAAAAGAAAATCATTACTTTTATACATTTATATGCATAATAATACATATTGTGGTATATGCATATACTATAAAAATTTATCCATATATACATTGGTTTGGTTATATACTCGTAACTCGTATGTACATATTTGGTGTACAAAATTTCAAAAAATGTATTAAAAAAAATTTTCATAAATGAAGAAAGTTTCATACACGTATACAAATACCATTATGAAGTATACATGATGTTATGTACGAGTATGTATGTACCTTCAAAATAAAAATAAAAGGAAGGAAACTCCATCAAAAACAAAAGAATATAAAATAGGAAATATAACAACAAAATCAATGATATACCAACACAATCATAACTAAGTCCCGAGACTAACTATCAAAACAATAGTTTTTTGGAAGAAATTTTCTTTAAATTATATTTACAATCCAGCGTGGATTACGTGCCAGATTAGATTTTTCATATTATCTCCTTTATTTCCACACAAGAGAGTCTACAGTGGTATTCCATTTCCGTCCAGCCCAGATTACACCAGAATGATATTGAAATTTGATTGCATTTCTAATTTGACCCTGGGGATAGAGGAAATTATATTAAAAGCGTACCAGTTTCAGCGTTTCTATATAATAACATACGATACGGTCACTTACGCTGGATTGTGATTACCATATAATGCTAAACTCACACATAATCTACGCTGCGGATTGTGAATGAGACTTTATTCATTAACTTATAGTGTTAATAGACCAAAAGCTCCTTTTGGATTTAGTTAAATCAGTTTAGAAGAAGCTTTTAGTTGAAAATTCATGCTGACAGACTGAAACTTGGTTTAGTTGTAATTTGTTGTATGTTCAAAAAAAGCTGTCATCGAATTAAACTACTTACACTTGCACTACTTGAACGGACTTTGACGGACTTATTCAAGCTCATTGCTGACAGATAAAGGAATTTATCTACTTAATCAGGTTTAAAAATTTTCTTAAATCTGGTCTGTCTCTAGCATTAGTGTCCGAGCAGAGTCCAGATAATACTTTTCAAACCATTGTCGAGATTTAACAGTATGTTTGCGCGTTAAAAAGCAATGTTTTATAAATACTACATGAAAATTAGATTTTTCCACTGTTTTGAAAAAAAGCATGTAACTTCATTGTACTGCACTGCATCTTCATTGCAAATAAATTGAAACGTTATAACATTTTGAAACGCGACTCATAGAAGACTACAAGTTGATAAATAAAGAAGATATTTTCCAAGAAATCGTTGCTTTGGTAATTATAGTCTCAGGACTTATTGATCCGTGTAATATGTACATATCTTCTTTTTTTTTTTATCAAATATGGCACATAGTACATAGAAATAATACAGGATTGTTTCACATTTTTATTCAATTTTTTTTTAAATATTTTTTTTTTTTTTTGTACTTTTAGAATAACTATCATTCATAACAATTTTCATTTTTTCGTGTAGGTATGTACATGCATGATGCATAAATGTATTGATATTGATATGATTCCACCTAACGTATTTTTACTGCACTGCATAAAGAATTATAAGACAGCACTGGGTACTGTCTGTATAAAGAACCACAAATGGTTTTAGACATACATACATACATACATAATGTATATACAGTTGAATGTGATTATATGCATACATGTACATATTAATAAGAAATATATATTATAGCATTATGATCTCATTATCTGGACATACGTACTATATTTTCTCTGGATATTAATTTTTTTCTTATTTTTATATTTTTGTTAAATTTCATTTGATTATTCGATTTAATCATATCATTCATAGATACACACATCAGATAAAATCACAATACAACAGTAAAAGAGAAAATTTTTATCCTTTTTTCATGGTATTTTATCTGTATTATTTTTTGGTTAAATTTTATTTTTCACATATATATTTTCATTCATCCAAATAAAATGTATTTTTATAAAATTTTCCATTTTCATCTTCAAAAATATAGAGCGACGAGATAAAGAAATAAATTGAACCAAAAAGGAAAATTTTATACATGTGTATGTATACCACTATACCATCAGTATGTGGCATATACCTACATATATGATGCATGCATGTATTTTTCTTTTGCTCAAAAGAAAAATTTCTTTTACAAATTCTACTTTGTTTTTTTTTTTTTTTATTTCTAATTTTATTTTATTTTATTTCTTCTCTTTTATTTATATTTTATATATGTATATTATTTTTTGGTAAAATGAAATAAAATCTTTTATTTCAATAATGACATACTATAATATACAGTAGTCGTCAAAAGTCTTTGTACACCTCTAAATTCTTGTAAAATGCTCTCTCTTTTTAATAAACTCTTGACAAGCAAAGAAGTGTTTGACATTAATGTCGTAGAAAACTTGATTCTTCTTCTTCTTTCTCAGCATTACATTCCACGATGAGTCATACCTTCTCTCACAACATTCCTCCATTTTATCGTCTTCTTTGCTACTACTCTTGTATAATTTTTAATATCCATTCAACTGTGATCTTCCTCTATCGCTTCTAGCCACATTTTCCTTGGTCTTCCTCGTTTTCTTGAACCTGAGATATTTCCTACAAATATTTTCTTTGTAGCTCTGTTTGCAGGCATTCTTATACGGTGTCCTAATTACCTCACTCTTTGAGCCTTCATTTTGATTTTGACTTACAGGTGTATTCAAAGTTTAAATTTGGAGGTGGGACAAAAACTTTTGAGATCCACTGTATATGCATTTTACTTGAACATTATATCTCATATGTACAAATGTACTTCACATTAATGAAAATACTACGTGCATCAACGTCAAAAAAAATTTCAAAATTAAAATAAAATAAAATTAAAACAGAAATTATGTACATTTGTACTCTCGTACGAGTATATTCAAAAAAAAAAAAAAATAATTATAGTAAAAATGTGGTTATACGTGTTAGTGTGGTTAAAGTATTGTATATAGAGAGACACAAATTTTTTAACTTTATTTCACTTCACTTCACATACATATTTATTATGTGAATGTTAAGTGCAGAAATTGAATGAAATAAAGTGAAAAAAATGTTTTGGTTAAAATGAAATGAAATGAAATGAAATGAAATCAGTAAAAATTAAAAAAAAAAAATTAAATAAATAAAATTTATGTATCTCTGATGCATGTATGACGTACATCATGTACATTTTATGTTTCATTTACAAAAATCATATCTTAAAGTATGTTTTTGTTTTTAAAATGTACATTACTGCTTTTTATGACGATCAATTTGGTAATTGAGAACTAATTTTCACCACTATTTATCTGGCAAATTTTGAAAATTTACTTTGAAAATCATTTTATGATTTAAATTTTGTCTATTGATGAGGGTCATTCTTGATTGAATGGCTACATCAAATAATAAAACTGTTGGATATTAAGTGAGAAAATTTAAAAGCCATTATTTAGACTTCGTAACTTTCAAAAAACATGACTGCTTAGTGTGCATTATGAATGTAGGACTAATAGACCCATATTTCTTAATAAGTGATGCCAGCCATAAGACTTTGGTGAGTATGAAATATGAAAAGCTTTATATGTCCCATATTTTATTGATTTTCTCATTTTCCAATTCAACTGTGTTAAGTGTGAAGAGCTCTGATTTTAATAAGACTATACTACGTCCATGTGTCATACAATGCGATACACCTGCAATTTATTGAAGAAAACAGTCAATGAGATCGAGGTCATAATTTCACGAAATGTTCTTGTGGATTAGTCTTCGCGATCGTATAATATCACAGCTCTTGATTATTTTTTGTGAATATTTGTGAAGTCTCTACTCTAAGGTAACGAACCGTAGACTTCAGACCGCTTGAAAGCCGATATTAGTCCTGCTGCTATCAATATAACGCTCCAGCTGTTTGAATAGTTGTCAAAAATTGAACTTCGAAATTACGGTTCATTGCAGAAATTATATTTTAGTACTGAAGGGCATAACAACATTATCTCTCCAATTCAAGCAAAAAAAAAAAAATTTTTTTTTATAATATAAATTCGAAAATAAAAAATATGAATAAACAAGGACGAACAATCCATAAGATTCTTATTTAATATATAATTTAATGCTGTATGCTTTGAATATTAATTTAAATTGAATTTCGATTTATTGCCTTTCATATACATAAATACATTCAAATTCATACTCGTATACATATGAAAGTCTTACTTTTACTGCATTTCTTTTAGTTTTAAAGAAGAACGACAAGAAATCTTTATAAGTGAAAAACTTTATTTTATGTTTTTTTTTTTTTAATTTTCCTTTTTAAAATGTATACATGAATTTTATTAATTTTATTTTATTTTGTTTTATTTTAAACATTCAAAGAGAAAACTTTTCTTGTTCTAAATAATTTAAAAACAAAAAAAAAACTGCCATTTACTAACATAATAAATGTGCATATGTTCATACAGTGATTCACAAAAAATAATGTAAAAATAACACAAATAACACAATGCGCAAGGCAAGTGCTTAAATTTAAAAATTTCTTCATTAATTGACCGATTCATGTCGGTACTCAGTTTTGCAGTACATGTCTCGTTTTAATAATCCTTGATCATCATCATCATCATTCTCTGTCACTCCGCTAAGGAGCATAGGTCTTCAACAAAAGTTCTCCATCTCACGCGATTATTGGTTAAAGTTTTTTGCTTCAGACCACGTTTTATTTGTTGCTAACTATTCTGCGAGTGTACTTCTACACCAGGTATCTCTTAGTCTACCTTTTTTGCAATAATAATCCTTGATAGACAAAGATAAATTTTTATTTAAATTACTGTATGTTATTACTGTTCTAGTAACCTTTGTAAATGTACATATGTATGTGAAATGTGTCAGATGTGCCAATTTTAAATAACAAAAATAAAACATCTACTCAAATCGATTGAAAACTGATTTCTCAGAATATTATTATTTCTTTTATTCGTGTCTTGCATTCTTTTCAAAAAAAAAAAAAAACAAACATTTTCTTTTTATTTTTCCTTCATTCGTACGTATTTTTTAATTAATCAATTTTTATCGTTATAATTAAAACTTTTTTCTTCTCTCTCTTTGTCGTTTCATTTAAATTGTATCCTTTTATTTAATATATTTTTTATTTATTTTCACTTTTCACAGTTTCATTTGTTGTACAAAAAAAAAAACGAAAAAAAAAAAAAATAGTATGAAAGGATACAAGTGAAGAAAAAATGTATGCAAAAAAAAAATTTTTTTTTATTTTAAATTTAATAACGCTAAAAGATTTTTCAATTGAAAATAAAAATGCGAAAAAAATATAAAATAAAAAAAAAAAGAAAGAAACTTTTAAACAAAACATTTAAAAAAAAAATAAGTATATACGGATTAAATGAAATTCCGAATTTGATGACATTTAAAAAATTAATAAAATCAACAAATAAATTACAAACAAAAAAAAAACACATGTATATGTACTAGACACATAAATGCAGAAATCAGATGTATCTAGTATGTACGTGTAAGTGTATTTGTTTGTAATTTCATTCTGTGATAGTAGTAGAATTTTGCATACATACTTTTGTAATCTTTTAAAAGGTTCAATACGAGTATTATAAGCTGAATGTACTACTTATTCTATTCTATTTAATTATTTATTCACTGTTTTTTTTTGTTATTCGATATTTTTATTTATTTATTTGTTATTTTTGTAAATGTATATGTACGAGTGTTGTACGTAGTATATATACCCCTTCATAATAATAGTATTTATGGTACATGGTTATTCATTTTTTATATTTACATATAATTTCAAAATTATTTCATCAAAACAATATATGTACATAGGATGACTATATATTTTACGTACATACAGTGATGGGAATATGGATAGCCTCATTAAAAATTCAATGTTTTCATCTATTTTCATTTATGATTTTGTTGATTTTGTGACTGGATGGCAGTTTACTGTCCACCATTTTGTAATAAATTAAAACAAAAGTTAAAGATACCAAAAGTTTTTTTAAAAAATAATGTTGCATTTTCACACAGAATTTGCATCCGAATGCGAAAGGGCTTCGGAGACGATTTTCGTTCAATATTCATACGTTTTCATGTTCACATAAGAATCCATATTCTTGGATCTCAGAACTGTCAAAATAATATTGAGGTTAGAAAGAGTGCGTGGTTGATTAAAATTAAAATATTAAATGATTTAATGTGGTTCAATGCTTTTATCATTGAATGACCGCCTTTTTTAGTCTTATTACACAATACAATTAAACAAAGTTACATTAAATAATGTCAATAGTCACAATGAACAGTTGATATTTTGACAGTAGTAGAATAGAATGCATGTATCATCAACGAGAAATTTTTTATCATAAAAGTTTTGCATCTTAATTACACAAAAGAGAGAAAAAGTAAATGGAAATTTTGAATAAAAGTACACCATAAGAGCTCGAAACAATCAAAGTTGTCTACGACTTCATTACCAGGTAGTTCTATTTGAAATGGTGAGTAGGTAGCCAAGATTCTAACCTCACAAAAAATTTATGGGATTGCAATTGCATGAAAAGTTTATGGAAATGAAAATCAGTTTCAGAATACTTCCAAATTCTACGAAAAAACAGAATAAAAGTTGAATGACATCCCCGTTTAAAACTTTGCAGACCCTGGTAAATTCTATTCCCTGTCGAATATCATGAGACTATTCATATGTCAAACTCTATAAAGATTTATGAATACGTATGTATGTGTATATGTACGAGTATGTGAACACACTATTATTGTTCTTGAAATGTTTCTATATATTTATAGAGTTGCATTAATTAGGTATGCAGGATACGAATTCATATCTACTGTAAACACACAAACACACAAGTAGATACAATTTTTTTTTTTTGCCTTTATTTATATTTTCTTTCCACTCCTTTCTATTGTTTGTATAGTTGTGATGTACTCAGAATATTATTGTACACTATAAATGCAACAGAGCATATACATACAGACACCCATAGTTCATACATTTATATGTATAAGTAGTTCGAATGCTATTAAGACGAAGATTGCAGATATATCAACATCAACGATCTAATTAAAATAAACAAAGTTATTATTGTTCTAGGATAGTAGAGTAGCAGGTATTTATTAGCAGCATTAGTTGTAGTAGTAGTTGTAGTTGTAGTTGTTGTTGTTATATTATTGTTATTTGTTATTGTTACGAATTTATGTTATGTGCTTTTGATATGACGATGATGGGTTTATATATGTATGTATGTATATGAAATTCTGATTTTTCATTTACCTTTGTGTTTATGCTTTTTAAATATTTAGATAAAATAATAAAGTAGAAAGAAAATCACCAGAAAATATTCTTTTTTATGAAATATAAATCATTGTTTTTTTTATTTAAATAAAGGATCATAAATAAGATATTATACTCGTATCCCCGTATGTTATAGTGTAGTAGGTACCTAAATACTTGTGTATATTATATTAATGAGTTTATTATTATCCATTAGCATAAATATGTATATACCTATACAGGATGTTTCATGTCATTTCAAGTTGGAATTCTTTTAGGGGAAAGTGTTCCCAAATCTGTGAGGACCTTAACGACAAATGGTTAAAATAGAATCCAAGATTTAATGGGGACTTCTTCTGCCACTGAACATTCTTATTTTTTATTTCACTTTTTCCATACGATTTATTGAGATGTGGAAATAAAATTTTTTTGATACTTTTCAACGATTCTAAACAGGTACTTGTTGGGATTCAACTTGTCCTATTCCTTTGAGCTCTATTTAAAAAAAGAAAACTTCACAAAGATCGGATGGAAAATTGATAATTCTACAAAATACAGCTACTCAAATTTAAAAATTTGGAAGAAAATGAGAATGTAAAATGTTCAATGTAAAATTCCTAAGAATTTTGTTAAGTTTACAAAGGTTTTTGATGAGCCATTAAAAATATAAGTGTATACACAAGTGACCAAAACTAGGTTGGAGAAATTCAATTTAAAGATCAGTATTCCCCGGATGAAGCGCTTTCTATCGGTTCATAAGGAAAACATGATTTAAGTTGAGACTCATCAGTTTCCTAAGATCTTTAGCTCATCTAGACAAGACTCTACCATATACATTTAATAGTATCAAAATATAGATCCCTATAACGAAGTCACCCTTTATAAATTCATGAATACACATATGTATCTGTATCGCAATACAACACCGTAACCTTTATTGTACTTAAACTTTGTACTTGTATACACACATTCGTTTTTTTATGGAATATACGTATGTATGTATTATAATATCCTTTTTAAGTGAAATATCATATTTGAATTAAAGAAAAAAAAAATACATTATCTGTGCTAGTTATATACGAACGAATTCATATGCATAATGCATTCATACTCAAATTCATCTCTTTACATAATATACTATATACTTGTTCGTTTATCGTATCGTATTATAAAGTATAATTTACAAATAAAAAGAAATTAATATTTAAATTAGAAAAAAAAATAATTAACGTATCTACCTCGACTATACACACACGAAGTATAGAGAGATATGTCGATATATTTTCATTAAATAAATTAAACAAGAACAAGAGGGAATTACTTTATGGCTACATATACATACACATGCACGAACAAATAAACAAACGAAAAAACGACAAAACGACAAAACGACAAAAAAAAAAATTCGAATTACCTACATATTTTAATTAATTAAAAATCATTTTCAATATACTACGTTAATTATATGAACGCGTTAAAGCTTCTATAGAGATTATAATTTTATACAAAAAAAAAAGAAATAAAATTAAAATAAAAAATTATAAAAAAATTATTTTCCTTTTTAATTAACAGCCATACAAACAAACAAACTACATACGCGAATACTATTATAACTAAACGAATAAATAATTTAATACCCAGAAAAATGAAATCCTTATTCTGTCTGTCAACATCGTATCTACTATATATGTACATATATCTATAGTACATACACTGTCGTTCACATGATTAGACACACCTTCATTTTCGCTTGCAGGTAAGAAATAAAAAAAGATATTGAAAACATCTGTTCTATGATTTCTTTATTTAGGAATTCCCAATCATAAAATGTAATTATTAGGAATCTGTATATCTGTTTAAAAAAAAATACATGGTTTAGTCCCAAAAATCGCATAAAAAGGTCGTTCACTTGATTCATTGACTTGACTCATTTGTTATCCAAGTTTTTACAAGTTAACATTAAAATAAAATCTGTATTGATTTAAAGTGCTGTTTAGTTATTCCTTATTATTAATTTTTTTCATAAAAATAACGAATATGGGAAAGAAAAAGATGCTGACGACTGAGGAAATAGGAAAAATCAAAGCTCTTGTTGATGAAGGCTACTCAGGACGGAAAATATCTGAAAAAATTGGTCGTAGCGCAACCACAGTATGCTGATATTTACGGGATTCGGAAAACTACGGAAAAAATTATAAAGGTAGAGCTAAGAGAGCCACCACTGCACACCAACGACAACTGATACTGAGGACTGCGTCCAATTCGACTCTGACTGCCCGTCAAATTGGTGAGGAAGTAGGTACTTCAGCAAGTATTTCAACCATAAAGAGAATTATACGAGCAAGCCCATACATCAAACGAAGAAAACTACAAAAAAAACCCGATATAACGCCCCGACATCAGGAACAACGTTTGAAGTTTGCGAGGGACCACATGTCTTGGAAAGAAGAATGGAGGCGAGTCATATTCTCCGACGAAAAAAGATTTTCGTTAGATGGTCCAGACGGATATTCGTATTATTTCCATGATATACGGAAAGATACACTATATCGGTCTCGCCACCACAACAGAGAAGGTGGAATCATGGTCTGGGGAGCCATATCGTATAATGGACCCATTGAAATTAGAATATTGAGTGGGAGACAGACCAGTAGGAAGTACGTAGAGCTACTGCAGAGAGCAGCCGCGGATATTGATGAAGTAATGGGACATTAAAATTGGATTTTTCAACAAGATCTAGCTGCTATTCATACGGGACAAGTTGTTCAATAGTTTTTCATCTCGGAAAGCATACAAGTGCTTGATTGGGCCTCTCGTTCTCCAGACTTAAACATAATTGAAAATTTATGGGGATGGTTAACGCGTGAACTATATAAGAATGGAAAGCAATTTAATAATATAGAAGACCTCAAAAACGAGTTAACTAGGATTTGGGAACAAATACCACTGGATATTATTCACAATTTATATGATTCCATACCGAATCGGATTTTTGAAGTAATTCAAAAAAATGGCAAAAATACCAAATATTGAATAAAAATATTTTAAAAAAAATAAAGATTTTTATTTGTTTTTCGAAATTTTTTTTAAAGACAATAGCAGAATAATTGTTTTTTTACCCTTTTTTTTTACTGTGTCTAATCAAGTGAACGACCTTTTTATGCGATTTTTGGGACTAAACCATGTATTTTTTTTAAACAGATATACAGATTCCTAATAATTACATTTTATGATTGGGAATTCCTAAATAAAGAAATCATAGAACAGATGTTTTCAATATCTTTTTTTATTTTTTACCTGGAAGCGAAAATGAAGGTGTGTCTAATCATGTGAACGGCAGTGTATGTACGAGTATACATATCTAGATTCTGTGTATAATAATGATTTTTTATGTTTTGTGTGGTTTTAATACTCATGTGTGTATATAATAATAATGAGTATATTTACCCATTTATATACCTAAGTTTTATTTGTATCCATATATAGCCTTGTATATCCGCCATAACCACCATATCCACGTACTATCCAAGATGCATATACATACATATACGACTGGAACTGGATACGATGAGAATATTATTAGGGCCAACCACAAGCGTATTTTTCTGAAAAATTTTTCATATCTCTTCTTTATTTAGTCTGTCTATATCTCTAAATATGTATATAACAGTATTAGAGGTTACGTAATTTTGTTTTTGATCACGTTTGGAAAAATCAGAAAAAAAAAAATTAATTCATTTTTATTTTTTTTTTTTTGTTTGTGCTTTTAAATCCCAAACTTGAGAAAATTGAGAAGATTTCATTTCATCAACATGAAATTCTTATTTTCACATTTTTTTTTCTTTTTTGTCTTTTGTTTTTTGGCACAATAAACACTAACTAGTGCTATATAGTTAGTAATCAAACAAACATAAGCTACTACTGCATATGGATAACAAAATAATATGACAAAATTATATTTACGAGATTTTTATGTGAGGATGCATATTTCGTTGATGCTTGTATATAAAGAATTTATGAACAAAACAAAGTACAGCAGCATCATTTATATAAATATATAGCCAATAATCTCGTTCATATTTACGATATACATACTTAGTATGTATCGCCTTAATGTACATGGGATTCTGTAGAGAAAAAAAAAATGACTATTTTTCCAATCTTAAAATCATGTTATGATTCAATGGTAAATAAATGAGGATAAAAACAAAAATAAAAAATAAAAAAAAATTTAAATATAAAATCTACTTCATTGAGCTCATGAATGTCATTCATGCATAAACCAACCAACATGAAAAATTGTATTTTTCCAATATTATGTATGTACGTACATATTGTAACACAACACTATATATATAGATACAGAAATATAAGATATGTAGGTTGGAAGAATTCAGTTCTAGGTCCATATTGTAGCCTACATTATTCTGTGCTAGGCAATCTAAATTTGCAATGTGGTATAAATGGTTTCATATGTCCTTAAAATGCATGTTTACATTTTTCAATTATTCATTATTTACCGTTACATATAATGTATTCAATCCATAAAATGAAGCTTTTTATGCATCTCTTAGATACCAAATAAAGAGCATTACATTCATTACATGAGATGAAATGCAAAACTATAAGTACTGATGCACAGTTGCACGATGTTGCATGGTGTTGCAAAGTGTTGCAATTCTCTTATTTGTTGCATTACGATTTTCGAAAACAAAACTTTCTTTGCTCTGATTCCTGATGTATAATGGATATTTTTCTCTTAAGTTTTTATATATTTTCTTAGAACATTCTATAAAAAAACTACCACTTTTACAATTTTCAAAAATTCTGTTACGATTCCATGGTTAATAAATAAAAAAACCTATAATCAAAGATGAAATGTTAGTAATTAAATCTTATTTACTTCATCGAGCTTACATATACAACGGTCATTTTTGTAAGCAAATTAAATAGATACAGGTTTCATTCCTAAACTAGATCTTAACTCGATTCTTAGCCTAGTTAAATCTGTATCTGAATTTCACTTTTTTTCTTTCACAAAAATTTAATTTTTACCGTTGCATTTAGCTTCATAATAAAGTTCCAAAAACGAATCTCTTAAGCTGATATTTTACCGATTGCAAGAGATGCAAATTATTTGCAAAGTGCAGAGTATTAGTGAATGTAACAACGAATAATTATGAATGTTTCCTATAAAATTCTCCTTATTTCAGATTCCAACAATCATTTTCATTCATTTTCTTCTTCTATAATCATGAAATATTTTCGAAACTCATCGCATTATGAAATAACACATTGAATTTCTCCATTTTATTTTTTGGTATAGTCCTTTTTGCATTTTTATGGTTATAAGTATGCAGCTAATACAAGTCCAAAATAACATAGAAAACTAAAGTTACTACCTCTACATTATTTTCATTCAGTTCTCGACTCCTATAAACATTACATATACATATGTATATATATATCCTTTTCCCTTCTATATTTTCAAATGAATTTTAGTTATTGCGCAGTCCTTGATAAATTTTCAGGATATTTCCCTACTAAAAATAAGAAAATAATTTTTTTTTTTCATTTTTCTGTTTCACAATCTATAGTGAATTCTAAATATTTCAGTGAACAAGAAATGTTCTTGCATATCACAGTTCCTTCATCGTTGTATGATATGTGCTTACCCCTTTTACCATTATATGTATAACTTTTTATTCGTTACCATATTGTAACGATGACAATTTTCTATAAAACTGAGCAATAAAACAGACAAATTTTTTGCATAAAAACTGTAATTTAATTTCATTAAAAAAATTCTTCTACTTTCATATTTATTCAAAATTTTGACAGTTACATATATTATGGTAGGATGCAATATTCCTACTTGATGATGTATGATGTTAAATTTAAATAATCATCTGCCATCCAATTTGTAGCAAAACGAAAAATCGAAACTGCTTAGACTTTTGAAATTGTCATAGATTTTTTCCACGCGGACTAAAAATAAAATTTTAAGAAAATTTTAAAAATAAAACAGATAAAGATATCTATATGATTATTTTTAGTTACACGCACGCCACATCCATATGGTCGTATTTCGTAATATATAACTTAAGAAAAACAGATGGTGATGATAGATATGAGTGTAACTGGTATAGGACATGTTACGTAAATTATCGGCTATACGATGGCACCTCAAAGTATTTAACACATTTCAGTGCTATTTCGTTTTTGTTTTTTTTTTGTATACTACCTTCATTTAAAACTGTTGCCCTCGTCGTGAATCGTGAATGCATGAATGCATATAGCCACTTAAACTAATTTTTAACGATATCCTTGAAATCATCATCTACGAAAATCCACTTAAGTAACTATGTATACACACACATAATGCATGTGTGCGTACATATAATATACCAACCTTACATAAAATTTATATTATTTTTCTTCATTTTCATTTTTGTTTAGGTACATAAAATAAGAAGCTTTTCAATGTCCATATGCATATAATAGGTAGATAGGATACTATACCTTCCTATAGTACACTTATTTGAAATGTTAAATATACCTCTTAGCCTTCAGGTTATGTTATATAGTTTATTGTGTTTGTGGGTGCATGCATGTAAATATTATTAGAATTTGAATCTTTAAAATAAACAAAATCTAATGATTATTATATATATTATATATATATGTATGAGTGTACATATTTCTACATGATAGAATTATAGAATGAAAATATCTACATATATATATGTACTTACATACCAGTGCAATATACAGTTCTTATCACAACTACATATATACATACCAAACATCCATACATACCGAACCCACATATACTCGTATATAAATGCATTATGTACCATAAAAAAATATATTTTAAAGGAAGTATTATATTAAATCCTTCTGACATAAGCGATCACACTTAAAATTCTTAACATAAAATAATAAAATTAAAATGACTTTTCATTGGATTATAATTAAACCAATATTCAAGAATTTACACTCATATTATAATATGTGCCTACACATACATAATGTACTCGTATCATACATATATTTGTTCTATCTTTATCTACACACATTCAAATTAATTGTGTATCTATGTGCTATATGGTTATATGTAGAATGTACAGATTTATTCATGCATACATAAATTTCTTTCAATTGTAGATTCTTATATAAGTATAGAAAAATAAGAAAATTATTTAACTATACATACATCGTATGTATGTATATGTATAAATTTTTTATATTACATAACTCGTAAATGAAATACTTAAATGTATGTTACGTATGTAAATAATGTGCATTAGTACACATATTATTGCAAAAGATATACATATAAGAAAATTTTATAATTACTATTAAAAGAAACATATTACAGTTTTGTAGAAGTTTATAATCAAAATTTTATAAATAAGAAGTAAGTATGTGAGCACTACCGTACTACATACATATATATATATAGTATAAGAAGAATTAAGAAGTGTAATGTAATTATCTGTATTTATATGCATGGTTACATGATCTGTAAATCTTTACATATAACATTTTTGTATTTATACGAGTATATAAATAGTACAATAGTATATTTATAGAGAATTTAACATATTATATATACATATGTATGTATTCACATCTTGTATATATGGGTGTGCATATGCGATTTGTGTATTTAAATTAATTTCAAAAGTAACGATTTATGGTATATGTTTCTTTTAAAAGCGATACATATATACGTATACATATGTATATGTATGGTAGAATCTATAAAATTAAAAGAATTTACTACTTTTACATACACGATACACTCATACGAACATATGTATATACATGCATACAAATTTATATTTTTATGTATATACTAGAGTGTATGGGTGTGTTTCAAAACGTTTAAATGCCGCCTCAATGCATAATCAAAAAAAGTTTCAAAACGATAACACTTAAATCGATGACAATTACCACGTTTATACTACACATCAAAACGATATAAGATGAAACGATTTGAAAGTTTAGTATAAACGTCCCTTAAAACGTTTTATCATTTTTAAATCGCATTAACTAAAAACCATAATTAAAGCGGTTTGAGAGCTGTCAAAACGATATGAAAATCGGTATAAACCCTTCATATCGTTTTGAGAATCATTTTTACTACTTTTCAACAAAAAAAATTATTAAACTAAAATAATTAACCTCTCATTTCGTGATCGTTCTTTGAGTTGTAATTTGTAAATTTTAATTTTATTTACATATTTTATTCAAAATGCAAAAATGTTGTGGCAGCACTGCATTTCATTTCATTTCGTTTTATCTCATATCGATTCGAGCTAGTAAGTATAAACATCTGTAAAACCGGTTTTATTAGATCGTTTTATCTCATATCGATTTGTATTATATCGTTTTGATGTGAAGTATAAACATGGTAAATGTCTACAGTTTCAAAACTCATTGTGAATGCATCTGATACGCATCTGTCAAGCAATCTACACATCCAGAATTTTTGTGATGAAAAATAGATTTGAATAGATTATTTTCTCAGTAGCATTTTAACGATTTAGTTTAGTTTTATATGAATTTTGTTGTACTTATATGGGACCAAAGGTCAATCTGTTTTAAACAAACATTTTGTACTTTTATGATGATAAATTGAATTTTTAATGTGTAGTGCCAGTAGTGCTTACACAATATTAATGAAAAATGTCAAAAAATGGAGAGTATTATATTATACGAGTACTTACACTGAAGGTGTTTTTGCTCATTCGAAAATGACTATAAAATATGTCCATCCTGATATTGTTTAATTTTATTAAAAAATTGTTTCACCTTTTTTTGATTTAGTGTAGAGAATGAATTAATTAAATTTTGAAATTATGTACTGCAGGAAGTGAACCATTTTTCTTGTTGTCAAAACAAAGCAAAAAATTCGTTTCAAAACGTCAAAGTTGTAGAACTGTAATATCGATGCGAAGCATTAATACTGTTTTAAAACTTTGCATCACGACTGTTTTGATGCCGTATCACAACACATTTTTGAGGCGTTTTGAAACTCATCCTATGTTAACTATTTTTTCTTTATTTTTAATGCTTTTTTTCTATCAACATACAATATACGAGTATATGTATGTATGTATAATATGTTCATACAAACATAAATAATTCGCTTCTTAAAATGGCAACATATACAATAAAGTATTATGTATGTACATTATATTGTTGTTCCTAATACTATGTTATGTCCTGGTAAAAGTAGTCCTATATGGTTGATAGTACAGTAAATAAATTTCTTAAAATATCAGGATATAAGAAATATGTTGGCATTTATACGTAACATACATTATGTACATATGTACCAAAATACTTTTAACATATGTAATATGTCTTACATACTTATGTACTTTTAAGTTTTAACTATTTTCTCGTATAAAAGAATTTTTTTATTTTAGTTTTTTTACTTCTTCTTTTTCTTTTTCTTTATTGGTATAAGTACATATTTTACTTATATGCATACTTACGTTTAAATATTATACTTATAAACTGTATGTATGCGAGTATGTACATGCATTTCCTTTAATGTACTTATAAAAGTTTCAATTGAAAATTGAGTGTAAAAGATACAAAACATTGTTAAAATAAATATATAAATATTATATACATTGTGTATAGATGCATTCTAAAATCATTTATATATTATAATCGTATACGATTACAAATATGTATATGTAATTATATTTGTATATACTGCATTCTACTTATAAATTTTAGTTACTTTATAGTTAGTATGTGTAAACTCGTACACATTTAATTCAAATAATAATATAAACAGAATTTCGTTATTTTCGTTTCATTATAAAATTTTAATTAAATTTTCTAAATTGTTTTAAGAATTGAAATTTTTATTTCTTACCTATTCTACTTTTTCTTCGTCTTCTTCTTCTTCTTGTTGTTCTTATTCACTTTTTATTTTATAAAAAAATTTAATTCATTTCTTATTGTCTTCCTATATTTACCTTTACCTATATAAGTAAAATACTTTACTAAAATACTTACATTACTCGTAAATCGTAATAGATGTGCATGTGCATAATATGTATTCCTCTTTTTGTGTACTAACAACACTACTTAGGTTTCCTCAATTGCATATTTAATTAAAAGGCTGATTGGACTATCTGTTTACGCATCATATAACTATTCAAAGCGGTAGAATAATATTGGGGGTGATGATAGTGACAGGAATATTATTAAATCTATCAGCAAATAAATACAGTTTAAAATTTGATTTTTTGGAAGTATTTGATCCGCTTAGAAACCATTTAAACAACAACAAAAAAAGAAGAAGAATATCCAATAACCTTGAACGCCTAACAATGTTTCATTAAGCCATTAATGCGTATTAGCAAGACTCATTCATTGCTCATCATTTCATGATCCTGATTAGTCTTTATTAAAAACTAATACTGATAATTCCCACTTTGCGCTTGTGTTATTAATTAGCAACACTTTTTATCACCAATGCGACTATTCCTATAACTTCTAAATGTAACCCCTGGTCCTAAGAAAGCACAAAGAAACCAATAATTCATAAGGGAAACAAACAAAATGTTTCTTTACATGAATGGATTATTTTTGAATACAAATATTGTACTTTCATATATTAGGGCATCTTGAACAGACCATGAAACATTACTTGCTTCCACATTTCATGGAATAAAATTCCACATTTAGAACAATATGACTCAAATGATTGTCTTTTATTTTACTATTAAGAAAAGAACAGGTAAACACCTTCACTTCTCTTGTCTCTCCTTCACCCACGTCAAAACCCACCCGAGTCTTTTGGCGACCAATAATTAAAGCAATACCCTCAATAAACGCAAAGTTATAGACTGTCCAAATTTTTTGGAATTTGTCTTTCGCAGTCGATATATCGACAAAACAAATTTATGAGTAGCCTAGAAAGCATGCAATCATTTAAAAATATTTCAATGTGAAGAAAATACTAAATTTTATTAGCCCGCGGGGCGATACTGAACTTATAAAAATATGCCACTATACTACTGCTGTTATACAACTACCTACACTATTACAACACAACCATCCCAGATCCCACCCCATAAATGTATGTAAGCCGAAACAAAGTGCTAGTGGTACCAGTTTCAGTAGTAGGTACGTAATTATTTCTCTAAAAAATAATAATAATTTTGAACAAAACAAAAATAAAAAAAAAACAACAAAAAGTAGAAGTGAAAAACTTTTTATGTATTTTTTGGTTTTTTTTTTTTTTTGTTTTTTTGCTCTTCTCATCGTGTTTTACATTTTCTGATAAAATTTCTCATTTATGTAAATTATGACACAAAAACAAAAATACCTGCTGCAATAAATGAATAAATGTTAATCGAAAGGAAAACAGTAATTATGAAACAAAATTCATGTAATATACGAGTATATTATATGCGCATACAAATTATACGTACGTGTATTACATTATGTACTTATATACATACATATGTAAATATATACAAAGGTGTGGAAATGTGCATTATGCATTACGATTTATGTATGTATGAATAGTTTCATGTTAATGGTATCGTATATTTTTGCATGTAGCATAACACTTCAATATGTACAAACATATATTTTATTAAAGGTACACAAAAATATACTTGATATTTACATATATAAGTACGTTATGTTGTGCAGGAAAAAAATATAAAAAAAAATTTTTCTTTCGTAATTATGCACCTACTACATACTCGTATATACACATAGTATGTAAATTTTTGTTATTTTATTTTTTTGTAACTACTTTACTTTGTTCCTTTTTACGTGTCCTTACATCATGATTCCTTTTTATTTCGTTAGCTTCATGCAAGTAAATTTTCTAAAATCGATTTTTTTTTTTTTTTAAGTAGTAGTACCTACGTAAGTACATAAGTATTTAGTATATACTCGTATGCTGCAATTACAACGTAATGTATACATATGTACTAATACTGAATTTTATCCTTTTATTTTCTCTTCTTTTCTTGCAATTTTTTTTTTTTTTTCATTTTATTTTATTTTATTTTAGCTTAATATTTTTGCTTTTCTTTTTCATTTTCATTTTTTTTTTTTTTTTTTTTGATTCGATTATGCAACATCATCATTAGTGTAAAGGAACTTAATTTAATGAACTGGAAACATTCGAAAGCATAAATTTCCTTTTATTGCGTTGTTGTTTGTTTTTTTTTTTTTTGTTATATCCTTTTGTCATAGTTAAAGTTGCCTCTGTATTACATACACACATACATATTTATTTATGTAATCCGTATAATGTGTACATGTATATGTATATGTTTGTAGTATTATTTCAAAATGAAAAATATTATATAAATTTGATTTTTCGAGAAAGAAAGAAAATTCTGTAAAAAAAAAAAAAAATTTTTTTCAAAAATTTCAAATTCTTCTAGATATAATAATTCATAAATTTTTATTTTTAATTTTTTTTTTTTCATATATCCTTTTTTTTTCGTCCTTCGATAGAATCCTTTTTTATCTTTTGTTTTACATTTTTGTTTATCTTATCATAATAGAATAAAGGATATATAGAATATATATATTTATACAGGTATACGAAGTAAATAGCGAGTACTGTACGTCTACTAAAATGTTAATACAAATAAAGGTAGAATATGTATAGATGTACAACGAGAACGAGTAGACTATTGAAAGTTCATTAAATCGAATTTATGGCAGTTTTATCATTCTTATCTGTGTGTGTGTGTGTAGTTTATAATACAATATCGTATATGCATATACATACACACCAACATGTCTTATCGTTAACGTTCGTTGCATTACATAACATTTTATGCATATGCATTATACAGTACGTTTATTTACGTACACTCATACTCGTACAATATTATACACATGAGAATTTTCATATTTTCATATTTCTTTTTGGAAAAATTTTTTATTATATTTTTTCTGTACATTTTCTTCATGTATGTTGTCTACACATTATTACTCGTATATATTGTTGTTGGTCTGATATATGTATTTGTAAGTGCAACTTATGATATTGAAATTATGAAGTGTATGCAATATGAAAAATTTATGTTCTTGGATAATTCACTTTGTCATTAGTGCAGTAAGTTCCATATACCTGTACCAAAAAAATACGAGTACCTATCCTCTTATACACATGAATATAAGTATTCTGCTCCAATAAAAATTTAAAAAAGAATAAAAATAAAAAAAAAAATCTAAGAATAAAACTACTAAAGAAAGGTGTAAGGTAATAAATGTATGCGTATACGTTGTCAATTAGAGTGCCGAGTTATAATGAGTGGATAACATGCATAATATACTCATGTATACGAGTACAGTAAAACTCAGTTTTAATTATTGCCTCTGATAAAATATTCAATTTTTCAAGTAATAAATCTGAGTGAAGCATTTAAAAATTACTCGTTTTAATTACCACAAAAGTGAAATAAAAGTTATTCTTTCGTTCTGTCTTTTTCAGGAAAACTGATCTTAAAAAATGAAGTAGTAATCAAACTGAAGTAATGAAACGTGACATACCAGTATCCCAGCCAAGGTTTATTTTGCATATACAATATAGAAGAAGGAAATGTTAATGTCAAGGACGATACCAGAAAAGTGTGTAGATTTTGGATGACAACATGTGGATAGCCAGACAGATTTACTGTAGAGAAAATCTTTAAGAACTGGAATTACTTATGGAGCTGATGTCGAAACTGTTATGATGATAAAGATAACGATAATTACATGAGAAACTTTCAAAAAAAACATTTTATCGAGATAAATAATCGACCGATAATGTTGATTAAACCACAGACAAGGATAGCCTTATCTGTGATTAAACGCAGAAGGAAATATGATTGAGTTTCACTGTCCCTATATATATAGTTAACAAATATGTACATGGGTCATTTTTAATCGAAATTTGTAAATTATATCAAAAATTTGTACACATACATATGCATGTACGTACATTATAATATACAAAAATACAGTCTGAATTTTATGAATTTCCAATAATTTGATTTGTTTTCAATAAAAGAGAAATACAAAAAAAAAAAACAGAAGGATTTTGATGATCAGAGAGAATTTTCCACACAATTTATTTATACAGTCCATCCATAGAGATTAATTCCCATTTGTATTCGATTATTAGTTTCGTTCTGCATTACCTGTGTCAGCATCAGCAAATATGAACAAAAAAAAAATAAAAAAAAGATGAGTTCATGCACTATACAATTCGAAATAATCTTAAGTGAGTTAAATTATTCATGCCCCATGTACATATTTACATATTTAGTTATCGGTGGGTGATTTTGGTTATGACCAAAGTAACCTTATATTGTACGCTTTATAAGTAAGCCATATAAAGGACTAATTGCATATATCTATGTACCTACATACTACATACATATGTACATACGACGAGTAGTAAATATACTAGTAGCAGTTATCCTTATACAGAAATGCACAAATCATCTTCATTCCTAATCAAAATTCTTAATCCTTAAATTAAATTATACTTTCCGTAAACGTGTACATATGTACATGCATCGGTAAATGATGTATGGATTAATAAATTACTTAATACACTAGATAGATAGATTTATACGAGAATAATGTGCAGTGTGATTCGTAATAAAATGTTCCAACATTATACCAATCGATTCCTTGATGTGTTGTGATCAGCGTTTACGATAAGGCATTTTTTCGTTTCCTTCTTCAATTTTTTTAAGTGTTGACATTTTTTTTTTTTGTCTGTAAAGGGAGGGATGAGCTCTTATAAGACATTATGGTACTTTTCAAAAACGTCAAATGATCGTATTTTGACGAAAATCAAAAGTTCATAAACTTTTTGACGAATGCGTCAAAAATTCAAAAACTCGATGACTTTGCAATTGACTGCAAATATTTGAGCAGCAAAGCATTCAGTTTTAAGTTACTGCAAATTTGCTGTTGTCAAAATTATTATAGGTTAGATGTGCTCTAAGTGAAACGAAGAATTTTAATACAGGGAAAATCCAATATTCGATTGAATAGAATGTCTTTTATAATTTTTTTGTCCATTTTTATTTTTTTGTAAAATTAAAAATCTAAAACCTTCAAAAACGTCAAATAATGCAAAAGCATTTGTGATGCATTTGACTTATCGGCGGCACGTCAATCATGTGATCGTCAAATTTTTGACGTTTTTGAAAAGTACCTATAACTTCTGTTTGGAACATGATAAGAGAACAATTCGATTGCAATTAATACTTAAACGGCAAACCTCTTACAAGATTTTGTTGTGTTTCAAAGATTTTTTGTTTGAACACTTTATTACAAATCACCCTGTATAGTGTTATGTACTGTATTGTACTCGTATATATACTATGATGTAAAGTAAAATGAAACCACAAATTTCAATTTTCAAATTTCTACACATTTATTTAAATATTTATCATCAATTTGTTTATTGTTTGTTTGTTTGTTTGTTTGTTTATTTATTCGTTTTTGCTATAATGTATATTTATGTTTATATGTATATTAATTTTATTATTATTGTTTGTTTCGGTTTTGTTGGTTTTGTTTTGAGTTTTTGTATAACATGATATAAATGAATTTATCATTATTATTTATTCATTCATTTTAATTTTATTTATCATCTGTTTGTTTGTTTATTTATTTTATTGGAAACACATTTTTTTATTATTATTTTATTATTGTTTTATTATTTTTTTTGTTTATTTTGCTTCTTTTAAATTCAGAAATAAACTTTTCTTTATGCAGTTTTTATTGTAATTTGTATAAGTATATTATAATCATCTACATGCAATGCATTTATTTATTTTTATTTATTTATTTTCTTTTTATAATTTTCATCTTCATTCAATTTTACTTTTATATTTTTTTTTAATTTTCATGAAATTTTCTTAAATATATATTTTATATAATTTTTTTTAATGAGGAAAGAAAGAGAACATTTTATATAATAATAATTTCTTTTATACATTATAGTAGTAATATATATAATTGTATATATATAGCATTAGATACATGAATTCAAAATATACATATGTAAGTATAATACTTATATAATATATATATTTTTTTTTATATTTTAACATAGATAATATACAAATTATTTTTTGTTTTTTATTATGTGTCTGTAATAATTATTATTTATTCTTTAATAATTTATGTAACACAACTTTTCATTTTTTTTTATACAATTTTTTATTTTCCTTTTTCGTACAAACATTTTATCATTGGTACAAAGATAAACAAGGTAACGTACACGCCAATTTACATGTTAATTACTTATTACTATGTGAAAAAGTAGTCAACACTGTACTATGAATGTCATCCTTGAAATCTATTAAAATGTCCAAAAATATCAAAATTAAAACATGGAAAAAGTCAAAAAAAAAAAAAAAATTGGAAAAAATTCAACTTTAAAACTCATTTATTATGCCATACCTTTGTTGGCTGTTTTCAAAGTTACAAGCCGGTTACAATTACAAGTTAATATTGTAGGCACACAGAGGTTGAAATTAAGTATTTTGCTAATCTCAGCCTCGAAATCCGGAAAAAACGACGGATTTGGGCCGAAATCTAGTCAGTGAAATTACATAAAAAATACGTAATTATCGCTCGAAATCTACTCATGTTTCGCTCTTTACGTAGAACAGAGACATCTATCAACAAATTGTAAACCAAAAAAATGTTTTTTTTAAAATTGTCATTAAAAAATAATTGAATATAATTGACAGTTAAATGTAATAAAAGAAGTAGGCTATGTTCAGTAAATTAAATTAAAATTAGATAAATTAAATAAATTCGACAAACTGTCAAAATCGTTGTGTGTCACCTTCGTAATTTCTACTCGAAATTAAAATGAAATCTACTTAATTCCAATCTCTGAGTGTCGAAGACATAAGTTTCGTTTTCATAATCTTCATTTGTATCAGCTTGCAAACATTTAAATTTTCATTTATTCAAGCTTATATATGTAGTCAACTTTAAAGTTAAGATTTACAAGATTTTGATCGATCTTTCTATCGTGTCGTAAGACACATTTAACTAGACTCGATATCAAGTTAACAAAATAAAATTTTATAAAATTGAAAACAGTCGTAGTTTTGTAAACTGATTGGAACTGAATCTGATGCAGAGCACTTGTTATTAGTGATGAACAATATTTTAGTTCGATAAAAATTCTAAAGTCTTTCGTTCTTCGTGTATTTTTTACAAACAAAAAAAAAATTAATCAATGTTATTCCGATACATTCCGAAACTCAGTATGTATATGTTTGGTTTTGAACGAAATCTAAAAAAAGAAAACTTAAAGAAAATTGAACGAAAATAAGTGTTTGAAGACAATGGTTTATTGGAAAGTTTTTTCTCTATAGAGTAATCAACGATGACTTTAACACATTTTCTTCGATACTACATTATTATACCCATAACCTACCTTATTTTTCTTTATACCATGAATATTCTCCTCATCTCTCTCTCTCTCCCTCTCTCTCTCTAAATCTCCCTGTTATTTATATATAGATTTTTTTTTTAATGATAACTTATCTAAGCTTTTTAAATTTTTACATGAAATATTGTCTTGACGTTTTTATTATGGTATAATACGTGAGACAGACGTGCATTATTTATACTATGTATAGTATGATTTTAGTATTGAAAATAATTGTTCATTCACAATGTATCCTTAAAAATTTAAGTTAGTTTCAAGATGTTTACATAAATGTGATTCAAATGTTATATTTTATTTTTAAGGGTATATTACGTAGTACCAACAACCGCATATCTGTCTCAGGTACTATAACTTTTATTTGAAGTTTTATTTACTTCATTTTCTATTTATTTGTTTGTTTTTTTTTTGTTTTTTTTTGATTTTTGTTACTTAAATCATTGAAAAATATTTTTTTTTTGAAAAAACCAGAAGAAAAAAAAAAGAATCTTTAAGATATTTGATGATAACCGTTTATTTTCGTTCACCTCGTTCATATAATTATTTATTTTTTTTTTGTATTTTTTTTTTCTTTTTAAGCATCATAATATTATTATAATGAATTTTTTTTTTTTTTTTTTTTTTTTTTTTGGCTAAATATACATATCATATACAATAATAATTTCTCTTTTATATTTTCCTCTTTCAACTGTACACATCGTACTACATACATCATCTACATTTACATAATTTTTTTTTTCTTTTCGTTTTTATATTTTATTTCTAATTTTAATATTTTTTTCACTTTTCACATTATCCTCCTTCCTTTCATTTAATTTTACATTTTTATTATTTTTGTTTTGCTTTCATATTCATTTTCATTTCATAAATCTTCTCTTATTTACTAAAGTATAGTCACCGTAATATAATTTTTTAATTTTTATTTAATAAAGTAAATTTAATTTATTTATTTTTTGTTTTTCATATGTATCCATAAGTTATTATTATAATCATTTATAAAATGCAAAGCAAAATAATCACGTTTTTTTTTTTCACTCTTCTATAATGCTACAATTATTATACTGCTAGACTGCTATATACTGCTTTACATATATTATACATTTTCTTTCTATGTACGTACATTTATACACTAATATATTCATGTATGTATGTGTATAATGTATTTTTTTGTATTTTTGAATTTTTCATTTTTATATTTCTTCCCTATACTACTATGTCTGTAATTACGTTAATTATTTTATTTTATTTTATTTTTTTTTTCAATTAATATTATTTTCATATCCTTTCCACATATTATACTACACTATCATACAATTTGATTTCATTTTTTTTTTTTTTGTTTTTGTTTTTTAATAATAATTACAATTTAAATGAGACTCAATTATCATAATAATAATGAATTAAATGAAATGCATTTCCATACATATAATGTAATCAATTACAACTCGATTACATTATAAAATGAAAATACATATGTATATATTTTGTTTTTAATATTTTTTACATATAATATATATATTATTTAAACATTCATTTATTCAAATTTATTTCTCTGTTCTTTGCTTAATGCTTAATGATTTTTTTATATTTTGAAAATTCAAACATTTGTTTTTTTTTTTTTTGTGAAATTATTTTCATTGTCATAAGATTTATTATACACCACATTACACGCAATTTTTTCTTGTTATTTCTTGTTTTTTTTTTTTGAAGTGAAAACTTCTTTAGCATCGTTGTGATTTGAAAATCTATGAAACGAAAAAGCGACAGTAAAAAGAGAAAAATAAATCGAGGCAGTCTGATTAATGGCGATTTAATATTGTCAACTAACAATATTAAATCGAATCATTGTGAATAAAATATTCGAAGAGAACGGTCATAGTGAAGATTTTTAATATTTCATAATTATAATTAAATAATTGTGGTTTGTATTAATTTTGTTTTAAATTATTTGTACATTATTACATTTTATATAGAAACAATGTAAATTAAATAAAATTATATCTTAACAAGTCGCACTCTATCAACAACAAGATCAAAAACAGTAATTGACGCAGTATTCCAAAGATATATTGACCATATTAAGACCGAAGTATTTATTTCATACTTTAGTTACCATAAGCCTCTTGTATCATTTATCGAAAATGTAAGCTCTGAGTATGAATAAATCTATGTAATATATACGAATAAAATGTAAAATAATTATCAAACTTTGTATCACTATGATCATTACTAAAACCTACAATTATCCTCTTCCCGAAATTTTACATTCGTCTCACTATCTTGAAGCCAAAATTTTTGAAGGTTTCACTTCTACCACGTGTGAATTGCACACACATTATATATATATTTTTTTGTCATTTCTGTAATCCACACAACTGTAGAAAAAAAAATTAAAAATATAATTAGCAAAAAAAAAAAATAACAACAAAAAACAAAAAAATACATGCAAAAATGCATAGCAGTATTCATGATCCAAGAACTACTTAGAAAACATTATGGCTGCTTTAACTTACTGAATTCGTACAGAATAAAAATATGAAGAAGATGCTTTCTTTAGGATGTAACAACTCTCAGAACTATAAACATCCACGAACTCACCCATGATCATTGACATTCTACTACCGTCATCACTTTCCTCCAATGTATGTATATGGGATATGAAAGTGATTTATTCGATACATATATCCATTCCAGTAATATATATTATGAGATACAACATGAATTCTTCCAATTCGATAGGTTTAAGGAACGAAGATCGACTTTGTATAATTACAGGACAAAAATATTCTTAATTTTATTGATAATTTCTTGTTTTTTGTGTTTTCCCTACTCCTTCTTCTTAAATGACGCTACAGCTCATAAGAATGAACATTAAATTTTAATCAAAAATCTAAAAAATTCTTATTGAATCTATAACAATTATTCACATCACTTTGCATTATAAATATACAGTCTATTCAAAAAGATACGAACTTTTATAAAAATAAAACAAAAAGTTTTTGAGATTACATAATAACATTTATCAAAAGAATAATCTTAAATCTACATATTTCGCGTTAGTACTTAGTATACAGTCCAATTTTCACTGTATTGAATTATTAGGAGACATCTTCAATTTTTTGACATTCTCATTGGAAAAGCCGTTCTACAGTCTCTTTTCAAGTGACATTTAACATTTTTTTTTTCTTTTTTACATTTCCAGTTACCTGATACCTGTACCTGTCTATCCACTTTCTCACAAAAGACACTGTCGTTTTAGTGTATTTTGCGGCTGCATTTATGCTCATCTCTGGTCCTTTTGGATGAGTCACTAGAAATATCATTTCAAACCTTTTTTTTTTATAAACAGAGCTCATTTTATAAATATCTAACTACTTTAACAGTTTGAACGCAAATGAAAAAAATTTTAGCCAGCGAAATAGACAAAGGCAAGCTAAACATGACTCAGGCCGTTTTCACTTTTGCATGGTTTCATAAAAACTTGCATTTACAAGTGTGTTCAGTTTAGCAACCCTGTAAAAATCATATGTTCACTTTTTCAACCACTCAAACATCATGTGTTCATTTAATAAAACTTGTTTTAAAATTAACGCAACCTATTCAAGTATTTCAAGTTGATTGCTTTTCTGAATAAGAAAAAGATACACTCTTTGTGTTGCCATTGCCATTAGCTGTCATTTTGTGTTTACTTAAATTGAATTGTTTTTTCTTTGTGTTTGATGTCGAATTATGTTCAAATATGCAAGTATTTCCACATGCGCAAGTGGATTTTTGTCGTAATTAATTGGTTGCTTTTTTTGACGTTTGTATGCATGGTTGCTTACTTGCACGCAACCAAACGCATAAAATCATACAAAAGTGAAAACGGTTTCATTTTACATTTTTAGTATCTTGACATTTATTGTGTTTTACCCGACTGTATCGTGTATTTTTGAACAGACTGTACATATCCTGATATCCATTATTTAATGAACGTTATCCATTACATATTGTTCATAATGATTTATTTAAAATGTTCGTATACAACTGATTGTTATCATTATCCTTTACTCTCGGTCTAATTATGTATACATGACTCCTATTTTGTCCTTTTTAATTTATTTTTATATTTTTATATTTTTTTTTGTTGCATTGTTCAACAAAAAAGAGATTAAATACAAACAGATTGATAACAGATACGCACTACATGGCATTACATTATTATTATTATTATTATTATTTTTTAATTTTTTAAAGGAGAATAATAAATAAAAACATAATTTTCAAGAAAATAATTTATATGAAAACAGAATATGTATAAAAAATGAAAATGAAAGAAAAAAAAAATTTTTTTTAAAATGTAAATGTGTATGTATAAATAAAAATAAAATAATTTAAATCTTTACAAATTTTAATTCAATCTCAATTCAATTTTATCTCTCCAATATTTCCACATACATACATATAATTATTATGAACAAATAAAAAAATTTAAAATAAAAAAAAATTAAAAAAAATTTATAAAATACACAGAATTATTTTTCTCTTTGAAGTGATTTTTTTTGTTTTTTTTTTTTTTTTAATTAAAATCAATACATTTAAAACTTTTATTCATTACTTTTATATTTTTATGTACTGTACGTAGTACATATTACCACTTGTAGGTAATATATGCGTATGTATTTAATACATATTCATATTTCACAAAGAAGAAGAAGAAAAAAGTACGAATAGTATACATTCTTTCTAGTACCTATCCATTACCTACATACTCGTAAATTCATACATACATGTAGTAGTACCCGTAAATATAAATTTATGAACATTTCAATAATATTCAAAAGAGTAAATTATTATTTTCAATTAAATTTTATTATTCATTTGCATTACGAATAAAAGGAAATTTATAATTTTCCATATACATATGTATGTACTTAAATTACATTCACATTAAATAAAAATGTACAGAGCCGTGAAAAAATTATGATACAAAAAGTAAAATTATATCAAAAACCATTGTGAATAAATCATGGGACATCATCATCATCATCATCAATGGTTCTGCGATCCAAATCGAGTGTTGTCCTCCTGCAGAAGTAGTCGCCACTCTTCTCTGCACTGTGCTTCATTCATCCAGTTTTTAATTTTAAACATCTTTGCGTCTTTCTGTACAACGTCTGTCAATCTCTTTTCAGGTTTTTCCAACTGGCCTCTTCCTTTCTACTTTCTACTCACACTGACAGTCGACTCGTGTGACTGCGACATTCCGATATCGTTGTTGTCTCGGTTTTTATTCCGTATGCTCGTGTGATGTGATTGATATTCTTTGGGGGTTCATTCTCGTGACATATCCGGCCCATTGTAATCGTTTGAGTTTTATTAATTCGAGTATGGGTGGGTCGTCATAGATTCTAATACAATTCTGAGTTGTAATCGTTGGACATAGTACAAAGAATTATATTAAAATTTATATAATATATAATATATAATTTATATAATTCAATAATTTGTATGAGAAGAACCTTTACGTTTCATTAGATCTCCTTTAATTGTTTTGGCATTCACTCTAGAATATTACTCCATTTTTCTTTTAATACTTTTTTAATTTAGCAGCTGACTTATTGTAACTTTTTTTTTTACAAAAAATAACTAAAGATATTCGATTTGATTTAAGTTGGAGCTTGTGGAAGTGTTTCTATCACATTAAGGCAATTACGTTTTCCCTTTTCTGTCTATGGTAATCTGTGGATCTGGAACTCTGTGGATCTTATTGTGGTCATAACAACAACAAACGCTTAAGTCGACATTAAGACAAAAATTTGTTTTGAGTTCTACTACATTCTTGGCATCAAGCTCTCTGTCTTTCTCTCTCTCTCTCTATGTGCACACAAAATCTGGTTTTCTTATCGTTTTTATAGCCAAAACTTTATCACATTTCTGATCATACTTACACTGTGTTTCAGAACAAATTTATAATGTTTGAATGGTGTTTTCTCAAAATTTCAATTTCAGAATTAAGCGTAGTTATTGTTTGTGACCACAGAATTATGTTTTCCATTCATGAAGAGAATTACTGTTGTCCCATAATATTTTCACGCCAGTGTACATAATGCATATGCATTATAATGTATATTTATATAGTTCACGTTAGGTAGGTATTAGCAGTAGGTAGTATAATATAAAATTATTATGATTAATTGAAAATAAATTTATTTTCAACAGAAATAATTTTGTTCTCATATTACATTATAATACGAGTTTGCATGTTTGTACATTATATTACACATATGATATTATGTACATAAGTATGATTTACATATTTTATTTCCTTTTTATTTTATTTTATTTTTTATTTTTAAAGTTTTCTTTTCAATTTCATTTATGAAAGGAATGTTATATAATACCTATATATGTTTTATATGTATGTATTTAATTTTAATTTGAAAAGTTTATATTTAAATTGATTTTTAAATGTAGATACTCGTAAATAAATTCATACGCAATATAATATTTTATATAAATATGTACATCAAATGTGTGTGTATATAACTATGACGTACTTACATAACACGAATATGTATGTAAGAGTATATAAATTTACTAAAATATACAAATATTTTTTTAATTTATTTTAATTACAAACAGAAAATTATATTTACTTCTCATATCGATTTATTTATCATCATGATTTTCGATTAATTTTTTTTTTATATTTAGAAATATTCTAATTGGTGTTTTATATTTATTTTATTTTATTTTATATTTTTCACTGTTTTTTTTTTTTGTTTGATCATACAAAAAATACAGCGTAATATTTCCTAAAAGTTCACTTTTCTTTGATATTAAATACATTGATTGATGTTTACATTATCAAAATGTATTTTATGAAAGATGTTTGAAAAGTTTTGGTTTGAAATTAATTACATAAGTTTGATAACATACTTGGTTTGACTGACAGTGTATTGTATGTTAGAAAGCAAAAGAGAGCAAATTAATTAGGAGTATTTTTTATGTTTACAAATTTATTAATCTGCGCTTGATAACTCCATTGCGTTATTGATACAAAATGGATAACGCCATTTTTATCCATTGAAAAAATTATTAAAATTTTCCTTCTTCTTTTTCTTCTTCTTCTTCCTAACTGTTTTTCTCAGCTCGTCTATAAAATTCCGTCTATAGCATCCTTCTGTGTTGTCGCGTTCTCTAAACCTAATTCTGTCATATCGTTGTTGAACACACTCACGCTCTCGCTCTAGGTTTTCTGAGAAAATTTCAAATTCAAATAAAATTTCTTAATGAACCGTCAAACAAATTATCATTACCATTTATCAAAATCGAATTTGTTGTTTCTCAAACATGTATTTCATCTGTCAAACACAATTAAATAAAATACGTTTCAGTCTCATTCAGTGACATTGTCACGACAGAAATTTACCGCCTTATCATGATATTCGAAGACGAAACGTTTCGTATCGTCTTGTTAAAAACGCGATCATGATATTCGAAACGTTCCAATTTCAAACGATTTTCATCGTCTACTCAGTCGATAGCATTTTGTTCATCGTTTACATATAAATTTATTTTTTTTTTTGGTTTTTAATAGAATTTTTTTTATTTAAAGCATATTACTAATATTTGTGAATATTAATATTGAATTAATTTTTTTAAAAAAATGGAAATTATTATTAAAAATGATATTTCAAAACATCAACAAAATAATAGAAATGACATCGAACCCTTTTTTCTTACAACAAAATTGGAAATTGTATGAATTAAACATTAAAGCTTCGTTTTTATAAAGGATTTATATTGTACCACTATGTACCACTTAATATTCGAAACGATGAAGGTTCATAATAGCAATTTTATATCGTATCGTTTCGTTTCATCGTTTCATCGTTTCATCGTCTTCGAATATCATGATAAGGCGGTTAGTACTGAAATTGGAATAGGAAATAAAATTTGCATTTCAGTTTGGGACTGATGCTATAAGAGAAATACATTATACTTGCACTGTAAAATCGCCTCGTTTAATTAATAGCAGTTTTTCTTTGGTCATAATTATCTGATAATTCTCAGTTCTCAATTGAGCAATACGTTTCTTTGGTCGGTGTTTTTTCTATTTTGTTATAGATGGCAGCAGCAACGACATTTCTTTTTAAAATGACAATCAACTGAGAATAAAAATTTCAGTCCATTTCTTTCAGTTTGTTTGCTCAGTTAGTAACAAGAAGAAGATAAATGATCTAAGTGAGATGTCAAACTGAGAATTATCAGATAATTGTGACCAAAGAAAAACAGCTAATGTTTACTCGTAGCTGCAGTTTGACAATAAATTAGCACTTCTTCTTATGTATATATATATGCTACTTCTTATTTTCCTATATCTGTATTGCGTCTTCCTCCACCAATTTCATATTCTCGCTACTTTAGGTCGCTTTCGACTACTTTTAAGCTTATATTATCCATCGATCTACGTTTTGGTCTTCTGACCGGTCTTTTCCCTTAAAGTTAGTTGGATCTCCTACTTTGCTTTCATCTTTCATTCTACATGTAGTCAAAGCCAAGCCATCATCTCAGCCTGTTATGCATATCTCACTACTGCTGTTAAGTAAATTTTTCGTTATTTGAATATTAACAGTCCATGTACCATTCAAATTTCATCATAAACAAATATTCATATTCTGTTTCATTTCCATTTTGTATTTTGTTTCATCATGATTTACTTTTATTATTTATCTGTGAAAATAGTAAACTTCTCACATGTCGCATTATCACTCCCATCTCCCATTTATTGTTCATTTTATATATGAAATTCTTTCAAAAAATTCATAATTTTCAATCATATTGCAGTCTGTATAACATTTCTTGTATTTATAATTCAAAAATAAAAAAAAATATTGTTGTTATTGTTGTTGTTTTTAAATCAAATTTATTTCGTTCATTAGTTGATTATTATTATTATTACTTCATTTTTGCTCTACTAGCTAATTAAAAATTCTTTTTCATAATTAAATTGCAACAAAAAATATAAGAAACAAATATATCATCGGTGGTGAGTTTTTTTTTTGTTTTTTTTTTCTTAAACTTCTTGTTAGTAGGAATATTGTACTCGTATAAACTACTGTACATTTTAATTTTATTTTTTCATTTTTTTTTTCCATTTTTTTACAATCATACTTTCAAGTCACGTCACAGTTAATCGGTTACCAGAACAAAGAAGACTGAAACTGAAATATTATGGTACGTTACGTGGTACGATATCTTGTTGCAATAAACACAGCATACACACATACACACACATATACACAAATTATTTTATTAGAAAAGTTTTTATGTGTTTTTGTTTTTCATTTTCGTTATTTATTTATTTTTTTTCTGATAAAAAAAAAATATTCCAATACGTAACGAATAAAATAAGGAAATTATAAAACCAAAGATACAATCGAACGTAACTCGTATTCGTATTACAAAAAAAAAAACATCGCAATATGTGTATGTATGCATATATGTATGAATTGCACATTGTGTAGTACATTGTGAAAGTGTATGTGTGAATCTTTTAGTTTTGATTTTTTTTCTTCTTCTAAAATATGTTCGATTTAAGTTTCTCTCTTCCTATCATATTCATATTCCCTACCATAAAATGTTCTTATCGTTATTCATAAAGTCAGTTCAGTCAAAGTTCATCTTTCTTATGCCTTAAGGAGTCTTCACCACTTAAACAAAAAAAAAAAAAAAAAATAAATAAAAAATAAAAATAAAATAAAAAAAATTTTAAAATATCATTTATTTTTACGGTGGGTGTACTTTACAATTCTTGTACACTTGAAGTTTCCTTTTTTTTTTTTTGGATTTCATATTTTTACGTTTGATTTCAATAATTTAGTTTCTTCTTCCATTGTTTTATTGTTCTTATCACTCTCCTGTTTTTGTTTTCTTGTGTTTTTTTTTCTTTGTTTTTAATGTTTATCTAACATTAATGTTTTTCATTCTCATTTATTTAAAACTTTATGATGGTTGTGAATGAAAAAAGAATAACAAAAATAAACCAAAACAAAAAAATATAATGTACGTATGTTATGTGTTGCTAATGAACTAAAATAAATACAGTACATATATAAATTCAATACAAACAAATATAATTTTTTTTTTCATAGATATATCTATATATATTTTTTAAATATAAATTTTATTTTCATGTTGTTTTTTTTTTTTTATTTTTTATTTATTTATATTTTTTTTTTTTTTTTACTTTTATATTTATATCATAATATTTTCTAATGTAATTTTATTTTTATATATAATATATATATTTTTTTTAATAAAAGCGGAATGAAAATTATTAACAATACTCCATCAGATTTTTATTTATTTTTTTCATTTCTTTCTTTCTTTCTTAAAATTTTCTATTTTCTTTTTCTTCATTATACTTTTGTGTTCTGTTTTGTTTTTTGTTTTTTTTTGTTTTTTGCTCTTTTTTTTTATTTCTTTTAATTATTATTTGTTTTTTTTTTTGTTTTTCTCTTTTGACTAATTAATGAATTTAATATTTTTGAAAAATCTCTACGCGTAAATAATAATAAAAAAAAAAAATACATAAAACTTTTTACTTTCTGAAAACATTATTAAATGTTGTTTGGAAAGAAAAAAACTAACTACTACGTGTACATGAAACTCTTACAAAACAAAGCAAAAACAAAAAAACAAAAAATAAAAACGTAAAAATAACTAAACAAAAAAAACTTTAAAATAAAAATGAGTATACAAATAATTTAGTTTTTTTTTTTTTACAAAATAGTTGTTTTTTATAAAAATTTAAAAAAAACAAAAAATACAATTATGTAAATAATATTTTTTACAATTTTAATATATGCACAAAGTTAAATAATTATTAAAACAAGAGTTCAGATCATATCTGATTTGAATTATACGAGACATACTGACAGTGTGCACTGTGTACACATTGGAAATGAAACGCTTATAATATGATCGATGATCATTATGGATCGGATCGTGTAAAACAGATTGGACTTGAAATTATAGGTGAAATAAGATAAATTTTGTATAACGTTCTCATCCTCTCTGTTATTAAATGTCTTAAAAAAAGGAACAAGTTATGTGGAGAATTTATATGTTATAAAATACAACAAATTAATTGATTTGTTAAATTTAATGCTTTAAATTTGTCTTTTTTTTTTTATTTTATCTGAATTTCTACTGTACAGCTACGAGTATGTATGCACGGTAACTGATATTAAAATAACTAGAACTTATTATATTTGATATTGTATTACACGCACAAACACAACTATACTCTACACTATGTATATGTACATAAAATGATACATATATAGTATACATATATTCGATTTATGCACAAAAATAAAAACGAAAAATTTTAAAATGTAAAAAAAAACAAAACAAAAAAGAAACAAAAAAAAATAAAAAATTTCTTTTTGTAACAGGAACTTAAATGACATGCAAAACAAATTTAAAAAAGAAAAAAAAAAGTAATAATATTCTTATTTTATTTATATTTTTTTGTGTGTGTTTGTGTGTATTTTTTTCATTTTGGGTTTTTTTTTTTTTAAATTCAACAAAGTTTATATTTTTTTTTTTTTTTGATTTTCTGTCCATTTTCCTGTCTAATTACTCTGTAATTAGTTATAAAACATAAAGCTGAGAAAAAAAAAATGAATAAAATGAAAAGTTTTTCTTCTTTAATAATTTTTACTCGATTATTTGTTGTTGTTGTTGGTTGGGGGGTTTTTTTTTTTGTATCTGTAATTTTGTATTGTTTGTGTCGTTTATTATTCTGTTTTTATCAAAACAAAATTTTTATTTTATTTTATTTTACTTTAAATTTTTTTTAAAATGTTTTTTTACACTTTCTTTTAACGAACTTTTAACGAACATAATAATTAATTAGTAAGTATAGGAAGAAATACGAATATGTATGTATTTATATTATTTAACTAGAATTTAGATTTATTATTATTATTGTTTGTGTTCTGTTCTGTTTTATTTGTTTTGTTTTGTGTTTTTTTTTTATTTTTTATTTTTTTTTTTGCTTTTATTTTCTTTCACATTTCTCTTGTTTTAAGGGGTTTTCTTTTTTGTTTTATTCTGTTTTTTATTTCCCTCTGTTTTTTTTTTAGTTTGCATGTTTTAGTTTCTAGTTTGAATATCGTTTTTTGTTTTTAATGTAAAGAGAATGTTTTTTTGTTTTTTTTCTTTTTGATTTTCTTTTTTTTTTTTTTTTTTTTTTTTGAATTTCTGTATGTGTATTACGCACATTGTTGTTGTTAATATGTCCTCCCACATTCATAATACAGTGTACTCGCGGTAACTTGACCAAACTCGTGCAAGGGGTTGTTCAAGCTATCGAATTGTTGTTCAAGTTATCGAGTGGGAATGGGACAGTTTTTTTTTTTTTTTTTTTGGTAAGTAACAATATTAATATGATAATAAAACAATAATATTATTCGACAAGCTAAAATTATTCCCTTTTGAAAATCAGTCTGTTTACATATTTTTATGGAAGATATAACTGCTATGACTATAGGGAACTTCTTTAAATTCTGCCAATTTTATTAATTTATTAATGCTGCTTAATGTTCGAAATAACTATCTGGTCTCGTTTCTTATTTCCAGGTCCACTGGAACGTATTAGTAGCTAGCTACCGGGGAGGAGATATAATTTTATCGTTTTCTAATATTAAAAATAGTTAACTTTGCTACATTATACGTTTTAGCCAAACTTAATAAACTGAAGTTACAGAACGAGCTGAGCTATAATTCAAGTTATAGGAGAAGACATTTTAAATGCTAAATTTTTGAGAGGTAAATTTGGTTAGTTTGTTGGTTGATGTGCATGTGTCAGTCCATTTTCTAATTTTGAAACAGACTCAATTAGCACTTTACATTCCGTTTTGTTACCACAAACTCATAAGTGTTGTCGTGTTGGGCATTTTACTCTAGACTAGTATAACCATTTTCGTCTTGTTTATGTAGTAAATCAAACTATGCCTATACATAAATTGGTTACTTCCGCGAGTTCAAGTTATCGGGATTCAAAGTTAGTGCGAGTACACTGTATCTGACAAATATTTTGTCATAATAATGAATGTTAATCGATGATAATCGTAATGAATGATAAACAATTTATGTATACGTACATTTATGTGTCTATTAAAATCAAACAGCGCAGCTTAACATGATTTTCAATAGTTCAATACCCTATTTATACGCATAACTAAAAAAAAAAAAAACTTTACAAACACACCTGTTCCCAATTTCGTGCGAATTCAAATCGTAAGCGAAAATCAATTTCGTGCGAATTCAAAAAAGGTGTTCCAAATTTCACACGAATTTATGTGAAATGAAATCGTTCGAAATTCAATTCGAAGTCAGCTGATTGACGTTTAAGATAATAAATAGTTTTAAAATTGATTATTTTATTTTGAAAATTTTATTACATATTTTGTTTTAAAAATATTTAGATTTGTATTAATTACAATCTAAAAGTTTTAATTTAAAATGTACTCTGATTGAGATTTTGATTTGATTGATGGAGATTTGAATAAAGAAGCCTTTGTCATTGTGATGAACGAAATTATACCGTATATAAAAGAAGTTTCAATTCCTTTGGTTTTGCAAGTAGGTGCAACAATTCGTTTTCTTGCTGAAAGAGGATATCAAAGATCTGTTTGTAAAGATTATGATGTGAATTTAGCAAGAACAATGTTTTGTAACATCACACATATAAGTTAAATTGAAATAATCTCAAAGTGAAAGAGATAAATAAATTTTGTTTTATTGTTAAATATAATTAAAATATAATTAATGATAATTATTATTAAGTAATGAAATATACTTACATTTTGCCAATTTTATGTTTTTTTTTTTTCTTGTAACAACAAACTTTTTTTTTTCCTTTTCTACCTAATAATATAAGCACCGAAATGATTTCATTACTAACAACTAAAGCGATTTCAATTCGCATGGGCATGTCAATTCGGTTGAAACGAAATTCGGAACACCTAATTTCGTTTTCGAATTTCATTTTCGCAAAAAATGAAATCTGGAACAGGGCTGAAAATTATGATTTTCCAATACATTATTAGCTCTAAAAATCGGCGATATTTTCAAATCGCACTGCACTGTCTTTTCCATTTTGTGTAACACGTTTTCATCATTTTCTAAGACATTGTTAAAAGTGTAAAAGACACTGTTTGATTTTAATGGAGACATATTTAATATTTTATACACAGATGTACATACATACATGACACTCTATATACTTACATGTTATTTATGTAAATGAATATCTGTTTGTTTTTTGTTTGTTTTGTATATATGCATACATGCATGTTACATATGCATTTCAATACATACATACGTAGGTATATAATTTGTGTATATAATAGATATAATTTTATTTTATTTTATTTTCAAATATTTTATATTAATAATATATATATGTATATACATATATTATTTATTCATTTTTTCTTGTATATTCATATATAATATATTTATAGTAGTTGTATATTTATGTATGTATGTATGTATGTTTTAAATAATTAATCATCTTTTCATATTTTTTTCTTTCTCAATATTTTTCAATTATTATTAATTAATTGTTTTATTACATTTTTTTTTTTTTTTCTTAAACATTTTATTTTTTATTTTTCATTTTTTTCATTATATTTCATATAATATACATATATTTCATTTTTATTTTCATTCAATTTTATTTATACAATAAATTTTTATTATACAATACTCGTATAATAATAACATAATAATCTCTATAATTTAATCATAAATTTTATCATCATTTTGTTTTCTTTATTTCTTTTTAAATATTTATATCTCTCTTTTATTTATTATTAATATTCATTTCATTTATTTATTTATTTATTTTTATTTTTTCATTAAATTTTGTTTTAGCTAAATAATAATAATTATATTTATAATAAAATAAAAAAAAATATATGTATATAAATTTTAAATTTAAATTTATAAATGATAATAATTAAACTAATGGTAAATATACATATTATAATAATCATATTATTATTATTATGTATTTCTCTTTTTATTTTAATATAATGTATTATTTATATTAATATTTATATATTTCAAATTTAAATTGCAATAATATTGACAGACACACATATTAAGGAAGGTAATAATTGTCGATCGATAGTTAGTTCCTTTCATTTAAAACTGAGCAGCAATTACAATAAATTATGCCAAAATACGATAAGAATATTTTGTATAATGTTCACATAATCATTCCCAATTTCTTCACTTCCAACTACCAACTACTTTCTTGCTAATTTTTGTGGAAAAATATCAAAGAGATTTGCATTTCTTTATCTGTGATTAGTAGTTAGCCTTAGCTGCCAGCTAACTTTAGTTGGTAGGTGAAGTTTTGATTATTTATTTAGCTGTAGCCTAATTCGATACTAGCGCGTTGGCTAGCAATCTAACTGGAATACATTCATTTCAAATAACTAAACCTAACATCAAATTTTACATTAAAAATCTCGAGTCTCGGATTTAAAATTTTCGATTTTAGGTTTGAGCATAAGCCAATTAGCCTTGCAGTTATTTAGCGAGAGGTTTGTATGAAGAAAACCAAACCATACCAAACTCATTGCTAGCTGTCAGCTAAACTTAGGTGATGACACCCAGCTATTAGAAAGTATGAAGAAATCTCGGTTATTAAAATTGCATTTTTTTTTTTTTAACAGAACATATCCTTAGATATTAGAAGAACATTAGATAAAATTATCTTGGAAAGATTCTCACATTAGATTTTGTTTTTGAAGACCGCACCCGTACGATTTAATTATTCATTTGAAAATTATCTATCGATCGACTATCATCTCCCCCACAATAATATCAACGTGTCAATGATCAAAGAATTTATTTATTCATTCATTCTTTTAAATTATTTTTTTTTTTATAAAATAAAAAGAAGAAGAAAAATATAAAAAGAAAATGCCTAATTTATAGTTTATTTTTTTTTTTAATAATAAAATTAATATCATATAACCGTTAATCATAATCAATCAATGATAATGGTAGGTAATAATAATAATAATAATAATAATAGGTAATTTAGTAATAATAATAATAATAATAATAATAATAATGATGTAAATTTAATTAGCTAACTTCTTATAATGCCCCGAACGGATCTAATTGTACATTTTTATTACCATTTTGTTGGGCGGGACTCGATTGTTGTTGTGTTGTTGATTGCTGTTGTTGTGTTGTTGTTGAAGATTGTGTTGCCATCATCATTGGTGTCGGTTGACCAGCAACAACTTGTGTCGGTTGCATTCCCATCATACCAGGCATAACTTGTGCTGTTCCTTGTATTGGCATCATACCTGGTGCTGTCATTATTGGCATACCACCAGGAGCAACTGGTGCTCCCATCATTGGTTGCATTTGTGGCATCCCTTGCTAAATTTTATTGAAGAAAAACAAATAAAATAAAGAAAAAAAAAATTGGAAAATAAAATTTTAAATAAAAAATATTGTATAAAATTTATATAAGCTTTCATTTTGTTTTTTAGCTGTTAAATTTAAAACTATTTGTTCAAGCATATATAGAAAATGTAGAAAATAATTTATGAATAACTTTAAATTTATTGTACTCGTAGATTCATTAAATAAATTGATACAAAATGTATGAATATCAAACATTTAAAATGCTTACAATCATTACAAACTCATAATAGAAAGATAAATTTCTTCGAATGATTTTTTATTTCAACTTTACCAATATTTAAGCGAACATTATAAAGGAACTAATATACAGCTGTGGAACTGTGAGTACAGTACAGTTTTATACTTTTTCCGGGTCAAACCCCACAATTTCAAATACCAAACAATCATTGTTCAAGTCATACTCGACATCGACAATGCTCAAATCAAACTCGACACTTTTTATGCCAATATCAACAGAGTTCAAATTAAAATCAACAATGGAACGAGGCATAAAAAGTGTCGAGTTTGATTTGAGCATTGTCGATGTCGAGTATGACTTGAACAACGATTGTTTTGTCTTTGAAATTGTGCGGTTTGACCCGGAAAATATATATATAGCTTAAAATTAAAAATTATTTTTGTACAAACACAATATGTATTGGCAATGTTCGGGAATGTCAATTGATCGGCGATCATTGATTGAAATTTATTATGTTTTGTATTGCAAACCTGTTCGATCATCAAGAATTTTAACAATAGTCATTTTCATGACAATCGATTGATATTCCCGAACACGGCCATTATTATTGACAAATTGCTCAATTTTTTTTTTTTATTTTTCGTAATAAAACCTCTTGAATATCTTACAGTATACACTGAGGTACTAATACTATTATTCCTTACATCTATACCCATATCCATCATCTTTTAATTTTGAACTTTTAAGCATTAGAAGACCCGATGCACATTAATTAGCGACACTTGTCACCACCTGACGATCAAATGACAACGGAAACTATCGTACAATTTAGAAAAATGTAACACTTTTGTGATAATTTGCGATAAAAATGAATCCCAACCAGAAGTATATAATTTGTTAGATCGAATATTTTTTTAAGATGCTTGTGTGTGTGTGTGTGACTATTTGTTGTAACAAGTTTCATTAAATCTATTGAGATAAAATCACTCAATGGCACACACACATATTGAGCAAACTAATGCAATAATACTATTGCATTTGTAAATAAATTCATTGGAAATTTTTACAAATAACAAAAAAAAAGTGTGGTAAATATCATTAGTGTACACTGAATAAAAATTCAGTAAATTTTCGATGATATCGCAGCTACAAGTGTCGCTAATTAACATACCGATTAGTAGTATAGAATTAAATTTAAAAAATGAAAAAAAAAAAGAAAAGAAAAACTTTAAATTAAAAATTGATCAAACCAAAAACCAAATAAAATAGAAAAAAAAAATTTATTGAAACCCATAAAAAAGGAAGAAGAATAAGAAGAAAATAAAAATAAAAATAATCAAAAAATAAGTGAAATCTTACCTGCATATATGTGGGTATAACAGGATAAGTGGCGTGTACAAACGGATGATTTAATGTGCTTGGTGCAGGGCTAACAGTCATGCCTTGAGCCTACCAACCAAATTAATTAATAACAATAATAAATAAAATAAAAATCATAATTTTTACAAATTATACATAAATTAAACATAAAAATTACAAATTAAAAAATAAAAAATAAATTAAAAATAAATAAAAGTGAAAATTAATTAAATAAATAAATAAATAAATAAAAGCTCCAGTTTTTATTTTTGTTTTAAATTAATTTGATTTTGTTTTGTTTAGAACACACACATAATTAAATTCTCTATGTACAACGATGACATGGGTAATAATCAATGTGAAATTTTCATAAATTGATTTTCCAATGAACATTTTTTGTTTTCTATATTTTACATCATCATAAGAAAGATTTTTATGATATTTTTTTATTCACCACACTTTTAATGGATTTTCAAATATTGAAAAAGCAAAAAACAAAACTTTTAAAATTCATTTATAATTCATCTTCGTTATCAGTATCATTATCATCAGCATCGTCATCAAAATTTTCAAAAGTTTTTAGAAGTTTTTTTCTGATGTTAGGTTTTGTTTTTTATTTGTTTTAAACGGAAATCAAAAATTTTATCATCCATAAAATATGTGTATCTCTAAAGTACTTAGATAAATAGCTCCTATACCTACATATATAAGTATGTACATACATGTACATCTACATTATATTGTTTATAAAGAAAATTTTAAATTTTATATGAATTTCGGACAATGGATGCACACTACATGTGTATGAATATTGCAATATTCTGAATATTCTTTTATACAGAACTACTGAGAACTTAATACGTTTTTGTGGTTTTTCCTATATTTGCTTTTATACATTCTACTATGCATATGATATGGATATAAATGTAGACAACATATCCACGGTCATAAAAACTGCATTACCTGTAAAATATGAAATTAAAATTGTTTGGAATTTATTTTTTTCCTCGAAGCTTTTCATTGTACAAAAATCATTTAATTGATCTGGACAACAATGAGAGAAAGAGAGAGAGAGAGAGAAAGGTTTAAACTTATTTGTCTGTGTCTTACTGGTGCAGAATACGACACAACAAGCTTTTGAGAATTAAAACCCTCAACTAGTACTGCCTTCGTCAGGTATCAGGTAATAAGAGATGCAATAAATAAACTCTCTCACGTTAAATTATAAAAGTTGAGATTTATATATTGTTTTCAAATGAAAATTTTACAATAATTCTTCGAATTAAGCTCAAAAGAAACTTGCTAGAGCTCAAAAGAAAACAATAACAACAAGAAGAGGCAAAATATGCAAATGCAACAATTAAAACTACACCAGTTGAACACGTATTGAATCGCATGATCTTATCTTTTCATCGAATTACATTGATTTCTCCCAGCTGAAAGAGGTCGTCAAATACATTTTCAAGTTGTAAAGGGAAAACATGTACTGAACTCTCAAATGGCCAGTTTCACAGTGGAGGTTTAAAGTCAAAGTTGACTTAACCCTTGGGTTTAACTTGGGTTTAAATTGAAGATTTTTAACTTTCACAGTTAAATTTTAGTTGACTTTAGTTAACTAGAGTTTAACAAAGTTTAGTTAACTTGAACTTTAATGAAAAACTCACAATGAGGGGATATTATAATTATTATATACTGATTATAACTGCTAGAACAGAATGTGTAGCCACGTGTAGCTGCAGTACGGCTGTAGGCTGACTGTTCTCTGACTTCTCCTTTTTAAGTTATTTTAAACCTTACCCAGAGTTTAACCAGTAGATTTTGAAAGTTTAATTTTTGTCGGTATTTAAACTCCATACAAAGCTTAAACCCGTACTGTGAAACTCATTATTTTAATTTGAAGTTTAAACCTCTTACGATGTTTAAATCTGCACTGCGAAACTGGCCATAAGAGTAATAATGAGTAGTTTCGATAAACAAAAGTTTTACAATTCAAGTTATGGAGTGTTTTATGAGTGTACATGGAAGAGAATTCGTATTTTTTCGAGTTAAAGAGGAATTCAATTTAACGACGTTCTAGTTATAGAAGTTCCACTGTATTATGCCGCTTCTACATTCAATGCAGTGACTTCAACTTGGACTTCGACTTTCAACTTTACAGCATGCTTAACATGTAAAAGTAGCTGTCAAGTCTACTGCATTGAATCTAGAATTTCTAATATATATGAGGAGCATTATATCAAAAAGCGACATGTCCATTTTGTTCAGAATTGGAATTGTGTTTGATATATCAAATGAAAACTGGAAATACGCTCTGCTCTGTTGATGTGAATTAATATTTTGTTTCAAAAGACTGTCTTGAAACAAAATTTTAATTTAAATCAACAGAGCAGAGCACTTTCTCGGCTTTTATTTGATATACCAAACACAATTCCAGTTCTGAACAAAATGGACATGTCGCTTTTTGATATAATGCTCTTCATATCCATTAAATCAAAGTCGAAGTTGAAGTCACTATATTGAATGTAAAATCGGCATTAGTTTGGAAACGATTCGACGAAAATTGAAGGAACATTTAAAACCTCCACATATGTCTCAAATGATATCATTAACATTTAAGATGATGCAGTTTTTGTGACCGCGGCTGTATGTTTATCATAAAATACTGAACGAAACACATTATATAATTATTAAAAGTTACACTTTCATGCACTTTACGTAAATAGGCGAGCATTTACGTACGCACAAATTGTAGATTTTATTTTTATGCACCCGTATTTTTGTAGTATGTACTTAATTATTTTAGAAAATTTTAGAGGTTTTTCATTTTTTATAATTTTTGTTATTTGCTTTTTGACTTCAATTTTCAATTCAATTCCAACAAATTGAAATGAATTTTTTATACTGCTACTACTACTTATTGCCTTAACTAAAAGCAAAGTACTATTGCATTTATACGAGTATATTTACAATTTTACATATTAAAAATTTATTTTTGTAATTAAGGAAAAAGGAATTCCTTTTTGAAAATAGAAGAGAACATTCATTTGAATCGTTATTCGATTTATATACTCAACGTATGTACCTATACGTATCAACTTATTTTAAACATTAAACATTTCAAATCAACAGCACCGCAATCATTTTTCATTATTTAACTAAAGGTAAGTTCAGATATTGATATATTTTTTGCAATGATGCTTTTGATGTTGCAGCTGCAAAAGAAAAAAAGTTTCTAAAATTTTAACAAAAAATCACTTTTATTGATGTAATACTAAAATTTTCGGTAGCGAAAAATATAAGGAAAATTGAGAAAATTCAAGATCATACTTTCGATAGAGTGTGGAGAAGGTAAGAAAGGTTTGGATAATTTAATATTTATGTGATATGATCATTTGTATTTGGAGTGTACGAGGATGTAAATTTCAATGAACTTTTATATCTGATTACTTTACATACAAAAAATAAATATTATTGAACGATAAAATCTACAACAACGCACAATAAACATTTAGTTATGGCTATAACCTAACGATTTCTAGCTTTGGGATTCACAGATGATAAAACTGTAACTTAAGCTTAAAATATGCACTAATTTCCAACGATTGCGTATCAAGAAAAATATGAATATCTGAACTTGCCTTAAGTAAAATAATTTAAATTTCGACTACGTTACGATTGAGTATATACAATTACACAAATTCATTATCAAAAAAAAAAACGATTCACTTAATGAATTTTTAACTTTTTCTTTTTTTTCTCTCTTTTTGTAAATAATATCTCTTCATTATTTATTTATATTGCTCTTACCATTGGTCTATATCCAACACCAGTTGTTGCTGCCATTGGTTGTGGAGTCCAATTAGCACCTGGTTTTGCAGTATTTTTTGGTGAATTCCATTGCATACCTCTATGAATAGTGAAAATTAAACAAAAAAAAAAAAAATAAAATAGAGAGTTAGAGAGAGAAAGTGAAAGAAAAATATAGATAAGCATTTTTGTTTTGATTTAAAAATTTTTTTTTTTTTTTGAAACGATAATTTACTTTCCACTTCCAGCCTTGTTTATATTTAAATTATCGACTAATGATGCTAACGAACTATCCAAATCACCAGTAAGAATTTTTCCAGTTGATTGCGGTTGCTGTGATTGCTGTTGCTGCTGTTGCATATTATGTTGTTGCTGTTGTATATTACCACCTGTATTAAGAATATTTCCAGTTTGAATTCCACCAGCATTTGATACAGCCGATGTGGCTGGTTTTAATACATCACCAAGTGCATCAAAGGCTTTATTTTTTAGTTTTTGATTTTATTTTACAATTACATGAGAGGTTTTTTATTGATTTTTAATTTTAGCCACATAAATTCCCACATAAAAATAATTTTATTGATTTGTTTGTAAATGAAATATGTTACCCGATGATTGATAGAATAACACACACACATATATATATGTATATATATATTGACATTTATGTACATATGTATTTTTTTTTTTTTTTTTATAAGTATATAGAAGAAAATGAAGAAAAACATTTACAAAATATGTAGAGTAGACAACAAAAATATTGCATGGTGTAGAATAACGTTTAATTTTATATTGCGATTATCCCCAAACATTTATTATATTAGTAGATTATGATGTATACATAAATAATGATCCAACCATGTCCATGTATTTATTTTTTTTTTATTTTTATTTTTTATTTAAGGTAGACATGAGATTCAATTCAATTCCCAGAAGAAGAGTAGTGATTTTATTTTATTTTTTTTCAAATTTTTTTTTTTTTTTTTTTTTTGGAAAGAGAAAACACAAAAAAAAGAAAAGAAAAAAAAAATAAAAATACATAAATTTATGATTATGTTAGTTAATGTAAAATTGTTTTTGATTTTAAATATTTCATAGAAAGAAAGAGAGAAAAAATGATAAGAAATAAAAAAAGAGAAATGAATAAAAAAAAAAATCGAAAGAAAAATAAAATAAAATTTTAAAAACACAGAAATTAGTGCGTCAAACAGTAATAATAAGAACAAGCATAAGAACACTTACAGATGCTTTTGTATGATATTTATAAAACATGCAATATAGCTATATGGATAGCAAGTATACAGAAAATAGAAAAAATAAAAATAAAAAATTCAAAACGTTAATATTATAGAATGAGCAAAGCAAATTAAAGCAAAAGCAAAAGCAAAAAATAATGCAAACCAAAGTTAAAAGCAAAAACATTAAATTCGAAATAAAATCATTTATAATCTGCACATTAATTAAAAACACAAATACAAAAAATATAAATAAAATTAATAATTATTAAAGGAAGATAAATTATCATAATTCAGATTTCTAAATAACTTTCTTCAAATTCATAAAATTTTTATGCATTTCGTTCTAAGAAGAAATTAAATTCAATCTAAATGGCATGAATATTTAAATATTTTTTTTTTTTGTTTCATTTTATTTGAAATTGTTTTCTCCTATTTTTAAATTATTCTGCAGCAAATTATCTTTCATTTATACAACAAACTTTTTTTGTTTGTGATTGCATACAAATTATAGCATCCTTTATAAACGGATATTCTTTAATTCTTCGGTACAAAATGATCATTTATATTACCACGAAAATTAAGTGAAAATTACCATTGAAGTTCATCATTCTTACTTCATTTCAAGTATGTACATACGTTACGTACGAATAAAGTTTCCAGAATTTCATTGACATATTGACATAAAGAATGACAATCATGGAATAGAGAATTACAATGGTGAGAAAAACTAATAGTTGTGAATGACAATAAAATGTAAAATTGAGAGTAAAATTGAAAATATCGGGTTTTCTAATAGGGACAAAACAATTTTGTATTTTAATACGAAGGAGGCCTCTTAAACATTTTTCATAATCTGTCAACTTCAGAACGTCAATCAATGTTAACATTTTTATCATGGTGTAGTTCACGAACGAGCAACGTTTGAAAATTATTAATTACTATACTGCAATTCTGAGTCGGTAGTCGCAACTTTAAGAGCGTTTATTCCAATTCTCGGTCGTAATAATCGTTCCACCAGACAGGCTGTGCGTGCTATAGTGGATAAATTCGAATCAAAATATTCACTATTGGATGTTCCTGTGTCAGTGAGACAACGCACGGTGCCTCACGCCACACAGGTGGTCAAACAATTGATATGTTGAAAGGGAAGTCTGCTAACCGTTTAATCTCGAGAAATGGTCTGATCGAATGGCCACCTCTCTCATGCGATTTAATGCCGTTGGATTTCTTTTTATGGAGTTACGTTAAAAGTCGTTGGTTTTTACGAACAAGCCGACAATGTTAGAGGAGCTCAGAGGCAATTTCCAACATTCCAGCCGATATGTGTGAAAGAGTGGTAGAAAATTGGCTCCAAAGAATCGATCGCTGCAAAGGTGCTCGCGGTGGTCATATGAATGAGATCGAATTCCATAATTAAATGTAATATGTGTACTTCATTTGGAATAAATTTCAACCTTATATCTTAATTATTCTGTATTTTACTTAAATTAAAATTGTTATGTCGTTACTGGAAAACCCTATATAAACCGAAATGACAGAATTTATTATTCGATAAAGTGTGCGTATCTTGCGGAGGTGAAGGTGCAATAGGACTGCGTATGCCCAGAAGAAGAAGAAGAAGAAAGTGCGCATTATATCGGGAGTTATTAATTAAAAATGATCATTCACACGAATGAAAACTAGAAGAATGATCATTGACTCGCTTTCATCTGCCTACGCCACGCATTAATGAATTTACCTAGTTATGTGAGTCACTGTGTAAAATTCATATTTATTTCTTTCGAAATTATTAATTGAAAATTTTCAAAAAAAAATTATATTTTTAATTTAATTTTTTCGCAAATAATTTAAATCGACTGGCAGTAATCAATAAAATATTATTTTTTATGAAATTGTTAAAAAAAAATTAAAATACGAAATAAATTAAAAATAAAATTAATTAATCTTCAAAATAAAACTAAAAATAATTTTAAAAAAAATTTTTTTTTTTCAAATTCTAAACATTTAACACAATAATTATCGGAAACTTATTAACACAGCATTTTCACCAATTTAAATACATACGACTACATATTAAAATATAAGAGAAAAAATAAAAATAAAATTAAAATACAAATATACTGTATATGATTACGTAAGTATTTCATTTTTTTTTTTATTATTATTATTTTATACAATAATTTAAATGAATCCTTGGGATAAGCATATAAAAGCATCATTTCAAATATTGCTATTAGTATTCGAGTATACTTAGTCAATGACTTAGTTTAGTTTTTATTTTATATACGCAACGAGTACATTTATGGAATATTTTTTGTTGGTTTTTTATGTTTATTTTTTTTTTTTTTTTAATTTAAAATTTAAATTTACGTTTGTATTTGTTTATATTTGAAATATTAATTGTGATTGATTTTTATTTTATTTTCTAAATATTTTTTTTTTAAATAAAAATACTTAAAATGTTTTCATGTACATATGTATGTAGGTGTAGAGGTAGATTGGTATTGGGTATAGGTATTGATAGGTATAGATGTGTATGAAATTGTTTTTTGACATTTAATGAAATTTATAAAATCAAGCATATAGTACATAACATATTGTAGTTGTATGAATTGAATAATTATTGTAGCTGTTTGCTTTTATTTTTCTAATTTTGTAGTTTTAGAATTTATTTTAATTTTTAAAAGTGCAAAGAATTGATTCATTTTTTGCAAATTTGTTGTTTTTTAATTTTCATTTGATGTGTATTTTTTTTTTTTAAATACATATTCGGTATATACATTAATGTCATTTTACTTTTTAATTAAATTCTCGTGATTTCTGCTATCCAAATATGAATCCTAGAAATGAATATTTGATTGGATATTTAATTCAATTCTGTGACACTCTCTAAACGTAGGTATATGGAAATTAATGATGCGGTATACATACAATTAAAATTGAAATGATAAATCTACAATAAAGGATTTACCAATAAGCGTTATCAGAAATTTAAAATGAAACACAATAATAACTATTTAAGTATATAATATTGAAAATGGTTTACGTCAAATTTTTATCCAAAAAGTAAAATATATTCCGTAACGTGGTAATTCTGTCAAATGTACCATTAAGTCTGTACCATTTCCCAATAATGCTCCCATCCCTTTAGCCCCTCTAAATAATAGTTTTCATCTCGCTCTGCAAAATATACTTCTACCTACAGATGCGATGTCCTTCATTTGATGAAAACTTCTCTTTTCTAATCCAAACTTTGAGTCTACGATGGATGATCAATCAATTAAATTCGAATTCGATTCGATTTTTTTTCCTGTTTTTACGAAAAAAACTAATATTAAGTAACACAAATGACTGTCACACAACAATTTAGAGTTTAAAATTGCTACAATTTTTACAGTCATCTTGTAAAGCATGTACCATTGTCGTATCAAAATTAACTCGACGAGAAGCGTCATCTTCATGTCAAGGCTAGTAACTTTTCAGGCAACCTATGTACATTAGCTGTTTTTCTTTGGTCATAATTATCCGATAATTCTCAATTCTCAATTGAGCAATGCGTTTCTTTGGTCAATGTTTTTTTCTATTCTATTATAGGTGGCAGCAGCAATGAAGTGAGATTTATGTAATCTATCTGAGGAAAAATATTTTTGCTCAGTTGATGTGAGGAACTGAGAATCAAGAAGAAGGTACAATTTTTACAATTTTTGTGTTCATACTTCGTAAATTTTTGGATATATAGTTTATTTGTAATGAATGGGTGCGTTCAGTTCAATGCAGCGATGCAAGTCAGCGATGAAAATGCAGCGATGTTTAGATAATCGCTGTATACAATTTACTAAACTGTTTACAGCGAAAAAACCCGCTGCAAACAGTTGATAGTTGGCTTTGTCTGTTGTTCAATTAAAATATGTCAAAATTTGTTTACGATGACTTTTAAATCGAACTTTTTTTTAGCTGCAAAATATTTAAATCGCTGCAAAGTAGCGATTATGCAGCGAAGCCGTTCAGTAAGAGAAATTATTGCAGCGATGGAAAATTATACATCGCTGCGTGGAACTGAACGCACCCAATAATTTGTAAAAATAAAAATTTTTTTAATTATTTCTTTTCAAAATGCCAACCAACTGAAAATAAAAGTATCAGTCAGTTTCTTTCAGTTTGTTTGCTCAGTTAGTAACAAGAAGAAGATAACTGATCATCTAAATGAGATGTTAAACTAAGAAATATCAGATTAAAGTGACCAAAGAAAAACAACTAATTACAAAGTGTTTGTAATTTGTATGTTACGGAAACGAAACTCTCCTGAAATTAAATCAATTTCGCACATGAAATCATTCAAAATGTATACATCGATTACATTGTGATGTTCGAATTCGAGACATAATGAAAAATTTAACGATAAAACAGTCATCGGATTTGGATCAATTTCAATATTTTTTTATTATTTATACGAAAAGTATGAATTCTTAAATGTAAACTAGTAAAACAAATTCTAATATTATTTGAAAGTCAAATATCAGTTTCAGTTAAAATCATGAAGAAGGATTCTGATTGTGATACATGTAATGTATGTACATACATATGGGATGCCTCTCTTTCGTTCGTCTATTATATGTATTTTATGAAAAATTTTAACTTTAAAATTCATTTAATAATTTTTAAATACATTTTATGAAACCTTTTTTATATTTTATTGGAGTGTCATTCACACAAAACACTTACGTTTTTCTTGTTATAATATTGGCATAAGAAATAATTTGTAGAAAAAATAACTAGAACATTGTAGGATTGAATATTTATTTTAATTTAAGTGAAAAAAACAAAAAAAAATAGTTATGAAATGAGATCAACAACAATTTACTAAATACACTTATGTACGTACACAGAATAATTTTCTTAAAATTAAATTTCATTAATTTGTTGACTACACATCAAAATTTAATTTATAAATTCAAAAACCTAAATAAACAAGAACATTTTTATCAAAATGTTTTCTTCAATTTCATAATTGACTAAATATTTTTAATGCATTGTATAGTTTTTCTTATACAAATATTTTCAGAAATATTACTCTCATCATCATAATAAATTATCATTAAGTAAAATGACATTAAGTTTACTTTTTATTTTTTATTTCATTTTTATTGAGACTAAAAGTAATGTGCTATATAAAATTTAATTTAGAAATCAACAAATTTTCATCGCAACTAAAACCATTACGAAGAATGATCCAAAAATAAAATAAACAAAAACTTATGAAAAGAACAAAAACAATAAAGAAATTTTCTTTATACTTTAAATTTAAAAAATAAATTACAAAAGTATGTACGAGTACTTCAAAAAAAAAAAAAAAACCATGAACAAATTTTAAGGACGAAAATAAAAAAAATAAAAACGATAGATACATAATGTACTAGTAGACGATATAGACAAAAAATATACATAAATGTAAGAAAAAAGGTAACAAATTTAGCAAGACTTGTAATAAAAACTTCAACAAAATTACAAGGAACATAAGGAACAAGAAAAATAAAAATATAACAATAACAACAACAACAACATTAACGAAATAATAATAAATTACGAAAGGATAAAAAAAAAAAAATTTAAACAAAATGACAAGACACCTCCAGCAGTTACAACAGCAGTAGTCATTTGTTGTTGATGGGCAGACGATGTCATGAATATTTGCTGAGCATTATATCCACCAACACCAATTCCACTTGCACTGGTACTGGCACTAACATTGACACCCATACCACCACCACCACCACCAACATATCCCATTCCCATAATGAATTGCTGTTGCTGTAGATGTGATGGTGGAACAATTACTCCAACTCCAAATCCAGCTCCTTGTTGTATAACATTTTCTGATGATGTTGTTGATGATGTTACATCTTCTGTTGGCTTTGATGATGGTTGTGATCCACCCATTGCCACTCGAATTGAATCATTCAAATCATCAAATGCATTTTTCGTTGCTGGCGGCGGTGATGTGACTGATGATTGTATCACTGCTTGAGGAGCAATTGAATGTATTGGAGCTGGAGATTGTGCATTAATACTACCACCACTATCATCAACATTACCAGCAACAGATGAAGAAATTTGAGATTCACCTTGTGATTGTTCCTGTTGCTGAGATACGAGTATTTCCTGATTTGAAAGTGATTCTTGTTGATTTTGATTTTGTTGAAGAATTTGATCTTGATGCATTTGTTGTTGTTGTTGTTGCTGTTGTTGCTGCATTAGAACAGCATTATTATTATTATAATTATTTTGTGTTATTGGCGGTATATCATCAGAATCAAGTAAAAATGGATTATCCATTCCAGCTGCTTGCAAGTAATTATTACCTAATTACATTATAATGTCGATTTTTAAATAACAAACAATATTATAAAATTAAAATGAAAATTAAAACACAGAAAAAAAAAAAAGTAAAATAAAAAATAAAAACATACACACAAAATGGCATATGATTTTGGGTAAATTTTTAACGATTGGATACACATAAAAAGAAGAAATGTTTGGTTGTTGTTTTGTTTGACTAATTTCTTCGAAGTCAAAATATGAAAATTTTATATACATATATACATAAATTTATCTAGAGGTAAACTATGTACATACTGGGACAATTATTTTGTTATATAAACGAAACAGTAAACTAGGAATTATTCTCATGTGATTTTTCTAAATCGCCTTTTCATACATTTTGTATTGAATACACAATTTCTATAACTTATAAACTACTAATTTTAATTTTTGGTAATTTGGTAACGTCATTCATGTAGACATTTTAATGGCCGATAAACAGCTTTTAAATTTTTTTTTAATTTTTCAATTTAATTTTTAATTTCACTTTTACTACATTTATTTTTATTGTATTTCTCATTAATTTATATAATATTTTTCTTTTTGTTTATTTGATATAAAAATGAAGAAAGTTAAACAAAAAAATGTGAAAGAAAGGAAAGAACAATATTTTATGCTTTAAATGATTATCCCACATGTACGTATTTATAAATTTATTTTGTAATTTCTTTCAAGGAACAAAAATAATAAAATAATAAAGCATTCAATTCATATAAGAAACAAAATTAAAATTAAAAATTTTAGGAAAGAAAAAATTAAAGAAAATAAAAATCCCTTCAATTCTTGTTTTAGTAGTTTTTTTTTTAAAAAAAAAAAAAAAAACATTTTGTGAAGGGAAATTCACTCACAGTTACGGTTTAATGCTGTTCAATTTCACAGTGAAAGCTTAAGCTCAGTTAAAGTTTAAATTTCCGTTTAAGAGATGATTTTTTTGTTGAACAACAGACTTGAGTCGTAGTTTAAGACTTTTATGTAAGCTTATTAGGCTTATGAGCCTTGATTCTAAACCATTTATTATGCAGGTTTAGTTAATAAGCTCAAACTTAAACTTTCACTGTGGAATTGGACATTGACACGAAAAGAAGAAAAAAATAAAAGTAAAATCATTTTTTTTTTACTTATAAAAATGTTATAAACACATGCAACAACTCTCATTTTTTATGTATTCTCAAATTATTTACATAAATACATAATAATTGAATATACAATGTTAGCAAAAGAGATAAAAGGAAAATTAAGAAAGAAAAATAAAACAGAAATAAAGAAAATAATATATGTAAATACGAGAAAGAAGAAGTTAAGAAAAGGAAAAACACAAAATGGATATCTGACAAATAATTTTTAAATTTCGTGGGAGGAAAAGTCATAAAAGCATATTATTTTTGTTTGCTTCTTTTTTTTTTTGTTATAAATAAATGTTAGAATATAGTTTGTTATTAAAACATTGAAAGTAATATACATTTTCATCCATATACATATAAGGTGTTCCAATAAGAGTATAAGATTAGAATGGTTTTTTGTTCTTTATTTGGGGGCTGTGATGATTTCATGACCCAAAAATGATTATTGACCGATAATAAATACTGAATAGATAGGAATTCAGTATAAAAATGGATTGTTATTTGTTACTTTGTGCAAAAGTTATTTGCATACTTATAGGATCAATGATACGAGTGAGTTTCCAAAAACGTTTCCAAACGTTAATATCACAGTTTCAATACAAAACTTATACAATATCACTGATAAGTGATAACTATATTGCTTCCATTTGTGCATTTAGAACATTCTCAATAAGCTAGCTGCTTCCCTAATGTATTGAAAAGCATTCTGATATTTGTAGCATTATCATAACTTTTAGTGTTAACATTTTGAAACTTTAAACTTTTCATCATTTCTTATTTCCGAAAATATTGATTTGCATTCTTATTTTCTTTAGTTAAGAAGAAAACATTTTTCTTCAAATTATTCAAATTTCAAGAATGAAAAGATACATCTGCATTCATTGCTTCTAAAGTAAGGATGTTACTTTTTTGAAATTTAAAAGTTTGTAAAGCGACCCATGTAGTGGCCTTATTAACAAACTTATGGTTTTAAAAAGGCGAAGATTCCACCTACCGTACAGCACGTGAAATATTGATTTTATCGCATATATTTTCAGTTTTTATGAACAGAATTAGCTGACAAAGCCTTACAATTTGACGCCGTTCAACTTCTATTTTATGAGGTTATATTTATCTAAACACAACAGTTTATATCAACAAGCTCATAATCACTAAAGAATTTAAAAGGATGAAATTAAACGCCGGCGCCATATCAATGAAATATTGTCACATTTATGTAACAAATTTGGAGCATTAATTTATTATCAGAATGTATTTCTTCATAACGACGCCATTTTTTTTTTACTTTAAATTCAAATCTTTCACTCTAATTGGAATACCCTGTATATGTGTAGTAAGTAGTATACGTTGAGTTATATAAATATACAAATATACAACAACTTAATATAATAATGATTGTCTAATTAAAATTAGTAGAACAAAAAAAAAAAAAAACAAAATTAAAAAAAAAAGTTAAAGAAAAATGTTTTTATATTAAGAAAAAATTAAAAGAAAATAATCGTTCTCCTCCACACATATAGATATGGAACCGTATGTACTTACTTGCTGGTTCTGTATTACCGAAAACTGAACTGAAATTACTGTCTGAAACGAATGCATTTGTTGAAGCAGCATTACCGGTGGGTGCAACAGAACCATTAAATCCTGAAAAATAAAAAAATAAAAGAACACAATAAAAACACTTATTAGAATTTCTTCGTTCTTTACAATTTTTTTCATTTAATTTTATTTTTTTTTTTTTAATTTATTCTAGAAGAAATTTTCAAGTGAACATTTTTAATCCAGTTAATGTCAATTTGAAGGCAAACAATAACAAAATACTCATCGTATGTTATTAAAAATTTAGTGAAAATCATGAATTCAATTAACAGAAAAAATGTTTACATTTAAATTGAAATTTTAAAAAGAATGAAAGAAAAAGAAAACGATAAATATTAAATAGAAAATAATTTTTAAAAAATTATATACATACATAGATAATATACTTAAAATCAATAAACAAAAAAAAATCCAAAATGAAAATAAAAATAACTACCATTACTCATCCAGATTTTATTAGCACCTGTAGCTGTAGATGATTGTTGTCCAGTCGATGATACAGTTGCAGATTGTGTCGGTGCACCAAACATATCAGCAAATGGATTACCTAATTGTAATAAATCATCGGATGGTTTTGAATTTGATGATATACCACCACCACCACCAGTTAATTGATCTGTTGATTTTGTTGTATCGGTTGAACCAAATAAATCGACAATCGGTGCTGTTGTTTGTGTTGCCGGTGGTGATGATAGGAATGGATTTGTTAATGCAGCACTACCACTTGTTGGTGATGCAATTTTTGACTACACATACACGGACATACATATAAATAAAATCATTTAATTAAAATAAACCCCAAAAAAGAAGAAGAAGAAGAAACACAAAATACACAGAAATAAATTTAATTTTTTTTATTTATTTATTTTTTTTTCTTTATGGGTTACACTCTACCTTATATTGATTCATGGCCGCCTCCTCTTCAGCTAATGCTTGAGCTTTTATAGTCTCATCGATACCGTTCGGATGTGAATCGAATTTTGTTGATGCAGCTGCTGTTCCAAATGATGAGCTAGTAGAAGAGAGGGCAGATACACCACTCTTTACGTTCTTTTGGTTGCTACTTAGTTTGGTATTTTTTGGTATTTTTTTTGTTTATAAATTTTTGATTTTTGATTTTTTAAAAATTTTTTGTGATTTTGTGGTATTTTTTTTTTGTTTTTTTTTTTGTTTTTTTTTTTTTTAGATTTTTATTGTGGCAGCAAAATATATGTGTGTGAAATTTGTGAAATTTCATTTATATAATTTTTCATTTTATTTTTGTGTTTTTTTTTTTTGATAAAATGTTTTTTATGAAGATAAAGGATTTTTTTTTTGTTTTTTTTTTTAATATTATTGTGGTTGTTTTTATTTTATATATTTTATGGAAAACATTTATATAGAAAAATATGTGTGATTCATATTGGATAATAATGAAAAAAAAAAAAAAATTCGACAACAACAACAACAACGAGACAATAATAATAACAATAAAATTTTGATTTTATAACAAACAATCAAAACAAAACAAAACAAAAACACGTTCAAATTGTAAACAATGAAAATCGCATTCAATTCAGTTAATAAATTAAATTACAAAAAAAAAAAAAAATAAAAAATTAAAAAATTAAAATATAAAATATTATATCGAATTATCAAATGTAATTATTTTATGTTGCAACAAAAATAAAAAAAAAAAGGATATTTAGCCACAGCCAATTAATACATTTTCATTATATAAAATTTAATAATACAGTACATTTTTTTTTTGTTAATTTGTTTTTCAATTCATTTTAAAAATGTTTATTATTTCGAACAAAAAATGAAATATGAAATACGAAATTTATGTACATACATATTTTGATGGTGGGTGATTGTTTGTGGATATGTGTACAGATCAAAAATCGCACAATACAAAAATACAAAAATACGAAAATTGAAGAAAAAAAATGTTGCAATAAAATCAAAAAAATTATCAAAAATTAACAACAGCAACAACAACAGAAACGGCAACAACAACAATATTAATAGCAACAGAAAATTATTAAATTTAAAAATATGTATTTAAAAAAAAGCACACACACACAAACGCGCAAAAAAGGAAAAATGCCACAAAATAAAACCAAAAAAAAAAAAAAAATCAAAGTTAAAAAAAAGTAAATAATTAAAATTCGATAAATAACAAGCAAGCAAAAAAAAATATGTTTTTAAAGACGACGACAACAACAACAACAACAAAATTATTTTTATTTATTTTTTGAATTTAATGAATTCGAAAAAAAAAACATATTTACGCGATTTCGATTCGATCATGTACGGTTTTTTTATTTTTTTTTGTTTTTTAAAAGGGATTTAAATTTAAAAATGTAGTAGCAGCAACAGACGGGATGAATACAATGCAATACAATATGGATGATTTGTTGTTGAAAAAATATAACGAATATAATACGAAAAACAAAATATGAAAAAAAAAAACACCAAAAAAAAAATAAATGACAAAGAAAAAAACAACAGAAAAAAAGAAAGAAAGAAAGAGAAAAAAAAAACATAAAAAAGTTACTATAGGTGATAAATATAAAATATATAATATATATAGTATATATTTTTTTTTTGTATATAATATTTTGTATAATATAAATGTAAATATAAAAATGTATAAATCATCACTATACAAAAATGTCTATATTATGTATATGCACATTATGTATACGTATGCACTTTATTTTGAAAAAAAAAACCAAAAAAAAAATGTGTGTACTTGTGGATTATAAAAATTGAGAGATGCGTTCTCATGAGATGTAAGCAAGCAAAGATCACGCACGATTTGATAAATTGGTGAGCGACGCGACATCTTGTTCGGACATAAATAAACTACAAAATTTTTTACTCATCTATGGATAACAATTTTTGTATTTTGTTTTTATTCTTTTTTTTTTTGTCACTAGTATTTTGACATTTTCAAACATTCGTTAAGAATAACGAAAGATTTTTTACGTAAATTTTGTCATGTTATGGCATTATGCGTCCTTATATTAACAAATGTAAGAGACAAATCCCAATTACAGCTATACGAGCTTTAAAGTACTGGAGGTAGCAACATTAAGTCAGCTGTTTTTCTTTTTTTTTATCACTAGTATTTTGACATTTTTAACAATTTTAAACAATCGTTAAGAATAACGAACAACTTTTTACGTAACTTTAGCTAGACCCTACTAAATAGACGTGACAGGATGAAAGAAATTAAACGAAGGTAAATATACTCGTTCCGTTCGTTTAATAATAATTTGCACTAAATAGAAACGATTCGAAACGAGTTAAATTGTGTATGAGTATTGAGTAGAAACGAATGCTACGGCACTATCCAATTTTCTATTTGACATTTAAACTTATCGAAATTGAACAAACGTAAGAATACGTTCATTTTGGATAGTTTTACGTATCATATTACTTTCGTATGTATCGTTTCGTTTCGTTTCATTCCTTTCCGTTCCGTCCATTTAGGTTATACATAGCTTTTGTCATGTTATGGTATTTTGAGACCTTGTTTGATTAACAAAAATAAGGGACAAATCCCGATTACAGGTACGAGCTTCAAGCATTAGGTAGCAACATATTGCGCTGAGTCTGATTCATGAAGCCATAGAGAAATAAATACCAGATAGAAGATTTTTATTTAATAAAAATATTTTTTCAACTAATATGCTCCTGATTTCGCGCACACATACACTTTCATTGATGACGTCATCATCCTAAATCATAACTGATGATGGTGATGGCTATTTATTTTTTTGAAAATCTATACAACCAACCATCTTGCACGCAGCTGGACGCATACATTTCATGAGAACACACTGCTCTTTTTGAGACAATTACAATATTATGAAATTTTTGCTGACAAATTAAAACAAACAAAAAAATCGGCATGTTTCTTTTATTGTAATTTTTTGTTAAGTTAATTTTTTATTGAATCTCTACGTTCAATTATAATGCCAAACGTTAGCGACAACACGTTACCAACAAAATTATAAAAATACATTTTAATAAATTGAACGACAAAACTTTGTAGTATAGTGTATTTACATTAGCATAACATTTATATACATACATAAATAGTAATGTCGTTCAATTGAATCTAAAACTCCTTCCTTGACATCTGAATTCTGGACGACACGTTATTGTCGTTATGACATTATAACTGCATGTAGGATACATACAAAAACAATAAAAAAATTTTTTAAAAATTTTAAATTCTTTATAAAGAAAACTAAAACAATTTGTGCTCATATTCATGTGTACTACCAATAAATAATCAAATAAATTTCAATTTCAAATTCAAATTCAAATTCAAAAAAAATGTAAACCAATTTTCTAATAATTTCTAAAATTTCTACTGTGAATTTTCGCTGTAAAACTATTTGGATTGCATTCGTATAATGATAATACATAATACTAAATAGCTATGTATGTACACGTATATATATATATATATGTGTGTGTGTATTCTAAATTATAAGTAAGCTGCAATATTATATTTGTAATACAAAATTTATTTATCAAAATTCTACATATTAATATGTTCATTCATTTTATTTTAATTTTTCGATACTGTACATACTGTATATGTATGTGTACGACTATGTTCTCATGTATTTGACATTTAGAATTTCATGTTATGAATTTGAAATGATTTCATTTATCATGATTTATGCTAAATACTTAAAATGTACATTGTAAATGTGTCGTTCATATTTGTATTATAAAATTTCAAATATGAATACAAATTCAATTTTATTTCAAATTTTACATTTTAATATTAAAGACAATCATTGTAAATATGATTCAATCGTACATTATATTTTTGTATGAATTTTTATTACATTTAGAATATTTCAATACTAAAATATGTGTCAGTCAATACACTTATGTACATATGTATGTGTAAAATGTAAATATCACGAAAAATATGCAGTATTATATTTCGATTCATAACGAATTTCAAATATTGAAATACAAAAAAATTTGGTGGCTTACAAAAATTTTTCATATATCTCAATTTTTCATTTATTTTGGCAATCATTTTGTTAAAATGACAATCTATGGTCTAGCTAGATCTAGAATATAGTGATCATAAAGCCAAATACAAAATGTGACTCCTCTTATGTGGGCCATAAACTATAAGGAGGATACAAGATAATCTTTCACGATACCATATTTTTCCTCATAATGTATGAACGAAATTGAATTCACAAAAGAGGCAAGCTCTAGGGAAAGCTGAAGCAGAAAAATATTGTATCGTGACTGATATCGTATCTGTTGTTTTTATACCATTTTATTAATTTTATTTATCATGAATTAATTTTGTTTTTGTTTTTGTTCGAAAACAAATTTCTACAATATTAATAACGAAGCATTTTTATGTTTTACAGCAAAATATCATCTACAGTGTTGTCTAATTTTTAATGAAAAATTTTCTTTTTCCAAATTATATTAAAATAAAAACGAAAATATTGAATTTATAATTGTTTTTGTTTTTGTACGAGAATTAATCAGTGGTAGTAGTAAAACGTGTAAATTTTTGTGCCTGATTTTATAAAATGTTTTTCATAATTTTGTTTTTGTTTTATTTTCAAAATATTTGTATATTTTATATCAAGGAAAATATAAGGATTTTTTTTTTTTTTTTATGTACACATTTACATATACTATATTCGTTTTGGTATCTTACCTAGCGGATTGTGTTGGTGTATTTGCAGCTGATCCTTTTCTACCTTCAAGTGTTGCTAAATGCTGTTCTAATGCATCCAATAATGAGCTTGGTGCCTTTGTTAAATCTGGTATATCACCTTTATCGATACCTACATTCTATTAATGATACATAATACGAATTACAAATAACACATAAAAAAACAAATAAAAAATTCAAATTTTTTATTAATTTTCATTTAAAATATGTATGTATAGAAATTTATGTAATATTTATGTATGTACCTCGGCAACTTTTAAAAATTCACCGACTCTATCCATTCTTACTAGAAATTTTTTATATAAATCTAGTGCATCTCGACATTGTTTTTTATTCATATCAAAATATTTTTCAAGTAAATTAATTATTCCATCGTTGTAGCACGCAAATAAACGTATGAGATCTCTAAATAACAACATAAAGCACATATTGATAACACCTAGATGAAAAATGAAAAATACAAAAAAAAAAAAAAAATAAATAAATATATAAAAATAAAATGAATGAAAATTTTTGCAATAACAATATTTTACGTCTACATTTTTGTGTAGAATTATATTTTACCATTTGTTAAATCATTTGCTGAACAATCGAACTCTAATAATGCATCTAATTGTGACTGTAAAACTGGTAATGTTTTTAATAATTTATCAGCATTCATTGTTCGTAATGAGCCTTCCTCCTTTCTAAAAATATATTTCAAGAAATCGAAAAACAAAAAAAAAAGGAGAAAACATTTATTACACTAATCAATAATAAGGGCTGAGTTTTAAAAAAAAAAATACATCGATACGATATACAATTATAATTCAGCTTCTAGGTATACTTATGCTGAATTACACGAATAGTATTTATCAATAACCGTAATATGTGGTAATATCGATGCATTCTATAACCTAAATAATTCTGAATACTAACCCTCTTTTAACTTTACAAAAGTCAAATGCGACTGTGCGATAGGATAATGCTTTTTCATTAAGGTACTTAGCATATCGTCTAATAAACGGTGACATATCATAGCCTAAAATTATAATAAAAAAAATTCTTTTATTGATTTAGATTTTCATACAAAATATAAACAATATTGTTTTTTTTCATTTTCATTTTTAAAAAAAATTTTTTTTTTTTGATATATACTTTGACCAAAATTATTTTAGTTAGTTAAATAAACATTTATTAAAAAAAAAAAAAGCATTTCTGATTTATGTGAATTTAATTTCTATATTTGTATGTATGTACAATAGACACACCATACTTCATTATGTAAAAGAATTTGATTTATCGTAAAGTGTATTCCGAAAGAAATGGAAATTTGTGTGTATGTACTTTACTAGATCTGTAATGAAATTGAAGATCCAACCATCTGTTTTTTAAGTTATAGAATTTTTATGCATACGAAATTTATTTGCTGTAACTTAAAATGTCAAATCAATACAATTTCAACTATCCAAATTTGTGTTCAATAAAAATTGTCTGTCACCGCTACCTAACGAAGTATAGTGTGTCTATCGTATTATTCAATTTATTTATTTTATTATTTTTTTGTTAATTGAGATAATTTACAACTCACCTATCCTTGCTCCAACGGTGCCTTTTTTTTTTTATCATGAACAAATGATTTTTATTTTTTATTTATTTATTTTTTTTTTAGTTTTTTTGTTTGTTTGTTAGAAGAAGCCAAGAAAAAATACAAAAGCATATATATTTTTTTGTTAGATTTATTAATTATTATAATGTGCTTAATGTATTTAATTTTTATATTACATAATAAAATAAAATTTTATTTTAGTTTAAAAATATGAAGGGAAAAAAAAAAGGACAATACATAATGTGTCTGTTAAAAATGATAAAAAAAAAAAAAAAATAATACTATTTATTTAATTATGTTGCTGCTGTTGTTGTAATACAGCATCGATGTCTAATTCAGCGTATAACATCCATAAATCTGAATTTATTATGCATCGTTGCCACATTTACTTATACATTATGTACTACTATACCAATTTATACAAAAAATGTTTGAAACTATGATGAATGTGAAAAAAAAAAATTAATTAAATACTGAGACTCATATTCACCAATCAAGATTTACTTTAATCTGAAATAAAGTGTATTCATCAACCTCGATTTTTCAGAATTCGGATAGTTTTAAGACAATCTGGGAGTGGTTGTAAGTAGCTGCTACAAATATCATTTGAACATAACCTTATTGTTATTAACAGCAAACAGCACAGCACTCACATAAAATAATCATCACATCACATAACATATTTTTTTGTTTTTAATTTTGTAATATAAAAATACAATCAGCTGACATGTTTGACACTCCGAAAATTATATCCGAAAACAAATTTTATCGATATTAATGAATAAACTGAAATTATACCCGACCAAAATATATATCCGACAGATAATCTTGATTTGTTGAATACGAGCCTGAATAAATAATTTTCTTCTGTAGAGAATATAACCACATATCATTCTATACGTACAATTTCTAAAAAAACTAAAATAAATTATTCTGTTTTTATTTCCATCTACCTACTAATTTTACAAATACATATTATTTATTGATTAATTTCCAGATACTATATATGTACTTCCAAAATGAAAATGAAAATTGAATTAAAAAATAATTAAACAAAATCCTAAATGATAAACTTTAGGTGAAAATGAATATAAAAATGATAATAAAATTTTATGCATTAAAATTAATATTGATTAATTAATTTATGTCTTTATCTACCTACTACTGAAATTATTATTATAAGACTAATAAAAAGTACATTGTTACATACGGTGCTGTGAAAATATTTTCGGACAAATTTGATTTTTTTTTTTTCAAAAGGAATTAACAAAACAACCAAATCTATTTAGAAAAAATAAAATCATTCTATTTTCCAATTTATACTTCGTCATATATCCGAAAATTTATGAATCTTTCCAATCGGACAAATTGTTATTAAAAATGTTACTTCTAAATGATTGGGTGCTAATTGAAACTTCGCCACCACAAATTCCGGATTTGAATAAAATTGAACATCTTCGGACTTTTTTAGGAAGAAAACTTTAACTAAGGTGTGAAATGAGGAATGGGACGAGATTTCACAATTAGATTTGCAAAAAATGAACCTTATTTATTCAAAGTTCAGAAGATCCAACGAAATTTCACTAAATAATAATTCGTCTGATTATTCTTTTAACAACTTTTCGAAGACATTCATAACTTTTCGGAAAGAACATTCATAACATTCATTTGACGAAGTTGTAATAAAATTTTAGCATTTAATTGTGAAGAAAATAAATAAAATTTTTGTTAAATAAATTCAGTCGTTACATTGATAACTTTTTCAAAAAATCTGGTTTTGTCCGAAAATATTTTCACAGCAATGTATGTACAGTATTTAATTTGAATGTGAGATAATAAATCACTTGGTACGTATTCATTTTGTATATTTTTTATTTTAATTTTTATATTATTTTACCTTGTACACCACCCTTATCAAGAAAATTACTTAAATTAAATGTTGAATTACTAGACGCTAAATATTGCATGAATCTCTGAAAGTAAAATTAATAAAAAAAAATATATAAATTTATTTATAAAAAATTATTTTAAAAATATATGTATGTATATGAATAGGTATTATATTGTTGATGCATTTTAGAACTGAACCATACGAGTACATATAGGGCGGTATTCACTGGCCAGTCTAATCTTTTGTTTGAAATTAAGTCAACCAAAAATATGTGTTCACTAAAATTGCTTTAAAATATCTTTTGTCGATGTGGTATTTTTTAATCTTTTTTAATTAGGCTGGTATTCACCAACATAGATTATCTTTTATCTGAGATAAAGTGTATTCATCAACCTGGATAAAACACTACTCAGATATTTTTAAGACAACCTCGGAGTGGTATTATAAATATCGTTCGAACATAACCTTGTTATTAACAGCAACAGCACAAATAAAGATAATGTAGTTCTACTGTATTATCATCTTTCCATATAATTATCACATCACAGAACCTCTTTTTCATTTTGTAATATAAAAATACAATCGGCTGACATGTTTGACACACATGTTCGATCCGAAAACGAAGTTCGAAGGTTACGTTCAGTTCCACGCAGCGATGTATAATTTTCCATCGCTGTAATAATTTCTCTTACTGAACGGCTTCGCTGCATAATCGCTACTTTGCAGCGATGTAAATATTTTGCAGCTGAAAAAAAGTTCGCTTTAAAAGTCATCGTAAACAAATTTTGACATATTTAATGTTAGAACAACAGCAAAGCCAACTTATCAACTGTTTGCAGCGGGTTTTTCCGCTGTAAACAGTTCAGTAAATTGTATACAGCGATTATCTAAACATCGCTGCATTTTCATCGCTGACTTGCATCGCTGCATGGAACTGAACGCGCCCAAATTTTATCTAGGTTGATGAATAAGCTGAAATTGTATCCGGCTAAAATATATCCGACAGATATATCCATGTTGGTGAATACCACCCTTAATGTCAAGTTTTCTAATGATATTTTAAAATGTGTGTAAATTCCCGACTACTTGTCTTTTGTGGTCAAAGATTTAAGTCGATGCTTACATGTTCAGCAAATTAACCTTAGTGTACATCAATTAGTTTAGCAATGATTGAACAAAAACTAGTTTATGAATACCGTTCAGTGTTTTAAAATGGAATTTATTTTTATGTTTGTATATAATATATAATTTTGATATTTACCTCATTTCCATATGCTAATAAATGATGAACTGTTATTAGAGCTTTATAAACGACCACCCAATTTGTGTTCTGTGATCTTTCGATAAGTAAATTTGCCAAATTTGGAATGGATACATTTGGTTCGTTTGTACAATGGACGAGATCTAAAGAAGTAAAAATAATAAAAAATTAATTTTTACATTAAAATTATTTTTAAAAATAACATTATTTTCATTTAATGTTTAAAATTTTTAGTTACATTTTACCTACTATCTATGTTTGTTATGTATATACGAGTAAAAATGTAACCAAAATATTATAAAATAATTTCCAGTTCTAACAATTTACATATCTACTCTTTACGATAATCGAAATCCAATTTCCATAAATAAGAATCATAACATTTGAAAAAAAAAATTATGGGGCTTATTGCGAGAGTCTATTCTATTCAAATAGACTCTACTTTTTTTAAGTCTATTGAGCAAAGTCGTGGTATTGTGTAAAGCAATAGACTGTTCGAATTAGCATTGCCATATGTGAACAGAATTTTGTATGTAATATAGCTGTCAAATTTTCTACTTGGTTTTGATTTGTGAAAAAATATATATGTGTAATAAAATTTAAAGTTTAATAAATAAAAATTTAGCAAAAAAGTATAATAATAAAATGAGTTTTATTTGGTTCGATGTTTTTGAGGACGAAATAGATGAAGTTCGGCGAAATAGGATTATTTGAACGCTTCGTAGAAGACGGAGTTTAAGGATGATGTCGGATCCTTTGGATATGGATGAAATTATGTCAGTATCATGTAATAGTAAATTAAGATAATAATAATGTAGTTTTAAACTTTATAGGTTCAAAAACAACTTTAGGTTGACAAAAGAAGTATTTTTAAAATTATTGGATGATATAGAACCACACCTAAGACGAACGGAAAGATTTTCTTCAATACCAAATATTATAAAACTGGCATGTTTGTTACGATTTCTTTCCCAAGGAAGCTATCAAATGAGTGTAGGGAACGATTATAATCTTGGACTTGGTCAATCGACTGTGTCTCTCGTATTAAGTGAAATGTTAAATGTTATGGAAAATCATATCTGCCCTAAATGGATTAAATTCTCGTATACCAGAGAGGAAGAAGAAGAGGCTAAATTATTTTTTTATGAAAAAAGTGGTTTTCCAGGTGTTATAGGATGCATAGATGGAACTCATATTAAAATAAGAGCACCTGAACAACAGCTTCAGCATTTGTATTACAACAGAAAAGGTTACTTTAGTATTAACACCATGATTGTAAGTTGAAAGAAAAGCTATGTGATGTACCTATTTATTAATACTTTAAATATATTTTATTTTATTTTCAGGTATGTAACCATAAAAAAATTATAAAATTTATAAATGCTAAATATCCAGGAGCATCACATGATTCAATGGTATGGAATATATCTGCGTTGAAAAGTCATTTAGAGGAAAAATATAGGAATGGGATGAGAAATACTTACATTCTAGGTATAATAATGAAATGTATGTGCACATAAACATATTATATTATGTTTGTTAATTTTATCTAGGTGATGCTGGTTATCCATTAACTCCTTACTTGATAACTCCATTTAGGAGCACAGAGGAAAATTCCCCAGAGGCATATTTCAATCACAGACACGCACAAGCACGGATAATAGTAGAGCAAACGATTGCACTTTTAAAAAATCGTTTTAGATGTCTACTGGGAGCAAGGGAGCTACATTATGAACCATATAAGGCCACGATGATAATAAATGTTTGTGCAGCTCTTCATAATATTTGTTTGCATCATGGGATAGAATTGGAAGAATTTACTGAAAACGAAGAGCTGACCAACGAGCCATTAGAAAGTGAAAATGCTCCGAATACTAATGCAGGTGAAAATGTTCGAAATGAGCTATTAAATGCAATATTTTAAGTTTTTCATCAAATAAAAGAAAATTTTAAAAACAAACGTTTTTTATTTCATATAATAAGGCACAAAATAAAATTTAATAAAATTTATTTGCTTAATTTATTTGCAATGAAATCTCTTTTTTTTAAGTTCAATTAATTCCATTTTTAGTTTTAGTTTTAATGCTCTGTCTTTTTGTTTTTGTTCGACCTCTTGGTTATATATTTTCAACTTTTCTTTTTTTAATTTAATTAATTCTTTATTTTTATCTTTTTTTAAATAATAATTTCTTTTGGTATATTCATAAGTACCTTTGATATTTTCTTTGATTTCAGATATATTGTCGCCAATTTGTTTTAATTGCTCTGTGTGGTCTTTTAATATCTTTAGTCTCTCATCTGTAATGTTCCTAATTTTTGTGGTGTGTGAATTGTTTTTACGGAAGGATGGTGTTGGTGTCTTTTCACGGACGACGTTATCGCTGAGAATTATTGTTGAGTGATGGTTATCATACGCTGTGTTCTCCGTTTCTATACTTTTATTTATTTCAATCCCGTATTCCCGTCCAGGAGGATTTATACATGTTTCTAAACTTAGAAATTCACAAACTTTTTCCTCCAAAGGAGTCAAAACATGTAAATTATTGGGTCCACCTCCGGTACTTTGTATTTCTTTTTTATTTTTAATTAATTTTTTTTTTAGTTTAGCTTTAAGATCTATCCAAACCTAAAATAAATAATAGATAAAAATTTGCATTGTTTAGAAAAAAAATGTATTACTTTTGCCCACTTGTCGCTTGTTTTTACAGGTGGCCCCAGACTATTCAGTTCACAAGTGAATTTCTTCCAACTCTCATCAGCCTCACTTTTTTTACATATTCCTTTTCCAATCAAAGGATTTTGTTCCATAAGAGAAACTAACCTCTCCAATTGTTGTTTATTGCTGAAAATCTTTTTTCTAAAGCACAATTTATGAAAAATAGTATAACAAAAATTTAATTCAGAATGTACATAATTCACTTTTACTATTAATTACCTAATATATTCGTTTTCCATCATGATAAACAGAAATAATTAATGCACTTCTATGAAAGTCACTGAAATAATTGTGATAGATTTGACAAGTCAATCATATTGACATATTTCTATTACAATAGACATTCGCAATATCGATACTCGACTTTAAGTCAATTCGACTTTGAGTCTATCGAGAATTGACTCTCGCAATAAGCCCCTATATTCACAGAATCCTTTTTAATATTATTTCATTCCATCATACATATAAACATACTTTTTGTACACCTACATACAGTTAGTCTCGATAAGTATTCGGACGACTGGATAGTTTGAAATATTTTGTAATTTAAATACCTAAAAATCGAATACCTTATGAGACTTACTATACATACGAAAAGGATAGGATAGTAAACGATGGAACTAATAAAAATTTATTCATAAAAATCATATTAGATACCAATATGGCAGAATACTCATATCAAATTATTATGGATAGAGACAATATTGGAACGTTTATGGTTTCATTCTATTTCATTTCATATCTTTTTTTTTGTTTTTGGTTTGCCCATAAAATCAACTTCAAAATACAAAAATTCAAAAATTATAAAAATTACAAACAAAAAATTGGAAAGACAAACATAACGAGAATCGTTTATTTTTCGAGTGGTTAAAAATAACAATTTAAATAATGAATAAATGTTTGTTGATATACATTTTTTAATTAATTTGATTAGGTAAATGAAAATTTAGTTTTTCATTTTATTTTTTATTTTTTCTGCAGTAACAGAATTTCCTGTTTTTTTACATTTTGATTACTCTGAAAAACTATCATCGATATCATTATATTTTCTTTTTCTCTTAGAAGAATTATTATTGCACAAACGTATTTTATTTTTAATTTTTTCAATATCTTTTGAGCTCAATTTTTTAATGCGAACCATAGCATTATTTAGTTTTAATGAATTATTCTCAGTGTTAACACTATCATAATAATTGAAAATTTCATTTTCTTGTGATGATTCTGTTGCTGTTTTTGATGTTGTTGGTAACATATTTATAACAGTTGATACAATAAATTTTGAATGATTTGTGCTTAATAATTGTCTTTCAATTTTACACTCAATCGTTGTTTCGATTAATTTTTTTCTCTGTACTTCATTACTTTGGGAATCTATTTTTATGTCAATATTTTTACAAAATTAATAATTAAAAAAAAAAAAAATTCCATTAAATACAAAATTTATCTATTTACCTTCAGAAGAATCAGATGGTATATCATTATCATTGTTATGAGAAGCAAATACATCAATTTTTGAATTTATTGTGTTTGTAGAATTTTTTGAATTGTTTTGATTTTTTTCGGAATCAAATTTATCCAAAAAACATTGTGACATTTTTAAAAATGATGAAGAATATTCAAGTAATTTCATTTTGGAAATTTCATTTTTTACATTTTCATTTTTTGATTTTTTTAATCTTTCATTCAATTTAAATATATTTTGTTTTAAATGTTTTATTTCTGTCTGCAATGTATTTCTGTCTTTTGCAGAAGATTGTTTCCAATTTGATTTTTTGTTCATTATTAATTTTTTATAGATATGTAGGTATTACTATTATTATTTCAAACACTTTAAAAAATGAAGAATTTATTTTAAATAAAATTATTAATCAGTAAATTAATGTTTTATTAATTTCATTCTAAGTTCAAATTATGAAAAATTTAAATATCAATTAACATAGAAATTCAGTAGTTATCATCGATAAAATGATAGAAAACTTATATACCATAAATTTTATATCATGCCTACTGCATGCCCATGTCCATGCCTACTACTAAAGTTTATTTTAGAAATTCGAGTATCCTTGTAGAAACATTATTAGTTGCGTTCCTTTTGACCAAGTAAAGTACTCCCTAGTACTCGGGAGTAGATTGTAAATGGAACGCAATTTTTTTACTTGGAAGTAAAAAGTAACCTCAAATTTCAAGGCATACACATTTCTAAGGCAATGTAAATATTGGAGTGACAGTTGGCCGTGCTCAAATTCCAGCTGTCATGTATTTCAAATTTGTTTTGTTGTTGATTTTAGATTCTCCATTACCTTAAAGAATAAAAAGCCACCTATTGAATAAAACGTGTAATAAAAATATTATAGACTTAAACATATTTCTTTAATCTCTAACGATTAAAACACAAAAACCTCTGACGGCGAATTTTGTCGTAAATAACCATGCAACTGTCAAGTAAATTACTCGAATACAAGAGGTGGTGTAGATGATCATGACTACAAATACTTGGGAGTACTTTACTTGGTCAAAAGGAACGCAACTATTTTGTTAATTTTTGTAATCATTTTCACAAATGACAGTTTAATAATTGCTCTTATTTCAAATATTATTTGTATTTGTAATTTTTCACAATATTTGAATTTTGAATAACAATACGTTTGCAATTGATTGATAATTTTAAATTTTTTTGAATTTAATATTAAAATTATTAATTAAACAGAGCACTAAACTGTAACTACAAATTTATTAAAAAACAATATTGAAATGTCAAAAAATGATAATGAAAAACTGAAAATTTCCAAAAATAAACTATTTCAATATTCGTTATCATTTTTAAAAGTTCCAAAATTTTTTATGAATTTATTTTATTCCGGGGAACATGAAAATGATTCAAAAAATTCAACAAATTCTTCAAACCGAATGAGTACAAAAATAGAAAATGATGAATATTCGTCTCGAAATAATAATGAAAATAGCGTATCATCGGAAGGAGGTATACTACATTAAATTCAAATTGATTTTACTATTGAAATTTTATGATTTTTCTTTTTTTTTAATTATTTAATGTTAGATTCCCTGGATAATGAATCAATCCATCCAACAATTATTTGTGAAATTAATAGCCGATTACATACACATAATTCTGAAATTGCCGTATCAACTGTTAATATGATACCATCCACAACATCAACAGCAACAGCAACAGCAACAACAACAACGCAACAAGAATATCCAATAGTCAATGATGATCGTACCACTACTGCTGATGATAATTCATTACAATTAAAAAATGCTATGGTTCGCATTAAAAAATTGAGCTCAAAAGAATTTGTCACAAATTATAGAATACGTTCGAAACATTACAATATAAGAAAAAGAATATATGATGATAATAACAATGGAAATAATGATGTCAGTATTCAGAGTAATAAGAATGTAAAACATAAAAAATAAAAATTGTCCAGAGTTCAAAGAAGAAATTTTTCAAAAAAGACATTTTGTTTTTAAGTTTTAGATGGTTTTAGTTTTGTCGATTATTTAGTTCACATTGTTTTTTTTTTTAATTTTTGTATCCGGACATAAACATCAATGTGTATTCGTTTGCATATTATGTGAAATTGTCATAACGAAATTTTGATTTTATAAAATTTCAAGCATTAAAGGACCAAATTTTCATCGATTCGACGATCATAATTGACCGTAAATCAGAAATGACGAATGCGATAAAATAGAATGCGCAAATGCCTATAGTTATGCAATCAATTGTAGAACGTCAAAATGTTTCAGATTAGGTTGACGTTTGCATTAAGTTTTCGAAGTTTTGCGGTTATCGTCAACATTATTGCATTTTTCAATTATTCATATTTTACAGGTTTAATGTAAATAAAACATCTGTCAGGTGTCAGGCACATTGTCTGGGCACGAAACCTTTTTTAAATTTATTTCTGAAAGACTTACAATACACGAATGCTCACTGTATAAGTGTAAGTATAATGTGGCATAATGAAGAGTGGATGCATTTGGCGCACAATCTGACTTGCAGATCATTGAATTCAATTGAAATTGAAATTGAAATTGAATGTGCTTATTATAAATTATAAACAATTTTACTAATTTGAAAATAATTTTGTTTCATTTTAACATAGATACAAAAGAAATTTATAAATATTCGTAAGATTATTAAGGTAAATAATGTGAGAAATAAGTATTTGTAGTTATAAGATGCATAGAAAGTATAAGTAAAATGTTGCATATAAATTAATTTTAAAAGAAATAATAAAAATGAATTAAATAAATAAATAATTAATTAAAAAGTAGAATTCAGTAATAACATGTAATCAGTCTTTTTCATTATTTTCTCTTTTGTTTTACTTTCATTTATTTTATTTTATTTTATTTTATTTTAAATATGCACATATTTAAATAAATTTATAACGCTTTATACAGAGAGTATGAACAAAAAAAAAATTTAAATTTCTGTTTTTTAATAATCTACTCTTCTCGATTTAAAACATGCGATAAAACATAATTTTTTTTTTTTGCTGTTTGTTCGTTTGAATTTTTTTTGTTTTGTTTTTGTCTTGAAATTTATATCATGAAGGTCATATTATCACTTTCATTCCAGATTGCGATTTCACTTCTTACAGTTAGTAAAATTTACTAATTACATATAAATATGTATGTACATATGTGCATAATGTAAAATATCAAATATTTTAGAAAAATTTATATGAAATAAAATAAAATTCATACATCCGCAGTCAAAAAATCTGCATCACCATTAAAAATGTTTGGGATTTATTTTTTTTCACAAAATGAACATTGGAATAAATTCACAAAATATTATAAAGGGATGCAAACATATTTTTGTTGCATTTGTTTGCATTATATTAGTCACAACTCACAATCACAAGTAAGTTAGATAAGAGTGAAGTTAGAGTGATCAAGTGAAATACACACGTACGTGTACAGGTAAACATCACCATCACCATAATCATCAATAGCACTACAACTCTAGGTAAGCCAGAACTTTCACTGAAGTGTTTCCTAGACTTTATTACTATCATGTGCGCATCTACAGTTTTTATCGTGGATTACGATTTACGAACCACTGAGTTGCTAATAGAGAAGCAAACGTTTTTACATAATCTTTGTTGTCAGCGGAAGTAAACTCGAATCAACATTTCTAAGCTTTTTTTCCTCAGCAAGCTGGTAATCATTCAAAAATGAGTAAATTTTTGGGGGTGTATGAAAGTTGGAAATTGGCAATGAAAAATTGAAAATTATTTTTCATACTATTAAGGAACATTCTCAATGTAACGCTAAGTGAAAGTGAAATTTCATGAAAAAGCATACTGTTCAAAATACAAAGCTAAGTTAATTTTGAAATTCGAAAATTTGACATTAAAATTTTGTTTAAATTGACATTTGACATTCAAATTTTCAAATTCTTAACTGAATTTCTCCATTTTGAAGTAGGAATTTAAAGGAATTTTAGGGAACTTCTTGCATTTTTTTTGGTTGTCTCCATCTGTTGGTCAATTTCGTAACAACATTTTTGTAATTAAATTTATAGCTTTTATTAAGTGAAATTGAAATTAGAAATAGAACCTAATTTCACTTTACTTTGGCAATTTCAATTTCAATTAGAGAGTGACGCAGACATTTAATGTCGTGTAAGAAAATAAGGAACAAAAGACATATAAATTTCACTTTCACTTAGCGTTACATTGAAAATGTTCCTTTATGCTGTGGGCATAAATCAAAGCTGCACTTTCGAGATTAGTACAGTTTTTTGAAAAAAATATCGAGAAAGTAAGAATGTTGAAAATAAAAAGAGGGTCAACATTAAAAGGAATTACAATAATTGATCATGTTTATCGGCATTTAATAAGACTGGATTTTGAAAATCATTTTAAAATATAGTGACAGAATTCAATAGAAAATCATAGAAGAAGTGGAAACGATTCGACAAAAATTAGGGAAGCCCTTAACCTAAAACTTTTACTTACGCTTCTTCAAATTATGTTATTAAAATATATTAATATTTAGGATGATGCAGTTTTTGTGACTGGGGATGTATATATATATGCGATACAATGTATCCGCATCGTACATTCATATCTTATCGCAAATGTTTGGTGGTACAGTCTATATAGTAAGTGAGTACATATAATGTACAATATTAATGTAGCTAAATACACATTTTAATATTTTTATTTTACTTTTATTTCATTTTTTTTTCATATTTTTTTGATTTTTTTTTTGTATATAAATTTTCTACATTATGTGTATAATTTTTAATATGAAAAATAAAAAAAAATATATGTACGTATATACATTTTTCAAGTAAACATGAATGCCTTGACCTCAACTTTTTTTTTTCCTGTGATAAAAAAGTTTATTTTTTTTTTTTTTTCATTAGTATATATACGTTTATGTATGCATGTAATATTTTTTCGTACTTTTGTGTTATAACGTTATTCTGCTTCCACTTAACGTAAATATATACGCACACGCACACTACAAGCTCATAATAACAAACTACTCGTATATATGTACAAGAAATAGTACAAAATTACACTGTACACATATGTACACATGTACATATGTGGTGAGTATATGCTTGCTCATTATTATTATTATTATTAGCATTAAAAAACATCTAATTTCTGGAAAATTATTATTATCTACTTAAAAAAATAAAAAATAATAATTACATATATAAAATGTTATATTTTTTTTTCTCTAAAAATTCAGCTGTTAATTTGATGAATTTATTTTTTTTTCTTGTTTGTAACATTGTAATTCATTTTTATATTTACAATTATTTTTCTTTCTCATTATTTATATTTATATGTGCATGTGTACATGATACTTTGGATGGTAATGAACATTATTTTTTGTTTTGTTTTTTGTTTTGTATTTCTTATCGACATTAATGTATACATTCACATTGTATCCAATTTGAAAAAAAAAATCCAAACGAACAAGAATTCAATTTTATAAAAATATTTTGTGGGTGTAAAATGATTTTTTTAGAATTATTTTTCTCCATCAGAGAGAGAGAGAGAGAGAGAGAGAGAGATTTAATGCTTTCTTTTTTTTAATATTCAAATCAAATTACTGATAAAATATGTAGGTATTACGTGAACCCAGGAACAATAAAATTTACAATTAACCGGTTTTTGTCGTTGGGTGTACCATAAGTGAGATTTAAGTGAGATTTCATGAACCTGGCTTCATTCAATTGATGATACTATTAATGGGAACATTTCAAATTGATTCAGGGTGATTCAATTTAAAAAAAAAAAAAAAATCTGGCCAATATGGGCGCGTTACTAAAAAAAATATCAAAATCCTGTGCATTACGTCGCAATGACTATCTCTGTACAAAATTTCAAGGCAATCAGAGGAATCATCTTTTCGGAAATCCAATCTCAGATTTTTGAAAGTTATGCACAAATATTTAGTTATTTCTAATATTGAATTTGAAATTTACATTTTAAATCATATTTACATTTAGTTACGTCATGTATCGAAATTTACTTCATGATTTTTTGTACAGGAGATTCACAACCTTGGATGGGGTCTCAGTTTGTTTCAATAAAATGCCACTTCAGTTAATTCTCATTTGTGTTATCTACACTCAATAATATTATTAACAATTTGTTAACTTTTGTCAATATTTTCTTCATCCTCCCACGGTTCTTCTATCATCTAGAATCTGATTTACAAAAATACATTTTATTGCCTTCACTTCTGAATCTTGATGACATAAACTATGTATGTTCATCCAAGCCACATGCTACCTTAATACAGATTACAATATTCATGTTTGTCTCAAAACGTTTTCAATTTCTTTCTAATCTAATCAATACTCTTTATTAATTTTAACGAATGTCCAGCATTCATCCCATCAGTTTAATGTATTTTTCCGAATTTTTTTTTGTTAAATTTGTACATATCTCACACAAATACTGCATGAACGTTACTTCAGAAAGACATAGTGATAAATTACTAGATACATCTACTTAGTTGAAATTTTCATATAGTAACACATTAATAAACATCATGACAATGTTTATTACAAAATATACATATATATTATAAGTATGTATAGTTCTGCTGGATTACTTTTACTTTTAACGCCTCTAATATCAAATTTACTTCACATATTATATTATTTATCAAAATTAAATGACCTATATTCTATTTGATATTGAAACCAGATACATTTTAAATTTGAATAATCAAAAAAAAAAAAAATTTTTTTATTTGTTGTTGAGTTATTATTTTTAAGAGGCGTATCAAATATTTTTTTCATAATTTTTCGAATTTTTATTTTCAAAACTTCTCAATCATTTAAAGAAGAAATAAATAGAAACTCAATAAGTTCATAATATATGCATGATATGTATTTCTATGCACATATGTACATATTTATAACATACATTATATGTTACTTATATGTACATACATAAATATACTTGAATACATTGTATGCAAATATTCTTATCAAATATCAAATTATAGTTTCTGAAGTTTATTTAATATACAAAATTTGAAATTTTTCATTTTTCAATTATTATTTTTTTTTTATTTCTTGATTGACTTTCTCGTCACTGCTGTTGATCATGCAATATTTTGCAAAATTATTTTTACATAAGTGTACTGTATACATATGAGTATGTACGCGGCTATAAAAAATATTTTAATCGATTAAAAATTGTCTAAAACAGATGAGTGATTTTTTGCATTATCGTTCTTGTATGCACAATATTTCGTTGCGTCAATTCAAATTTATTTTTTTTAGTGAGAATTTAACATTTTCAGATTGAGAAAAACGTAGAGAAATTTATTTATATACGAGTATATCTAAATATAAAATATCGTCATCCATCATCATCATTGTATATAGCTCTATACAACCTTTGGTGGTATCTAGATTGCTTCAATATCTGCTTCCACTTGCCATAGCTTCCCATTTTACCATGTTTATTTTTTTTTTTTTTCAGATCGTTTTCTACCTTATTCAGTCAGGTCATTTTAGGTTTTTCTGATGGCTTTCTTTTCTCTTTTCTCTTTTACTATGATCACGTGTCCAACCAAACCATTTGATTCAATTTATTTGGATGCGTTAAGCGATGTTCATATAATTCTAAAATTCACCCCTACACACTGTTTTCTACTACCGCCCAGAAGATTATTTCAAAGAAATGTATTTCATGTCATTTCATTTGCCTTCGATAACGTCAAAGTTTCGTTGATCCATATAGAATACCACATTCGGAGAGTTTAGGTTTTATATTTTCGGAATTTTGTGGTTTTTGTTATTAGCCTATATCTTAGCACTTCAATGAGACCAAAATAACTTCTTTTAGCTGGTATAAATCTTCTATTGATTTAGTGTCATTTTGTAGTGTACTCAGATATACTAATTTGTTCATCACTTCAAACTTATGGTCACCAAAAGTTATATTCTGTCCAACGTTGTTGTCAAAATATTATGCTTACGTAATTTTTAACTTTTTTTTTTATTTTTTTTATTTTTTGGTTCAATTCTTTTTTTTTTCTCATTTTTTTAATTGTTGTAAGCAAACAGAAAAAAATCGATTCATCCAATTTACTTTTCCGTATTATATTTACACATATGTAACACGAATATTAGCATTTAAATATGTATTATAGAGGAGGTACATTACACACCACACATACACAGCACATAATAATATTATTTTTTCTGCATAACATAATATTATATACCGTGGCAGTTGTGTTATGTGCGTTATGAAAAAATTTAAATGTATAACACACACACACATCATGCTTTAATGAAATATGATACACAATACAATTATATTCATATGTACATAATGATACAATAAATATTAATATTGTATATGACTGTTATACAATGTTATATAGTAGAAGCTCGAGAATTTCAACTTAAATTGCAATCAGCCCTGTTTAAATTTCAGAATCCAGCCAGTCATCCCATCCCTTAGTGATGTAGTGAGGTTGAAATGACTGAAGTGGTCTGGTCTTGCAGTGTGAATGAGTCTTAAATAGCAAAATGGAAACGAAAAGACCAGCAGAGAAACTGAGGAAAAAATGGGAAGATGTAATGCGACAAGAAACGAAAAATTGGAGGAGCATAGCACAGAAGCGACAGTCATAGAGGTAACTTCTGTTGGAGGCCAAGATTCGATTTGGGTCACAGCGCCATTGATGATGATAACGAACCACATAATAGGTAGAGAAACAAATACTTGAATCAATTTGTGTCGGCAAGTAAGAGATTCGAATTTCTCCCCAAGCCAAAGAGAAACAAATTTTTTTTTTTTTTTTTTTTTTTATAAAATATACATACATATATACATACAATGTATATAGTATATATTAAGTGCACGCGGATACTGAGTCCATTATGGCACCGCCGATCAGTAATTTTTATGTCAGATATATCATCCAGTTTATTATCAGTAATCAGTTACTGGTGTACATTGCTGATGGGAAAAATTAATGATCGACTTGGGCAAGAGTAGTGCGCTGGCTGGGGTTCGAACCGGTGATCTCAAGATCACAAGACCGACACTCAACCATCGAGCTAGAGAAACAAATTAAATAACTTTGTGTAGGCAAGTAAGAGATTCAAATTTCTTCCCAAGCCAATACCAATTCAAAGCTAAATGAAAATTAGAAATAGGTAAATAAACATTAGAGGTATTCACGGTTAAAGTGTAAAAGTGTAAAAAGTATAAACATACACCCAAATCTTACACTATTTTGTGAACGGCACCATAGCAAACTTTGTATTGAAAGCAAGCAAATTAATAACATATGTCAGCTAAGCTACAATATTATAAAAATAAATTTAATCAAATTACTTTAGCATTTAATGTCAGAATGGCATACATACAATAGCAATATACACCGTATACAATGGGTTTCAGCATTGTAAATTTTTACAAGCAGTATAAGTAAAAATTACATAGAACATGTCTACAATAGGTGGTAGGATTGTATGAGTTTACACCGTTTACAATGATACAAGACCAAGCCGTGAATACCCCTATTATTCTTTGTTCTTTGAGACGGAACTTTGTAATCACTATAAATCAGGGCTCTACAATTAAAAAAAACCACCAACCCCTTAAACCAAATTATATTATATGTTGGTTCCAATAATTCTAAATCGATACTTTGAGATCAGAAAATCAGCGTTCCTCCATATTGAAAATTTAGACGGTTAGAATTACCGATCCTCTACTGTATTGTGTGTTTGTTTACTTGCAGGTATGGTATTAATATTGCACACAATATATAAAATTTAAATAAATCATGTATTAAGACACGTAAACAAAATGTTAAATACATACTGACATACATATGTGCATAGATATCGGTATATTTGTAATAATTATTCATGATTACGTAGATATTAATATCGTGACGTTAGAGAAAGTTTATTATGTAGAATTTAAATTAAATAAAATACATAACTAAGTAATATTACATGGTGGTATGAATATGGATATATGCTTATACATACATAATATTAATATGTATACGAAGATATGCGATGTATAGGTATATTGTATATGAAACGAAAAATATATAAAAAGTATAATGAACAAAGTTTTTTTTTCTTATGAGCATAAATTAAACAAGTGTAAATTATAATAATATTTTTGTTGTATATATAAGTATATATATATGTGTGTGTGTATGTGTTTATCTTTTTTACTTTTTTTTGTTTTTAAGTAAAAATATTTTTATTTTATAAATTCCTTTTTTAAAAATTATGTAATGAACTATTACAGCATCTGATGCATTTGGCTTCAGTATATTTACATAACTATACACACACACATAAAAAATAGTATGCATATACATATATAAATATGTATAGTACAACTTTTTGAACATACATATTTAGCAGTTATGGAGGCAACAATGTATAAGAAGTGTATACTACTATACTACGTAGAAATATAAATTTCCGAACAAAAGAATATTTATATAGAAAAAAAAGCTAACGAATGTAAATTTATAAATAAAATGAGAAAAACAGGAAGAGATATTTTCTTCCTAATTCTTGTTTTTTCTATTTTTTTAAGGAGTTACGAAAGGTTTTTAAAAAAATATCAACAATTTCGAGGATATTATTAATACACAAAACACAGTTGTACCTGTGTAAAGGTACATCCTCGTATTATATTGCCTTAAGATAAAACTAAAAACTAAAAAAAAAAAAAAAAAAAAAAAAAATTTTTTTGTAAAAATTAAAAAATGAAAAGTATCTTAAAATAAAACGAAACATTACTTAAACAATAAAATGCATTACTCGTATTACCTATATACAAATAGTTCAAATTTAGCTTGAAATAATTTTTAGAAATGCTTAGAATCTGCGACATACTCGTAATTAAATGTACATACATACAATAAAAATATTCTTTTATTTTAATTTTTATTTATATATTTCTTGTTTAGAATGTAGTTTTATGTATAATGCAGTATTTAAGTATGTACATACGAGTACATATGTAAGTGGTGATGTATTCGTTTATACCATATATGTATAAGTAAATGTAAATAATAATAAAAAATCTAGGCTGAACTTCCGAATTGGTGCCGCCATATTTTGAAACGATACCTTCCGATAATGATACTTTGAAATGTCCTCTTTAACGTGGTACATGTATCTATTGGCGCAAATTCATCTTAAGGACAGAAACTACCCTTAAAAATGGTTGGTTCAAAATGTCGGGTTTTATACGAAATCCGATATTTCTCCAGATCAGAATATTGGATTGGATTATTATTTAATAAACCGCATTTAAGAGAAAACTTCTTGCTCTATTTGTCACAGTTTATTTCACTTTGATTGGATTAGCGGTTCTTGAGATATAGGGACTTAAAGTCAAAATTTCGTGTCAGTCAAAACTTCAAACTTTCAATCACTTTTTCAACTTCTTTTGATGACGGTTATAACTTCAAAACTTGAAGGATGACATAAATATGCTTTATTATATCATTTGAAAGTTTTTTTTGTCCTCTTTCCAATGATATCACATTTATTTGTAGAAACTGCATAAATAAAGAAAATAAATGCACAAATATACAAAAAAAAAATGCAAAAAAATACACGTGATCTGAAGAAATAACGGATTTCGTGGAACCCGCCATTGCGGACCAAAAATTTTTTAGGGTAGTTTGCGTCCCGCCAATAGAGACATATATCACGTTAAAGAGGACATTCCAAAGTATCATTATCGGAAGGTATCGTTTCAAAATATGGTGGCACCAATTCAGAAGTTTCCCCAACATCTAAAGCCTTTGACCCAGAATTCAAAATCTTACGTACCTACTTTTTTTTTATTTTCAACTGCATAAGAAAAAAAAAAAGAAAATAAAATAAAACAAAATGCGAAATCATCATGTTCATAAATTATTATTAATTGTATATAACATTTCACTTGTTAAACCTACATATGTATATGTAAGTACATAAACGTATGGACATAATTTTAATTGTATAGTATAGTATCATGTACATTTTGTGAACAAACAAAAAAAAAAAACACAATTAAAAATGATTTATTCAAGTAAAAATTACATCATGTAAGCTAATTAGATTTCGATTAATCTGAATGTTTTATTATTATTTGTACATTATGTACTCGACTCGAATATATATATAGGAGTATGTTTTTTTATTTGTTTGTATGTAGATATTTACATCAATCCACTCTCTTCGTATATATGTATATGTGAGTATAAATAGGATGAGTTTTCGTAATCCCGAAAACATTGTTTTCTTTTATATCTCTCTATGGATTTATATTTATATGATTATAATGATATCATGTTAACTACTTCTATCCAGTGATGGGACCCTAGAAGAAAAAAAATGTAGTAGTTTGCCCCAAAAAAATGTAGTAGATTGAACTAAAATGTAGTAGATTCGGAGAATTATATGTTTATATGGTATATGGTTAAAATAATCGTTAGACTGATTCGGTTTTAAGTTTTGAGCAACATTCCTTCGCTTAATTATAATGGAGAAATTTTCATAAAAAAATTATCAATATTTTTACTGAACTTTTATTTTAATTAACAAATTTCTTGAAAAACAGTATAAAAAGAAATGCAATCTTTTATTTATAACTATCATTATGCTAAATAAAATTTAAGATAATTTCAATGTATCAAATTTATTATTATTTTTATCGACATATAAAAAAATAAACAAACAAATAACAAAATTTCTCAAAAAATTGTAAAGAAAGAAAAAGGAATAAAGTGTTTTAGGAATCAGTACTGCCACACGTCAATTTTTTTCCGTATCCAAATGGAGACTAAAATAGTATCTAGCTATTGATTAGTATAAACCATTAGCTATTGGCTTTGGCTTTATATTCTTTGGTCAGTGTCACCATCACCACACCATGCCTCATGTCTGCAGTGCAGTGAAACTGAGTACACTGTGTAACAAAAATTTTGGTTCATGTAATGTAATGTAATATTAGTTCCCAAAACTTAAATTTCAAATATGTAGTAGATTCTGAATAGTACGTAGTAGGTTTTTCGGACTACTCAGATGTAGTAGATCTACTACAATTGTAGTAAAGGTCCCATCACTGCTTCTATCTAGATACGAGTATACCGCCTTTAATGCATTTATATTCTTATTACTTTTGTATTGCTTATGTATTATGTTCAGTCATAAAATAACATAAATAAATAATAAATAAAGAAATCATCATTTCAATCATTATTATAATAGTATTTTTTGTTGTTTATTTTATTATTTATATTATTTGTTGTCTTTCTTTTTGCTTTTTTTGTTGCTGTTGCTGTTGTTTTTGTTATACAACTTAAGCATATGTACATTTTTCTGTGTATGTCATGTACTTGAATGCATATTTAATGCATTTCCGTCAAACAAGAAAATTAAAGAAAAAAAAAAATTATATATGTAGTCATTGTCCGAGATAAATGAAAATTATGTTTATATAATTATATTTTATGTGCATACATAAACATATTATGTATAATTCATATAAAATATAGTATGTAGGTACTTAGATACCCACTTAATATAGAATTCAAAATCGTATTAAGAAAATATAAAGACTCATTCCTATATTATATATTCATCCATTTATACATAAATGATAAATACATTTATCATCCTATACATATGTGTGTATTTACTTGTATGTACATAATGCAATTAAATTGAACATAAATATAATGTGGTATATTCGTGAGAAGATGTTAGCATAATTCTCGTATTCTGTAATAAAATCATAATAATAATAATAACAATATTAATATAATATTAAGCTACGTTTACACATTAGTTACACAAACATGTTTATATGGATTATTGTATGAGACAAAATAAATCAAATGAACAAAATAATGAAACAGAACTTCACGTATTTGGATATTTGCCGCACCGATGACACAAGGGTAAATGAACTTTGATTGCCCACACATTGCACACATTGCAGCATACAGTAATACGAACACAAGTCATTGATTTGAACTGACAGGGAAAAAGAAATGTGGAAAGACCAAAAAACACTTGGAAGAAGAACAGCAGAAAAAATTTGCCACAAATTAAATATACATACGGTGATTCAAAATAGAGAGAACACCGGCTATACGAGAGTAATTTATTCAAAAAATTCCCGGAAAAATGAAATAATACACTACATAGTTGTTGATTTTTATGGATTTATTTTTCTACATATAAACCACCAAGTTTCATCACCAGTCCACTATACGGTACGAAAAGTCTTCAGGATTTGAATCGTTATTTATTCAAAAACTCAGTGAAATGTCGGCACATCTTTCAATGTGTTCTTCGCGCAGTGCTTTACACTAGGTTTTAATAATACCTAATTTTTCCAGAGGCAATGTGAAAGCTCTATTCTCCTTGAATTAGTGGAAAAAGTTGAATACACAATATAATAAATTATTAATCCGTAAATCTGCTCTTATAGCTCCCTAATTGTGAATGCTTTTCTGATATAGAGAAGTGTTTATTAATTGATTTTGTCAAGAATTTTTGGTTAGCTAAATTCTTAATGTGTAAATACGGCTTTATGTAAGTACGCACTTCACATAATGCATATTTTCTATTTTATATAAAATAGTTAAAATTTAATACAACTATATACATATGAACAAATGCATTAGAATATACAAGATGAAAAACATCATAGACTTCAAAGACTCTATACATAAATGTACATATTTCTTGTATTTTAACAAAATATACATATTACATATGTTATATATGAACGTATCATGTTATGTATACATACATATATCATTAATAATAAAAAAGAAGCCCCATTTATTACATATATACATATATATATTTATATACACATATTTAAATATCTTTCTAAGTAGGTACATATATCTTTAATATTTGTATACGTTTTATATAACATTTGTATATAAAAAAATTCCAAAAAACCAGTTTTCATATAAAATTTAAAATCATTGATATTTTTAAAATATAAAAAAAAACTATACATACATATACTTACATACATAAAAGAAAAATAAACGGCTGAATCATAGCTACATAAGTATAAAACTTACTGACTCCATCATATAATACATGATAATACCAATATATAAATACATAAATGTATAAGAAAAGAGCCATATAGCCAGGCCAGAGCCACCCAAAGTTCAGGTTCACACCACACTATGTACATAAATGTATACGACGACGCGTCTACATACACTATGTGCATAAATGTATACGACGACGCGTCTACATACCTAACCTAACATAGTATGTGAGTATATATTATGTACATACTTATGTATGTAGATTTGTAGCCAATGTATGTATTTATTTACTTGGATTCAGAGTCAGACTGATTCATTTTTCTAGATTTGTTTTATTTTTATATACTCGTATATATTTTTTTATTTTTTTAATTTTAATTTTAATTTTATTGCACGACCACTCGGCATTTGGACTCGCATCAAATACTCCCTTTATATGTGATGATGATGATGATGATGATGATGATGATGCATGCATAGTAAATTTCTATTTCAACCAAACAATAGTCTGGTTATGGTGTATAGTTATTATATTATAGTTTCAGTTTCAGTTTTATTTTTTATTTTTATTTATTTTTTTAATCTTTTTATCTTTTATTTTATTTTATTTTATTTTTTTTTTTCAAAATGGTCAGTCAGTCAGTTGACAACTAATTCATTTGAATATAATGAAACTATAAAATGTATACGTATCTACATATTTAAATTTTATTATAAACATAATTCTAGTATTACTCGTATTTTTATCTCATTATTATACTTGCATGAACTATGGAACATGGGTGAATATATGTACATTTATATTCGGTTGTTTTGTGTTATTTATCTATTTGTATATACAATAACTATTACTCTATGTATGTAGATATATTTATTATATTACATATACCTACATTATGTAGATTCTAAATTTGTATGATAAATAATTTTTTATCTGTACTCTATACACATATGTATATGTACACATACATTCATAAATACATAATTACATATTACAGAATAAAAACTAATTAATCCAGAAAACTAGTTTTAATTTAGCATAAATTTAGCAAGAATAAAAATTTTTTTTTAAACTCCATTACTCGTACTATATCGTACAAAAATATTCAACAATTCATTATTTATTAAAAATGTGTAAAGCTGAAGGCCCAATGTAGAAGGAAAACTTTTCACACTTTTCACAACTTACAAACTTTTCATTCGTTGTTGCATAGACTTGCTTTTGTATGATCCCCAATCGTTACGCGTTACAGAAACTTCATCAGAAATATCATCAGAAACATATTTCTTTTTCTTACTTTCATGCTTTGCCGCCTGAAAAATTAGAAGTTAAGCAAAACTCTAAATAGACGTGACGGGACGAAAGAAATTTAAACGAACGTAAATACTCGTTTCGTCAGTTTAACAATTTGCCCAAAATAGAAACGATTCGAAACGAGTAAAATTGAGTAGAAACGATAAAATGTACGACCGCTACGGCACTATTCGTTTCGTCTCGTTTCGTCTATTTGACATTTAAACTTATCGAAATTGAACGAACGTAAGAATACGTCCATTTAGGATAGTTCTACGTACCACAATACTATCGTATGTATCGTTTCGTTTCGTTTCGTTTCATTACGTCTATTTAGGTTATATCTTTAACAACCAACTTCTATTCGTTGTCAACTTCATACGCTTTTCATGCGTTATCATTGGAACTTATTACAAATATTTTAACGTTGTTCAACTTTCATGCTTCTCATACACATCAACGGATGAAAAGTGTGAAAAGTGTAAAAAGTCTGAGAAGCGCACACTGAGCCTTCAGCTTAACGCGACGAATATGTAATTATTCTTTAGATGTATACAAATATTATTTTATATTATTTATAGGTACCTACAGTAGACATGTTTGTATTTTTGTATTCTTCTTATATATGAATGCCAGTAAAATTAAATTTATTAACAAAAAATTATATTTATTTATGCACATTATACATATTATCTGTCTACGCAATTTGTTTTTTATTTTTATTATTTTTCATATTATTTATTTATTTTAAATTTCTTTTCAACAAAAAATTTGAAATATGAATTTGAATTGTTGCCAATTAAAAAAAAAAATAAAAATAAAATAAAAACAAATCTAAATCTATGACCTAGTAAAAAATTGAGAAAAATAAAATACATTACATTACACATTACTGTATGTACGTATACAAATGAATTGTTTATTTATGGCATTTTTATAATGGTAAATAATATGGTACAAAATGTACACAATGCAAGCATGTACATTCATGCACATAAATATACAATTTCAAATATGTAATATATGATGCTCATACGTACAAATATAATGCAAAAGTATTAAAAAAATTTATAAACATACTACCTACAAGTTGGTATACGAGTATTTATGTAGATATCTGACATATTTTTTTGGATTTTTCATATAATTATTTACAATATTGAATATATACTGTACTCGTGTTACTTTATGATATATTTTTAAGCTGGGTGATTCGTAATAAAATGTTCCAACATATACCAATTGATTCCTTGAAGTGTTGTGATCAGCTTTTACGATTAGGCATTTTTCCGAAAAATCCCTCCTTCACCCATTCTTAAGGGTTGACATTTTTTCGTCTGTACAGGGAGGTGAGCTTATATAAAACATTATAACTTCTGTTCAAAACAAGGTAGCGAGGATAAATAAAATTTCGGTATAAAGTATGCTTAATGAGCTTTCCAAAATTATCTGACATGTCCTGATCCGTTGCCAAATGTGGCAGATATGAACATTCAAACTTATAAAACGAATCACCGTGTATATATACACTAAGTCAAATATTCGAAATGAATTTTCACAATTTTTTAAATATAAAACAATTGAAAAAACATACACACAAACATAATGTTGGTAGGCAAGTAGTAAAATAAGTAGGCAATAAGGAATACAATTTAAAATGGAAAATAATAAACTGAAAATTATATTCACAATAAATTATTTTAAATGGAATGGAAGTAAATAATAATTAATTAGCATTTTACAGGTAACATTAGTCCCCCATCATAGGCGCCTTCTTGAGTGATGGATACAGGAATGCCTTCCAGATATGAGTGTTACTATAGGAAAATGAAATACCCCAGGGCAAACCAAAATCCAAAAAATAACTCACAATGACCGGCTCTCCAATGGATGTCTGTTCCCCATGTTAAGGCCGGTCCAATCACCTATCAAGAAGTCGAGGATTTTTTATATTATATCGAAATAATGTCATGATACTCTCAACAAATAAGCCTCAGAATCGAATTTGAAATTTTGGAAATGGACCCGACTGGGGTTACAAATTACAAGTATCTGGCTCTGGACAAATTAATTTAATTATGTACTAATTCAGTAAAATAATCTGCAAAACAGAGCATACACATGGAATATATAATTTTATTGAAAATTATTCTGTGGTAGAGGTTAATTTAATTTAATTTTTATTTTTCGTTCAAGCAAGTATCAAAAAATACTGAAAAAAAAAGAACGTTCGATATCATAGTGCTGCACATTAAAAGAAACATTTTTTTTTTGTTTGACATTTTATAATTTATTGCTCATTAAATTGAAAAATACTCTAGTCTAATTCATGGACGTGATTTAGAAACCAAAAATTAGAAAAATTAGAATTCAATTTGATAAATGCATAGTCTGTTTAGCTAAGCTAGTAATCGAAAATCTAAAATCTATTCAATTGAAAAGAAGAGGAAATAATTTTTTTTTCTTTTAAAATAATTGTTTTAAATTGAATTTAATTGAAAAATATTTGTACATATGTGCATGTAAGTATATGTATTTTATAAAAATATATGTACAAAAACTTATATATACCATTATTGTAATTAAATTAATTCTGTAAAATTTACTAACTATACTAATATGAAATGTTCTATGTATATATATATCTTTCTGATGTTCCAGTTTAAAGAATAATAATCCACTATAAACAACTATACAAGTAAAAATACAGTATAATACGCATATATACACCACAATCACATCATATATATTATGTAAAAGCATATTTTTTTTAATTTTATTTCTTTTCAAATTCAAATAAATATCCTAATTTTCTATTTTTTAATTTTTCAAAAAAAAAAATACCCCTAAAACCAATAAAATAATTAATTTTCATTTATTTTATTCTTCACATATTTTACATTCTCGTATTCTCGGACATGTAATGCACATATTTATAATAATATAATCTCATATGTATAAACATTATTATTATCGTGAATTGAATATTTAAATAAATAGAATACATATATGGTAGCTATTTTATATATTTATTTACATGAATATAAAATATGGATTTACGAGTACTTAGTTTTCTTGTTCAAAATTTTAATTTACTATTCAATATATTTTTTTTTTCAATTTTATAAAATTCTTTTTGTACAAGTACATACATACATAAGTTAAACATCCACAGTATGTACGTATGTATAGGGTGATCAAATCAATACTGTATAAATTTTTAAAAATATCTGCATCCCATGTGTTTTTTTTTTTCATATTCCCCCAAAAATTGACATTCAAATCCAGTACTGTTTGACAAAATTACCATGGATAGAACTTAGCCAAATGACAATTTGTTACTTAAATTTCCAGATTGAGATTTGGATTTTTATTGAGATTGGGAGCAGCTACAAATTTAATTCATATATTTCCTGTTAAAAATCATTTTCATTTTGTGAGTTTGCCATCAAGATCATTCCAATAACTCGATAGTATTTTTTTTAATATTTGGGGATTTAATCGAATAAAGCTTCTTTTACAAATCAGCGTACATAGATTTAGTAGAGTAGAGTGGACTTTTGAGTTGCATTTACATATATTCTGAGTAGAGTAGCGTATCTTATTATATAGGAAACACTGCAATTTGTAATTGGTACACAAGCTTTCAAAACTTTAAATACTTATAATTTTCTCATCATCAGCATCAGATTAGAAATATGTACAACCTAATCTCACTCTGACTCTGATCAAATCCACGCTGGCCGGAAAAGGGATAGCAATATAGAATTTCTTCTATGCAAATGAAGAAGGTATGAAAAATCCACTCTGGCATGAAATCAATGTTGGGATGTAAATTTAACTTAAACCTCAAACACTGTCAATGAACTTAAAACACAAACATTATTCGTGTTTTTGATTTTATTTTTATTTATTTATTAGAAGAATGAAGGACAGTAAACTGCCTCCCTCCTACCTACACATCGAGAGTGTGAAAAAAAATTATGTATCAAAAATTATTGTTCCAGAATAAAATTTTTAAAAAAAACAAATCCAAAATGTGGTCGGTCATTCACATGAAATGATTTTCAAATAAAAATATCATTCATCAATATGTACCTAAAATAAATAAAAAATTGTGTTCAAATATCTTACATCCTTTTGATTTTATTTCAAATTAAAAATATAAGTATTTTAATAATTTCTCTGATTTGATCACCCTGTGTATCGGTAAATGTAAACAAATGCTATGTAACTACATAAATTAAATTTTTTAGCTGTAAATCTATCTAAAATTGCATATAAATAATGTATTGGTATACACTTTTTAGATAAATATATATGTAAGTAGTAATAAGTAACCGCATATTATGTAACTGCATACAACCACATACAACATATTTTCTTCTTGTTCCTATTCTAAAATAATAACATAAAAATTAAATATTAAAATTTTAATAAAGAAATGCAAGTGGTAAAATGAATACAAATAAATCATTAATATGTAGTTAAAATAAATTCGTAATTTTTATTCGAGTATATTTAAAACGTTAGGGTATGTAGACTACTTAACTATGTTTATACGTAAAGTATACATAATGTACATATAAGTAATACTGGTAGTACTCACATACATACAAATGTATATGTACTGTAAAAATGTAGAGTAATGTATGGAATAAAAGTCAACTACTAATTAGAATTTTATTTTGTAATTTTGTTATTATAGAGGTATACATTATTATGGGTATATAGGTATCTTGTATGATATACTCGTACATGATGTATCCACATACATATATGTATATAGTTTTTTATACTGAATATAAACATAATACACGTACATAATATGTCGTATAACCATAAAAAAATTATTTATTTTTAATGAACACAGAGAGAAAAAAATAATTTATTAACTAGTCTAATATTGTAGACACACAGAGGTTGAAATTAAGTATTTTGCTAATTTCAGCTTCGAAATCCTAAAAAAACGACGGATTTGAGCCGAAATCTAGTCAGCGAAATTACATAAAAAATACGTAATTATGTATCGTTCGAAATCTACTCATGTTTCGCTTTTTACGTAGAACAGAGACATCTATCAACAAATTGTAAACCAAAAAAAAATTTTTTTTTAAATTGTCATTAAGAAATAATTGAATATAATTTATTGACAGTTAAATTTGATAGAAGAAGTAGACTATGTTCAGGTAAATTAAATTAAAATTAAATAAATTAAATAAATTATACAAACTGTCAAAATCGTTGTGTGTCACCTTCTTAATTTCAAATCGAAATTAAAATGAAATCTACTCAAATGTCAACATCTGTGTGTCGAAGACATAATTATCGCTCGAAATCTACTCATGTTTCGCTCTTTACGTAGAACAGAGACATCTCTACTAACAAACTGTAAACCAAAAAAAATGTTTTTTTTTTTAAATTGTCATTAAGAAATAATTGAATATAATTGACAGTTAAATTTAATAAAAGAAGTAGACTATGTTCAGATAAATTAAATTAAAATTAGATAAATTAATTAAATTCGACAAACTGTCAAAATCGCTATGTGTCACCTTCGTAATTTCAACTCGAAATTAAAATGAAATCTACTCAATTTCAACCTCTGTGTGTCGAAGACATAACTCTAAAATATGTAATATATTTATTATAGTTTAAGCATACGTATACACATTACATATTCATATACACGAATAATATTATGTAATTAGTTACACATGTAATATACACATATACTCGTATTGAATGTATAGCGAAGTTCATTTACCTATTTCGGTAAATTTTATGTTTAGTGTATAGTACACATAAAATTTGTTTTACACATATGTTACATATAAAATAAATAAGTTTATGAAATGATTAAAAATTTAAATCTATTATCAAACCATATGTTAAATTTAAGTATTTATATATGTACATATGTTTGTCTATATAATAGGTTCACGTATGTATACATACTTCCATAAAAATGTAATATACCTATTACCTACAGTAAAATATTTTGTATCCAAATTCAATCTAACAAAACTATAGCTATTTACCAAACTACTCGGATAATCTAAAAAGTTTTGGTATAAATTTATATATGTAGCTCTAAATAATATTCGTTCATAAATACACAAATGTATCTGTACAAGTATAGTTGTATATATGAGTATGGAGCATTTATATACAATACTGTGTACATTAATTTAATAAAGTTTTATTCAACTGAAAAATGTAGTTATAGTTTATTTTATTTAATTAAAATACTCGTAATAGGTACCATTATCATAAGCTAAACTGTATACGTTGAAATGTACTTACATTTTTAATACATAGAATGTATACAAAACTTTTGGTCTAGTAATGATACATATTTATATACTTATTTATGAAAATTGTAATGGTACATAAACCTCTATTATAGAGTTTAGTTTGGTTTTGAAAAAAACATAATATATGTACATAAAAACAAAACATCAACATATAGGTATACAGTTTAAAATTATCTTGAAATAGTTTATTTTTATTAAACTAAACATTATATTATATATAGATAGATAGGTACATTGTTTAATCAAAAATTGTATCCTTTTTAAAGTATACATATAATAACAAAAGAAAATTTACAATAATTAATTTAATGAATTTTTCTTACTTATTTTAGTGGTTATAATAAAAAACTTTAACAATTTGCATCTTTTTAGAACAAAAAAAAATGAAAATATACCTAGAAAAATAATATAAACTTATACTGCATTCAAAAATAATGATCCATCCAATGCATTTTATATTCACTGTCATATACTCGTATATATACATACATTGTATGTAGAAGTGGTAGAAGGTAGAATAGATATAAATGTAGTTGTATGTAACAGAAAAGAAACAACACATGTGGCTGAGTATCCATCCATACATCATTATACTATCTATTTTTTATTCATTTATTTAATGTATAAACGCGTATAGTTCACTTATCTGTCTGTACTGTACTGCACTACACTGTATGTATATAGATGGTAATTGCATAAAAGTTCTGGTACTGTTTCTGGTTCATATATTAAGTTAAGAAAAAAGTATAGATCCTTATTGTCTTCATTAGATATCTTTAAAAGCACAGAGCATCTTGTAGGCAATCAGATTTTCCAAGATTAACAAAAGTTTTGAAAATTAGTGAAATTTCGGGAAAATTCGATATACATATGTATGTACTTTACAAATTCTACTTTAATTCAGGCAAAAATGCCGTGACTTCCAAAATGCATCTGAAACAGTTTAGATACAAAATCATATATTCCGAAATGTCAAAGTATTAATATTTGATGATGTCACATGTTCCAAATCATTTGACAAATGTATTTAAAACGCATCAAATGAGCAGAGTATACAAAATTGCTGCTTTCATTATATAATGTATGTACGAGTATATTTATGCATTATAATTTTGTATTATGACAGTTGCAATAAGTACTGTATCACACAAACACAATCTGTTTTTCTACATTTTGGAAGTCAACCATGCTTGTGAACTTGAAGATAAATGAAAGCTTCAAAATAAATCCGAAAACACTCGAATACTGAATGAAAACTATCCGATGTCATTTTAAATGCAGATTGCAAATTTTGAATAAAAACGCAACCTTAATGTAAAACTCAGTCCGTTTTCGGTAATTTAGATCTTTTCTGACTCTTCAGTCAGATCTGACTTCTTTAACACTGATTAAAAGTCATTTATGTGAATTTAGTTTAAAAAAAGTTCTGTCTATTTAGAAAGTAAAATAACATCAAAGTCAACTATTCAATAAAAAAACCTAATTTATCTAACTTAGTGCTAACATATAAATGTATCTGAATTTTCAAGCAAACTTACCTTTCAGATCTAGTTTACCGAACACACTGAAATTTAATATCTAACTCAGATATCTGAATTACCGAAAACGGCCTCAATTCCAAAAAGCCATGTGAACATTTTTTGTCACCGTTTTTTCGCATAAAAATCCCAAAATTCCAATGAAAATGGAATTATTGTTTTATCGCAAAAACATGGCCGAAAGTCGTACTCATATATACATCAATAGATGAAGAAGAATATTGTTTCAACATATAAAATAAACTATACGTATTGTTTTCTATTGAAGACCCTATACTTTTTCTCCAAACTTAAACGAGTAGTTACAAATGGTTTACTGAATCCTCTAGAGACTCTAGTCGGAGATTGCTTTAAAAATATGTACAATCTGTACTTAAATGTACGTACATATACGTACGTATAAACACAGAATTTTTAAACATTTTTATGTTATTGTTGTTGTTGATATTATTATGTATATTCAGATATCTACTATACTATTTATTAATTCTATTGTTGTTTCTGATGTTTTTGTTTATATACATATATACTTACTACATATACACAAAGTACATAACATTATAATGTACATTGAACATACTGTTATACAAATGCTATACGTGGTGTATGCATAGTATGTATGTTAAATGTATCTATATCTGTGTACATTTTTTTATTTAAATTCATGCATATTGCCTGATATTTTACCATCAATTTATATGAAAAAAAAAAAAAAAAAAATACATATATATGTACTTACTTACATACAAAGTACAGAAAAAAAAAAAATAAATAAATAAATAAGTAGTGAAATCATGCTATTTAAAAAAAAAAAACCAAAATGCAATAAAATAAAAAGTTAACGCCCTAGCAGATACATAGGATAATTTTTTTTTAGTTTTTGTTATTTTTTTAACATTATTATGTATTTTTTATTTAAATATTATCATATTAAAAAAACATTGTTGTATGATGGTAGATAAATATCCATGAATAATATGACTTTTGCTTAAGGGGGCGGTTTATAATACCGCACAATATGTATATACCATCAAGTATAGTATGTGTGAAAAAAATAAATAAATTAAAACAGAAGAAAATTTTGTAAAAATTAAAAAAAATTATAATGAATTTTGTGCTAACCACGATGATAATATGGTTCATAAAAATCAAACAAAATAAAAAAAAACATTTTTTTCATCAAAATATTTCATATATAATTCATGCAAAATTTTTTGATAAACATACAAGTTACGTATGTGTAAACATTGTAACTTGTATATAGGTACACTTACAACCTAAAGTTGTTACCAGTTACTAATTAAAAGAAAAATTATTTTTAATAATGTCACACACATGAATAAAATAAAATTGTTATAAAAATAGCTAAGCATAGGCATATATATAGGTTTCATTTTCATGTAATGATATCTTGTGTTATCGCCTAGTTCCTAGTATGTATCTAGTATGTACATTATATACATATTTACATACGACGAGTATTATATTCGTATACAGAGTGTCCGGTTTCGGGTGGTCATCCGGCACACAGTAGACAGGTCTCGCCGAGACAAACAAAAAATCGTTGTAGAGGGAGGGGGGTAATCTCAACCGTTTAGCCGCTAGAGGGCGATGAAGATTTTTCGCACTCAATCTACGAAACACTATTAATTTCAAATTACAAAAACAGAAAGCCTAAGACACCTGCTTTATTTTTGCCCTTTACAGTAAAGGTCGATCTCTCTCCTAGTTTTTTCCATGTTCTATCTTTTTAGTGTTTGAATTGTGTAAAATCATATAAAATCATGTAAAACTCATATCAAAGAAACGTATTTTATTAAAAAATGGCTTTTCAAATATTGTTTATTATGCGCTGGTATTGAATTGGTAAGAGATAGATCTTTACTGTACAATACTAAAATGAAGCGGACATTCTGGGCTATCTGCTAATTTAAGTAAAAATTAATATAGAGGGCGCTTTACTTCCACAGCCTGTATTATCTCTGAAAAAAATGGCAAAAAATCATTAAATTGTCTTTGAAACACAATAACTCTTGAAACAAGGAACGCAGAGGGAACCCGAAACCGGACACCCTGTATATACGTACATATAAACATAAGAAAAATCAATAAAATTTATTTTTACTTCTCAAATGCCTATAGTTATAGACGTTCTTGACAATGTACATGCATACATATATACGAGTATATACGTTCATATTCTGTATACATACATCATATACAAGAAAAGTACATAAAGTACTACATATTATACTACAATATGTATATATACGTCCTTATATTAGATTTTGTAATTTTTTCTTTAATGCAAAATAATAATATGAAAAAGAAAATTTTTCAAGGTATTCACATGTTCTGCTTGATGTCTTAGTATTTTATTATTACATAATTTGTATGTACATATATGTATACATACATACATATTTCAAAAAATATTGAGAATTTGTTTTTTCATCTGCATATATGTATGTACATATAACTAATTATAAATAATAAAATAAAAATAAAATAATTACAGAGTATCACTAATGTAAAATTTGTACCTATTCTCTATAATCTTGTCTTATTAGGTACATATGTATAGGTACATGAAAATGTAATTTTCAAAATTAGAAAAATTTCAAAATTAATGAAAATATATGTACCTACTTTATAAATTTTGATATTTGTATGCATATATTAGGCAACGTTATGTAACAAAACATAAAAGTTACTGGTTATTATTTAAAGTAAAATTTTCAAAAATCCGGTATTTTATAACAATTAATATTTTTAATATGAAAAAGTAATGAACCAAACTACTAATGAGTAATGGTACAAGCTATACATGACATTATTTGTGTAAGGCCCTAGACAGATATGTAGTATAAACGTGGTATCGATATACCATGGTGTTGGCTATACTACATGCCTGTCACCCTATACTAGCTTTATACCAGGAAAACAAGCTGGTATAAACGTGTGGTATTGAAACCAGCATGATTTGTCTAGTATAAAGCTAGTATTCAAAAAATTTTACTAAACATAGCGCCATTTTTTATTGCTGTGGCAAATAGAGAAATTACTTTTTACAGTATTCGTGTTTGAATTTTGTTTAATAACCACATTCTTCGGTGAAAATCTCATCTCATTTTTGCATTTAAAGCCAAAAATACTAACTTTTTAGTTTTTCTTTTTAATTCTATTATTTTCTCTACACTTTGTTGAATTAGAATTTCAATATTCGCATTCATTTTTTTTTATTATAATAATAATTATATTCACCTAAAGTCAAATTAAAATGCAAATATAAATTTTCTATACAACAGCACAACAAAAATTCACAAGTGTCAAATGATACTAGGTTTATACTAGATTACATGTCTGTCACCATGCTAGCATTGTTCATGCCATGGTATTCGTACCATGGTATCGATACTAGATGTCTGTCAATGGCCTAAGAGTAATAAAATTGAAGTTAACTAATATTTGGAATAAAGTAGGTATTTTTCTTTTGCAAATATCTTTTCAAAATTATTGTTTTCAAAAGATTTAAGGCGTAGTCACGATAAGCCCGTTCCGTAATTAAAGAAAAAAGTTTGATATTTGAAATTTCTATGTTATTTATATGGATTGACGGAAAAACTGTTACGATTGACAGAATGGAACGGTGCGAAACGTTGAAGTTGAACAAATTTTAACTTTTTACGGATAACATAACCTGTTTCCATATAAATTTTCAATATTAGCTTTCAACTTTACTATATACCGTTTCGTTTGATTATAATAGCTGTATGTTTTGAAACATGTCGGAACGGAAGGCGAAAGGACGGAACGGGCTTATCGTAACAACGCCTTTAGTTTTAGAATCGTATGCACAATGCAAAGTAGATTACCGTACCGTACATTAATATATTTGGTATAAACTTCAATGGTTCAATATAACTTTCGATATTACAAGCGTGAAATTAGAAATAGAACCATAATATAATATCCAGAATAGAACCAGAATAGTAGAATATCAATCTCAATCTGGTGAAATTTACACTGGAAAAAGGATAGCCCTATAGAATTTCTTGAGTGAATATGAATGAGATATGATAAATCTATTTTGGTATGAAATGTGCCTTGCCCATAAATGACCCTTATGGCAATAAATTTCGTTTAACATTTACTTAAGTAGTCATTCGTTTGTTATTGTATACCTTTTGAAATATATCTTTTGTGTAAAATATGCTTTTTTCGATTAATATCGGAGTGGAGCTCTGCAGTTGAATTTCAATAACACTATGTGCTGTCTGTGACAATTATAAGTCAACATTTTGCTTTTTTTCTAAATAATTATCTGTTTGTATGAAGATTCAATTCAACAAAGATCAAATTTTGAAGAAATATTCTACAAAATTATTCAAAAATCTTCAAAATTACTATTATATAATCATAATACTCCAATTAATATAAAATTGATTTCCTTTTAGAATCAAAATAGGATATTAATTTAAATACAAACATACTTTGATTTGTAAACAAGAATAACATATTTTACATTTATTTATTTTATTTTATTTGTTAAACTTTTGAACAAAATATATGTATAATACATGTACGTCAAAAACAGATACTACGTATAAAATATACAGTATTATATATGATCATACATTATATCTATACAAAATTTTCTATATTTTAATCAAAAAAATACAAATGCAAACATATAAAATACAAAACTTATATATGTTAATATATAACTACAGTGCATGTCTGCTTTGAAAATTCATTTTAAATTTCATTTTCAATACCAAAAGATAAAACAAATATGTATCTAATATAAGCACTGTATTTACACATATTACATATTTAATCAAAAAACCATATTATACGCATGTAGTAAATATATTAATTTGAATTCAATTGATTCAAAATGTATTTAATAAAGAAAAATAAAAATAACTATATTTTTTAATTAATTCTCTCTCTTTCTATCTCTAAATTAACTTTATTTTATAGAGTTGATGCTTTATATGCTGCCTAATTAAGAATACGCTTAAAATATTTTCATACATATTAATTATATTACGAGATAACTAACTACGAATACATATTTGTAACATACACAAATAATACTTTAAGTAGCATACAGACTTTCAACTTGGTTGTCAACCTGGGTTGACGATCAAAACACACAGACGCTAAACCATGCTGACAACTTGAACATAAACATCATTTTTTTAAATGATTTCATGCCGAAAGGTCATTACACTATTGACACATTACAGCTCATTATGAGGTGAAAGCTCATTATGAGATGCAGTTTTATGAAGTGGTGACACATTATAATAAGCTCATTATTTTTGACAATTTATCAATTTTTCAATAGTTTCTAGTGAGTTTTCAAATTATTTATTCGCAATTAAAAACAAAGAACTCCGGCTAATATTTACTTGTAACCTCAAAAAATACGTCTGTAATATAAAAAAATTGAAATTGACAACAAATTGTATTGGAAATTTGAAAAATTTGCAATAAATCTTTATTTACCTATGGCTCGTAAGTAGGCGTTTTCACGTAATTACGACATAATGGGTGCGCGTTCAGTTCCACGCAGCGATGTAAAATTTTCCATCGCTGTAATAATTTCTCTTACTGAACGGCTTCGCTGCATAATCGCTACTTTGCAGCGATGTAAATATTTTGCAGCTGAAAAAAAGGTCGCTTTAAAAGTCATCGTAAACAAATTTTGACATATAAAAAAATATATACATATATTATATTTGTTTTATATTTTGACATAACAACAGACAAAGCCAACTATCAACTGTTTGCAGCGGGTTTTTCCGCTGTAAACAGTTCAGTAAATTGTATACAGCGATTATCAAAACATCGCTGCATTTTCATCGCTGACTTGCATCGCTGCATTGAACTGAACGCACCCAATGAGACGATTTTTACATCATTATGAACAGCTCATAATGATTTAATTTTACTTCATTAAGAGGACTTAATGAGCATTCAGCTCATAATGAGCTGTAATGTGTCAATAGTATTATAGCATATTGTTTTTTGTTCAGAGTTTTTGTTTTTCTGTTTAACATATGCAGATAAATTTTTACCATATTTAATTATTTTTCTCTTGGAAAAATTCCCTCCAAATTTCATTATTTTGTATAATAAAAACACTGTATTATTATATTATTATTAAATATTCAATCTGAAATTCTATAAAAAATTTACACTTTATTTCAATGATGTTATCGATACGAAATTTAAAATCGAAATGAGGTTTTTTAACAAGTTGTCAACACAGGTATAGACGCACAACTTGGTTGTCAACCAAGCAAAAATCAAAAAATTTTGATTTTTCTTCAACCGTTGATCAACCTAAAATTTCAACCAACAACAGACGCCTCAACACGTTGACAACATGCTATGTTGACAACCTGGTTGACAACCAAGTTGAAAGTCTGTATGCTGCTTAACACACATTATATTATATTTCATCGATTTCAAAAATTTCTAATAAACAATAAACCTGTATGAAGGAAGTATGAATAGTATAAATAAATAAATAATACACGAATACGAGAAGAGTAAATTAATTTGTTCCAGAATTTGAAAATCTGTAAATAATTTTTGACGTACCGCACCACATAAAACATAAATAAATACAGATATAAATACCTATAATAATGTATGTGTAAATATTCTATATAATATGCTATAAAATGAATATATGTGTACACAAAGATGTATAATTTTGAGTATAAATAATTTTATGGTATTATATATGCTCGTAGTATTTAATGAATTACAATATATTATTATATCTATTATGTACTTGTATGCATGTACTACGTAAAGTACCTTTATATTAGAATGTTGGTGCTTCAACAGAGAAATAATAATGAAATCTGTTCTAATTTTAGATTACGTGTATATAAAACTTACAAATATATAAATATTCATTTTGTATTTAATGTAGATACGAGTACGAGCACTGAGCACAATGTTTTGTATAAATATGTATATGGGATTGTACATACGAGTATAAATATTCATGTTAGTAGGTATATACAGAAATTTTCAGATTACCTTTATTGCTTTTATCATCATATATAAATATAGGTATTAGAATGTACAGATAGAAATTAATGCTGTTAACATACTCAGTTATTATGTAGAAAGGAATTAGTATAAATATACGAATATTATGTATGGACGTACACTAAAGAATATAGAGATAAATAAGTACTGATACTTATATACTTAAATAATATAATAAATGTACTTAAAACAAAAGATGATTTCAACAGAAATTTTCTATCAAAAAAAATATATATATGTATAAAGATATGTAGGTACCTAGACTCATAACCATTATACATTTATATGTTAATCAATTTTCAATACATTATTATGTAGTTATAATTAATTAATTTATATGTATGTATAGTATATCCTCATACATATGGCTATAAATGCATTTCAAAAACACCTACTATGCATATACAGTAGTGGGAATATTTATTGACACCCACTTACTGGTATAAAAATTTGTAAAATTTCAGAACAAACGAAAAAAAATTGAATTCTTACTAAAAAATCAATCATTTATAATGCCGCTTTTACATTCAATACAGTGACTTCAACTTGGACTTCGACTTTCGACTTCACAGTATGCTTAATGATGGGACCTTTACTACAATTGTAGTAGATCTACTACATCTGAGTAGTCCGAAAAACCTACTACGTACTATTCAGAATCTACTACATATTTGAAATTTAAGTTTTGGGAACTAATATTACATTACATTACATGAACCAAAATTTTTGTAACACAGTGTACTCACTTTCACTGCACTGCAGACATGAGGCATGGTGTGGTGATGGTGACACTGACCAAAGAATATAAAGCCAAAGCCAATAGCCAATGGTTTATACTAATCAATAGCTAGATACTATTTTAGTCTCCATTTGTATACGGAAAAAAATTGACGAGTGGCAGTACTGATTCCTAAAACACTTTATGCCTTTTTCTTTCTTTACAATTTTTTGAGAAATTTGGTTATTTGTTTGTTTATTTTTTTATATGTCGATAAAAATAATAATAAATTTGATACATTGAAATTATCTTAAATTTTATTTAGCATAATGATAGTTATAAATAAAACATTGCATTTCTTTTTATACTGTTTTTCAAGAAATTTGTTAATTAAAATAAAAGTTCAGTAAAAATATTGATAATTTTTTTATGAAAATTTCTCCATTATAATTAAGCGAAGGAATGTTGCTCAAAACTTAAAACCGAATCAGTCTAACGATTATTTTAACCATATACCATATAAACATATAATTCTCCGAATCTACTACATTTTGGTTCAATCTACTACATTTTTTTGGGGCAAACTACTACATTTTTTTCCTTCTAGGGTCCCATCACTGTGCTTAATTTAATACTAGAGACAGACCTAAAATTAATCTAAATAAACTTATGTGGGTTATCTCTAATTCAGATTTATAAAGTTGAACGTGACAGATTGCAAATATAGATCATCCCTAGTGCAATCAACTGATTTATTGAATTTATTCATAACCACACAGTGTTATTTGCTATTTATAAATATCGAAATATTTTAATTATTTTAACTTTTTTATTTTTAGAAACGTTTAATTTGTAAAATCACTCATTTCACACAATTTTCATAAGTCGCTAAAAAAAAAATCAGAACCATGAAAACTGAAATGTCAATTTTTATGTCTTCTTATTCCTACTGCAAATCCAGTTTATGTGGGTTATCCAGTTTTCAGAACTGGATTAGGATAATCTAGTTATACAACTGGATCATCTAATTATTGTGATGACAGACATCCACTTTTATCCAGATTAACGACTTAATCTAGATTGAAATGCTTAGCCTGTCAGTGTTATAACATGTAAAAGTAACTGTCAAGTTTACTGCATTATTAATGTATAAGTTCTAATACATATCCATTAAATCAAGGTCGAAGTTGAAGTCACTGCATTAAATGTAGAATCGGCATAAAGCAATTCTGGATTGCCAATATCATAATTACACAGATTTACTGACACATACAGTGACCCAAAAAAATCGTTTACGAGTTAAACCAAAATCAAAACAAATTAGCAAATTATTATCTTTGGAACCTGTATAGATATATTTAATTTTAATTTACATAAGTATATTTTTCTTTAACTTGTATAGGGACATCGTTTTGATCATTAAAAATCAGACAGGTGATGTGCATTCACAACAGTAGAAAAATAATTCAAATTTGTTGTTCAGGATATCGTTGGTGACCGTTCACAAAAGATTTTACAAGTTGCCCAAAGTATAATGTGGAGATTAATCTTAATGGGAACTGTCAAAAAAGCCATAGATGTCAAAAACTAACTAACTACTAACTATTTTTATATTTATAATAATTATTGCCATGACTGTATCTATAAAAATAGATATTCGAAAAATTTAATTGGAATTTTACTACATTTTATAGGTACGTACATTTATATAATATCTATTCTTGTATTGTAAGCAGTATATGATATTGCTCAATCTTTAAAGAATGTGTAGGTACTTAATGTATGTTATGTTTACGTAGTATACGTAAAAAAATTTTTATATGATAAAAATTACATAAAATTTTTGCAATTGTACTTAAATAGGTCTATATATAAGTACATAAAAATTTATTAATAATCGCAATGACACAAGATACTTAATCAATGTAAATATTATTCAGTTCATTTATAAAGATAAGATAATTTTTATGCAAGTTATATATATGTACATATAAAAATGTTTATTAATTAATTGATTTATTAGTAGTGGAAGTATTTTGATGAGTCAAATAATTTTCAATTTTATATACATTGGTAGGTATTCGTATTGTGCAATAGATAATGAACTGAATTTTTCTTTATTTCTTCAAATAATTTTATTGCAAAACAAAATATGTTCATGTTAAATATTTGCGCCCATACGCATTATTGTGTTGCGTTCAAAAAATAAGATAAATTTTCCATTTTTATCATGGGGGCTAAACCGCAAACGATTAATAATTTTTTCCCCTTATGTTAGAAGTAGATACTCTAATAGGTATCTGTGCTAAATTTCATGTAGGTATCTTAAGCAGTTAATGAAATGTAATTGATTACTTTCATCCAAAAATGTACAGTCTTAGATTTTTAAAATGAGTGAAACAAATTCATCACATAATCGTATTGGTTGTGTATTCGTGACTATTTCTCCAAAAATTCGACACGTCATATTGTTCCACAATTCCAAGGGAAAAAAATCTAATCGTTTGGTTTAGTTCTCCTCATGATTAAAATGGAAAATTCACTTTAGTTTTTGAACACAGTATTGTAATTATTCTCTTAATTTGTATATTTAGTCTAAAATTAGTTCATTGCTCCTACGCACATTATTCGTATTTTATTATTTAAAAATAAAATTCTTAACATTGAAATTATTATTCTTTGTTTATTTATATTATACCTATGGTGCATATGCATATTTTTAACATGTAAAATATCTAAATTCGTGTACATTTAGTATATAGGCGCTCAATATGTAATATTGAGTTTTATATAAATAAAGTGAGACATTAAAACAAATATACGATGTATGTCGATGTAAATATACTATACAGACAACAAGTAGAACAAAATCACAATTATATATTCTTGTTTTCATTATAATTTATTCACATACCTATGTACGTACATACGTATATTATTGATATTTATAAACATTTCATTCATAGAAAATTTTTAAATTAAACATACAAATACATTTTGCACACACATATGCAGATATGTACATTTAAAATTTATTGTAAAATTTTGTTTTAAAATTAAATTTCATTTCATTGCATAAATATTGAATTATATACCACCAAATACTACATACATGCAAGCATTTATATACAGTGCTTCACAAAAATTCGCATACATTTTATAAAATTTGAGAAAAATGCAAAAAATTAATATGAAAGACAATTCAAATTTTATTTTTGTAGTTATTGTAAAAGTTTGCGTACAGTTACTGTATGCTACAGTTTAAATAAATACTTAAATTATTTAATATTTCGTTTGTTATAATTTCGAATCAATTTTAATATGAAGTCGACAAGAGGCATAAATTATTCTACAAGTTTTTTTTTTAGTCATTTCGGAACCAATTTAGTTAGGTACATTCTTCAATCAATAACTGTTTTAGATTTTGCATGTTCGATATTTCTTTCTTTCTAGCTTTATACAGAGATATTCTCAGAAATAGAATCAGGAAACTAAGAAGAAATTTTAAACTTTATAATATAATGGTGTATGCAGTACTTTTATAAATCACTGTACAATGTTTTTAAAAATAAATGTTGTCACATTTACTGACATATTTATGAATTTATACTGTCACTGTTATACTAGTATGTATAAATTTTTGTATTTTAATTTTATTTTTTGTATCATACACATTTCTATGTATTCATCAGATATACAATTATTGAAAAATTTTCATTTATCATTCAAGGTTATTATTATCCATCCCGAGAAAATCTATGAAATGTAATTACAACACTTTAGTTCAATTTGGTTCAATGTAATATAAAATAATTTTTATATCTATGTGTATGTACGTAATATAAAAGAATATCCTTTTTGTTTTTCATATTTTCCCCTATACATTTTTTTAAAAGTTTATTACCTTACTCTTGACGACGATTATGATGAGAAATTCAATTCATTTCATTCAATTACTTTTTTTATATCAATAACTTATTTGACTTACTTTGCCTTTATGTAAGCATTTATATATGTATATATGTATGTATATATAATATGACATATCTATGTATGTTGTAAATCCTCTTATCCTTATTATAATATTTGTTTATTAAAAATCTTTTATTTTATTTTGTTTTTTTTTTTTTGCCTTCTTTTCTCTACAATTTCATTCATTAAAATTAAAAGTAACATAAATGAGAACATGTACAATTTTATAATTAAATGAATTTCATTTTTAATTGAAAAATATCTATCATACAAATGAGTAGGTACATCATAACATAAAGAACAGTATAAAATATATAGATATTCATGCATCTACATTTATATGCACTTAAGTTAAAGTTTTAAAGTTTATATAACATATAGTAGATACTCATAGATTTTTTTGATGTTTTGTTTTATAATAAATAGGAACTATACATACAGGGACTCGCGATAGAGTGAACATTCGGTTTTGTGAAACATTGGTGAACGGTTAGATTTTTTTTTATTTGTGAATTGTGAGAAATACATGAAATACATATATATATGTATATATAAGAAAAAATGAAATTGTAATGAAATGACATTCTTCAGAGTAGGTATCTACACTTATGGATCAGTACCAATACCTATTTAATTACATAACCGAAGTTATTTCTGCTAACGATTTATGTAGACGTACATATATCTACATATTTAAAAGTGTACCGATCGATGTTTTTATTTTTCTTTAATAAAAAAAAATCTAGAATAATTTATGTATTTTTATTTATTTAATTATTTTTTGTGATTCTTGAGCTTTAAATTAATCATATCATATTCAATTCATTTTATATAATATCAGTGATATCAGTTCATTTACAATTTACACTACTGATATGTGTAATGTAAAAAATGTAATGTATTTTTATGTGATTACAAATTTATACATAATAATTAAACTTCTTGTTTAAAGAAAATACTAGAAATTATGATACAATGAAATTTTCTAAATACTATTTATATACTATATACTATGTATTTTATGCATTTTTTTAAGTACATTACGTACTTACTCTTACAATACTCGTATGTATGTATAGTAGTATGTAGTTACATATAATTACATAACAATAAATCTACATTATTTTTAGAGTATCAGTAGAGCAGAGAGTATGATAAACTCATTTTGTTGAAGACTAATTATAGCGAGCGAAACGATAGTGATGGTCCATTTCCATTAACATTTTTGTAAAATAACTAATAACCTTCAATAATAATTTTTTGTTATAATAAAAACTAAAAGCATTAAGTATGTATTCTCTCTTTGTATTCGTATTTACAATGTGGGTGGATACAGTAATTAAATATGTACATGTACACATGAATGTATATAGGTATTTTCATTAATTTATGTGTTTGTATAGTTGTCATTTACTTTTGTGCATTATGTTGTAATATTTCCATTGAAGCCAGAATACATATTTATACATCAGCAGAAACTAAGTATATACGGTATGTAAAATTTATGTTGATACCTAAAAGAAAATTGCATAGAATATTTAAAAGTTAAGAGTAACAGTATTCATTTACTATCATAAAAATGATTATTTATAATAAAAATTGCATATTATACTAACATTTATTTGTGTAAGTACATACCTACCTATTTATATATAGAATTTATGCATATATATACATAATAGGTTAGAAAATTATAAAAAATTTTCTTATCATCATCAAAATTTTATTAGTCAATACGAAGATAATAAACAGATCGAATCTGCATTTAATTAAATATAAATTTAAATTTCACTTTCATTATAATAATTTACAAATTACGAACAAAGCATTTTTTTTTTCTTATACTACATACACATACATACATATATCTATGTACATTTATGTAAATTTTTTGATCTCTGACAACAATGAGGTCAACATCAAATCGATTTCATTTTGCAAAAAAAAAAAAAAAAATTTTATCTATGATTTTCAAGCAGGCACACTTTTCTCGTTTTTTTATATATGTATGTACATTTTTAATTGAATACGTGGGGGCAAAAACCAGATAACTCCTATTTTTTAAAATGTTCAGGAATTGAAAAAAACTGTTTTGCTACGACTATGAGTGTTTTATTGTAATTTGAGGTAAATTGTTGGAAAGTACTAACAAAAAGAATATCTTGTATGAAAAAAAATCCAGCCTATGTTTTTTTATTAAATAATTATGGCTTAACAAAAAAAATTCAATATCTTGTTTTTGCAATAACATTCATGTTTTTTTAAATCTTAAACAATTTTTACCGCAAATCGTCACTTTCGCTGGCCGTAGAGTCAACTGTGGCCTTCGTACTTTTTAAACCATTATAAAAAGCTATATCAGCCGCAGGAACATATTTTTGCGCAAGTTGCATGACATCAGAATACTTTTTTTCTTCTATGGGTAGGCTTGTTCTATATAGCTGCTCCGAAGAAAAGGGATCTCCACCAATATTTGTTTTTTTTTGCCAATGGAAAGAATATTTCGTCATTAAATGAATGGTTTACAGATACCAATACACCATCAGGTTGATCATTTACATAAACAAACCTTTTGCATTCGGAAAAGGTCCATTTTTCTTTATTCGGCACTTTAGTGGTTTTGTTGTAAAATTCATCCAATCTTGATTTGATGTTGAACAAAATGTTGAGGTCTACATTAATCACGTTGAATCCTCTTGAGCATTTTTCCACTAAGGTTCTCCAGTGCGAAGGCAAAAAGAGCCTTTCGAATTTCCTTTTTTGTTTTTCTATTACGCCAAAGGAACGATCACATGGCATACAGCTGTGACCTGGCTCTGGAAAATGGTGGATAATTCGCTTAAGTTTTTCAAATCGTACAAGTGAATTTAAATATTGCACCATTACATGATTTTTATTTTGTGCACTGGAGTTATCAGAAAAAATGTATAGCTTATTGACTTTATTCTGCAGAATATTGCAAATAAAATAGTGCAGGAGACTAATGACCTCATTTTGTCCTTTTCGGCCTACTGTTTCATCATACATGTACATATATGACTATCGCCTGTACTACATTGATAGATGCAAAAATTGTACACCCACACTTGTCTTTTATAGAACACATCACTTGATAACACATGGGGAAGCGGCATATTTTGTTGAAAATCAATAGTGATGCATTCCGTTTCAGGTTAACTTTTACATTTATTACTTTGTTCTTTAAGGTTGAGATAGAAAGATTCGGCCTTTTTTTGTGCAAATCATTCCGAACGATAAGGAGCTTCTTTTCCTCATCATTTGCATAACAATTAATTTTTTTTGTGAACTGATCACATGTTGAACACGTATCACTCTTTAGATGCCCGAAAGAAAGTTTGAAGTTTGTGAGAAAGAAATTTCTGAAGAAATGGTAGCTGATTTGTGGCTCTACAGTTTTTTTATTTTGAAGTTCTAAGAATATTGATGGCTCGAACTTTTCCAAATAAAGTTCATGCATTTTTGTAATATAACAATCACTAATAAAAATTTTACTGTAAAAAATAAACTTGTTGCGACATGTTCTTAATGCAAAAAAAAGATAACTTCTTAAGTTACCTTGTTTTTGCACTAAATTATTGCGAAAGGTAACTCCAAAACAATAATAAAGACGGCATTAGAGGTTGAAAATGTATCATTTTGGCACCAAATTATAGGAAATTTTTTTATACATAATAATCCATAAATAATCCACATAATCCACTGTTTTTGCTTTGTATATGGAGTTATCTGGTTTTTGCACCCACGTCTTCAATTGATTTTAGTATAGCGTGGTATAGCTAACATTGTGTAAAAATGTTAGACATACATATGAACACATATAGAGTAGTGTAGGTACTACTTATAAACTATGTACATATAGTACACGTTTCAAAACAATCTAATTTGTCATCAATCAGATTAGATTACATTACATTGATTGTGATTGACTTGACAGATTGATTTATGTAGCTTTTTTGTTAAATTTTTTCCAATAATTTATAGATATATAAAAGTACTTACATAATGTAGAATTTATATATTACGAGAACAATGATAAGAATTAATTGTTCATTTTTATGTGGGTAAGAAAGATAGCAATAATTCAAGAAAAATTAAATACCTACTATTTTACAATTTGTATTTACTTTGAAATTTTCATTGATATGCTAACCATAAAATAAGAGTGAAATGTTATTTTTTAGTAGTTGAAAAAACTGATGTCACCCCTTTTTTTTTTTGTTATTGTACAATCGATACCGGCATCTATGTTACATATTTATTTAATGTCACTTTAGATAAAATGTACCTACAATACGTAACGTATGGATGTATTTCTTCATTATAAATATGTATTATTTTTATTTTATTTTATAGTAATAGTATAATACGTCCAGTCCAGTTCAGTACGTCTATCGTATGTAGATGTACATACTTACATTGTGTACCAAGTACCAGTAACACAAACCAACAATACAATACATACTTTAATTCAAAATCTTTTTAAACAAAATAAAGTGGTCAATTACAACTGATTACAACGGTGCTAGAGGTCAAGTTAAATTTATAATTGTAATGTAATTGAGTATTGAATGTGATGTGGTCGTGGTGCGCAATGCGCAAATTAACATACATGTTCGGTGCATGTATTAATGTTCTTCTTCTGCACTATTTTTATAATTACTAACTAATATTTTTTTATTGTTATTAAATTTTGATTTCATTTTATTTTACATTTGACAACCCCAAAATTTACAATTTCTGAATTTCTGTCTAAACAGATTTTATTTTTTCGTCATGTCATTATAAGACATTTCTATTCCTGCCCTGCCTTCCTCTGCTGTTATTGTTTCATTCTTTAAATTATCGTATCGTATCGTAATGTAATATTAATCACTGATCAACCACTATAATAAGATGTGACACTCTTTTTTATTTTTTAAATTTACCAACACACATAAATATTTAAAAATAAATCATTTAATAATAAATCATAAATAAATCATAGGGAAAATTGAAACTGATACGCAGATGTTTATATTTTTTCATAATGTATTTTTAAAGGCGATCTGGAACTAGTTGTATGACTACCTGACAGGGTCATTATATCAAGATATAAGGTGATTCATAGTTTGAATTGAGAATTTTGAAGACAAGACAAAGTTTATTTTGTTAAGCTATATAAATTAGAGTAAGAATTTATTTTATAATTAAGAAATTTAACAAAAATGTAAAAACATTTGATAGCAAACACAAAATTTTAAGTGTAATGCATTTACAATAAATTTTGTTTATTTTAGATAAAAAATTTTTAATAACAAAATTTTTAACTTTTTTTAATGGGTATACCCTGTAATAATGTTACATTTTTTTAAACGGTTGGTGTTTCAGTTCCATTTTTTTTGTTTCTTTTTCGAACAAAGGCTCTTAATTACTATCGACTTTTAACAAAACCGCTAAGACCGAATGAATAACGGGACAAAGGTCATGAGAAATTTTTGCTAACACGTGCTCAGTGTCACTACTGTATCAATATAGATTTACTGTGATATTAATATTGTTCCTTTCATAATGCTCCAGCTCCCCCCAAGCCCAAACAAACAAAAAGACTAGACAAAAATCAACTCTCATCTCATAATAATTCATTTTCTCAATTTTTTCATTTCACCACAAAACACTCTTCACATCATCATGTATTTCATTTATTTCATTTTATACAAATTTATATCAAAATAAAGTACCAAAAATACAAAATGACATGTCGATAATATAGTTTTACAGTTCTACACCCATAACATTTACCATTTATTGGTACCACAAACACCATCATCACTTTTATGACTTTTTTGAAAAAAAAAAAAAGCAAAACAAACTATTACTGACGTCACACTATGTAAAGATTTTTTTCTTTTTCTTTTTATCTTTCTACCAAAATCAATTTCGTTTTCATTATTATAAATTTTCTTCACGTTTTCTGTAGCATGTAATGTAACATTTACAAACATATGTAACTTCTTATATAGATAATCCAATGCTATGATGTATATGTTTGTACGTTTGTACGTTGTACCTCATATTGTGTGTATAAATATGAAATGAATGTTAAGTCAAAATTTTCTGTATCGATCGATTTCGATCCAGTTACATAGAGACATACATTACATGTTACATGATCATCATTAATTTTTATGATGATGATAAAATTTCCAAATTCAAATTAATATATGTATGAAGATATAATAATTAAAGTAATGGAAAACTAGAATACAATATTAAGAGTTACCTACACAAATAAATTCAATTTAGCAGCACCTGTGTTTTGTAACGGATAATCCTCTAGGTACACAGGTACAGCACAGGTTTCAATTATACATACAACTACACAGAAATAATTATATGTAAGAAAACCTGCTTTCAATTAAATTTCTTACAATTTACAAAATTACGATATCTATTACACATAGCATATTACATAAATAATGAGTGTATATAATAATTGATGTTCATGTATTAATTAATTAAAAATGTAAATATACAAAATACAGTATACTGTATTTGCAAATTTATTATGTAGGTACTCACAATCTAAATGTTTTTTCTTCGGTCCAATCATTTCTTCTGTTGTTGCTTTACATACTGATTTAGCTAATCCTTGACCAGATAAACTGTGTCGTGCAGCCAGTAATCTGTCATTAATTGTTTGCCCAGCCATTTTTTTCGTATTTTATATTATATTCTATATTGTATATAATATGTATATATATTTTTATAATTTAAATAATTGTATTTTCTTTTATATATTTTCTTGTTATTCTGTTTTAATTTTAATTAATTACGGAGAAAGAAAAATATGAAAATGATTAGAAAAAAAAAAAAATTTTTTTATTCTTTTTAAAACAATTTATGTACATATATGTATAATATTATTTTATGTAGTCACAGTTTTAAGAACACAGCCCAATTAAATGTAATTAATATTATATATAGATTTTTTTTTTTTTTACAGAAAAAGAATCAAAAAAAAAATAAATAAATAGCTAACTGAAAATTTTTTTTAATCACAATTCTGAAATTATGTATTTTAAAGACGACGAAATTTAATTTTTAGTTTTTTAAAGGAGTAGAAAAATTCAAATATAATATTTATGTACATACATATGTACAATTATACAATATTATAAATGTATTTTTTTCTCCTTATATCACCCACCACTACTATTAACTAAAATCAAATCTCACACGCAATACACTCCACCACTTCACTCTCTCTATCTATTATAATACAATAATTTTCTTATGAATAAATGAAAAAAAAAAAGAAAAATTAAAGAAAATTATGACAGGAAAAAAAAATTGAAAGAAAATTTTTTTTTCTTGACTTTTTTAAAAAAAAATTTTTTTTTTGCTTCTTTTGCCTGCCTAAAGGAATAATAATTGTACAATTTTTTAGTAGTGGGTATGTATGTACTTTCTTTTTTTGTACACGTTATTCCATATACAGCACAGTTATTTAATTTTTTTTTTTTTTTATAATAATTAATAATGTAATTATTTACTATTATTTTTTCCTTTTTTTTCTCTACTATTTATTTTTTCATCATCATAATAAATTAATTGAAAATTCACTAACTGAAATTGAACTAAAAAACTGTAATTCTATTGTGTAGACATGCTTAGATTTGCATTTAATTTTTTTATATATACATATGTATATAATTTTTTTTAAAAAAACTACACAAGAAAAATTTTACAATTTAATGTAAAGATAAAAAAAAAAAAAATTCCGAATCACCGCCCGTTATTATTCTATAAATTTATTGTGTTATAGAATTTTATTTGCTGGCTGTAGATGTGTTCATGTGTATTGTATTTGTATAAATATATGTATATAAATTCTTATCGTATCATACAGCATACACTCTTCTAGTCGTTCGTTCGTAATAAATAAATGCCAAATTGGCATGCAAATGAGATGAAAAAAAAAAATTGCAGAATTTATATGTATGTTGGTGTTTTTATTATGTATTTTTTTTATCTGCCGTGGCTGTCGAATATCATAAATTAAAATTATTCAATTCAAATCAAACTCAAGAAATGCATGTGAAACTGTATGTCTGTATGTAAATGTAATCGACCAAAATTGACCCGTCTTATATTTGTATTTAATTTAATTTATTTTTTATATTTAAATGTATTCTTCGAATGTTCATAATTTAAATTTTTCATGTTTTTTATGATGATTTTAATTGAAATATAAAAACGAATAAAAATGAAAATATAAAACTAAACTAAACAAATATTTTATTAATTTACGTAGATTTACCAAATGGTGATGACGACGACACTATTTAATATAATTTTTATATTAAATTTATTTTTTATCTAAATGCATGTACAAATTTTAAGTAATATCAAATTCAATATTAAATATTATTTAATTATATTTATTGATATTTTCTTATTTATATATATTTTTTTCTTATTGTACTATGAAACACTTAATAAACGAAACGTACGTACGTATACGTACGTCCTTTTTTATTTTATGTTTTTCTTGTCTCGTCTCAAATACAAATATAAATAAAATGTTTTTTTTTTAGTGTACCAGATTACCAGTGCGATTATGCAGTGTGGTGTATATGAATAGTTATGTAGTTACATATAAATATCGGAGTTCGTTATTTTATTAATGCATAATGACACTTTGCAGCACTTTAACTAATTTACTTTTACTTGCACTGTACTGTCTACCAAATGCCACTTCGACAAAAGCATTGGAATGGAATTACCATTACCATTACCGTGAACTGACCATCCAACATCCATCCATTCAACAAACACCAACAACATCGATCCCATTAACCATTCTTATCCTTATTGGATTGAGTACTAGCAAAAACTAATAATGAAAATGAACAGATAAACTTCATCTGGTACAATACGTAATACGATGATATGAAGATATGATAACGAACAATTGACCACAATAATTGAAATACTGAATAATAAAATATTAATGAATATAAATTATGGTCGGTAATGTAGTTTTGAATTTTTCTTCTATGGATGCGTTCATTCATCATTTCCTTTACAATACAAATTGTACTATTATTGTACATATTGCGTTTGCGTAATCGAAATCCAAAACAGAAAAATATCAAATAGAAAATATCAACTGTTCATTTTATTTTTTAAAAAATTTTTGATTTTATATTACAACAATATGCTTCAATTGTTAAAATGAATTCATGTGGTATACATTGTCCTAAAAATTCCATTAATGGCGGTGAATTTCTTACAACTGTTCGATAATCATCATATGATATAATTCCATCACGATCATAATCCATTTTTCTGAATATCGATTCCATCATATCCTGTAGAAAATTTTGAAAAAAAATAAAGACAAAAAATCTACCATTATAATATGTACATGTACTATAAAATTGTAATAAAATTTCAAAAATCACATTCATGTAATAATTATTAGCTATTTACACCAATTAATTCATCAGTATCTTCATCTTTAAATGTTACAAAATTTGTTACAAATCTAGTTACAATGCTTCTATTCAATGATCCAGTATCATATAAGTCATAAACCTAAAAATAAAAGAAAAATTTTAGAACATTTTTTTTCATAAATATACTACTGTACATTGTTGTGTACATATTTTATATTTTATATATCTAGCTATATATTTTTTTTTTTATAATTTACACTAAAACAAAATTTCATTTTTTCTTCAAATGAACCATGCATATAAATTTTTAATAATTGAATCCATGATTCTGGTGGTACATAACTTTTTTCAACTGATATTATATTTAAAATTCTATCGACAATTAATGAATCAAATATTTTAAAATGTACATCAAATATATGTAATATTTGGCTTCTTGTCATATATTTAGCACGTTTACCATTAGCTAATGCAAATTTAAAATATACCAAAAGTATTCCTTCAAGATCAGATTCTGTAAAATCTGTTTCTTTTGCCATTTTTTTAATAAGACCACGATAAAGACTACGAAAACGTGAATTTTGTACACAACTTAATGTATTATCAATTTTCATATTATCCAATTATGCACATATATACGTATGTACTGTTGGTCATTTAATTTATTATTATCTTCTATTTGCCTGATATATAATGTAAGGAAAAAAAATCTCGTAAAAAGTTTAGAAAAAAATTGTTTACATAACATTACATTGTCAAAAATTAAAAATGTTCAAAAACAAAAAAAAAAAAAAATGTTATTAATTTAGCATACTGAGTTTATTAAATTAATATCGTACACACCCTGTTTAAAATTTTTAATTTTCTGCTTTTAAGAAGTACCAGCATCGAGTACCAGTAATAATCAGCTGTGTTATGTTTACATGATTTTTTCTTGGTTATGTTTTATGTTGTGAAAAATTGAAATTTAATAAAAATAAAAAATACCTCTTGCTGTTGCTCCTGTTTATTTCTTCAATCAATAATTGGGTTACAATTTCTACCGATCTGATTTACACACTTGAAAATGTCCTTTGGTATTCGAAGACATATCGCAAAAAAGGTAAACAATTTTTCAAAATTACACAATTTTATACGTTTCTTTGCAGGTGTAAATTATTATTAGAAACTTTGTGGTTTTATGGTTAGGATTCTGTCCTTATTTTCCGGCTCATTTACAAGGTGTCATACTAATTAAAAAATTTCCTGCAAATTTTTATTAAAAGAACATTTTTTTTTTAAATTTATTTAAGAAAAAGTTTTAATTCTTACAAACCAACATTTTTGTATGCCAACTATGCGATTTTGCAGGCTGGAGAGTAGCGAATTTCTAGCTACTGTTACGTACGTTCACCTACTATTACTTTAAATACAAGAAGAATTCAGATATTTGAGGAGACATTGATTTATGCTACGTTCATTATCAAATCAACTAATTAATTACTTACTAATCAATTTTATTCTTATTTTTGATTTCATTTTATTGATTTTTTTTTTTATTATGCGTATAATGGCTGAATTCAAATTCAGCTAGACTATAATTACAAAATTTTTAAAATTAAAAGTTGTAAAATGGATAGTTAATCTCCTTGTTAGACGTTTAATTAAAATTTTGCTTTATTATTTTTCAATATTAAGATACTCAAATTGATAAAATTCATTCTCATGTGTATCTGAACTGAAACACTTAATGTGAAATTTAAGAATAAATTCTCCAACGAAATTATCAAAAAACATTGCATAAATGTTTCATGTTAAATTTTATTCTAATTATTTATTTAAAAAAAAACTAATTTCTAGATTTTATATTTCGTGCAACAGATTTTGATTTATTTCATTAAATTTTTTTCAACTAATAACAGTAATCTGAAAAATATTTTTTTCTTTATATAAATTACTTTCAATTAACAAAGAATTTTGTTACATAAATGAAAATATTCAAGTACTATACGTACTGATTGTAGGTATTTACGTACAAATGTACATTATGTCACATCATCATATTACATGTACCTAAAAGATAAACAAGCATTTATAATTTTTATGTAGAAATATGCATATAATGTATAGGGTAATCAAATTAGAACCACGTATATATTTTTATCAAAGCTTGATGGTCAAATAAGTTAAGGAATCTGCAATCGAAAGAATCTGGTAATGGATAAACATTATTGGAGAGGCAAATTTGGAAAAGGATGAAAGAGTTTTTGTTTACTTGAAAAATATCTGTTGGAAAATGACATTTTTATTTAAAAATGATTCCATGTAAATGATAGTTTTTAGATATTTTCAAAACTCTTTCAGATAAATCTGATTTTATTTCACAAATAACACGAATAATGTTGCATGTTGGGTTTATGGTCGTTCAGTGTTGGTAGTTTATTAGAGAGTGAACCAATGATTCAACATCATAATAATCCTAAAGAAAAAACTCCAATGGCCAATTCACAAAATTAAAATGATTCTTTCATGAAATAATCTGGTCTATTTTAAGCTACTCCAAAGCTCAATTTACAAAATTTCTACGCAATTCATTTCAAATTTCAGTGATTAACAAAATAATATTGAAAACCTGGAACGCAAAATGTCAATCATTTTGAAGGTAATCTAAAAATGAACATGTTTGCTTTAAATCTTTAAATTAAATATAAGCATAAATTTGATCACCCGATGTGATATATATTAACGTATATTTTTTTATATCTACTCAACTGTATTTATGCATTTAAAAAAAAATTGCACATTTTTATATAATTCTTTTTATTCATTTTATTTTTTATTTTTTTTTTCTTATTTATTATTCTTTTAAATTCAACAGATTGCTGAATTAATAACAACAACAGCAACATCAGCAACATCAGCAACAACAATAACAAAATTCGATTCATCAAAATATGTTTATCTAGTAAATAATTTACAAAAATGTTTTGAACTTAAAATACCGACTATGAAAAATATAATAAATGATAATAATGATATAATAGAACTACATTTTCCGGTAATTAAAACACGTTACAACAGTAGTAGTAATATAGCATCATATTCATATGAAAATTATCATTACGATAAAATATTAATTAAAAAAATTTTAAATGAAAAATTTTATAAAAATTACAATAATGATAATAATGATAAACTTATAAAAGATGTTGTTTTCATAATGTTGAATAATGATGATAAAAATAATAAAAATATAAAAAATAATAATGATATTGATGTTGATGATGACAATAATGAAAATACCATAAATACTATTATTTTTAAATTAGATAAAAATGCATTTTTTAATGAAACATTAAATGAATATTATAAAAAATCTATGAAGGATTGGAGCAACAGCTCCAATAGTAATAATTATAAAGATAATAAAAATTCATTTATTTATGGAAATAATAAAAATGCAAACACAAATGTTTGTAATGAAATTAATGAAAAATATCAATCATTATCATCATCATCAGATTCTGATATTATAAAAAAATATAATTATATTGTAGAATTTAGTTCACCAAATATTGCAAAACCATTTCATGTTGGGCATTTAAGATCAACAATAATTGGAAATTATATATCAAATTTGAAATTATATTTAAATAATAATGTAATAAAATTAAATTATTTAGGTGATTGGGGTACACAATTTGGTTTATTACAAATCGGTATTGAATTATTAAATTTAACTGATGAACAAATTAAATTGAATCCAATTAAAAATTTATATAATGCATATGTGCATGCAAATAATATAGCAAAATCAAATTCAAAAATTTACGATAAAGCTAGATTATTATTTACAAAATTAGAAGAAAATAATGATGATAACGATACAAATAATGTAGAAATGAAATGGAAAAAATATCGTCAATATACAATTGATGAATTAAAATATATTTATTCAAGATTAAATATTGAATTTGATGAATATACATGGGAATCTGATTATAATCAAAATAAAATAAAAAATTTATTAAATTTATTAAAAATTAAAAATTTATTATTAAAAGAAAATGATGGTAGACATATTATTGAAATTGGTAATAATAATTATGATAATGATAATAATAATAATCAAAAATATAGACGTATACCGATAATAAAAAGTGATGGTTCAACATTATATTTAGCTAGAGATATTGCTGCATTATTAGATCGTTTTGAAAAATATAAATTTGATAAAATTTTTTATGTAGTCGATAATGCACAAACTGATCATTTTATGGCATTATTTGAAATTATTGAAAAAACTGAACCGAAATTAATTAATAGAATGAAACATATTAAATTTGGTCGTATTAAGGGTATGAGCACAAGAACTGGTAATGTAATATTTCTAAATGATGTTCTAGACGAAGCTAAAAATATAATGTTGCAGAAACAAATTCAATCACCAAGTGAGTAGTGAGTCAAAAAAAAAATATGTATACATATATGTATTATCTTTTTAAATTTCGAAATTCTAAAAATGTGATTTCTTATTCATCTATATATTGTTTTGTATTTTTGTTTTTTTTTTTTGTTTGTTTTCGAAATAGCTACAAAAATTTCAATTCAAAATCTAGATGATAAAATAGCTGACATTTTGGGTGTATCAGCTGTAATTGTGAACGATTTAAAGCAAAGACGACAACGTGATTACGATTTTAATTGGGATAAAGTGTTACAAGTTAACGGTGATACTGGCATAAAATTGCAATATACACATTGTCGTTTATGTAGTCTAATGGATAATGTTGCCACCAATATTGTACCAGCAACAGAAGCAAATGTTGATTTGTTAATGGAACCTGAAGCAATACAATTAATTATAGAAATTATAAAATTTCCAGAGATTCTTTACAAATCTGATGAAAATTTAGAATCATGCATTTTAGTTAATTATCTATTTTCACTTAGGTAGGTTAAAATAATATTTGTTTCGACTGTAAAAATTAACTGATAATCGTGGTAATTCATCTTTTTTTTTTACTTCATTTTTATTTTAGTAAAAGCATTAGTAAGGCATTAAAAAGACTGAATGTTAAAAATGAACCGAATCTGGAGATTCAACAGCAACGAATTTTATTATTTCAAATATCAAAAAATATTTTATATGATGGAATGAAAATATTAGGTTTGAAACCATTACAAAAAATGTAAAAAGAATAAAGAGAAATTTTTTATAGCGCATTTGTGTAGAATCTAGCTTACAAAGTATAAAATAAAAAAAAAATTTTTAAAGAAGAAACAAAAAATCAAATCGAACTTTTTTTATTTTTTAATTATATATTTTAATATTTATTTTTTTAATATCTAAAAATTTATAAAATTTCTATAACTATATGTGTATAGAGTAATTTTAACGTTTCTTCCATGTATATTTTCTACGTGCACCTTCTTGTCCAAATTTCTTTCTTTCACGACTTCGATAATCTCTTGTTAAAAGTCCAGCTAAAACAAAAATGAAAAATAAAAATTATGTAGGTTACTACACATTCTGTAAACGAGTAGGTATGTAATATTTGGCTAAAAGATTTAAAATTTTCTTTTATAAATTCAGACTCTTCTTAAATCTATTTTTAGAGAAAAAAAAATAATTAAATTAAATTTAAATTTTATTCGCACAAATAACAATGAATAAAATTACATTACGTATTTACGAGTATTTATGAGTATGAATTCATATAACACTAGCGGACACAAAAACTGCATCACCCATCAAGTATGAAATTAAAAAAATGAAGATTGTGAAAAGAAAAATAGGGTTCAGACAAAAATAAATTATAGCAGAGCGTGTTAATCGATATTTAATAAGTCTGCCTTTGGAAAAATCGTTTTAAGACACTAAACACAATGAAAGTGGATAACATCTAGCAAAAACAGAAATATACTGGCTGATGTGGGCAGAAAATTTGTCGCAGCCAACTTCAGAAACACATTGATTCAAGCCAGATTATGTTACCATTTGTCATATTTATTCATAGAGTAAAGAGATAAGCTTTTTTCTCTTGTAATTAACTCTTCTCTTGTTTATTCTCTAACAGATAGCAGCTTAATTTGAAAATTACTCAAACAAAACGGTCAACAGATTTTCTGTTTCGATGCTTCTGCCTTATAATTATGTCAGCATTCATTTATGAAGCACTCACTTAACGATGTGCTGATTGTAGCAGATTCCAGATTTATGCTAGCTGTTTTGATTATGTTTATCGTCTAAGATTGTGGAAAAATGCAATAGAGAATTAAAGATCACAAATATTCAAAGATTTAGCGTGAAAATGATTCGATGAAGATTGAAAAAGTATAAATACAACTGCAAAAATGTTTCAAATTATATATCATGATGAATATTTGAAGGTGATGCAGTTTTTGTGATTGCGAATGTAAGTATGCACATATGTACATATGTATATAGTTTTTATCATATGTATTTTGGTGGTTTATTAATTTCGTGTTTTTTGTTGTTGTTGTTGTTGTTATTGATATGATTCTCGTTTTACTTTTCTATACTGTTGTTATACTTACATCACACTTTACAATTCTCGAATATACTCGTACTTACTCGTACAAAAATATGTTAATTTGTATAAAAGACTCATGTAGTAAATTCATACACACATCACATACATATGTATCTAAGTACGTATATGATCTATGTAAATGATGGTACATATTTTCTTTCATTTATTATTTTTTTTTTTTTTATTTTGTGTAATTGAAAAAATTTAATTTTTTAAGTTATTATATTCTTCTATTTGCAATTTGTTGATGATCATTATTTTATTTAAATGTGATCAATGAAAATGTGTATATGTATGTTTATTTTTTTATTTTCTTTCTAACTAAATATATTATTTACTCTATACATACTGACAGAAACATAATATGTAAGTACAAGTGTGTATATGTGGGTAATATAATTTCTAATTTGATTATAAAAGCGGCTTTTATATGTACAATATCCTATATCTATAAAATATTTTATACAAAATACTATCAAACTAACAAACTAAATAATAAAATAAAATAATTTATGTACGAGTATATGTATGTACATACATAATAAATAATTTAAATGATAATAATAATAGGTATATAATATATATATATATATGTATGTATGTATGTAACATAAAAAAAAAATGTCAAAGTACTAATAAGCTTTATGACGCAGAAATAAATAAATAAAATATGAAAAAATATTGTCTTCAATTGAACAAAATTTTTCGATGTACACACAAGCACAATACATGGTACACGGATATCTAATGAGCATTATATACATACTCGTTCGTACATCATATAAATGCAGAGTATAATAATGTGTAAAATGTATAGATACTTAATTCATGTATGTGTACATGTAAATGTCCATATTGGCATAATACAGATATACACCAAGTGACATTTCAAATTACTCTCATTCGTATATTTTTTTTTTTTTGAAAAAAATGTGTTCAAATTCTAAAATGTTAAATCCAATAACGTTTACGATATTCAGGAGTTTGAAAACGTTTTATTCAAATCTCAAAAATTCTGAAACATTTTGCAGTTGTTGCATTCGTCATTTTTGGTTTCAGTCAATGATAATCATTAAATGATGATGTTTGTCGAATCGATAACCAAGATGTATAGAGTAACAAGGTGAGTTATTCCGACAGAAAAGCTCTTTTCTTAAATGCTTCTGAAGTCATTTCAACCGAAAAATGGTATTTTTCCTTCATAATTTTCACAATTTCATATTTAACATTTAGTAATTTTGAAATAATAATGATATTATAATATGTAATTAAAAAATATGATAATATGATCATTTTAAAAACAAAATAAATTTGGAAATAAAATAATATGATTGCAAAAATACACTTGAAAACAAATCTAACGAATTCAATTCAGTCAAATTCAGTACATCGTGGTAATTGCTTGCATTACAAACTCGGTATAAATGACGTAATAACTTAAAGCTTTACAAACAGCTTTTTCGCTCTGGCTCATCTTGTTACTCTATACATCTTGTCGATAACGATTTCGAATTCGACCTAGTCATCAACATCATCAGTATAACAACTTTTAAAGAGCCAAGAGGCCAAGACCTTCACTGATATAATTTCTAGACTTACTACTGTCATGTCATCATGTGTGCACCTAGACCTACTCGAATAGTACATTCGAATCAGTTGAATCAGTATTTGTAAGCTCTTTTTCTCAGCAACCTGGCAATCATTCAAAGCTTAGTGAACTTGGCGGGTAATGAAAGTTGGAAATATGCAATGAAAAATTGAAAATTATTTTTCTTACTTTTGGCTTGGATGGGAATTAAACCGGCAACTTCGAGATCAATAGGACAGTTGCTCTATTATGCCGCTTCTACATTCAGTGCAGTGACTCCAATTTGGACTTCGACTTTCGACTTCACAGCATGCTTAACATGTAAAAATAGTGCTGTCAAGTCTACTGCATTGAATGTAGAAGTTCTTAAACATATCCATTAAATCAAAGTCGAAGTTGAAGTCATTGCATTGAATGTAGAATCGGCATTACTGAACCACCAAGTCTGCTGAGAATTCGGTCTAGTATTTCATTAAGTTGAAAATATATGAATGAGAAAAATTTAAGTGTCGTGGAGTGTAGGTATTAGATACTTTACCACTCTACCAGTGTAAATTTATACTACAAATATGACATTTTAAAATAATTTTATCACACAATTTACAATAAATGTACAAATATACGCATATAACATTAAATTTTTATTCGATTCGTATACACACACTTGTAATCGTACATTTACATACCCAAGTATGTACATACAGAATTTATACCATTTTAGATATTATCCTTTATTCAAATTTATAAAAACAAAAAAAAAAACTAAAATAAAATTTATTGATAATTATTTGTTTTTCTTACCTAATCTCATTTTTTCAATCATATCTGAATCAACAAAATTTCTTAGACTCATCGAAATACCCCAACGTATTGCACCAGCTTGTCCACTTGGTCCACCGCCTTCAACATTTGCTTCCACATCAACTTTTCCTAACATATCCGTAAATAATAATGGAAATAGAATCTGTAATTGTAAAATATATAAAATGAGTGAAATTATTTATTTATTTATTTTTTTTTTGTTCCAAAAGAAGTTTAGAAGTATTTTAAATTTTTAAGAATTTTATCAAAAGTAGAAAAAAAAATGTATATTATGTCTTACGATTTCTTGAAAAAGGTAGGTACTTACTATATCGTTAATCAAAGGACCTTTTCAAATTACAAACTGTCCGCATATGTTGATTATCAACACGTATACATATTTAAAGAATTTAAAAATCTAAAGTGAGGAGGCGAAGGTCCACAAAGGACTATATAAGTCAAGAATGATGAGGATGAAAAATCTAAACTGCTTACTAATTAACAATTTTGGACTAGAGAACATGATTTCATATACGATCAATTGCCTAAATAATTTGCTAAATCTGATTTCATATTTTGATCATCACCATATAAGTTGATGATCATTGCATAAATGTGCACCACAATTAAAAACGATCAAAAGTAAAGATCAAATTTCATATTTTTTTTTTCATTTTATGAACTACATACTTTGAAATTGATAATGTACGTAGTAAGGTCCAGTGAAAAGCGACCTGACATATTTCTAGTTCGAATTTCCGGGAATTTTTTTTTTATCAGGTACGGCTACCTCTCAATTGCCTATATAAGGACGGTCACTACCATTCGAAAATTATTTAGTATCCTGTTGAGACTGAGTATAGTGCAAGTAGAATAAATTTTTAAAAATGGACAAATTAGAGTATCGCGCTATCATAAAATTTCTTACTAAAGAAAGACAAACACCAGCACAAATAAAAGAGCGCATGGATGCAGTGTATGGGGAATCTGCGCCATCTTATACGACCATCAAAAAGTGGACAAAACTATTTCGTTGGGGACGAGAGACGATAGAAGATGATCCACACCCTGGCAGCTCGGCAACTGTGGTGACAGCAGAGAACATTGAATTTGTAGAAGAAGTTGTACTGATTGATCGTAGATTAAAAACAAAAGGAATTGCAGCACAAACTATGGCATTTCGAAAACAAATGTTCTTGGAATTCTACATGAATATTTAGGCATGTCTAAGATCAGTGCAACATGGGTACCGAGAATTCTCAGTCTCAGTATGTGGTGACAATCAAGAACAAGTTATACGGGTGATTGTGACTGGTGATGAAACAATGGTTCTGTACCACGATCCCACAACAAAAAAGGAATCAATGGAGTGGCACAAAAAAGGAGAACCAGCACCTAAAAAGGCGAAGGTCTCCCAAAGCACCAAAAAGATCATGGCCACAATATCTTGGGATTGTGAAGGAATACTGTTGATTGATTTCAAAGAACGAAATACCGTTGTAAACGCCGAATATTACGCCAATTTAATCCATAAACTTCGACGGGCTATTATTGAAAAAAGAAAAGGAAAGCTGAGTCGTGGTGTATTGCTTTTGCATGACAATGCTCCTGTCCACACAGCCGTTACTTCCAAGGCCGCTATAAAGGATTGTGGATTCACAGAGCTTCGACCACCCGACTTATAGTACCGATCTTGCATCTAGCGACTATTTTCTATTTTCAAAATTAAAGGCAGATCTACGAGGAAGAAAATTTGAGACCGATGAAGAGATTCAACAGGCAGTTTTAGCCTATTTTGAGGACAAAATTCCAGAGTATAATTTTAATGGAATAGAAGCGCTAATTAAACGATGTAAAAAATGTATTGAAATAAAGGAGAATAGATTGAAAAATAAAAAAAAAATTTTTTTACTTCCAGCCTTTCACTATATCCCAGGTCGCGTTTCAGTGGACCGTACTACGTATCTACAGCACTAAAGTAAAAAGTAAGTAATGCGATAAAGACATACAATTTGTGAGATCACGATCTTACGCACACGTTCTCTATAAATAATATCGATTCAATTAATTTCATGATAATGCAATTTGTTTTTCATTTAGTATCATTAAACTTTTCTTATTTACACAAATTATTACAATTATGACATTAAAGTCCAGTAAAAGATCAGGATCAGATATTTTCCATAAAATATTTTCTAGACCATATGTGTATGCAACTGCATACTTAATTCATGTATCTATGTAGATCTATATATATGTATCTACCTATGAAGCAAAAAATAATAAAACTAACAAAGAACATATCAAATAAATACTCACAACCACAATAATCTTTAGTCTTGACGATTGTGTGATCATGATGATGTGATGATTATATTGCATTCAAATTCATTTATTTACTTATAGAAAATATGTTACATACTCGAGTATATGTATAATAATGATAAGGTCGGAAATTAATTTTTTAAATTTTTATCATCACACACATGATCATCTCATATGTAACACATTACGATCACATTCGAAATGAAAATTTTGTACACAAATATACATTGCACACATTCACATAAATTCATTATGTATATACTCGTACATTATTATATTGTAAATTTTTTCTAATATAAGTATTTTGTAATTGAACTGGTTACCTTGAAGTCTTTGCGAATTATGAACTCTTTTTTTTTTTCATTTTTTTTTATACACATATATAGCCAGCCGAGCCGGTCTTATTATTTGACCAAGTATAGGTCTCTAGTATCTTACTATAGTAATAATAAAATTCTATGTGCAAATGATACATTTTCTATACTATAGCAGTATGAAAAGTTGCATATACACAGGCGTGAAAAAATTATGGGACACGACAAGTGTAATTTTTCATGAATAGAAAATGTGATTATAATACGATTTACGATCGATACGATACGATATACGATCTTTATCGATTTTTACCACACATAAAAAGAAAAAATGTAATTGCCCTCATATGATGGAAGCAACTTGATATCGTAAAAAAGGTCAACATTAATAGATTGAGGTGGATTGGGCACGTAATACGTAAGTGTAGTGACGAATCGGGTGAAGCGAATTTTTTAACAAGACTAAAACTCAGATGGCGGGATGAGGTAGAAAGATATATTCGGAGATTCGGTGTAGTTAATTGGAAAATGAAAGTTGTTGACAGGACTGTCTGGAGGAGTGTATCTGAGAGTAGGCCAAGACTCACATAGGGTTGTAGTGCCACTGTTGATTGATTGATGAAAGCATCTCCACAAAGCCACAAATTAAATCAAATCGAATATCTTTGGTCATTTTTAGAAGAAAAATAAAAAGTTGCAATAAGTCAAGTGCTAAATTAAAAAAAAAAATATTAACAGAAAAATGAAGTAAAATTCTACAAGATTTTGTTAAAAATCATATGGAGTCAATGCCAGCCAAAACAATTAGAGGAGGTCTAATGAGATGTAAAGATTCTCCTTATACACAAATTATTGAATTCATATTTTTAGAGAAAGAGGCCGGTTGACAAATCTAGAAAGAGATGAATAGACGTTGTACAACAAAATACAAAGCATTTAAAATTAAAAACTGGATGAATGCAGCACAGTGAAGAGAAGAGTGGCGACTATTTCTGCAAGAGGCCAAGATTCGATTTTGATCGTAGCGCCGCATTGATGACGATGATGTCCTATGATTTATTCACGATTCTGTACCATAAGATACATGCATGTAAATGCAATAAGCTTAGTGAATAAATTTATATATAAACATAAAACCTACATATTATATTATGTATACATAGGTACGTGTACGCGTGTATATTTCTTGAATATTAGTTATGTGATCATCGCATAAATATGATGGATATGATCATTTTTTGTTTTCTTTGCATTATAATTTACTGCACGTATGAGTATAGTTAGTTGGTATTTAAGTAATTCTTAAGTAATTCAATTTTTTTTTTTGCCTTTTATTAGATATTTACTCGTGAATATGTACAGATATACAGTAAAATTATTTTTTCATTTCAATTCTTTTATAAAAAAAAAATGCACAAGATGAAAAATACAAAATAGAATCAACACACGAGTACACTACACATAAATATAAGGATAGATGACTGCCATTATAGTACCTACATATACCTACCTATCTACACATAAATAAATAAATAAAATGGCAAAATGAAAAACGTAAAAAACACATTTTCTTCTTTAGAAAAATAAAGAAAACCATTTTTTTTTTGAAAATATTGTACATAAATTTGAACTTTAATTGAACACAATTATATTATGATAATATATTTTTGATTAATTTAAATATACAATTACAATTGAATGCGCATTATAGTCGTATATACAATAATACATGTATTTTTGATATCTAATAATTTCTAATTTATTTATACAAATTTTTAAAATGTATACACGATACGCAATTACTTATGCAGCTATATAGAAGGTACGTACATTACTATTATGTGGATGTGGATATCTTTATTACCTATGGTAAATAATAATGATGATGGCGACAATATGATTATTACTTCTTGAATTCAAAAAAAAAAAATTTATAAATTATAAAATTCTATCTATAAGATAATTAAGTGAAATTTTATGTTTTTACATAAGTTACAAGGTTGGCGTGTTTTTGAAAGGAAAATATTGAGAAGAATTTTTGGACCCAAGAGGATAGGTGTAGGCGAATTCAGAAGAAGAACAAATGCAGAGATATATGAACTAAGTACGAGGAGGCGTTTTTAAGTTCGCGGAATGGCAGGATGAAAGAGTAGTGGGGGAAATCCTTTAAGTCGTAATGTGTTATCTGACTCGTTATTAGTACAAATACCGAAATTTGCCATAATACGATAATTAGTCTGTGAATTATCGCTGATGAAACAAATCGAATCAACTCCAAAACTGTTGTCAACGGCTTTTGAATGACAGTGCTCCCGTCCACAAGTGTGGTGTTACGTTGACTGCCTTGTCAAAGGTAGGCTTCGATATTTTGTGTCACTCACTCTATAGTCCACACCTGGCTACAACACATTATTACTTGCTTCCAAAACTGAAAAAGAACTGTGTGGGAAGAAATTTATCAGCGATGAAGAAGTAAAGGACTCAGTTTCGGCATATTTTGCAGAAAAAAATAAAACATTTTTTATGAAGGCATTCATAATAAGTTAATTGAAAGATCTGAGAAATGTATTAAAGTTGAAAATGAATATATTGAAAAAGAAAAATAATTTGGATTTTTTATTTTGTCTCGCGAACTTAAAAACGCCCCCTTGTATATATGAAGATGCGGATATTTTTGTGTTTTCCAAAATCAATAAATTAAGATGGGTGGGCCACATTGACAGAATGTAGAAGAACAAGATCCCTGTCAGAAAGTATTATACTCCAATGTCGGCAGCAAAAGACCCACAGGAAAGAAGACCAAGAAATCGATGATGGAATTCAATTCAAGAGGACCTGGGGTGGGTTCACGTAAGGTGATTGGTGATAGGTGATAGGTGATAGTTAAAAAGTGATCACCGAAAAGTAATTGTTCGTGTAAGGTGGTCACCAAAAAAGTGATGGAATATGAAATGCGGCGAATTCCACAGTATATTTATAGTTGTCAAACGTCAATCAAAACAAATAAAAATTTAAATTGTGAATAAGAGTAAAAGATAATTCAATAACGTTTTCGTCTATAGCATTTTTTATTTCAGATTCTGAAAATGAATCTCAAATAAAAATAATTAGGAGAAAAATGCGAGATAGCAATAATCCCTTGGAATTAATGGATGTTCAGTAAATTGCAATTATTCATGGAGAATTTCATTGTAAAAATAACACAATATACATATTTTAAATTACAAAATTGTTTAAATAAATTATATACCGTCAACAACAAACACCAATTGATTGTATGTGATTATGAGTATTGGTTAGGTAGAAGAAGAATAATAGTAAAAATTAAAAAAGTGACACCTCAAATGCTATCACCTCAAAGTGATAACATTTAGTGATAATTTTTGGTGATTGTCACCATACATGAACCGAAATTTGTGGTGAATATCACCAATCACCTTACGCGAACCTACCCCTGAACATACTGGATATTGCAAGTTGGAGAACTATTTACTTGGATAGGATGGCGTGACAAAAAATTCTCTCTGAGACCAAGGTACTGTTGAGAACTGTAGCGCCATAGAATACTTCTTTTAAAAATTCTTAGAGCGTTTTCATTTAATATTGATATCGTTCATGCTTCTGATCAATAGAACGCAATAATCCTTATTATTCGACTTAAAGATTTATTAGCCTTTGTATTTGAAATATTTTTCATTACTATTTTTTTTTTTGTTTTTTAGCTACAATCCAAGATTATTTATTGTTAAGTTCTTATTCAAATTATTTCCTAAAAAATATTTGAAAGAAAAACAAACTCGTTAAGTAAAGAAAATTATAGCAAATATTTACACTAAAAAGTACATGTACATAAGAGTTAAAAGTAGTATAGGTGTATCTCAGTAATGTAAATAAAAATATCCAAAAATATTCACGTAATATTTTTCAAAATTTTGCTATTAAATACATACGAGTAATAGCAAATATTTAAAAAATCAAATCAAATCTCTAAAAAACAATCTTTAATTTTCTTTTGTATTTTTTTTTTTTTAAATACATATTTTGTTTTTAGATTTTTCTAATTAAATAAAGTATAATAAATTTGAATTTAATTTAAAAAAATACTGCATTAAAATAATTAATATACTCGTATCTGTACAAATAAAAATTTAATTCTGTGTACCTACGTATATACGAGTCAGGGTAAATTGAGTCATTTGTAAGATATTTTACTTTATATACACGTATGTACGTTAATCATATCTCTTCATCCGCTTCTATTCAGTACATGTATATATAAGCTACACTTACATTAAAGGACATACATACTTATGTGTATATAATACGAGCATGTATATATGTGTGCATAAAGTATATAAATATAAAATTTTATATCTATTATTTTTGTATTTTATGAACAAATCTTTGTAATTAAATTTATTCACACACAATGTACGTATATAATGTACACATACATGGACACGACTATCTAATCATTCTTCATATGAGTATGTAATGCTGTATCATCTTTATACCTGTATTACTGTAATTAAATTAATTTGAAATCTTATATATTGTGATTTAAAAAAAAAAATTATTTTTTTTTATACTCTTGTACATATGTATGTATAGATACGATATACTATAAAAATGCTACATTATTGCAGACATTTAATTTATTTTAATAATAATTTATTACACATAATGTACACACATACATAATGTGGGTAGAGTGGGTACAGATAAAAAAAAAAATAGAAAAAAAAATATTTATCATTTCATTATCATTCATAAATTAATCAAAAAAAAAAAAAAAAACACGAAATTCCAAAGGAAAATAAAATATTAGTTTTTTTTTTTGTTAAAAAAATAAAAATTTGTTTTTCAAAGAATTAACTTTTACGTCATTTCAATAATAATTATTTTATCATTTTATAATTTTTTTTTTATTTATTTTGAAGATACGAGTGCATACATAAGATGAATAAGATGTACTTTGTTTGTGTACTACTACGTATGTACATACGCAGCACAAGATGTGTAGAAATAAAACTAAAAATAATAAAGTCACATATGTATTTGAAAAAAAACAACAATTGAAAAACTGAAAAAAATCAACGGGGAAACTTCCGAATTGGGGCCGCTAGATTTTGAAACGAAACCTTCCGATAATGATACTTTGGAATGTCCTCTTTAACGTGATATATGTCTCTATTGGCGCAAATTCATCTAGAGGACGCAAACTACCCTTAAAAATTGTTCAAAACAAAAAAACCTTTTAAACGATATTATAAAACATATACGTAGGTCACACTGAAAGTTTTGCGCGGCACGGTAACATCTTACTATCAGCCGCCATTGTTGTTTTTATTTTGTAATTTGAAGTTTGAGTAATCAGCTGTGTTTTTTGGAAAGTATTATCTTCAAGCATTAATTTGTAGTGGCTTTATAAAATTTCATAGTTTGTTAAAAAAATGGATTTAAACAGAAGAGACATTCGTGTGATGATTTATTATGATTTCAAATCATCTTTAACACCAGATCAATGCAAAGAACGACTTCAAAATGCAATTGGTGATCAAGCTCCACATATCAGCACTATTCGCCGTTGGTATGCTGAATTCAATCGCGGTCGGTTTTCTTTGGGCGATGAGCCTCGTGAAGGTCGTCCTTCAACAGCAGTGACTGAAGAAAATGTCAATTCTGTTCGAAGAATGATCGAAGAAAATAATAGAGTGACCTACGAAGAAATTCGAGCTTCTTTAAGCATTGGCATGAGCCAAGTTCAAACGATTTTACATGATCGCTTGTTTGTGAAAAAAATTTGTTGTCGGTGGATACCACACCGTTTAACTCAGGAGCAAAAGGACATTCGTGTTAGTTGGTGTAGAAAAATGATTTCAAAATTTAGAGGTGGTGCTTCAAATTCAGTGTATGACATTGTCACAGGGGATGAAACCTGGATATATTCATATGAACCTGAAAGTAAAGCTCAGTCGGCGCAATGGGTCTTTCCAGATGAGCCAAATCCGACAAAAGTGAAAAGGGGCCGAAGTGTTGGTAAAAAAATGATTGCCTCATTTTTTAAACGTTCAGGTCATATAATAACAGTACCACTGGAAGATCGTCGCACAGTAAATGCAGAATGGTATACAACAGTTTGTTTGCCTGCAGTCATAAACAAAATCCGAGAAAGCCGTCCAAGAAGTCGAATCATTCTGCATCATGATAATGCGCCCGCGCATACCTCAGAAGACACTGAGAAGTTTTTAAGAGCATCAGGTGTTGACAAAATGACCCATCCGCCCTACAGTCCCGACCTAGCGCCCTGCGATTTCTTCCTGTTCCCGAAAATTAAAAACAGACTGCGAGGAAGGAGCTTTACCACACCAGAGGACGCTGTTGAAGAGTTTAAAAACTACATTTCAGAGATACGTCTCGAGCACTGGATTGACTGCTTCAACGACTGGTTCAATCGAATGCAAAAGTGTATAGATAATAAAGGAGAATATTTTGAAAAACAGTAAAAGGTGTTTTGTTAAAAAAAATTGTTTTAGTTTTTTGAGGCGCAAAACTTTCAGTGTGACCCTCGTATATCATCTTTCAAGTTTTGAAGTTATACCGTCATCAAAAGAAGTTGGGAAAGTGATTTTTAAAAAACACGAAATATTGACTTTAAGTCCTTATATCTCGTGAACCGCTAATCCAATCAAAGTGAAATAAAGTGTGAAAAATAAAGCCGGAAGTTATCTTTAAAATGGTATATTAACTAATCCGATCCAAGATCTTGATCTGGATAAATAACGGATTTCGTAAAACACGTCATTTTGGACCAAAAATTTTTAAGGGTAGGTTGCGTCCTTAAGATGAATTTGCGCCAACAGAGACATATACCACGTCAAAGAGGACATTCCAAAGTATCATTATCGGAAGGTCTCGTTTCAAAATCTGGCGGCCCCAATTCGGAAGTTTAGCCAAATCAACTTCTTAGGTCGCATCATAATTTTAACGTCATATAGACAATGTTACCGAAAAAAGATTTGGAATTGTTTTTATTGTCAAAATGATTATGAATTTGTTTACTACATGCTCACACAGGTTGGAAAAGCTTCTAGAGCTGGAGAAATTTTTGAAAAAAAAAGAAAGAAAAATTATTAATCAGATTTTTGTGACGTCTGTTACCTTATTTGTACTTTAGTTTGAATGCGATTTTAACTTAATGCGAACTGACAATCGGAGCTGAAAAAAATCTGGTTTTCTTGATGGTTGTATTCGCACTGAATCGATGTATCCACTGACACCATTGATAATTCCGTCCAGCACAGCTATGAAAAATTGAAATGCAATTAAAAAAAAGTTTTCAATGCGCATTCGATGTGTTTATATGAGAGTTGAAAACGTGTTTATAAGAGAGTACTACATGTCAATACGAAGTCACTCAGTACGCATTAAGGCTGTCCTTATGAACGAGATATGTAAGTAAATAAGTTTCGTAAACTTTTCAGTAAAAATTTGGAAATAAGAAGAATAATTACAAAATGAAACTTCTCAAAGAATTAATATCAGAGATTTGATGATGACATCAAAATAATTTTTCAATCATTTTTAACGAAGATAATGAATACGAACGTAGTTAATAATTATCAATTTGTTTCTTCCAATTTGTGTTTCCATTATTATCCTTCCATTTCGTCCCGTTACAGTTATTCCATAACCATAATTGTCGTTGTCTAATTAACACAATTAAGTATAGAATGTGAAATACATAGTAAATATAAAATAAAAAAATAATAAAAAAAAAATACAAGAAAAACAATTCACACAGCCATATTGTCACATTTATTCAGAAAAGAAATAATTATTCTCTTTTTCAAAATTTTACAATAATTTTTTTCTTCCTTCATACTCACATATAATTTCTACTATACATAATATCCTTTTTCTTTTCTTTCTTTTTTTTTTTTAATATGATTACTACACATACAAATGTGTAAATATGTAATTATAAACATAAAAAATATAAATAAATTTTTTATTGATTTTTATTACAAATTTTGTATTAAGGAATGTGTTTCTATCTCAATTTTAGAATAAAAAATTTTAATTTATCATAAATGATATTGTACCAGAACCAGAGACAGATAAGTGATATTGATCCTATACCACAATAATGGAAAATTGATCATATGATCATAGAATCATAAATCTTTAAAAAATCATATTTAATATATATTGTGGTAATATCGAATCATACATACATAATATATGAAATGTTGAGGAATTTTCTAAAGATATTAAGGATCATTAACATTTTTTTTAAACTGCATGTGATTTGAATCAAAAATGTTACAAAATTCAACAGTCTGGCCTTTTTTGACAAAATATCATCTGTAAAAAAAAGGCTAGTGTTTTAAACATTTCAAATGACACTATATGAAGTAAGAATGACACTATATTCATTAGTGTAAGAAAGATCGTTGCGAAATGCTTGTCGTGTCTTTATTTATTCATGACAGCACATATAGAGGATCGATTTCAATGATCAAAATTAGTAGTGCAATTAGGGTGTAAGCTACTGCCACATCTATTATATTTTCTAAATTTGGTTTCTGTGATTTTTATCTTTGTACAAATTTGAAAAAAAAAAAAAATAGTTTTGTGATCGTTACAAGTATTGATGAAGTAATTTCTGAAACAAGACTTTGGTTTTCAAAAATGGTATCAAATGAAAAATAAAAAAATTCAACGTGTAGTTTTTCGACAGTTCATCATTATCAATAAGCACGCAGCCCAGTATAAGCCTTGGCTTGCTCCACGATTTCCCGCCATTCTGTTCGCTACGTTTTTTCGTAAGTTCGTAAGCCATATAGCCAACGAACTTTTGGCCTTCCCCACTGTCTTTTAATTTTTGGGACGTGCAACATCATCTTTCGCGATATATCGTTATCGATTCCTCTTATAACATTAGCCATCTCATACTTATATCATTGACAGTTCATATTATTTGTCAAAAATGTCAAACGATTGAATTTTGTAACAATATTTTTCGTTCAAATCAAAATGGCTTATCGAAAAGGCTAGCATGTACATACTATTTAATGTCTGTCTCAGGTATTACAGTACGAAAAAAAATTTTGAAAAAAAAAAATTAATAACTAACATATCTCAGTTGATTAAAATTGTAAAAATTTACATATATTTTTATAATACATGCATGCATATGGCTATTAAAATACTAAATTTCTGATAAGATTGTATATAAGAACTACAAATAAAATATTTTATAAAATAAAAAAAAAAAATAAAATTAAAAATAAAATCAAACATAAAATTATCTACAATTTATATGAATCTTACTGTTTTGTTTTGTTTTTTTTAACTACATACAATATAATATTTATATGCGTTTATGTATAATGTATTTTTCCTTAAAAATATAGTATAATGTATAGTTTATAAAAAACAAAAAAAAAATAAAATAATAATCATAATTAAAACTTATTTAACAAAAAATAATAATAATAATTAATAAAAACAATTTTTATTTCTTCCTCCCATCTACATATTTTTAATTAACTGGAGGAAGGGATATTGTGTTTGTTGTGAATAATTTCAATTTATTTAGTGCTAATTATTGTTATAATGATATGATAATAGTAGTAGTCATTTTTTATTAATATGATTCCTTTGTTGATTTGTTATTAATAGTAAAAGTTTACTAGCACTCTGTTGCTGTTGTATTAAAGCTTGTTTTAATTCTTGAATTTCTTGTGTTAATAATTCAATTTTTTCAGCATTATCATCAATTTTTGTTGTTAATGTGCATATACTGGCCGTATCGAAACCGCATTCAGATTCTTGACCAACGCCACCACCAACAATACCACCACCACCACCACCACCAATACCACCATTATTATTATTATTGTTATGTTTATTTTTATATGAAAAATATGTTGCTGCTGAACTTCTAGCCGATATTGTATGACCGAAATGTTTACGTTGTTTACCAACTTCATATGCTGCCAATAATATATCTTTTGGTAAACGTTTTTCACTTGGATTCAATGGTTTTACGCATAATACAACACGATATGCTTGCGGTGATACTAATGCCGTATGATGTAATAAATTTCGTAATAATGTCGGTAAATAACCATTAAATAATGCTGATTCAATATAAGATATTAATTTTGTTTGTCGAACTAATTTTGATAGACCAGCGGTTTTTTTTAAACCTTGTATATCATGTACAGCAATACCGACTAATAGATTCATTAGAATTATTGTGACAAATAATAAAAATAATACAAATGTTATTTGGGCACTTATCTCTAATAAAAATGGTGGATCTTTACCATCTGGATCATTTATTAATAATGATAGATCTTGTTCACCGATCATCATAACTAGTACTGTTATGAAACCCATAAATGGATTGGCAAATGATGATGATGACGGAAATATAACACAGAAACTGATCGTAAAACCGACTAGCATACATGAATATGCCATAAATAATTTTGCAAATTCACCTTGAACTTTTGTATACATGGCTACGTATACATCGAATACTGGTAATTGACCGATCATAAGCATTAAATTTGTCCAACCAAGAAGTACAGCAAAGGCACCGATATGATTTTGAAATGTGTACGTTTGTTTTGTGTAAATGTACGAAATGACAAAAACACTCGTTATTACGAACCATTCCATGATATTTTCAACTTGCGTCACGTAATGTCGAACTGAAGAATATCCCGTTATGCCGTAAAGTTTTCGAAATATTTCAACAATTGTAATGGCCACCAACACCCACCATTGCATTTCCATTACGAACGGATTATTACGTAGCATATCTCCTAGAATCGATTGTTTCTGGCATAATTCCTGTGCTTGAATAGTGGTGTTGTCATCTTTGCTTCCGTTGTAGCAATTGTGTGCTAATGCCGTCAGTACGTACAAAGTTAGGAACAGTACAAATGTGAAGCAAAATATGAGCCGACCAATGTAGTATTTTCTAATTTTAGCCCATTTTATGTAGAGAAAGGCAGAGCATAAGGGATGCTCTAAGATTTCTTTTTGCCCTTCATCAACGAACGTGTTCAAGTAACTGATTTCTCTGGGATGACAGTGCTGCAGTAACTGTCTAAAATCTAGTTCTAATTCAACTTCTCTGTTCACGATATCCTGTGAATGATGTAAGGAGATAGCTCCATCCAATTTTTGTCTCACCATGGCCATAGAAGCTGGAGTTTTTCGGGTGATCACGTTCAATGCTGTTGTTCCTTTTTTTGATTTTGTTGTTACATCAGCACCATGAAAAATCAGCATTTCAACACACTGAGCCAATCCATCCAATGCAGCCAGATGTAGAGCAGTAAAACCATAGATGTCTTTGTGATTTACATTCGCTCCCCACGATATTAAAGTTTCCAAAATATCAAAAGCGTTCTCGGATTTACCAACAGCTGCATGCAATGGAGTTCTGTGGTCAAAATCTTCGGCATTCGGATCAGCATTTCCATTTCTTAGTAGAGATTCGACGCATTCTAAGCTAGAAGTTCTGGCAGCTAAGTGAAGCGCAGTAAATCCGCGATGATTTTTTAAGGAAGCATCAGCTCCTTTTGCAAGCAGCAGATCAACACATTCAACATTTCCTTCATCAGCAGCCAAATGAAGAGCGGTAGATTCTTTTTCTCGAATACAAATTCGTATATTTGGATCTACATTTGGAGCATTTAAAAGTGCTTCCAGACATTGTGCATGACCTAAATCTGCAGCCAAATGAATTGGATTTGTTCCGTTCGGTTTTAATGAGTTCACATCTGCACCTTCAGCTACAAATAACTGAACGCATTCGATTGCATTTGCTCTGACAGCACAATGAAGCAATGACTCCTCACAGTTTGGTTTATTTGTGTCGATCGTTATTTTTGCACCGTTATTTATTAGCATTTTCGCTGCTTCAGCAGAATTACCAAAAGCCGCACAATGAAGTGGTGTATAACATTTCGGTTGCCAATTAACATCCATACCTTTTGCCATTAAAAAACTAACCGATGAAAGACATCCACTAAACGCCGCCAAATGTAATGCCGAAAATCCATTTTGATCGTGAAAATTCAAATCAGCACCGATTACTAATAGACCTTCTAATAAATCCCATCTTTTTAGAAATGCCGACCATAAAAATGAAATATTTTTTTCTATTTTTGTTGCATTCTGATAATATTGCGGAATATTTTCTGCAATCACATTACTATGTTCGATATCCTCTAACAGTTTAATACGTCCTAATGCATTTTTCATTTGATCAACTAAACTGACTCGTAACGTTTCGCTACACAACTGTACACTTAATTCAGTTGTTGGCTCTTCAAAACTATCATACATACTAGGTGCACTTTCGGCCGGCGGTGACGGTCCACATTCCATATATTCAAAATCTCCAGTTGGATATTGTGCATCTAGCATTGCTTCTGGATTATTACGCCAACGTACCATCATACCGGGTGGAACAGTTTTGAATCTGTTTTCAAAAAGTCAAAATTGTGAAAATTAATAAAAAATTATTAGAGAATCAAATGATTGACAAATTAATGAAAAATGATGAAAGATTAGAATTAAATTATACATAGAATAAAAAAATTATATTTAAATGTATTTAGGAGACTATCGTTGATCATTTCTTCATTTTATAGATGTATTCGTATTTATGTATGTATAGTACATACCTGTTCGGTGATGATAATGGTGATTCTTCATTTTTAATGGCTACACTTGCAGTTCTTGATATTCGTCTAGGTTTTGCTGTACCTTCCTTATATCCTAAATTTTCCATTACTCATTAAAATATTTATCGTATACAATGTTCTCTCTTTATTTATTTATTTATTTTTTTCGTTGTATTATTTTATTTTTTAACTTTTCAAAAAAAAAAAAATATATATATATATAACTTTCTTACCGTTTCTCTCTGTTCTTTTTTCTTTTTTTTCAATTTTTCGTATAATGATTTTATGCACTATAGTATATGAACTTGCATATAAATGCGATTTTATCGTTTGATTTTAATGTTTCGTTTTTTTTTTTAATTAAATTTTACAAATTTATAAAATTGAATGAATTGATTCATTTAAAAAGCAATTATTATTATTTTGTCGTTGTTATTGTTATTTGTTTTTATTCGTGAATCATTTATACGGATGACACTATTTTACTGTTTATATACACTGAACATTCAATAAAATGTTAAAACCAATAAGTAAATATTAATCAATCACAATTTATTATTTTTGTTCACATTTTTTTTTTCATCCACTAAATTACATACATATATTCATACGTATAGATATATGCATATTATAAAAGAATTGTTAAATAACTTATTGAATAACGTTTTTTTTTTCTCTCTATTGCCATACACAACTTCAATATACAATGCACCGAGTATGTATAGTATTTCTTTCATTAAATTTTGTATTAGGATGCGAACAATTTTAATTTTAAATATACTGTATCTAATAGATTTTTGTACAGGTACTGTATTTTATTTAGCATCTACCGGATGTTCGAATGTTCGGAAGTTTGGATTTTTTGTTTACAAAAAAAAAAAAAAAATTCTATATTTCCTTTTATTTTAATTACAATTCAATTGGCAGAAATGAATTAATTTAAAATAAAATTTCACATTTAATATATGTACATATATTTTTTTTTTTTAGTTTTTGTTCGTTACACTTCTTTTAAAAATGTATTCATTTTTCGTTAAATTACTGTTTGTTGTATAATATTTGCATTATTCAATTTTATTGTACACACAAATACTTCTCACATATGCTCCTGTAAATGTATTATATGTACGTGCATAGTTTTGATGCACTTCATTAAACATTTTCATTTATCGATTATTATTTGATTGTTCAAAATATCTATAATAGTTAATATGAATAAAATCTATATAAATATCGTTAAATATGGACATGTAATATATACGTCGTACTGTGGTGGTATAGATGTTGTATTGTTTATGCAAACATATACGGATATGAGATAATCTCTGTGAAATTTATTATTTAGTTTAGACTACAATTAATTGCATTATATGATAAATATACGAGTAGTATAGGTTAGGTATTTATGTAAACATTTTTAATTTAAATTATAGAATTTTTTAAAGTTCATTGATTTTTTAATTGAACGAAAAAAAATAAAAAAGAAATTTTGATTTTTGTTGACCATATGCTGGGTTTTCTGATATAAAACGAATAAAACTATCACGAAATTACAAAATGAATTTTATTTTCGTTATTAAAATAAAAAAAATTTTTTCGAAAATCTTGTAATCTTAAATCCTGAGCACACAGTATGGGTGAGTTCCAAAACGTTTAAAGACCGCCTCGCTGCATAATCAACAGTTTCAAAACGATAACACTTAAATCGATGACAATGTCTACAGTTTCAAAACTCATTATGAATGCATCTGATACGCATCTGTCAAACAATTTACGCATCCAGAATTTTTATGATGCAAAATAGATTGAATAGATTTTTTTCTCAGTAGCATTTCAATGATTTAGTTTTAAACGAATTTTGTTGTATTGGACCAAAGGTCAATCTGTTTTAAACAAACATTTTGTACTTTTATGATAATAAATTGAATTTTTAATGTGTAGTGCCGTAGTGCTTACACAATATAAATGAAAAATGCCAAAAAATGGAGAGTATTATATTATACGAGTACTTACACTGAAGGTGTTTTTGCTCATTCGAAAATGACTATAAAATATGTCCATCCTGATATTGTTTAATTTTATTAAAAAATTGTTTCACCTTTTTTGATCTATTGTAGAGAATGAATTAATTAAATTTTAAAATTATGTACTGCAGGAGGTGAACCATTTTTCTTTTTGTCAAAACAAAACAAACAATTCGTTTCAAAACGTCAAAGTTGTAGAACTTCAATATCAATGCGAAGCATTAATGCTGTTTTAAAACTTTGCATCACGACTGTTTTGATGCCGTATCACAACACATTTTTGAGGCGTTTTGAAACTCATCCTATGTAAACACAATGCGTTATATGTACAATTTGATTTGGTATAGTAATGATGTTGTTTATATATGGAAGTTAGCAACAAACCAAACAGGAAGTTAAAAGTTGAGCGAAATTGTTCTTCTTCGAAGGTCTTTAAGTTACTAAGTACTTTGTATGTAAATCGGCACAACTCAAGTCGGTTGAATATCTTCATTGTAGTGATTTCTATAAACTTATGACTATCACGTATGTACCAACAGTTTATTGTTGATTACAAATTACAGATTTGTTGGCAAAGAAACAGAATTCAATTACATGATAGGGCTTGAACTAATCAATTTTTATAAAAATCTAATAATACTTGAGTCATTTGGTCATTTGATGTCATCAGCAACATGCAGGTATACCTGGTACTAATTCAAAATTGAATAAACTTTTGGGGATAATTAAAGTTAGAAATGAATAATGGAAATTATTTTCCTTAATTTTTTTTTTTGGTTGTCATGGAATTTAACTAGACTAGAGGCTTCGTAATCAGTAGACTTACAATTTTGTAAATTAAATTATAAAAATCTCAAAAGTTGTGCAAACTGTTGACGTGAAATGAGAAAAAATTCTTTTGTTGTCTGTTCTGCAATCATAGTAATTGTTGTTAGATTTGGTAGACATTTATGAAAAAATGTTGATATCCTAAGTGTCATTATACATTTAAAGAAGCTCATCATTTGAACGATTTTTTTTAATAAAATGATTCAGATTAATAAAACCAGCTGATTAAGGAGTTACTGGATGTAATATGAAATAATTTTGTTTTCAACAAACTATTTTTCGGCAAAATGCTCTGTCGGGTTGTGGTGTGGGTGAAGGATAAGCAATTTCCTGCCTATTCTTTGTAATAAATAAATAAATGAAAATAAACTATAAGTTCCTGAGATACAGTACATACTGTGTGCACAGGGTATAATACAAACAAACAGATAAAATTTAAAACTAATAAAATACATGTGTGTAACATAAATAATGTTTATAATGTTTTGTATAATAATTTTATTTTGATACAATTTTTTTTATATACTTGTATAAATAGAAATGAGTTTAGATACAATAGAGTATATGTATGTACAGTAAACTTACACATACATATGTACCTACTTTATTTTTTGATAAAAATTTATGAATATTAAAATGAATTTCATTTAAAATTATTGTACATAATATACCTACAAAGTATGATAACAAGAGTTATAAATACATACAATAAATAAAATCATAAATAAATCATATAAAATAATTTATTTGCACATTTTTGTATAACAATCTAGTAATTAGTAGTTGTTATTGTTGTTGTTGTTTTTTTTGTTGTTGTTTAGGATGAAAAAAGACTAATATGTAATAATTTCATAATATGTATATAAATAATATGTCATAAAATAAACACACACACACACACACACAAATACACACAAATGAACATAGAAAAAACACACGTTTTTCAAATATTAGAAAAAATATAGATCTCAATCTGTACATATAATATGAGCGTTCTACGTATAAGAGTATAATACTGAGACATAAAATAATTTGTTTTTTTTTTATAATTATTGTTACGAAACTTTATTCAAAAAAAAAAATGTTTCCATACAAATGGCAAGTGAAATATTATTTAATTTCATTTGAATGACTGTGATTTCGTCTGATTATATGTATTTTTTGTAGGTGTATTTTTGGAAGTACCTATAAATCAAAATTATTTAATATTCATTGAAAAATAATTTCGTCTGTACATATATGTACAATCAATTTTAACTACAATATTTAACATTTAGGGTGGTATTCACCAACATAGATATATCCGTCGGATATACATATTTTAGCCGGATACAATTTCAGCTTATTCATCAACCTAGATAAAATTTGTTTTCGAACTTCGTTTTCGGGTCGAACATGTGTGTCAAACATATCAGCTGATTGTATTTTTATATTACAAAATGAAAAAAAAAGGTTCTGTAATGTGATAATTATATACAAAGATGATAATACAGTGGTATTACATTATCTTTATTTGTGCTGTTGCTGTTAATAACACGGTTATGTTCGAACGATATTTATAATACCACTTTGACCGAGGTTGTCTTAAAAATATCCGAGTAGTGTTTTATCCAGGTTGATGAATACACTTTATCTCAGATAAAAGATAATCTATGTTGGTGAATACCAGCCTTAAAGTGTAACGCCACGATATCCACTGGACTGGAACGGTTTCCAATAAGCAAATAAGCTTACTCATTTCCTATACTATTATCTCACTCAATATATCAATTAATCATTTTTAAATAGCTTAGTTAATTTTCATGAGTAATATGTAACTGATGGACTGTAACTGATGGTACTTTTAAAGCGTAAGCGTAATAATTCTGAATTTTCTACACTATGTGATATATAGGTTCCGTATATCCGATATAATCATAATGGTAAGTAATCTTATCATCTCATGTCAGTCACATCGCATTGTATTTTTTGGAAAAAAGTTGTTTTTTAATTGTGAATTAGTATGTAAAATGCCTGACAGATAAGAATAAGCCTAAATCAATTTAATTTCGTTTAATTTTGTTGCAACTTTCATACAACTCCAACTCTTATTTTGTTGTTGTAATTTTAAATATTGTATATATAGTTAAAAGTCAGTTCTAAAAACTGATTTAGATTGATAAAATGGTTTTTGAATCGAGATTCAACGTAAATCGATATGTGACAGACAAAGTTTGAAGAAAGATTTTTAACAATTTATGATCTGTCAATGTTATATAGCGATGCTACCTAAATGAATTTATATAGTTTAGATTATTTTCATTATTCAAGATATTCCAGCTGACCATTCAGTGAACTAGGTTCACAGTGAATTCATAGTGAATGCCAAAAATCTTCACCAACTGAGTAATTTTTTCTCTTATTCATTTTGAAAACACGAAATGAAAAATAAGTGAATTCTTCAAAAATTAATAAATTATGAATACACCAAGTGATTGAAATATGAATTATATTCATATAAAATTCATTTGATGAATGACAATTTATGTAAACTTATTTTAATTTTATGATTAGACGAATTCATTCGTTTTATCTTTGTAAAATGGTTACGATTCAAAAAGCCTAACACTATGGAATCACTTAGTGAACGTATAGTGAAATTTTGGTAAACAATTTAGCAGTTTCTAATAATCTTAACGTAATAAGTGATTTTATGATTTGAGTCTAAGAATAAGCAAAAGTGTTTTAAATTCTGTGCACTATTAGTTTATTGAAAATAAAAAGTAAAATATATAAAATATAACGAAGTGATTAATTATTAAGTGATTAAAGAGTTTTTATCTAAATCACTGAAAAAACAAAACGAAAAGTAGGAATATAATAATTAGAGCCAGGATTAATTGATTACTCACATTGTGAATGGTATTTCACCTTCACAAACTGTATTCAATATGAATTCATTTCGTGTTTTCATTAAATGTTCAGTAAGTGATTTGAAAATGGGTTCAATAAGTGAATTCACTATGACCAGCTATAGCTTAAAAATTTTTGAAATAAAATATCTTCACAAATGATTCACTGTGAACGTTCACGTGAAGAAACACTTGGATGAAATGAATTCAGAACGAATTCACTATGAGTTCACTTGGTCAGCTGGGATTTTGTGTATTATATATGCACATAAGTGTAAGTAAGTATTTCCAACTCGTCATTTTTATCAATTGAAATTTGAAAAGTGAATTTGTGGTTACATATTTTGAGAAGATTTTGTTGAATCTGTTTGATAACACTTTGATTTGATGAGGTATAGCGTTGCGTATAAGTTTTACAATTTGAAATGAATATCCATTAAATCTTCTACAATAGATTCAATTCTCATTTGATATACTTAGATAATTCAGTTGAATATAACAACCTGATAATTCTTGCATGTTTCCATTTTTTTTTATTGTTCTTCATTTTTATAGATAGAAGGATATTTATATTTATACACAGATAAGTATTTATAGATAAATTTCATATCATTTATAAAAACACAAATAATCTTGATACATACTATATATGAAAGTATTGTTATTGTATAAAGATCTTAGGTGGACACAGTTTCATGAATATAAAGAGTAAAATAAATAAATGTACTTATATAGTATACATACGTTATGTATAAAAATGCTGAATAAGATAAAAATATCCTTCTGTATAACACATATTATTATACTTAAATAAATACATAGACTGTATTATATACATACAAAGTATATATTTTATTTTATATGTATCAGAAATGATCTTTATCATCATTGGTGTATATATACATACATATATATATATATATATATATGTATATAATAATGTATCATCTATCATATTATCGTGTTTTATATTACTACTGATTACTATACTTATATTCGCATATAACAAACGAAAATATGTACATATATACTCGTATGTACATAAATTACATATTATGTATATGTAAATATCACATTACATATTTTGACACTACATATATACACACATGAATGATATTATAGTCATGATACATCAATTTTGTGTTTAATTTCTAACTACATTATATTATCTACTCGTAGTACATATGAGGAGCATTATATCAAAAAGCGACATGTCCATTTTGTTCAGAATTGGAATTGTGTTTGATATATCAAATGAAAGCTGGAAATACGCTCTGCTCTGTTGATGTGAATTAATATTTTGTTTCAAAAGACTGTCTTGAAACAAAATTTTAATTTAAATCAACAGAGCAGAGCACTTTCTCAGCTTTTATTTGATATACCAAACACAATTCCAGTTCTGAACAAAATGGACATGTCGCTTTTTGATATAATGCTCTTCATATATGTATGTACATATGTATTATAAAATGATCACTTTTTTTTTTATAATAAAATTACATATCTTATATTAGCTCTGTTCGATCTGTACTCGGAGTAGAGTACATTTACTCTAGAAAATGGCTGCTTTACTCTGTTTCTTTTATACTCTTATCGAACAGCATAGAGAGTAAAAGTAGAGTAAACCTATAGAGATACGACAAATTTCAAATTTATATTAAAATAAACAATGAATACTTTATAAAAATTTGATTATGGATTTTGTGGTGGAAGACGACTTTGATTTTTTTTTTGAATCAAGTGAAGATGAAGAAAAACCTAAGCAAATGAAAAGACAATGCATAAAAAACTATTTTGAAAACATTGAACATTTAAATTATCCATAATGTATTTATCAAATGAAAGAACTTTACCAATTCTTCCGACTGACTCCAGACTTTTCACTGATAGATCTAAAATTAAATAAAATATTCAAATTTCACAAAAGTATAACAAACCATTCCATTATTCTACCTATACTCAATTTAAACAATTTGGCCAGATGGGTTAATGAATTTAAAAATGTTTCCGTACATTTTATTTTCAATTAAAACGAATTTTTAATTTTTACCAAAATCAAAATAGGTATACAAACAAAATTGGCTATGTCAACATATGATGTTTCGAAAACATGTTCGATTTGTACTCTGAGTTTACTTTTGGTTTTTACTTCTGCAAAAAGTAGGAGTAAGATCCGAATAAAATTTGGATTACTCCGATCTTACTCTAAGCTGTTCGAGTTCGACACGTCTTCAGAGTATACTCCGAGTACAGATCGAACAAAATAGAGTAAAATTTCTTACTCGAAGTATACTCCGAGTACAGATCGAACAGAGCTATTATCATGATATGAATCTACTCGTATATACATATTCGTGTATTATGTACTTACATATGTGTGTGTACTGCTAGTTATTATTTTTATTATTAAAGAGTTTTAATAAAATCACTTTCTTTCTCTTCATATCATACTTTTATGTACGAACTATTCAGAATTATATACAGAATGTGTATGTATATGTATGTATATACCATACATGTAAATTTTATTACATATACTTGGTCATATCATATAAATACTCGTAGATATGTATATGAATATAAATATAATATTGTAAGAATCATTCTTAAATGAAATTCTAAGTGTGTAGATATGATGGTATGGTATATACATAATAATACAAATGAATGTAAACTGGTCAAAGTTATGTGATATTATCACACATATTAATAAATTTTATAACGAAAATGTATGTTTAGACGTATACAGTATGTATTTGTATATACATATAACTGTAACTCCTACACAATTTTCAATTTAACTTTTTTATATTCTTTAAAATATGTGTACATACTCATATATGTACATAGATATATACCTATTAATACTTTTGTAAATATACACTATTTTATATTCGCAATACATAAATGTATGTACATATATAGGTCTTTCTATATTATGTATGTATGATAATATAAATTTGCAAAAATTGAGGATATTAGATGTTTTCGATTTGGCGATTTCAAATACTTGCGAGTAGAAAAGATAAATGTCTGCGCTAAACCATCTATACTCGCAGCTACTCATGGAAATTTTTTCAAGTAGCTGGAAGTAGATGCATAAGTAGTTACGAATAATTTTTGTGTCGTTCGCTATAACAATTTATCCTAGACACATTTTAGTATTCGTAAGTACTTGAAATTGCCAAATCGAAAGCACCTATTATTATTAAAAAAAATTGATTTATATATATACATACTCTGTAGTCCATTCAACACTTATTATTACATGTGTGATTATATGAATGTATCTATAAGTATTATGAGTATGTAAAAATTTATACATATTTGTATATGTATATGTATTTCCTTTTATTTTATTTATATTTTATTCATATTTTATTATTCTTTCTGCTTACATTTACACACAATATCTTTAATAAACTACAATAATCTACAAACATAATGTATTCTTAAGAAAATCTAATAAAAATAAAAAGACAGATAAATTTCATTTTTTATTATCAATAGTATATATCATTTATCTATCTGTAAATGAATATGATAATGCACAAATACAATGGATATTCATATGTGTATGTTTATGTATGTTTTTGTATATCAGTGGCGCTATATATTCTATAATATATGTATGTTATAAAGTCATAATATATTTTTATGTCAAATAGATAATCTTATAATTTTTTTTAGGTATAGATTCTTTTTTATTTATTATATAATAATATACAAGTTACATTAATACATAATATATATGTGCATAATATGACACAGGAGAGAACATTATTTTCATATGTTATCATTTATTTTCCTTTTGAAATAATTTATCCATGAACTTGAAAAAATCTCGAACTAGTATATATATGTACCTACATTCGAGTACGAATATTATACATATGAATGTATTACATTTTTACATATTACTTAACAACATTTTATATTTTTATGTCATTAAATTTCTTAAATTAAAAAGGGCAACCCATTTTCCTTTTAACAATTTATTATGATGGATGTATCATTATTTAAACTAGAATATTTTTCAATTTTCATTCAAATTACATTTATTCATATTTACGTTATGTACAGTATACCAACTCTCAGAAAAGTATCGGGAATTTATAATATTTAAGAAGACTGTATTAGGAATTAAAAAAAAAAAAAAATTTGTCCACAATTTAGTATCACTGTACTCGATAACTACGCCAACAATTAGCATGATCCAACCATCGGTTTGCCTAAATCAGGTGTTTGAATCAACGCACTTCTGTATTGTATCACAATTTTTATAATTATTACAAAATTTTCGAAGAAAGTGTTCTGAATATAAAGTTAAATTTTGTGTTCTGAATATAAATTTTCGTATACCGAATGTCCTAAATAATGTTGGAAAAGGTTTATGGTGTATATCAAGTGATATCAAAGATGGAAGAGCTTATGAATGGTGCAAAACATTTAAGTAAAATGGAAATATTGTCAACGACATTCAATCTGTATAACCGATAAAACTATCGATTAAGTGAAGAAAACTGTGCTCAAGGCAATCACCAATTCAGACTTAAACAGAAAGCTCGTGATTTTAATATCATTCATCGATTTTGATCGATATTTTGGATATGAGACACATATTGTTCTACGGCTAGCTCCAAAAGAGTTGAATTTTCTTCAATAAGTGTAATGCAAAAAAAATTTTCTGAAAATATACTTGCATCAATTATTTAGAAACTTATACTTTCATAATCAGGTAATGAGACATGAATCCACGAGAGTTTGACATGTAAACTAGTCAAAAAACTTCAGAATGGTGCTTCATTATAACAAGCCGAAACCATGAAAACCAAAATTCGTTGGAGAAGCTGTAAACAACAAACAAAATCAACAGCACTAAACAATTGAGTTGGCAGATTGCATTCATATATTTGATATAATAACCGAATAAAGTACTATTAAGTAATGGAGCAAATTTGGTTTACGAATTTCTAAAATACAGCTTCGTTAAATTATAAAGTCAATAACATTGTGTCTATCTCATAGTTATTACACATGATTGTGTTTGAAAATATCAAATTGATCGTTGAGAAAGATTACCATTATTGAAAAATTATTGACTGACTACAATGATTTGACTTCGAGTACAATGGATAGCGTTTGTCTGAGTGATCTGGTTCATACTTCCCCCTTAACAAACAACAAAAACTGTAATGATTTGACACGATCGAACAGATTTGTAATAAATGTACCTACAAATTGTTTGTACGAGTATATTGCCAATTTTAGAATGACGATCAATGAACATTTTTGAACATTTTATATACAGTCATATTAAATAAATATGGACTTGTATATGTAAAAATATTCGCGTATCTATCTAAATTAAAGAAAAAAATATATAATATATGTTGTAGATTGTTTGTTAGCAGTATAATTTTTTTGATTTGTTCTTTATCATCTTATATATGTACATAGTTAGTATAGTTATAGTTTATTTTTCTTATACAGACGATTAGAGGCATTTTTTTTATTTCTTAGGATGGACTTGAATTATGATTAAATGAATAATATATTCGTCTACACATACATATAGTAAGTATAGAGTATGTATAAGAACGTATATGTACGGATGAACGAATATGAATATATACCTGCATTTATAACCTTTTATTTTGGTATACATATACATACGAGTATTATCCCGTATGTGTATATTACTTATTGTACATACACATGGCAATATACTCATCCTATCTTATACATGTGTAAATGTATAAATAAATTTAATTTTTTTTTTCTTATTAGTTTTATTATTATTATGATTATTATCTATTATCAAAGTAATCATTAGAATATATGAACACAAACATATCTACGCCTCTTATATATACCCAGCAGCGTAAATGAGAAGCACTTCTTTATGGAATCGATTCTAGAATTAGTTCTCATTTCATTCGTACGCATTCCATGCAATAGTTTTCTTTAATTCTAGAAAAGTGATTCCGTAATGCATTCCAGTTTTCGCCAAAGTAATGCGGGTGTTACGTTAAAAACGTAAACTACTTCATCTTCTGCATTACATTTTTCGTAAATAGAATGCAGTATAGGTAAGCAAATACTTTCTATATTTTAGTTCAAAGTAAATTGCGTCGCGTCGTTAACTATGAATTAATGAATCACGTAAATCGATAACAAACATGTGAGCAATACCAGTTTTCAGAAACTGCGAGAAATGTGAACATGTTATATTTATAAGGATAATGGAAATTTTTTTCGAACAGCATTTTAAAAATTAGACGCATTTGTTATATTATTAGTTTTCTCAGCTTTAAAGTTTTCAAGTGATTTATTAAAATATTATTTAATTTCTAAAATATTATATATTATAATATTTAAAAAAAAAAAAAAACTAATTTACGACTAAAAATAAAATTTTGAATAAAATTGAAGTTTTTTTCTTTGTTTTTAAATAAATAAGTATGAAATTTATGATGAAATTTTCCTTTTTTAATTTCAGCTCAATTATACAAAGAATTTCTGTAATGTAATCCCTTTTTAAAAACAACTTTTCGAAGTTATTCCGAAAAAAATGCTGAAATAACTACTTCTTTTCTTTTGCTTTTTCATTAGTTCTCTCACTATACTTCTTTGGAATCGGTTATTATAGTAATGCATGAGGTAAGCGATTGGTTACCTACTATGACATCGACATGTTAAAGGTAAAGGGGGTTTCCCGTATATTGGAAATCGAAAGTGGAAGTAGTTGTGGAACTTTTGCATTGATTCCCGAATCGATTCTAGAATTACTTCCATACACTACTGGGTACTAGTACTAGTACTTATAGATACATAATATTTGAATGTATTTTTTTTTCTTTTTTTTTGCATGTACATATGTACGAGTATATAGTGGACCGATATGCAAAAATGATTCAAAAAATAAAAAAATAAAAAATTAATGACATACAATGATGATAAATAATCATAATAACAATAACAACAACAACAACAACAAAAACAACAACGTAACAACATCAATAATAATAATAATAAAAATAATAAAAATAATAATAATAATAATGGTAATGGTAATCATGATAAATAGTAATAAATAGTAAATATGTAGTAAAATTTATAATACATACATATATGTAATGTACATACCTTTCATGGTATTTGTATATTTTAAAATATGTATTAAATAAATAAGATTTTTAAAAGGAAAAAAATCAAGACAAAAATATTAACCACAAAAATGTTCATATCTATAATATCTCTTCTCTATATGTATATTCATTAATTCAAAATTCGTGAATAACTATGAAATGTGTATGTATTATATACATATACTCTTATAAATTTTTACAGTACAGTACAAAATTATTATTGCAAATGACCAAATTTTGAATATATCTTTAAAATGTTATGGACGATTCCATTTAAATTTGAGGAGTATTTTTTATTTTATTTATGAAAATTTTTAAATTTTCTTTTAAAATATTCCCCTCTTTCTCTCTCTCTCTCGCTGGATGAATTCGAAAATGTCTTGACTCTTAACACTTCAATATATCTTTGACGAAAAATTATTTAAAAATACCAACGAATTATTTTAATGGTGCTACATTCTAAATGATCATCTAAATAAATTATTTAAAAGCGAATTAAAAGTCCTATAAATCCTATAAGAATGAACCAGAAACATTTTTCTTCTTCTGCTTCTTCTTCGACGGTCTGCATTGAGTACAGCCAAAATTGAGCTAAGACCTTCACTTCAAGTCATTTTTTGACTATCATTACTATTATTAAAGAAACATTAGAGTCCATATAAACTTAGTGATTGTGTCACACACTAGCTCTAAAGAAGCTGAATTTTATGAATCAAATATGTGTATCCGACACATCAGAAAGATTCTGACAGCTATCATCTATGAATATCCTTGAATATATCCTTTTCAATAAAAATACCCGCATGCCGAAATGTAATTTTCGCATTAGCTTTAATTTTAAGGATACTACACACAGTAAATATTAATATTTAAGAAATTTTATGATCGTAACTAAGAATTTTGATTTACATTCTGTTATAATTTTTGAAAAAAAAATTTTGATACGACGTAAATAATAGCTCATTAAATAAGCTAAGAACTTATATTATACAATTGATGTTTCATGTAAATTTTGGGAAGATTAAATTGACAGGAAGGAGATTGCATAGCAAGGTGGTTGTTGTGTTGGACTGGTACATTTGACGTTCCAAGTTCAAACCTCCCCAATCAGTGTACTATATATCTACTCTCGCCCAAGTCGATAATTAATTCAATCAGCAATGCATGCACCAGCAACTGATTACTGATGATAAACTGTATTGATGCATCTGAAAGAATTATTGATCGGCGCCGGCAGTGCCACAACAGGAAAATTTTGCACTAAAAATATTGTGTTCGAAAAAAAAATTTTTTTTTTATTTCCATTTGGTGTCATTATAATTTTAAACTGTACTGTAATACTGTACTCAATATAAATTCAACGACTACGCAGTGATAATCACTTTTATCATAAAATATCTTTCTCTTTTCTTTTCTTTTTAAAAAAAATTTTTTTTTTTTTAATTTTTTTTTATTTCTGATCTTTTTTATAAACTATCACCTCATCATTATGGAATCGATATTATATAGAACATGTTACAAAATAATGTTATAATTGGTATAATCCTTAAAATTTTTTTAAAATAATTTTTTCAAGAATATAATAAAAAAATTTTTGAAAATAAATTTTCAATAAAATTTCAAACTTTTTCAAGTAACATAAATTTACGCGTTTGAATTCAAATATCAAATAAATTCTATACAACACATGACAAGAGAGTACTACTCTGTACTCCTTTTTTCTTGATTTTCATGTTGCAATTAATCGATGATATTTAAATTTAAAAATGATCCCATGAAAAATTTTGTACATTTCATCTTTCGTTCACTTAATGTGCATAATAACAGGTGTATATGTGCTAATGCTATATACGAGTACACATGTTTTGATGCATTTTTTTTTTTTTTTTTGTAGAATTTTTAATTTTTTTATTATTTTATTTCAAATTTTAAATTAATTTCGATTTGTTTTTTTTTTTTTTTTTTTTTTTACATAAAATTGTATTTTTGTTGTTTTACTCATTTTATGCATATATGTGCAGTCACTTAAATAGGTACTAAATAGAAATCTGTACATGTAAAACAAATTATCACTTTTTTCTTCAAATAAAACTTATAATATATTTAACAGTATATTTGTCACACATAAATGTATAGTACCATTGTACCACATATAGTATACAGATTCAATTAATACAATTATTACATTTATTTAATGTACCTTATTGCTTTTGATTGTTAAAATTGTATAATTGAATATCATTAAAACCAATAATAAAAGAAGAAGAAAAAATGAGAAAAAAAAAATTAGATTGATTTAAATGTCGTGTTAATTTATTTTTTTTATTTATTTTAATTTTATTTATTATTTTTTTTTTTTTGTAAAATTTTACTGCTTATAGAATTTATGAAAAAAGTACATATAGTTTAATCATCGTATATGTACACATATCCAATTCATATTATAGATACCACACCACAGTAACGTAATATTTTCAATACATATTCCTTTAATTAATTTCATTTATTTCATTTTTTTTTTAATTTCTTTTTTAAATTAATTTAATTTTTAAATTTTATTTATTTTTATTTTTATTTTATTTTTTTTTTTTTATTTTTTTACTTTATTCATATACCAAATAATACGAAAAAATCTGTACATCTATAAAAATTAAAATAAAAAACACACCAACCCAAAATGTGTTATTCACATACATACGAGTATGTATATAAATCTAAACTCTTATTTGATTTTTGTCTTCAAAATCCCGAATATGTATGTAATAATAATCGTTGCGGGAAAAAACAAAAATAAACGTTTCAAATTCAACGACGATACTTATTCGACTAAAACTGAAAATGGTATAAAAATATAAAATAATAATAATACATAATTGTATAATATGAATGTGAATTGAAAAAAAAAAAATAAAATAAAATAAAATAATTTTTTTTTTCTTATTTAAAAAACAAAAAAAAAAAAAAAACATTTTATATAAAAGTTGGCATTCAAAAATAAAAAAAAAAAAATTACTTTAGTTATAAACTTTTGATAATAGCAAAATACTTATTCGTGTATGTATGTATGTATGTATGTACTCGCATGTAATATGTGTACATGCACAGCGATCAGTTTAGAAAACTTTAAAATATATATTTTATTTACATTTACATCAAACCGTCCGTATACATATACGTGTACGTACGTGCATAATACTTATAAGAAGTAACTTTTAGAGGTGTAGATACTCTATGTATGTATGTATATTTAAAAAGACAACAAATAATGATCAGAGTAATTTTTTTTTTCTTTTTTTTTTTTTTTTTGCAAAATATCTCAAAAGATCTCAAAATATATGTAAGTAAGTTTTCGTGCATAATATAAAACAACGTTATTATGATTGCCGTCGTATAGGAGGCATTTAATGTAAGTACACATATTTATGTATGTATGCACGTACAGAAGATATATACTTTTATACGAATTATGAATATCACATTGATCACACTACGATAATTCACACTATAGTACATTACTCGTAATTCTAGAGATCTTATAACTTCTTAGAGTAATTTAATTTTTACTTTGAACAATATACAACACATTCATTCACTCACACACATATGTATGTACATATATATTTTGTTGTAAATAAAAGTGAAGAAGTAAAATGATAACGATCACGATCACACAAATTTAATACCTCAATATTCTTTAATATCTTATCGTCGTATAATATAATGAAAATTTTCTGTAGTCCGTTACTATACAATTTTATGAAATAAATTTTGGTAGATTTAGGTTAGGTGTAAAGTCTATATACGTAACGTAGATAACTCTAATCCATCAACCAAATAACTTTATATGCCGATGTCAATTTTGACGTCGAGTTAATTTTTAAGTTATTTTATTTTATTTTTTTTTTCTTATTTTAAGCATCGTCGATCGCCGGTTTTATCATGCATGTAAGATATGTAAAATAAATTGTATTTGTAGATGTAATTAATATGCGATATGTGGTATTCGCTTTTATTCTTTTAATTTTCGAATCGAGATTTTCTATATACAAATTTTTCAAGTTCTCTTTTCAAAGATCATTTTCAATTTCATATTCTACGTTATTTTCATTTCATTTCTCTTTCTATAAATATTTCAAAAGTAAAATTTTACTGTACATAATAATGCAGTTATGGAATTTTGGGGAAAGTCGTATACGCAATCGCTATAGCGTTGTGTTGAATGTATAAAAATGCACTGTCAAGAAAAAAAAAAGGGAATACATATTGGAAAAATCCTACTACCTTTACATCAGAAACAATATATTCTTAAAATTCTATATGTACTAAATTTTAATAATTTCTGACAGAACAGGACATATAACACGTATATGGATTGTACAAGAAAACCATACCGTATCGTTAATTTAAACCCGTAAACCGTAAGGAAAGCCGAAGACAAAATGGTGTCTGATAACATTAAACAAGACACCAGAAATTGGAAACAACAGAGACAGGATCGTAACTGTTAGGACAAAATTGTGAAGGAGGATAAAGCCCACTTCAGGTTGTAATGCCAAAAGAAGAAAAAGAAGAAGTCACCAGAAAACCATTCATATTGAAGTGGGATCAAATAAAAGTCTACAGTCTATAGATCTCAAACATTATTCTATTCTAAGTACTTATTTAAAATTATCACAAAAATGCATTTTTATTTTTATCATATTTTTTTTATCTCACATTTCTATAGAGATTCTAATCATCGTAGTATAATTATTATAAAGGCAGGCAGGTACAACAGCGCACACATAAAATCTATAAGTATTTTTTGTGTACAATTTAAATTAGAATAAAAAATTCACACGTACAAAATTTTTTAATTTTTTCAACTTTTTACGTCTATATACAGTAAAATTTTTAATTATCAGTTTTTCTTTATTTTTTGTCACAGATCCATAAAATGTTTGAAATCTATATATGTATATATATACATTTATCTCACATGATAATTCACTTTATAAAAATGAACGAACACACAATAATAATAACTGTTTGAGTTGTTCATTTATACTATGTAATTTGCGTTTTATTGATGTTATGTAATCAAATTTTAGTATAGGTATTACACATATGTACAACATACTAAGTACATAAACAACATTTATATACATACATACATATATGTGCATCATGTACATGATTACATACAAGGTACCTATATACTGATTTATATAAGTAAGTAATTTTCTTTAATTAATTGTTATTACGTTCGCAGTAACTAAATATTTAATATTAAATAGACAATCGTAGACAATCAAGAAAAGGTGTTAAATTATGAGAAAAATATAAAAAATACTTATATATGAAGGAAAACAACAAAAACACAAATGAAAAAAATGAAACTGAATTTAACAATTAAAAATACAAATAAATAATTTTATTGCATACGAATTAATTATGAGAATTTTTTAATTATTTCATTTCAAAATAAATTCTTATCTTTTAGAATACTTTTTTTTTATTCAATTTTTTTATTTTTAATGAACATTTTTTTATATGAATCCGTTTCAGGATATTACATATACATACATAGTATATACGTTGTTGTTCATTTTATATTTACCAAAGTGATAGATGATTTATAGAAATTACATTTTTAATTTAAAAAAAAAAAAATAAAATTAAATTATCTATATTCTGTATAATTTTCATTTTAATTGATTGCAAATTAATTAATTTTATAGCGTTGTTGTTGTTATTGTTTATTTTGAGTGTTTGAATGTAACGATCTGTGTTTCTGTATCTCTCGATCAAAATACATATGTAAATCTATTGTACACATTGTGAGTGACATAGCTCATTCACTTACAATACAACACTGTTAAATCTGACTGACTGACACTTGTTTCAAAATTTTACTTAATGACAGGCACATGCCATAACTAATAAGAAGAGTAATATATCTTGTTGACTCTTCGGAATAAAAGATCGAATGCAGATCGAATGTATCACTACACTATACATTTTTGTTATGACAATTGGCAAGCAAATGTCTTGATACTCAGTCGGTACGGTATATACGAGTATGCATGCAGTCCAGTAGTATTTCATCTTTTTTTTTATCTAGACATAAGGCATTTTCATAGATTTAAGCTTTCTTACACTATCTTTCACGTAAGTGTATGTAAATGCATTTATTTTTATCCTTCTTTAAATTTACAGTGTCAATAGTTGGAAATCTATTTGGAAACATAGATGGAGTCAGACCGAAGGTTAGACCCACAAATACTTGGTGGGACACAGTACAAAGAGAGCTCGACAGGTTACAACTTACAACTAAGAGAATGGAAAAGGATATCTTTTAACTGAGAACAATGGCGGCTCATCCAATTGACTGTCTGGTCGTAGAAGAAGAAGAACAGTTGAAAATAATTGCTGAACATTTTTGAACTTCTCTTTTGGTAAGTTTGAATTTATAAAAACTGTACCATAATAATATTGCAGCCAACTTGAAATAATTATGAAAGTGCCCATATAATCTTTAGGTTGGCTCGCTTCTCTACCAGCAATTCGGTGATTCGGAATCCACATTAAACTGCAGGTGGACACACAAAATTAATAATAAGTCATGACATGAGATCACTTTTGTGAAAACCTTCCGGTTCTCTTAGAACTGTAGTACCTACCAAGATAAGATGTATAGACTAAGAAGGTGAGACAGAGAGAAAAAGCTATTTGTAAAGCTTTAAGTTATTACGTCATTTATACCGAGTTTGTAATGCAAGCGATTACCACGATATACTGAATTTGACTGAATTGAATTCGTTAGATTTGTTTTCAAGTGTATTTTTGCAATCATATTATTTTATTTCCAAATTTATTTTGTTTTTAAAATGATCATATTATCATATTTTTTAATTACATATTATAATATCATTATTATTTCAAAATTATTAAATGTTAAATATGAAATTGTGGAGATTATGAAGGAAATATATCATTTTTCGGTTGAAATGACGTCACAAGCTTTTAAAAAAAGAGCTTTTCTGTCGGAATGGCTCATTTTCTTAGTCTACCAGGTGTGTCGGTAATTCCTTTCCGGTTTTGCAGCAGGTGTCACTAGCTTACTAGTATGCAATGTTATGATTTGATTTAAATGTCATTTTATTCTACTGTCATTAGACTCGAAACTACGCAAGTTAAGTTTTATCATAATAACAGCTTCATAGATTTATAGTTTTCTGAACATGTCGAGTTTTGTGCCTGAAAACGTGCATTTGCGGCAAGTACTACTTTTCTTGTTTCATCAAAAAACGCTGAAAGTCATCGTTTGCTGTTGGAGACTTACGGTGAGCATGCTCCAACCATAAGAACATGTGAAACGTGGTTTCGACAATTCAAAAATGGTGATTTCAACGTTGAAGACAAAGAACGTTCTGGTAGGCCGAAAACGTTTGAAGATATGGAATTGCAAGAGTTATTGGATGAAGACCCAACCCAAACTCAAAAACAATTGGCAGAAAAGTTGAATGTGAGCCGAGTAACAATTTGCGAACGATTGAAAGCGATGGGCAAGATTCAAAAGATAGGAAGATGGGTGCCACATGAATTGAACGACAGACAACTCGAAAATCGAAAATTTACTGCATGACAACGCGCCCTCTCATACAGCAAAGCCAGTCAAAGAGGTGTTGAAATCATTTGGATGGGAAGTTCTATTGCACCCGCCGTACTCTCCAGATCTTGCTCCATCCGACTACCACCTTTTCGCATCGATGGGACACGCGCTTGCTGAGCAGCACTTCGCTGATTTCGAAGACGTTAAAAAATGGCTCGATGAATGGTTCAGCTCAAAGGACAAGCAGTTCTTTTGAAATGTCATCCATAAATTGCCCGAAAGGTGGGAACAATGTATATAGAATCTAATGGCCAATACTTTGAATAAATATATTTTATTTATCCATTACAAATAATGTGTTTTATTTAACGAAAAAAACCGGAAAAGAATTACCGACACACCTGGTATATACATCTTGGTATATCTACTATGCAAGAAGAAGAATCGCATTGAGGATCTAATAAATTACCGTACCTTGTAGTATCCATACATACATTCATAGCAACTGTTAAAAATTTTCCAGATTATTATTTTATTTTTTTTTTGATCGATTGAATAAATTTTCTTAGAATTCTTCGCTTAAATATTCATTCAGTCAAAACTTCAATTTAATGGTAATGTAACGCATCAATAACATCATCAGTTTGATGAAGAACCCAAATATTTTTGGCAATTTTACGGTGTTTTTATTGCTTCAAATTTGATTTTATATTTTTATTTAATTAATTTTCTTTTATAAAATTTTATAGTAAATATGAGCTAATATCTAATATCGAATTAATTAACTATAGACAGATTCATAATTATTTTTAGCGTATGTATTTCCTATTTCTGTCGTTTTGGTTGTTTTTTTTTTGGTTTTTTTTCGTATTTTAATTTTAAAATATTTCAGTACCAAAAAAAAAAAATTAAATAAAATTTAAATTTAAAAGAAACAAAAAAAAATCAAATCAAAGTTCAATTACCTTTGCATAAACACACAACATACAAATACAATACAATGTGCCTTTTTGTATGAGTCATTTCAGAAATTTAAAAAAAAAATATGTATACTACATGTCAGTTAAATAAAATCTCTAACGGAATTTTTAATATTAATTTTTTTCTGTGTGATAACATGCGTGTGTTTGTGTGTGTGTAACACACCTATATATTATGATCCATGATTGAAAAATTTTATTATTTTTCTTGTCTTTATTTATTTAAATACATATTTAAAAAGAAACTGATGACTGCCCTCATTATTAGTTAACAAAACTAATATGTATGTACCTATACCATCTTATACATAATGTACACTGTACATAAAATGATAAAATAATATAATAAACAATACAATATTTTTTTTTTTTGTATAATTTATGTAGAAAAATAAATTTACTTTTTTTGGTAAATAGACAAACAAAAGATATGAAAAGCAAAAGCAAAAAAAAAACAAAAAGAAAATATGTAGTATAAATTAATGTAATTCTCATGCATACCTTGTGTACTGTATACTCGTATGTACGCGCACATTTATGTAAATAATTTTTGTATTGTTCTAAGATTTTTACTGTTTTTTCTTATTTATTAAAACTTCAATTACATTTACATTTATGTACGTACATATCTACTACACTACACTACAACCATAATTTGCTGATTATTACATTATTTATTACGTTTAATAACATTTCATTCTAGCCAGCAGTAGACAGACGGTTAAGACCACAGTATATCTATATTCATATAGTAGTGACACTGAGCACGTGTTAGCAAAAATTTCTCATGACCTTTGTCCCGTTATGCATTCGGCCTTAACGGTTTTGCTAAAAGTCGATAGTAATTAAGAGCCTTTGTACGAAAAAGAGACAAAAAAAAAAGTGGAACTGAAACACAAACCGTTTTAAATAATGTAACATTATTACAGGGTATACCCATTAAAAAAAGTACAAATTTTATTATTTAAAATTTTTTATCTAAAATAAATAAAATTAATTATAAATGCATTATACTATTGACACACTGCATAGATAAACCATGGTTATCTAAGTTTTCTAGTTTATATTTGCGATATCCGACTTTCAGAACTCAGTTAAGTTAACCGAGTTTCTAGAACTCAATTATCTTGTTAACCAAGTTCGAACTCAGTTATCTTTATTCTTTAAGAATTAGTGTTTGAATTTATCTCGACAGGTGTCGTATGAATACATAAACTAGTTCACCTCTTTAAATGTGTCACCCATACCAGGTTATCGATAAACCATTTGAGATAACCATGGTTTATCTCTGCAGTGTGTCAATAGTATTACACTCTTAAAATTTTGTGTTTGCTATCAAATGTTTTTACATTTTTCTTAAATTTCTTAATTATAAAATAAATTCTTACTCTAATTTATATAGCTTAACAAAATAAACTTTGTCTTGTCTTCAAAATTCTCAATTCAAACTATGAATCACCTTATATCTTGATATAATGACCCTGTCAGGTAGTCATACAACTAGTTCCAGATCGCCTTTAAAAATACATTATGAAAAAATGTAAACATCTGCGTATCAGTTACAATTTTCCCTATGATTTACATTGTCTAACTAACCAGTACTAACACAGTGAAAAAGTTCCAGATCGCCTTTAAAAATGCATTGTGAAAAAATCGTATACATATATGTACAATATGATTGCATTGCTCATATTTATATATTGTTTTGTATATTATTTTCTTCATTACGGCGGTTTATAAGGAAATATGGATTTGAAATAAGTACATTATTTCTGTACTGTTTTTGTAAATTGAATTTTAATTTTTTTTATTATTTTTAAATAATTATATGTGTTGGTAAAATTAAAGAAAAAAAAAGAGTGTCACTTCTTATTGTTAGTGGTTGTTCGTTCAGTGGTTAAGACATCTCAGCTCAGGTTAAGTCAAGGTTTTCAAGTGTAGAAATACTATTTATTCTTTGTGTTGTCATTTTTTTTTTTTTTTTACTTTTAATGTTATGATTTGCCATTTAAATACACACACATACACACACATGATAATACATAATAATTGTGTAAAGTACGCAAATTTTTGCAAAACAAAAACAAAAATATCTCTTTTTCAGACTTTAGCTAAATTTTTATGTAATTTTTGATGATTATAGCAGTGATTAAGTTCGTAGCAGTGTCTCCTCCAGTGATCTAGTTTTTTTTTTTACAGTTTCTTGGCGATACATTTTTCACATTTTTTTTTTATTGTTATTTTCTTCAATTTTTACTTTTTATGTATTCAAATTTATTGTTTTAGATTTTGATTTGATTGAATTAATTTCAAAATAAAATAATATGATTTATTTTTGGGGAGAAATTAAATGTTTATTTGTCACAAAAGAGAGGAAAAAAAAATTATGAAAGTTTATCAATTAACGGTTTTGCGGTAAAATTTTCGAATTTTTATTTTTTTTTTTTGTCGATGTATTATTGTTCCAAAAATTTATTGAAGTAGAAAATACTGTGTAATGATTATGATACAGTATAATGCGTATTATTTTGTTCTTAAAATGCGAATGAAAAGAAGAGAATTTCTCAGGGGAAATGTGATCTAATTTGGATATATGATTTTTTGTTTTTCTTTAGTAAATTTGGTGTCGTTTTAAATAACAGATGGGAAAAGTATTTTGTTTGGCTTTTTTCAAGATTATTAACACGTTGGCTCCAAGTGTTCACCGGTGATCACTGATTTTGACCGTCCCCAGGTACAAATGTATCACCGGTGAACATTTCCCTAATTTGCTCCACAGCCCAGACATATTTCTAATACTTAGAATAATCCCAGTGATATATTTTTATGATATCATATTGCAGTGTATACGAGATGTTTAGTCTATATATTGTTGCATGTTCACCGGTGTACATTTGGGCTATAAACAGCAATTTTAATATGTTTTTTCAGTGTGTATCACCTGTGAACACTTCTATTTATAATATGTAACGTTATTTCAAGGCTGGATCATCATCAGCACGTAAAAAAGCTAAGCAAGTTAATACTTTTTGTGAACAATGCGTACCAAAAACATTTCTTTGTTTGCATCATTTTCAAACAAGTTCATTGAAATATGTTATGTTTAAATGAAAAAATAAAGTGTCTTTTATAAGATTTCATAAGAATTGTGTTTAATTATATTAATTTTTTAGAATTTTTCCCACCTGGAATATAGATCAGAAAATGTTCACCGGTAATACATTGGTACCTGGAGGCGGTCAAAATCAGTGATCACCGGTGAACAGCGGTACATAACGACGAAATTCAAAAATGATCACTGGTGATACATTGGAAGCCAGCGTAGCGTGTTAAGAATATTGTTTATATTCTACATGATTTTATGTTGCAGTTTCATAAATATGTCCTTCTTCATCGATTTTAAAAAGTAAACAAAGAAAAGAATAAATTTATTCTGTAGTAATCAAATCATCAAAAAATTGAAAGCTCATTATAAATTTAGCTAAAATTAATTTCAAGCTCAATAACAGATTCGATTGTGTACTAGGAACAACAAGGAACAAAGAAAAATAGGTACTCTAAAATTTGAAGTTTAACACAAAAAACATCTTCCTCTTAACGTTTGAATAAATAAATTGCAGCCAATACAAATCAATCGAGAACATAAATATTCATAAACTTGGCTTTGTGATATTTCAATATTTTGTAAATTTTAAAATAAATTTTTGTATCACTTTACCTGTTCTCTTGGTTGAAGATCTTTAAAATATGATAAATCTTGACCATTAATTGTTATTTTTCCAGTACCAGGTGAACGAACTGTTACATCACCTTTTGCTGTTTTCCTATAACATTCTGTAAAATTTGTCAAAAAGAAAAAAAAAGAAATAAAATGAAAGAAAATGTAAAATAAATATTTTTTTAAAAAAATAAATTCTGAATAAATTTACCATAAGTTGTTACAAACATTTTTCCATTTTCATCATATTGTGGTTCTGGTAAACTAACAGTTGCTTTTCGATCCATTAATGCACGTTTATATTTATCAATTAAATTTTTACAACGATACGAATACGGTAATGATACTAAACGATTCATAGCATTTACAAAATTTGTATATTCAATATCGGTAATTGTTTCAACAAGATTATGTTCAAGTTGTTCTTTTGTTAACCAATCGTATCCAGTTAAATTTCTATTCAAAATATATATATATATATATATATATGTATAAATAAAATTCAAAAATTAATATATTATATATTTTAAAATAAATTTATTTTTCTTTACATAATTTGTGTTGGATCTGGTTGATGACCTTTCCTTAACATACGATCATCAAATTCATGCAATGCATTCATTTCTTCAACAATATCATAGAGTAATTTGAAAAAATTTGGTTTTCCTGTATAGAACATCGAATGAAATGGTCTACCCGATTCATCGAATTCAGCTGCTTTACGTACCGGAAATATTTCTTCTGGTGGTTTCATAATTGGTCTTGCCTTCTTATCATAAATACCAGATGGAAATAAATATTCGATTGCTCTCTATAAAATTGAAAATGATTGATTGAAAAAAAAAATGAAAAAAATTATATTAAAAAATGAACATCAATTGATTTATAGATTTGTTTAAGATATTTCCTATGAATAACGTACATCAATATCATCTTGTGTAAATGTTTCTGGATTTTCACCCATCATATTAGCTAAATGCCGTTTACCGATTTGATATTCATATTTTTGTTGTTTCATGAATTCATCGTGTTCTTGTGCCCTTTCAAGATATGCTTTCATTGCTTTGCTAATCTTTTTATTTTTTCCAGGTCCTGGTGATGCTGTAACAGTTACCTCTGAACCATAATTAGCCTAAAATTTAAAAATAAATATTTTAATTTTATATTTTTGAATATTTTTGTATTGAATTGAGAAATGATGAACAAAAAAAAAATAAAATTCTAAGTAATGAAATGTTTCTGTTTACCGTTTGTAAATGTAGTATATCGTTGAGTTTTTGATACACATTTTTATTATTCCGTAAACTTTGTTGTGAAGTTAGTAATTTTATGCCTCGCGACAACATTTTATTACAGAATATACTATACAGAAGAAACTATAGTTTATAAATTAGTTTTTTCCGTAAAATAAAGTAAAATAAATAAAATACTCATAAGTTATAACATAACCATAAAATTTCGAAACGACAGACTGTATTACCTACTGTACTGTATTCTGTATTATTATTAGTACACTCTGTTTGTGTGTATGACTGTCAAATGACTGTATATTGTCAATTGTCGACTGTCGAGTAAAATTCGAATGATGTTTTTTAAAATGTCAAAGATACCAATTACCAATTTGCAAATTTGTATGGTTAGTGATATAAATTTTCGGTAAACTTCTTTTCAATTCTGTACACTAGATGTCAGGCATTAAAACAAGGAATATTTATCTGCAACAGTTCATTCATTCTTACAGATAAATGATAAATGTAATGGAGATAAATCTTGAAAATAAAAATGAATTTAAAATATATCGTTATAACTTTTACCAAAAACTATTAATTATATGTATAACTGTATAACTATAATATTATTCTTCTATAGTTTTTGCTTTTACTACACCGCGGGCGCACAGAACCGCATATATATAGATAGATGAATTCTGTTCTAAACTGAATTGTATATTGTATTGTTATTGTGTTGTGATACCGTTACAAAGAACACGCCATTATCGAATAATTTCTTAATTCTAACTTTGAATATTCTTAAAACTGAACTGAATTGAAATTCAATTGAATTTTATTTAAAAAAATTTTAGTTTGATTAAAATTAAAAACGAAGTATTTATTATTGAAGAAATTCGATTTATCTTGATGATTATATTTATCTTTAAGAAATTCGAGGAAAAAAAAAATGGAAAATAAAGATCAATCATTACCAAATGAAAATGTTGAGATTAATGATGAATCTGCTGCTGTAGGAGATGAAAATAACATCGCTGATTCTTCACGTAATAATTATGAAAATCCATCAATGACCAACAGTAATTTGGTGAATGAATATAATAATTTAATCAGATGTGTAATTGAGATTCAAGAATTACGTGACGAAATGAAATCAGTTGAAGCTAAAATTCAAGAAATAAAAAGTATAAATTTTCATATTTTAATTAAAATATTATAAATTTTAATATTTTCTGTAAATTTTTATTTTATTTATTTAGTTGAACTTGAAAGAAATCATTTACAACACGATTTAATGATAGAAACACTTGATTCACAACCAGAAGGTTCATATGATGTCGTATCAGTAGTACATCATTTAGATTGTCATTGTAGTGTTGAAGATGATGAGGATGAGGATACTGAAAACATTACATTGATCGATATCATCCAGATTATAACAGATAATGAATTTTTTCAAAATGAAGAAAATTAAAAATTAAACTACTCTCAAGTTAATTTTTTTTATGATTTTTATTTTACTTGTAAAAAAAAAATGTCATAAAATTTGATTACTAATGAGATATTGAATCAATAAAGTATTAAAATTATAAACAATTAAGTAATTCGTTTATTTAATAAAAATTAAAACTTTTAAAAATAGTATATAAATTACATGTACCTATGTAGTAAGGATGTGTAGTGTACATAATATATTTTAATTTTTTCCAGCATCCTCTTTTAATGTAACTGTTCTATTAAATATCAATTTATCATTTGTTGTATCTGTATCAACTGAAAAAAATCCGATACGTTCAAATTGAAATTTATCATAAATTTTTGCTGTACCCAATGATTTATCTGCATACGATTTAAGTACAGTCAATGAATCTTTATTGCAATCAGTTAAAAATCCACCTGGTACTTCATTTGGATCTTCTGGAGATTTATGTTTGAAAAGTAAATCATATAATCGTACTTCAATTTCGATAGGATTTGATACCCATTGTATGAAGGCTTTTGGTTTTTCAGCTTTTTCTGATTCTTCGCATGTACACAATAATTCAGTAACATAACCTGAATCGTCTTTTTTTATTTCATTTACTTTAATAACAAAACCAGCATGTCTTAAACCTACAGTTTGTTCAGCAGATAAACGACGATATCCTTTTTCTGGATTTATTTTAAAATCATTCATTTCAATATAAATAATTCGATCGAATATTATTTTATGATTGCCTTTTTCTGGATTCTGTGGAAAATCTGGAACATTTATTTCGATCGGTTTATCATATGGGAAATTCGTAATTGTGATCTTTAATGGTTCTAAAACAACTAAAGTTCTTGGAGCAGTTATATTTAATACATCACGAACAGATGCTTCTAGCATTGCTGGATCAACTGTTACCTAAAACAAAAGTATAAAATGTAATTAATGTTTTAGTTTTGCATTTGAAATTAATTCTAACCTGAGCTCCAGTAACACCCATATGTGCACAGAAATTGTTTATTGCTTCTGGCGGGTAACCTCTTCTTCTTAATGCAGTCAATGTAAACAGTCTTGGATCATCCCAATCATTTACAATTCCCTCTGTTATCAATTTGGCAATTTTCCTTTTCGATACCACAGTATAATTCATATTTAATCTTCCGTATTCCCATTGTACTGGACAATAAATATCTAGCGCGTTACATAACCAATAATATGATGATCGTCTAGACTGAAATTCTTTGGTACATAGCGAGTGTGTTATATTCTCGATACTATCACAAAGACAATGCGTATAATCGTATGTCGGATATATGCACCATTCATCTTTGGTGCGATGATGTGGTATGAATTTGATACGATATGCAACTGGATCCATTTTACCTTCTTCTAAAGTGATTTTCATTCTTAGTGTTGCTTTTCCTTCATCAATTTTACCGTTCTTCATATCTTCAAATAATTGTAAATTTTCTTCAATTGGACGTTCTCTCCAAGGACTCGGCGGTGGATTGAAACCTTTCATTTCATCAGCGGTCTGATGGCAAACATATGCTAAACCTTTTTTGATTAGTACAACTGCCCAGTCGTATAACTGTTGAAAATAATCTGATGAATGAGTTATCTTGTATGGCTTATAGCCCAACCATTCAACCATATCCTTAATGCCGATGAAAAATTTTTCTTCTTCCTTCTCCGGATTAGTATCATCATATCTTAGAAAGCAGATACCATCATGAGCAGCTGCATAACCAAAATTTATATTTATCGCTTTCGCATGTCCGATATGTAAAATTCCATTCGGTTCTGGAGGAAATCGCGTTCTTACTTTCCCTCCAGTCGCTTTTAAATGTTCTTTCAGTAATTTATCAGTATTTTCTGTTACTACATATCCGTCAGTTTTATAATTTTCTCCCGGTGCATGAAAATGTACTTTGGTTTTCATTAATTCAGCAATTGTGCTAGCTCCATCATCATTATGTGTCACCGTTGCACTAGTCGAACTATTCTCTACAGACTTTTCTTGTGGCTTATTTGATTTTTCTTTCTTTTTATCTGTTTTCGATGGTGGTTTAAGATCTTCATCAGTTTTTGGTCCCAATAAATCGAATATTTGAACTTCAACTTCATTCTTAATCGCTTTACCATCAGCCCATTTCAATTGATTTCTTACTTCTTGCATTATTTTACCAACATTAAAACGATAACGCTGTTCGAGTATTGCATCACGATTCTTCTTAATTTCTTCAGATACGGCATTATCGATCTCTTCTGGAGATACAGTAACACCGACACCGCATGCTTTTTCAAATTCATCAACATTTATTTCATTCTTCTGATGTCCATGCGTTAAAAGATAATCAAGTGCAGCATCTACTCGTAAAGTACTATCAAATTTTTTATTTATGATATATTTTACAATGAGTGGAAGATCATCAATGATTTGTGGTTTAATTTTTGATGCCATATGATACAATAGCATACCAGCACCTTCTGGTATTTCTATACCTTTACATTCATTGAAAGCAGTTTGAAGATTTTTTGTTACATTCGGATTTTTCAATGTTTCTTTAGCTTTCTGTTCACTCATTCCAAGTGATTGAAATTGTATAAGCAACTCTTCGTTTATCGTCAACGTCATGATGTACCTAAAAGGAAATACAAAGAATATTCAATATTAAAATTTATTTTCATTTATTTTATGATAAATGGAAATTAATTTTGTCTTATTTACACAAATTATTATCGAATTAACGTTAATTTATCACAAGATATTTTTGTATTAATACTAGGAGGATGTAATAATAACCGGTATAACTTACGTTAGATATTTATTATTTTATCAACTAGCTATATGAGTAATAATTGTGAAAATGATATGAAATTGTAATATAATATAATACACCTTTTACTGATTTTCTTACCACGTCTATGCTTTTTTATGAATGAGTAATATAAAAAAATTAAAAAAAAAAAAGCTAAAGAGAGATAGTGACAATATCATGTGTTTATCATATGGAAAAGTTGATATTTGATACTATTGACAGCTCACATTTTAAAGATATTAGCTCTGTTCCAATTGATACAGAATTTTACAGAACTTTAAGAATTTTACAGAAAGTTAAGAAAATTACAGCTGTAGTGTTCTAATACAATTTGTTCTGTAAAATTTTTACATTTCCTCTCTTTAAGAAAATTACAGAATTTTACAGCCAGATTTATCTTACTTATTATGTCTTCTTTTTTCTTTTTTGTTTAAATTTTTGAATTTACAATATTCTTCTTTTTTATTTGAATTTTTGAATTTAAATTGTAGAAAGAGAGTTTATTTCAATTTTTTTTACTATCAAATAACAAGGAATAAAAATACATAGTAATAAAATAATTAATAATAATAATAAATAAAAGTTTTTGTTTTTTTTTTAATTAAAAATATAAGATTTAAATACATATAATATTATTTCTCATAAATAAATCCATTTTTTTTTATATTATTTACATTTTGCATTTTGAAATCTTCATCCGTGTAATCTGTTTAATAATTTGATTTCGTTTAATGATTTTATTACGTACAAAACAGTTTATTTTATATAACAAACAATATAGTTCGTTAACAATATATTTCGATTAACTATCAAAAGTGTCAAATTTAAGTGTTCTTCTTGAATTTCAGAAAATTACAGCTCTCGCGTTCCAGTGATTTTAAAAATAATTACCCCCGCTCTAATAATCAACTTACAGAAAGTTGAGAAAGTTACAGCTGGCTGGGCTGTACGAATTGGAACAAACCTATTTTAAAATGCAAAAGTTTGAAATTGCCTTAGTTTACACGAGGCAATCACATCACGCACGGCACAGAAAATTAATTTTATTTATTTAGTATTTATGAGTTAAATAAAAAAATCCTTTTTTGCTTTGAATCAAAAAAAAAAATAAACTTCGATTTACTTTAAATCTTTCATCTTCCACTTCCACTGAAGCATAATCATTGAATTCATTTTGTTTATGTTATTTTTTCTCTACCATTTAAATTTCATTTTCATATTGTTTCATTTCCAGATTGTATTGACAATTTTAATTTGTTGATATGGAAACACTAAAAATTGTATTATTATTGTTTTGAATTTGGATGAAATATCTTACTTAATCCGAATCGTAAGTTTTTCATTTTTATAACAAGTGCAAAATTTAGATAAAATTCTGATTGTTCTGAATAGAAATAAATTAAAATAACAACTAAAATATGATCACAATTTGTTCATCAATAAAATCACAAATGAATTCAATACCAAGACCACATTTAACAAAAATACCTGGTGAATTACCAAAAAGTAAATCAGAACGATTTGTACAGGATTTAAGTAAATTAACAAAATTTCAACTTCTAGAAATTAAGGAACGTGAAGAAAAATTACTTTCAAATAAGTAAGTTAAATTTTATTTATTTATTAATTTTAATATTTTCTCGTATGTAAATACATATTTATAAATTAGAGATTATACACGGCTTATGGTAAAATTTTGGACTTTTCTAACGATGGCTCTAGCAGGTTATGATTTGGATGAAAGTCAGCTGGAATTTTCTAAGTGATACCCAAAGATTTTATGCAGATTAATTCGCTTGAATGACCGCATACAGAGTTATGGCTAATGGGATATTAATTATATTTTGTTAAAAAATGTACACGAATATTTTTATTCATTTTCGTATAAACCAAAAATAATTTTAAGCGGGAAATTGAAAAATTAATTGTATTAATATTATTTTAAAATTCCTATACCCTTTTTGTAATTTGATTCAATTTGTTTTCTATTATCCATTTCAGTTAATTTATAATTTATTTTGTTGTTTGAAAAAAATATTAATGACAGCATTTGTAATTTTGTTGTAGATCTCGGATTTCAAAATTACCAGATAAGGGTAAAAGAATTCAGGATTTCTATGAGAAAGTTTTAAAAGAAATCAATCACAGAAATGAAATTGAAAAAGCAGCAGAACTATTTTCAGATCTCAATATCACATCGAAAGGTAAAAATAAATTGAACAGTATGGAATGGAATGGAAAATATGATCCAAATGAAGAAGAAACGATTTTGGACAGTGATGATGAAGAAGAAACAGATCCAATAAAAATTATAGCTGGCAGTATGTCTGAAAAGAAAGTGAAAATTGTTAAACCTGATAAACCTTTGATAACTGATGAAGATTTAAAAGAAATCGAATCATTTCAAGCTGCAGAAAATCATAAAGAAAAAGAAAATAGCGAAAATATTGGAGAATTATTGAATGCAGAAAAAATAATTGAATTAGATGTTTCAGATAAATTGACTGCTATCAAATCGAAATTTGGAGAAAAAATAAATGAACATTTATCGAGTAATAATAGTCATAATAGTTCAACAAATTCCCTAAATTTAGAACCGCATGCATTATATCTGATGGAGAAGACCATTGATAGTATGCCAGAAAAAGAGAAATTTAAACCGTACAAAACGACAAAAAGTAACGTGCATGATCCAGAAAAAGAGAAATTAAGAAAACCTTTAGCTAAAAATTGGGAAGTAACAGCAGCAACACCACCGCCCATTCAACATTCTGGAACACAAATGCTACCGCTGCAGGATTCAGTTGAAATTCAAATGCAATATATGGAACGATTAAAGGTTTATGGAATACTTACTGTTTGTTTATAAGAAAACACATCTTCAAAAATGTATTACATAATAATAAATGTTCATTTTTATTTTGTTCTATTTTTTAGGAATTGCAAGAGAAGCAAGCTGAAGAAAGATTAGCTGCAAAGGCAGCTAGAAAAACAGAATTAAACAGAATAATTGTTCCCGATGAAAATTTGCTGCGACTGAGTAATTTCTTTGGAAATTATCGAATTGCTGCAGATGATTGTATTGATGAAGATGAAATATTATCATTAGATTTAGAACATGAAAAAACAGCAGATAAAATTACGAGCGACGATGAAGTTTATGATGATGCAGACGAAAAACATGGCGGTATTGTTACATATCCTGTATTCAATTGATTGATTATTGTTAAGGTATTTTTATTTATTGTAAAATGTTGTAATGTTACTTAACTGTAAGTGTATATTTATTAAAATGTTTCAACATTCAACATCAATAAAATTGTATATATGTATTTTAGTACTACATCATTATATAGATTTTTTTTTTATAATTTTTATTATTTCGAAACATTGAGAAGAAACAATTTAGAAATATTAAGGAAACAGATACTAACATTTATAAATTTATTATTTTCGCTAATAGGTATTATATACTATACGAGTATATGTGTTAGAGTAGATAAATTTGGTATTTGGTAACATTTTAATAATAACATAAATTTCTTTCGTAATTAAATTGAAGTGATAGAAGTGATAGAATGTTAACATTTTATGTAGAATAAAATTGGGTAGCTGTCGAAGATTGTAATTCGATTTGTCCCATTTTAAATTGGAGTCTCTGTAACCATTTTAGAAGTGATTCTGATTGATGAATCTGTTGTTCATGAATATCTGGTGCATAATCGCGTACACTTTGTAACCGAACATGAAGTGTACTGGAAAGCTAAAAAAATATACATTTGAAACTGAATCAAATCAAAATCAATGCAAAAAATAAATAAAAAAATTAAATTAATTTTACTTGTGATTGTGATGATAAAACAGGACTCCATAATGGTAATAATTTTATTAGAACAGTCGAATGAGTTTCTTTCAAAGCTTCTAATAAACTTAGAAAATGTAGATTTACCATTTCAGATAATTGCTGCAAATAACATCAATTTGTATTTTGATAATTAACTCAGTAAGTTCAAATATTTTTATATTTCAATTTTTACCATTTTTGAATTGGAGACCAATTGTAAAATACATGGTGTAACTTTAGTCCAAAATTCGATAAGTATTCCCATAGTTATATTGCCAGCATCTGTATTTGCCGGAGATATATACGACATTTGTTCTAAATAAACGGTCCAAAGTTGACATAATGTAAAAGCATGAAATAACGATGACATATGAAGGACAGAAGTTTTTGATTGTTCAGCGAAACCAGCAAAAATGACTTGAATATGATCTGCAATATGACAGCTTGCTTCTTGTGGTACTGGCTGTGAAAATGCCTGATTTGGATGTTGTAAATTGTATTGTGCAACTGTTCCATGATGACCATTAATTGCAAATTTTCGTTGCATTAAAGCTGTATGCGTTAAAGAGCCCAGCAATAGCCATGACAATAATCTCATATGTCCTACACATTCAGTGAATTCTTTAGGTCTGGAATAAAAAAAGTGACATGAATGAGATTTTTAAAATTAGAAAGAGAAAAAAATTTAATTTGTTATTCACTAAATACCCTTGCTGTAAAGAGGAAGGTGCATTATATAGCCATGGAAGATATCTGGCAACTGTTTTACTGTCACGTGAATTTCCTCTCGACATCTCTAAAGCTAAGTATTGTGCAACAGCTCCTTTTAAAACACCACCTAAAGTATCTTCTCCCGAACCATTAGTACCATGACCATTCTTGAAATTCTAGAAGAGATACCATAATAATACCATAAAATTGAAAGTTTTTGAAAGCTATAACTGTGAGAATTTTTCACCTTTATTTTACTTAAAGTGTGAAAATCGGCTAGAAAGTCTAAAATATCATTCATGTACTGTCTTAAACAGTCGGCAGCATTTGTCGTATAAACTGGTGGTTGATCGGGTAAACCATCAATTGTACCTTCTGATAAAGAACCGCCGGCATCTTGTAAAGTAAAACCGACAATCAAAAGTAAATTAGCATCCGGTATGTTTGTTTTAAATTTTAAAGCTTGAACTAATTCAAAAACAATTTGTCGACACATAACCATTTTGTCACGATCCTTCGAAAATGCTCTAATATTTAAGGTGCATAAATCGTAAATTGTTCTATGTTTCAATGTTATGTGTTGAATACAAAAACTCAAAATTTTCGAGAATGGCTCCAAAATATTCTGGAAAAAAATCATAAAATATTTTTTTGAAAAATCAAAATTTAAATTACGAGTATATATTGACATTCATCAATTAATAAAAATATTATACTTTTGACATGGATGGCACTTTTAATAAAGACACCATGATATCTAATAAATATTCGACTCCTTCTAAATTTGGCAATATCAGAATCAGTCTTCTAAGTAGAACTTCAATTCCTTGAATTGTAGTTTGCCAAGAATTGGCACCAATACTGTTATCTGTAGGGATACATTGTAGATATTCTGAAAGATTCCTCAAAACAACTGGTAGAATGTCCAGAGGAAGAGTTTTTTTTGAATTTAGAGCTTCGGTAAGCATATGAATTGGACTTGTTGGATTCAATTCATTAAAATCAATTAAGGCCTGTGCAATGCTTTTGAAATATTTGCGTCGAACTTGAACTATGAAAATTAAGACAAAACAAAGTTAGAAGGAGTGATGTTTAGGAAAAATGTAATTATTACCTTTTACTTGAGTCTGGAAAAGTTGAACAAATACTCCATTTGGAGCGAGTTGATGCAGAACACATCTGATGAATTGATGTGCAACAGATTGTGATCCTCCAGGGAGATGAGTTGTACTTTCATATTGCCAGGGAAATGTATAATGCGCGGCAAATCTGTAATAAGAAAATTTTTCAGTTTAGATAAATTTATAAATATCAAACATTGACAATGAAATGTACTTTGTGACAACAGTTAATATATCTGGTAAAAAGGGAGCTGCCATTGCAGGTTCTCGATGTATGAATGTTCCAAGAATTATGATGAGAATACCGATTTCTTCGTCATTGTATTCCTCTATCATAGAACCACATTCTGAGCATCTGGCACAAACGCAATCATCTCCAACTCTTGAAGAACTCTGAAAAAATTTGTGTCAATCAGTAATTTGGACAAAAATGTTTGTTAGATATGAATCGCGTACGGGTTTTGCTTCAGATGTTGATTGGTTTTCATTTCCTGCTTCATCATCAATGTCTGAATCTTCTTTTTGTGGCATCGGTGGCCAGCTTCCAGCAAATCGGCATCGAACATCAGGAATAGATTGTGAATCAACCGCGAAAGGTCCGACTTTTCTCAGACGTGGTCTTTGTTTTTGAGCTGTTTCGTCTTTTCCATCGGGCCTATCTGTTCTGTGACCATGTATAATCGATCGTAAACTTTGTGTAATATGAGCGTCATCTAAATGTAAATTTCCAGGAGGAGACTCGAGCGCTACTTGTTTAATTAGACGACGAGGAGAATTTCCTCGACTACTTGGAGTGGCATCATCTCTAGTACTCTCTGTCTTGTCGAGACTGTCTTGCTTCAAGTGACTAATATCTGGAATGTTTAGTGCTTCTCGTACTTTATCTACTAAGCCTGAAAGTCCTTCTTTGGCTGGTGGTCCAATCGGCAGAAGTCTTTCAGGTGTTGGAATTTCTAGTTGCGCAATATTTTTCGGTGGAGGCAATCCGTCTCTAGTGTCATCGCCTAGTGGAGTTGGCATAACACTCATCTTCGACAACGGTGATTCTGGAGATCCGTAGGTTGATGCTTTATCAAAACTTTTCAAACTTTTCCTGTGAGATAACTTCATACTTGATTTAGAATCATCGGTTGTAGATGAAGACGATGTCCCTACAGGAGTAGTAGCTGGTGTAATAGAAGATTCTATAATACGTTTCTGTCTTCCTAATGGCTTAACTATCGGTGGTGATTTCGGTTCTGACCAGCTACCAGAACTACCATTTGACCTACTACTGTTTGTGCTTAACGGTGGGCGTGTTGTCGGAAATACTTCTTGGATGGGACGGCCTTCAGGAGATAGTTTAGCTTCAAAACCGGGTAATGCTCCAATGGTTCTGAGATGGTTTGTAAACATTTTCGAAGTTCCCATTTCTGGAGTTTTTGGTTTAGTAGAGGTAGTTGATGTACTTTGTGTTACAGTTATTGCTGTTTGAACGTCTACAGGTGGATTAAGAACAGCTTTTTCTCGAGCTTCTCCGCTAACAAGCATCGATGGGGTCACCATCATTCGTACACCTTCTTGGAGACTGCATTTCGTTTGACTGGTAAATATCGGAGTCGATTCGGCTTTGATTGGAATACGGAGATGCATTTGTTCTGGAGTTTTTTCTATTACGGTTGTAGTTGTTACAACAGCACGTTGAGTTGCAGCTTTTGCCACTAGTTTTCTCTGGTATGATAAAAACCAAAAGTTGAAATAAAATGCTAGATAGTATAAATTCTAAGTGAAAACGTTATTTACATCATCACGATGTTCAGCTGCTTTTAATGTAGCTACAGCAACATGCGCAGTTGCAAGATTAGCTGCCGTTACGTGTGCTCTGGTCTTGGCTAAATCGGGTTTCAGAGGTGCAACAACTTCATCGAAATGTAATGGATCATCGAAAGAACCCTAGAAATATAGAAAATCAGTACAATATCATCAACACAAATTATAGAAATTTGAATTACAGGAGCACTACTTCCATGGAGCGTACTATCAGAGAAATCATTTTCAGGAATCGCGACCAGCTCAGATTCAGTATCGTCAGCTTCGAGACTAGAGTCCTGATATTTTCTAAAAGTCGGTTGAACTGAGGTTTTCTGTGGAAATGTACTAGTTTGTGCCTTTGATTTGGAAATACCATTCGTTCCACGACTAGTTCCTTCAGATGGAAACATTAGACTTAATGGGGGACTTTCTTGAGTTCCCCGATCATCTGGATCAGTTCCAAGAGATGGCTGACTCACATCCCTGGATCTGGCACTCGGTTGAATATCCAATATTGTTGTTGTTGGTATTCGTTTACATTGATGAAATTGTGCCCTCAAACAGTTCAATACAATTCGCATTGCATTGCTTATGTATGCGCTATACGGTGGTTGAGTATACTGATACTTATATAGCACAACTAAAATTGACATTAACCAATTTCGACGAACATGTGCTTCAAGATACCATAACGAATAATTATAGACAACATTTTGAAATGTTTCTGTACCAGGTAAAATGATTCCGCTCGATGGATTCGGTGCATACAGAAGAATTTGTAATGCTGAAGGAAGTATTGACCAACCGATTAAATGATTTTGATCCAATACTTGAGGAAGATTTGAAGTAAAAGCATTAAAGACAGCAGAAGATCTGTAAAAGAGAAAGAAAAAATGAAACTATACTACCAAAACTACTATAAAACTACTAAGTATTTACCGTAATTTAAGGGAAGTAATATGAAATGTTTTATCCAATTGATTATATCCCAACAAAAGAAATAAATGCTTAAAGACAATATTTTGTGCTCTCATAATTGGTTTCTCTTCGGTTGGAAATGCTTGATCGACACGTGATAAAAATTGCATTAAAAGGAAAACTAATAAATGTATTGTTTCCTTATCAGATTCTTCTAAATCGATAATACGATGAATGATACCAGCTAAATTTGCTTCATCACCAGGACCAAATGATGAATGGATATGTCCATCTGTATACCGTTTGTATGTATATTTTTATAATAATAAAAAATTTTATTAGTATTTTATGTAATTTTAAGATAATTTCTATTGGTATAGTTCTGTGAAACATTTAGATATATTAGTAAGAATTAATTTTGTTCTATTAAATGTACCTACTAATTACTAAATTTAAATGAAGATTCGATTTGTATTTAATGAAAACAAAAAACTGAGAAACAAATAAAAATACAGAATCTAAAGAGTTTTGTAGATGACTTTTTTTTTTTCAAAAATTCCTTTAAACAAATAATTTAAAAGAAGTTATCCTTTTCTTTCATTTCACTTAAAAGTAAAAAAGTATCTAAATGTTTCACAAATTTGAAAAATTTGAAAAAATTAAATTACATATAAACATTTAATATTTAAAATAAAAATGCATGATTTCATGTATATATTTTATTATGTGTAATGTAAATTATTATGATAAAGCTACATAAATGTATTTTAAACAACAACAACAACAACAACAACAATATACAAACAAACTACAACATTTAAAATCTACATTAGAGTAATATATGTAGGTATATCTATAGAATCACATGTATACATGTGCATATTTCTAATTACGTTACATTCAGAATGATGTCTAGAATACTGTTCAGATCCATAGCATAAGTATATATAATACACAATTATACATAAATTGGTCCATGTTTGGAAAATATCAATTGATCATTATTCTAAATTTGAGGGACGTTTTTTTTAAACTACAAAGACTGTTTTCCAAAACGTCAAACTCTGCGCAGTGGATGGAATTTAATTCACACAACGGATGACATCGCAATAATAATAATAATAATAATAGGCACTATAGTCCAAATTGGACCCTAGCCGACTCAAGTTTCCTAATCTACTTCTGTCGATTCAGCGCCACTGTCCTCCAATTAAGCCGTAACTAAAATGACTTCAGCTAACTCAAGTCAAAGCTAACGAAATTCTGAAGTCAACTCAAGTCTGAATTTGTAACTATATTGACTTGTGTGAATTGAGTAAGCATATGTGAAAGTAAGGTTAGTTAATTTAGTAGTTACATGAACATGATATTTGTTACTAGTTAGAGTTACACATACAAAACATAAAATTTAGAGAGAGTTACACATAAAGGAAATTTTTACAAATTTTTTACATTAACTACAAAATGCGATATTTCATATAAACTTCATATGGAATTGGTTATGTTTAAATAATACATGTACATATGTACATACATATGTATTTCACTCAAGCCACTCAATTTTGTGTGGTCGGTAGGGCACACTCACTGAAGTCAACGAAAATTCAAAGTGTTTCGTTAAATTCAATGAAGCTGACTTGAGTCAAATATAGTTACACTGATTTAAAACAATGTAATCTGACTTCTGACTTAAGTTAGCTGAAGTCATTTTAGTTACGGCTTTACCCGTCTCTAGCAGCAATCGTGCATTTTCGTTAACTCCATTTTCCCATCTCCTCCTAGGCCGTGCTCGCAGTCTCTTTCCTGCTGCTGGTATTTCTCTCTTTAATACTTTGATGCCATCCCAACAATACATTTTGACTGCTTCGTCAAAAATTTTATCTTCAACTATTGGAATTCACTGCATTTTAGTACAATACAATCTTACTGCGTTTTGAAAAACAGTCAAATTTATTAATTTTCATAATTAAAAAATCTGTTTGATTGTCAAATTACAATCAATAATTTTGACAATCGCAATTTATTTTTATTTTGATCAATTTGAATTTTCCAAACTCAGTCATTATTAGTTTAATGGAATGGAATCATCACTATAAAAATAGAGAATATCTATTCATTTCAATTGCACATAATATTCAAAATTTTAATTTGTTATTATTTAAAAAAAAAAAAAAAAACTTGTCATTAAAAATTGATCTGATCTCTATACCGGTACTCTCTGTTCATTATGAATGTAACGTTAGTAAACATATAAATTCATTCAACATCGATTTATTTAATATTTATTTTACTTATAATATTATTTACTAATTACTATACCCATTTAATATCCTTATATAATTACCATGCAGCTACATTGAGTTATAAAATTAGTTAATTTTACGTAAAGTTATAGGAAAAAAAAAACATACCAAGGTGTTGACATACTGAAGATATTAAGATATATGCAGAGACAGGACAGAAGAGATGCACATATTTTTTAATTTTAAGTAATAGAGTTAGGTTTAAGGTATACTATAAGAATAAACAGAAAGGATTAAATTTTTGAAAATAAAATAAAAATAAAAATAAATAAATTAAACGAAATATTTAAATAATAAAATTCCAAATTTTAACAGAAATGTGTGCGCATGTGTGAAATTGAATGAAAATTTTTTCGAAACTATTTCATCAACAGAAAACTTTATTATTATTATTATTTTTTTTTTTTTGGAAAAAAGTATTTTGGCAATTTTTCGAAAATTTCGGATGTTTTCGGAAACAGTTAAAAGCTTTAGCTTCAGTCATTAACTTTAGCTGAAGATCGGTTATTTCCACACAAAAAAAAAGAAAAATTGAAGTATTTTCTTTGGTATTGAAGTGAAAAGTGAAAATTTGAAAAATTTCCAATAAAAAAATATTTTCTTCTTCTCCGTTTTCCCAAGATTCTAAATTTGGGATGATCGCACGAAAGTGATTTTTAATCATTTTGGGTCCTGTTGTTGTCTTCATAAAATATTTTGAAATTATTGAACAATTTGTAATTCATAATCATAAAATCTGTGGGTTCGGAGATCATAGATCTTCACTTGTTCTCTGTTAAATCTTGAATCCTTGAATCTTGACTTGTGTGTGTTTCTGTTTATAATATGAATGAGTTGAAATTGAATTTTTACTGATTAGAGTATTAGTTGTGCGTAGTCTATGGTATTTGTGTTATGTTTTCTGTTAAAAAAAATTTTCGAAAAATAAAAACGGAATAAACAAAAATCTTAAATAAAGTTGAAACTACAATTTTCTTCAAGAAATAATATCAAATAAAATAAGACAGATTTAGAATAAGCTGATAAAAATATAGTAGTATAGGTCATCGTACACAAAATATAAAAAAAAAAAACATCATATAGCAACTGATCGCATATGTATTTTTATGACACACGAATACTGAAGTCCAACATTCCAGAAGTAATGTTTAGTCCATGTATGAAGCTCCTGAAAACATTTCTTTTTTTTTGTTCTTTGTTCTTTTGTTTGTTTGTTTTTTCTTTTTTCTTTTTTAATAACTTTGTTGTTTTTAAATAAAATTAATAAAATATGTCTTGGTTAAATTGTATAGGGCAGACAAAAAAATATATTCATGTGGGTGGATGTATACAGAGAGTATATGTTGTAAGAGTGTGTTCCAAATATGTATTTGTATGGGAGAATATTTAAAATCAACATTTTTATTTTGTCCATTTATAATATCATGTAGGTAGATAGAGAGACAAATGGTAAATGAACGAAATAATAAATATTCGAACCAAACATGCTCTACGACCTACCTTGGGCTCCAAAAGATGTGAACCCATCACCAGTTGAATACCTTTGAGGTTGATTTGAATGAGATTGTGCTGTGAAGGAGTAACTGGTACTTGACGGGATATTTCCACCACCAGTATTGGCTGATGGTGCTGCTGGTAAAGGAGATGGTGGAGCAGTAGATGGAAGAGATGAATTTAAATTTTGAGATTGATTGGTTGATGGATGAACTGGAATAGGAGAAGGTGATGGTGGTGGAATTGATTGTTGTTGTTGATGTTGTGGAGTTCGATGGTGAAATGAATGAAATGAATATGAATGAGCGTGTGAACTATAATGTCCATGGTAATGCTGAGTTGGAGCTAAAGTGGTTGCACAACTATGATTAGTAGTAGTTCCAGATAGAAACTGACCCAAACCAAAACGTGATGTTTTCCGTTTTAGGATCGGTGCTGAAATCTGACGACTGTAAATCTTTTCCTTTTCTGAAACGAATAGAAAATTATAGTTGCAATTATAGATATGGTATCATTTTAAATTTAAATTTGAAACGATTTATACGAACCTAATTTAGAATCTTGTCTAGGTATAATACTAGCTGGTGCGGACATCGTTCTTTTGTACGGCCATTTAGTTCCAAATGATGCACTCAAGGTTTTCGCCATTATTCCGGTGGTATCTGATTGACTGAGAGCTTCTCTTGCCTTGTTAATTTTTGTTGATAATGTTTCGCTTCCATTCTCAGAATTTCTTAGATCTCGAAGATAAGAAATATCTCCACTTTTTTCGAGACTGATTTGTGCTTCAACAAAAAGTGTATCGAATCGATTCAAAAAGAAATCCCACGAAAGAACTTTTCGATCCGATAGCGAATTATGCAATTGATAGACAGATTGTAATACGACCGGTCTATCTACAATGAAAAGATCAAATTGTGATTCTAAACAGAAAAGCAATGAACGGATTGCGGTGTCATGAATCGTTCCAAGATAAAGTGTAGCTCTTTGTGCTACATGAACATTAATATCATCCATGCTGGCGATTAAATGACAAAATGCAGTTGCCATAGCTGTCTGTAATCCGACCTCAGAACGTAATGGAGTCGAATCCATGAATCTTGTTATTACAGTTACTCGTTCGACAGCCGTAAAACGAACTCTCCAATCAGAATCATGAAATGCTTCTTGAACGACTCGCCAAAATACATCTGATCCGAGTGGAAGTGTGATACAATGTAAGAGTAATGGTACACAAACTTGACAGATGTGTGAATGTTCAGCATTACATAGTTCCCATAGACTGTGTGATAAGAAAAAGAAAAAAAAAATAGAAAAATTCAATAAATGAAAATTCTAACGAATAAGGATTCATTTTTTTAACTTTTTAATGAGAAGATTTTCTTGGCACCAAATAAAAAATCCTCTCTGATCTCTAGCAGATTTCGCTAATGCATCTCCATTTAAAGCCATCGTATTCAAACATTGTAGAATGTAATAGAGTATATCTGGCTTCTCAACTGACGGTATTTCCTTTTTTTTTTTTGGTTTTTGTTGGAAAAAATACAAATAAAAACCAAAATTAATTTTCCTTATAAATTGAAGAAAAAAAGAAAAAAAAAATATTTCAGAAAAAATTTTACTGTCAATAATTGATGAATATATTGTAAAGGTTGTGGTAATGATTCAAAAGTAAATTTAAATTTTCCAACAGATGTATGCCAAAAATCTTCACCATCTTCGGTATCGTCTTGTCCCTCTTCAGTTACAATATAATTTTTATCTGAATCTCTAGTGATGCCAATTAGTTGAGGTTTTGCAACTTGAACTGTAGCAGTGGCTGATGTGTTTGAATGAATCGAATCGAATCGAAAAGAAAAAAACAAAATTTGTTTAATTTGATTTTTTATTTACGTAATGATGAAATTAAGATTTCATTCACGTAAATATGTTACGTGATTGAGTAGATTGAGTACAAAATGTGCATACAAATTAAAAATGAAATTTACCAACATCGGCATCAGATAATGTTACAGATCTAGCGACAGCTGTAACAACCTTTTCAGATGGCATTATTGGTGCTAGATCTAATTGTTCTGACATTGTTTCAACAGTAGCAGTCATTATCTAAATTTTATTTTTAAATATTTGTTGTCGATGATGTTATTGTTGATTATTTTGTTTAAAATAAAAATAAAAATATTTAATTTTAATATAACATACATGTAGGAGAGTATTCTATAAATCGAATATATGTAGATAACACTTAAACACATTTTTACAATTAATTATAGTTAGTATTTGTAATATACAATATATAGAAGACATCCTTTTTACATTTAAATTCCATTTAATTAGTTAGTTAGTATATAATTATTTTTTTTTACACAAAATTAAATATATTCATAAAATGAAAAACGAAAACAATTTTTAGTGAAATATGAATTGTGCTACATCAAATTTTTTTTTGAATATAATTTTTATTTTATATATTTTTTTTTAAATAAAATTGAATTGGAAATAATAAATTTGAAAAGAAATAAAGTAAAATAGTAAAAATATTTAGATAATTAATGAATTATTTATTTTACGTATAAAATATGCACAAAATAAATGAAAAAGTAAATTTATAAATAAATGATTAAAAAAAGGAAAATGAAAATTGATCTATTTCACTTTATAGTATTGGAAATATTATAAAGTTAATTTGATTAGTATTATTATAGTGTACAGCATGCAAAAAGTAATTGAAAATAAAAAAAAAATAATTTTATTTTTTCAAATATACACAACATAAATAAAGAAAATAAAAGATTGATTTAAAGGAAATAGGAAAAAAATATATATATACGTACTCGTATATAAGATGAACATACACCCGCGGTCACAAAATATGAAATTAAAATTTCTTGAGATTTATAAGTTTTCTTTGACTGGTATTTTATAGGGTAAATTTGCAACGAAAGAAAAGGGATATATTTTTGTCACATTTATTTGTGACGGATTCTTAGAAAAATCTTTGCTAGTACAAGAATAGAAAACTTCTGTCATATTGAAAATTTGTATGACGAATCAGTGTTATTTACATTTTGTAAGGAAACAACGTTTAAGATGGCTGGGCCATATTCCATGTAATACTAAGAATGGCCGATAATAGAATTTCAAAAGCAAGAGAATGGACAAAGATCTCGGGGATATTCAAAATGCAGATGAAAATGTAAGAAATAAATTAAAGGATGTTGGGAAATTGTATGAAACGGAATGAAGTCGATTAGTAATGGACAGAGAAAAGTGAACGTGAACTCTAGGGAAATAGTCTGTGGAGCTGATGATGATGAGTTACAATTCACAAATAATTCGGATAAGAGTAAAAGTTAGAGTTATGAAGTTGCGAATGTAATACACAACTAAGTGGAGATGATAAATTTAAAATAATAGCAGATTTTAATGTTCGTTAATCGTTGTCAAATAATATAAAATAAATGGTAACCGATCCACATAGTTATATGTATACATAATTTTGACAGAATTCAAGACAGAATTAGAAGAGCATAATATTGCAATAATTAGAGCAAAAACTTATCCTTCAAACGATGCCATCAATATTTAAGATAATGCAGTTTTTATGACCACGATTGTATGTACTGTATGCGTTAACATATATAAAAGAAAAAGATGATAAAAAGAAAAAGAAAATAATTTATATTCACACGCACATACAAGATACTTTGAGATTACAACATTTATACAATATTTAGTATAGTAGAGTAGTATTAGTAGTAATATAATAAGTATAGTGGTTTACTATTAACATCAATTACGTATAAATTATTTTTTTTATATATTTTTTTTAATGTTTCACATCTAAATGTTCAATAATGTAAATATTTTTCTTCTAAATTTTTTTCAAACAATTTATATATTATTTTATTTTTAATTTCACGTTACTTATGCATGTAGTTTATATATACTTTATTTGTAATTCTAAATTTTAAAAGCTATGTGCATTCTAAATTGTGTATATGTGAAGGGTGATCAAATTAGTAGTACATACTAATATATATTTTGAACATTAAAAAAGCAGTCATGTATTGTTTTTAGGATCCTCTCAAAATTAATATTATTTGTGCTCTCACTCTCTCAGTATTTGAGATAATTTAATATGGTAGATAAACGGCACCAAATAATTCGATCATTTTTTCAGTCTACATTCGTTTGAATCATCATTTAAAAACCTTCATTGATAGACAACACTGTTTCAATTATCATTCTGGCTGTCATAATTTTTTGATTTTTACTATCAAGAGTGCGTTCATGATAATTACTTTAACCATAGTCATGGTATAGTATAGTTTAAGCAAAGTTATGTTGTACTACAGTCATAGTTATGTTAACTTCAAGTAGTTTTTGAACGCGATTTTTACATAGTATGTAGTAGCAATAAATTGTCATTCAGCTGTCAAGTCAAGATTAAAAAATTTTCAAAAAATTTTTTATATATAATTACGAGTATTATATTTTTTGTTTGTCAAAAATTAATTAATGTTTAAAAATTAATTTTAAAACAAAATAATTAATACTAATACTTTTTTCAAATAAATAAAATTGAAATTTCCACAATTCACAACACAAAATTAAATGACAAACAATTTTTTTATTGTCAATGTCATTATCACTTAAAGGCTTACTATCGTTACTATTATTAACCATGCTCTCGAGCAGGGTTAATTTTTGACATCAAATAGTTAAAAATTTACTTTACTACAGATGTTTATGAACGCTAAAAAGTTATGTTGGTAGTTATGTTTTACTATACCACCACCATTCTGAACGACAAATGATAACTATGGTTAACTATAGTTAACTATAGTAACGTTTTTGAACGCACTCCAAGTCAATTTTAAATTATTATAATAATCTTTCCAATCCACTATTTTCATTCTTCGCTAAATGAAGTTCCTGAAACTTCCATTTGTCCCCAAAAAAAAAGTTCCCGAAACTTCATTCGAATTCACTCAAATGAATTTGAAATGAAGATGTCAATGATCATTTTAACTTAATTTGCTGGGATGATAGACGTCAAATAAATGATCATTTGAAAGAATAACCGTTTATTTGGTGACATGTTATCTGACCATATAAGCTAAGTAAGTACATTATTAGGTAAACATTTTGCAGATTTTGTCTTTAGAGAGCTATTTCAAATAAATTCATTATTTTATTGAAAAAATGTTTGCTAATTTCGTGAATTATAACTTTTAAGATCATGAGATATAATTGCGTTTTTAAATAATAATTCATTACGTATGTTTAATAAAAGGTTTATGGATGTGTGTTTAAAAAAAGCATTAATTCAATTTAATGAATTTTTTGTTTCAATCAGATAAAGGACTTTTAGATACTGTTCATTGATGGTCAAAATTTGTAAAGAAAAAAGTTTTTTTCTTGATGGAAAAAAATTAATTGCATTGATGACAGAGAAATTAAAGCTTGCTAAAGTTGTAGATTTGTAGGTTGAAGTAAGGTTACAGAAATATGGTATAACGTGTGGTATAATTTTTTTTTTTTTTTAAATTTTGTTTTCAGAAAAGTATATAGTTATCAGTATGCATTATGCGTACAATTACAACATTCAGATTTTATTATTTTATAGAGAATAAATAGTCATTATATAAAGTAGACAAATAAAAAAAAAAATAAATTATGTATGTATTTCCTTTGCAAATCCTTTTTACAACACTAAACATCATATACATATATATTATATAATATGCGTTATATATTGTATGTTATTGTTTGTTATTTTTTTTTTCAAAATATTTTTTTTATACTAATTTTAATAATATACACATTATACGAGTATTATATTAAGAAATTTTATATCATAAACGAATATCAAAATTAATATCAATATTTTATACGATTATATTTATGATAGTATAGATATACATATTAGTATAATATTTATACATATATTTATTATACACATTATTATTATTATTATTAACACACATACACATACACATACACACAAAGTACCTCGTCTGTGACATGAACAGTGCGAGATAATTCATTATCAGAACGGCCACGTACATTTGTTGTCTATAATTACAAAAAAAAAAAATATATATAATATAAAATGGAATAATATAAATATAAAAAAATCACAACAACTAAAAACAACAAAAAAAGAAAAAAAACAAAAACAAAAATATAAATAATATTAAAATGAAAAATGAATTATTGAAAACAAAAAATTATTAGACAAAGATTGGAGATGAAAAACAAATTATTTTATATGAAAAATAAATTTGAAAACAATAAATTGATCATTAAATAATAAAAAACGTTTAAAAAAAAGGGAAAATATAAAGGTAGAACTATAATCGACATTGCTGACATAAGCTATGACATATGTCGTAGCCGAACACAGCCAAATTAATGAGCTAAACTATAATTAACATTACCGACATTCGTTAAAAATTCGTTTAACATAAGCTCGACATAAGCAGTACGATCGAGAGCGTACATGACATAATATCAGGGACAGATATCAACAATATTATAATATGTATATTACTATTTACCAGAATATTATAATTTCATACTGTCTCTTTGTGAATATTAGGTTTTAAATTACTATTTGGTCGTAATATGGAAATGTTCCCAAACGTAATTTACGGAAGCTTTAATGTAATATACCTTATACAAAAACCTAAAATTCAATATGGCCATCACAGAAATTCACAATTCACAATTCACAACAATTATTTTATCCATTTTTTAATATTTATTTATTCACTCACTATAAAAAATTCTTCACTTTAAAGCTTTTAACAAAATCAGCTGACCGATATTATAATATTATGTGTGTTCGGGTAGTATCTATATTATAATATACAAGTTAATGTCTGTACCTAGTAACATAAGCCATAAGCTCATTTTGTGAAATTCGTATTGCTTATGTTTAGTATGTTATCTATGTTATTATAGTTAACCAAATGTTACGTTTTAACATTCGTTATTTTTTCTTATGTTTGTTATGTCAGGTATGTCGATTATAGTTGGGCCTTAACTTTATCCTTATGTACTTTTTTCTTTCAAATATGTGAAAAAAAAACAATATTTGTCCATTTGAAGGAAAACATATGTGAATGGGGTAAAAGAAAATAAAATTAATTTTTTAAATTTAAATTATTTTTTTCTTTTGTTTAAAAGAATATTTTCTTTTTTTTTAATTTTTTTAAATTATATTTTATAGTAAGTATAATGTATTAAAAATTATAATGATATGAGAAGTATTATAATCTACAATACAAAAAATTCATATTGGCCTACTGATTTCGAAGTGGTGCAAGTTTGATTTCTGTTCACGGCAAAAATAATAAGAAAAATAATTTTCAATTTTTCATTCCCAATTTTCAACTCTCATTAATTTCTCCCAAAATTCAATCAGTATTCAATAAGTTCCATGGTTCCAGATGGTTCCAGTAAGTAGACTATACTTGCTGGTAGCAAATAACACAAAGAATTATTAGAGCATTAACATCCTTCTAATAAGATAAGAGTTTGCTTCTCTACCAGCAACTCTCATACCAGAAACAAATGTTTGCAATCCATATTAAACTATAGGTGCACAATCACTGCATATCAGGTTGTCAGTTGTCATCATCAGGTGCACGTGCATGTATAATTTAGTTTGGGGGCTTAGTGCCTCAGTTTATCAAATACTGTTCTACCGAATTCCTTAACAATAAAATGTAAGAAACATCATTTTCGGAAGTACATATGTAAGTAATTCCCAAGTTTTCGTCACTCCTAAAGTTCAATTAGCTTTGAATAAATACAAACTTGTTGGGAATAACGAGCATAATAATGTAAATTCGAAGTTAGGTTGAGGACTCGGTGACTCAGTTGGTAAAATGCTTGTCTAATGATCAAAAGATCTCGGGCTCGATCCCCTTAACAATAAAATGTAAGAAACATAGTTTTCGTTACTCCTAAAGAGCTTTGAATAAGTACAAATTTGCTGGTAACAAAGAGTCTAGCAATGTAAATTATTCTAAAATAAAATCAGTCTAAGCAAAGATACTATAAATTACAATGTATTTCTAGTATCTTTGGTCTAAGCCATATCATGCAATTAAAGTTTATTTCCCTATACATGCAAGTTCATATGTTAAATTTGAAAATGCATTGATATGGCTTTGATGCACCGATCTTATAATGTATAAAATCCTAGAACTGAATTATTCATCGCGATATCGAATATATTCATTTTAAAATTCATCCAATCTGTTTATAGTCTATAGATCGATTAAAATTATATTCAAATATTATATTGTATACATAATATACACAATTGTCTAAAATTGTGTAGCGATGCAATATTGTGAAGGTATGTATAACTTAAGGTACCTACTCTTCTTTTTTATACAAATGAGGAGTTAAATTCATTTTATTGCTTTTATATATTCTGATAATTCAGTTTAAAATTATTTTTCTTTTTCAAATTAAATTATTTATTAAGATAAAAAATAATTATTAATTTATATTTACAAATAATATATACATACAGAACAAACGTGTGGCATATGAACAAGAACTCCACCAACTGAATGTGGTTCTGGTTGTGGTACTGCAACTGGTACTGGTCCTATATTGATAAACAAAATAATTGAAAACAAAATGAAAAATATAAAAAAAAAAAATAAATTTCATTAATAATTTGATTGAGAATTTTTTGAAACTTTTTTTTGTAAAATAATTTTTCTTAAAATAAATTTTCTTTCTTGGATTGCTGTTTTATCGAGTCGAATTTATTTCCAATACAGAGAGAAATTGAATTGAGAAATTTGTGTGATATTGTAAGTAATAAAAACAGTAAATAATGTATAAATACGTATGTAAACATATAAAATATAAAGATTAAGTAAATAATTAACAATATTAAAAAAATGTTTGTGTTATTTTGTGCAAAATTACTCTGTTCTATATTCTATGTAGTATAGTATATACATTCAATTTCTATAATAGAAGCCATGCAAAAGATGTGTATTGTGTGACTTATTTGTGATATTCTATGGTCATTTAAATGTAAAAGTAAAGAATTGTAAAAAAATATTTTTCATAAATTTTTTTGAAATTTAAATTATTTAATTTTTGTTTTATTATTTTATAAAAATTTTCCGCAAAAAGCATCTAAGAAAGTATTAAATTGAATTAAAATTTTATGTAAATACATATAAAAATCTTGATAAAATGTATAGAAAAAGTTAATAAAGAAAAAACAATGAATAGAATAAAAAACAAGCATCACTTAAAGCGGCGTTCTGTGTTTTAATTTTATTTTTTTTGGTTTTTTTTTTTGGTTTTTTAAATATTGATATCTGTAGTATCTAGATATATTGTGTGTTGTGTTTTCAATGTTGTTTATGTTGTTATCTGTTGTTTATGCGGGCGGATATTGTGTGTCATATGTACATAAGTATATACGAGCAAAAGTATCTTATGATCATTGTTTTGTGTTTTATAAAATATATATAGCAGTAAAATATTATTATTTTACGTAAATATGTAATATATACTATATACTCTGTCAAAAAAGTATCGGAAATTTGTAATTTGAGAAGAGTGTACTACGAATTTTTAAATCATATTTTGTCCATAAGTAGTTGGTTGCACTTGCACTGCGCATTCATTTAAATACTACAGGCAAACATGAACGTGATCTGTTTACAGCTTGTGTTTGAATCAATCCTCTTCGGTAGTGTATCAAAACTTTTTGTAATGAAATTTGGTTTGCTGAATATTCCAAAAAAAAAAAAAAAAAAAAAAATGCTGGAAAAGGTTTGTGGTAATATCGGTATAGGTACAGTACAACAACAACGGGGTATAATGAGTGATGCAGAGCATCCGAGTATAGGGCCGAAATATTGTCGAAGATATTATTCAACCTCTGCATCCGATGAAACCATCAATAAAGTGAAGCAAACTATGCTAATAAAACCTAAAACAGAAAGCTTATTACTTTAACAACTTTCATGAGTTTGCTAGTTCGATTTTGATCGATATTATGGGCATGAGAGATGCAACATGTTGCTGCATGGATAATTGCAAAAGATTTGAATTCTCTTCAAGTGTTACAGTGTTATTTCGAATCGTACATGCATAAACGATTGACGAGACATGAATCTATAAAATGACATCAAACCAATCAATATATAAGTTTAATCAAAGTTTGGTTTAATATAAATAATTCGATATCAAGGAAACAAAAATTCGTGAGAGAAGCTACAAACTACTTATAAAATCAACACTCAACAGATATAAGCAAGAGAGTTCGAAGATTGTGCTCATACTTGGTATTATAGAGATATTCCAGTACAGTAATACTATAAATAAATGGACAAAATTTGATTCAAAAATTATATTCCTATCACAATCTTTCTTAAATTATAAATTCCCGTTATTTATTTGACAGATTGTATAATGCGAATATAAGTATAATATATATTTTTAAAAAAAAAAAAAAAAAAATTTAATTAATTATTAAATTAATTACAAAAAGTATACGTATATAAATGCAGACTTATAGGTCTGTTTTGAAAATTATTTTAAAAAATATTTAATTATTTAAAATTTTTAATTTTAATTTAATTTTTATTATCCAATTAAATTTTTTTGTAACTGTTTTGTTAAATTCTGAATAACAAAAATCACCTGCCATAATAATTATCTTTCCAGGATCATCTGGAAGATATACATACGCAGTATTTATATATAGTGAACCCATGTGAATATTATGAAATATAATATTTGGTGGTATAATTTTTATATTTTTGATTTGTTGAAAAATTAGAAAAAAAAATTATGTAGATTGAGAAAAGAAGAAGAAGAAGAAAATATAAAGATAAATATTTAGTCATAGGGATAAGGTAAAAATTATATAATAAAATAATATGTACACACATATACATACATTGTATTATGTGTATTAAAGAATGGACAAATTCAAAGTAAAATAAGGACATTACAAAATAAAATTCTAATTTTGAAAAAAAAAAAAAAATGAAAGAAAAATTGTGCTGCATTTATCTAATTTTTATAAAATAAATAAAACGTTTCCTTTTTGAATAATATAATCTGGTATATGCAAACAAAATAATAATATAACATGTGTACAGAATACCTGCAAATCCTCCTAACGGTCCTAATGGTATTGGTAATGGTGCCATCGATAGTGATACATCACGATCTCTTGATTTTTCTTTACCATTTTCTGGTGGACTTTTACGTGATGATTTCTCTTCTTCGATCATATCTTCGATAGGTGGCTATTTTTATTATTATATGGTACATAATTAAATTCAAATTAAATTTAAAAAAAGGACACACAAAAAATCATTTCATATTCACACATACATCTGGTGGTCTTATAGCATTCTCTGGTGCCATAAATTGAACTAATTTCGTAGATAATTGATGCCACATTATTGATGCTTCACAATATGGACAATCTGGTACCTATACAAATATGAAATATTAAATTTTTGTACAGTCAGATTTTTTGATTAAGCGACAAACCTTAATTGCACAAACATGATTACTTAGACCGACTCTAGCAGCAGTTACCATACATTTCATAAGTCGGCAAACATTTTCACAATTCGTTGTATGAATACCTTCGTGCTGTTGAACATTCTGCAATTCCATTTGCTTTAAAAGGATATCTAACATTAGAATACAGCAGGTTAAATTATGTTCAGTATCAGTTGAAAATTCTGTATGACGGCCGGTTGGTGCTTCATCATCTGATATGGCTGATGTATTACCAGAATCGTCTTCAACAACAGGAGCTATTCAAATTTCACATGAAAATCAAAGTTAAAATTTTAATAATGTATAGAAATTGACATGATAACTTACAAATTGAACTTCTTCTCGGTGCATGCACCTCTTTCTCTTTATCCTTCGGTTTTCCACCTTTATTTTCTTTTTCTCTTTGCAATTCGTGCTGTACACCACATTTCATAATTCTAACACCATCACCGAACATGGAGAACAGCTGTGAGAGTGGAATGATAATTTCTAGCTTTGTTAATATTTGTAACCAATGAAGTGCTTGTTCTTGTACTTTGGCAGTTGTTTTCTCAAAACGTATTGCGATAAAATTGTACATGGTTTTCTCATCGAATCCGAGGGGTGATATACTATGTTCAAAAATTTTGCTAAGGACTATTTTAAGTTCGAAAAGTTCTTTTTCTCCAACGTCATTTGTAATTGCTTCCATCCAATGCGGCATCACATAATCCCAAATTTGAGATGTTATCACCTCGTACGGAACCAAACACATAAGACGTTCAAGACCTTCTTTTAGATGGCTAGTCCGTGAAGCAAGTGTCTCCCAGTGACCACCGACTCGTGCATATTCTGGAGGATGTGGTAGTAAACAAGATATGAAGACCTGTGGAAAAAATAAAAAGTGATTGAGATTTTTTGCCGCTTCAATTCGAATATAATTGATTCGTACATCATAGTGGACATTACTGATTTCCTTCAACCATTGGCAGACGTGTTCGGTTTTCAGTTTTTCTATGATACTCTCAGATCGTCCTGGAATTTTGGATAATTCACTTTCATACGATAATGCAGTGACATGAAACCAATGAAAAAGCATAGACAATAATCGTCCAAGAATTTCAATCGGAGTATCAGGTGTCGGTGTACATCTTCCGACCAATAACCAAATTCCATATCTACCCAAAAGTTGTCTTTCTTCTAGCGAAATGTTATCTTGTAGACCGTTTCCTGTACCATTTTTTCCATCTGCACTACCACCTGAATCTTTTCCATGATCGAAACTTATTGGTTTTGATTCTCTCAATAGACTGACCACCGATTCGATCATGTACATTTGCATTTCCAGATCCATTTGCCATGCTGGTAAAAGACTTCGATGAACGACATGATCTCCTCCACGACGACTATTATGACGATTGCCATGACACTGGGCGCAATATCGAATCGGATGATTTCCATTATAACTGGCGCATTCGGTCGAAAAGCAAATAGAAAATGCAGATTTCTCAGTGGAACGACAATTCTTATTCTCGCAAACCATAGATACTTGTTGCATTGGATGTAGAACATCACCAAAACTAAGATTTGCGTGTTCACGATGAATTTCATTAGCACATTCAATGCACAAATATAGTGGTGGTGGGCAATCTGATGCATATATTATGCTGATACTGTGATCATAGCATACTTTTGCTGCTTCTGCATTTCCAGCATTCGGACATTGTTCACGTTGACAAACGAACGGAACAAGATCATCTGTGAATTTCATTTTATGTTACAGATATAGTTAAAAGAATGATAATATTGAAGTCAAAATGAATAATAAATAATCGTTTTTAATTTTCTTACTAGTCAATTTACAAAGTAATCCACGTCTATCGAATAGATTAGGATCGAATGCTGGCCAATAATAGAATAAAAGTTTAGCTGCCGATGATCTAGATGCAGATGTACCATAAGCAATTACACAAAGAATGTCCTTAACGACGTTATGTTTTAATGTCATTAGACATTCTAGAAGTTGACAGTGATGTGCTGTAAAGAATTTTTTCATTTTCATTTTTTTTTCTTAATTTTCATTGTTTTCTCTTTGTAATGTGAGAAATATAAAATTATTACAAAGATCTTCAATTATTGTTACCTGGATTATTCGAGTATTGAAATATCATCATAATAACCGAAGACACAGATTGACATGCTTGACATTCTTGTTCGTCGGGACTTTGTCTTGCTATTTAAAGTTAATAATGAAAAATTAAAATAGAGCAAAAGAGAAATACGAAAAGAAAAATATTTCTCAACATTACTAAAAAAAATACTATATTTTATAGAAAATATTTTGATTTCTTGTACTTATTGTAAAAGGTAGAATGTAATAGCATAAAGAATTTATGACTTCCTGATGTAAAGCTGGTGGAAGTACTGATATTGTTGAACTAGCTAGATACGGTAGATTATCGATTAGATCCTTATCAAGAAATGGTAGAATACAGCCAAAACATTGTAAAAGTGCCTTTCCAAAAGCTACAAAGAAACAAAAAAATATTATTTAACTTGTTCAGTTGTTACTCGTCTCGTATACATGCTCGTAAATCATATCGTAACATACTTATCTGTCCGTATTGAATGGATGATGCAACATCTAATAACATTGTCAGAGCATTATATAAATTTCCATATTCAAGATTTGGATAGGATGACATACGCATTTGATCCATACATGGATCTTTAATTGATTGATATGGTGAACAAGGAACATCTTTAAGGACATCTATAAAATTACAAAAATTTAAGGATATAAATAAATTTTTTTTTTTTTTTTAATTGAAAATTTATTATCGGATTTACTTAAGAGGGTTTGAGAGAAATATTTAATTGTGTTTGCAATATCAACGCCTGACGGTGCTGGTAGAATATTATGAAGTAAACGAAGATGATATTCATGTAGGCAGCGTAATTTAGCTTGGACTACAAAAATGAAAAAGAAAAAAAATTTTATTTTTTTTTTTGTTCAAAATGAATAACTTGAAAAAAAAGAAGAAAAAAAATTACAGGCCGCTGCTCTTGTGCCCATATTGATGAGCTGTACTTTAAAACTTCCTGTCATTTATATTGAACGAAAATTATTATAATTATTCTATAGACATAAAATACAGAATATACTTTTTATTTTGGAAGAATCTGAAATGAAAGAAAATAATAACATAACAATAAATTAAATAAATATAAGTATTTAGTCCCTCAAATACAGTTTATTATATTTAACAAAAAAAAAAAAAACGTTAATAAAAGGATAACAAAAAAAATGCATATGGAGCAAAATAAAAGGATTATAATAATTAATGTCAAGGTCGCAATAGAAAAAGCATTGAACTTGACTGAAAGTCCATTATTTTGTAAACATTTTTTGTACTCTGGCATATACACATTATACTTGTATATGCTCCTTTTTTTATTCTATTTTGTGTAAGCGTATTTGTATGCTAATGAATTATGAATTTTCATTGATAAACTAGTGAAATGTAAAGTAAATACAGGAAAGAGAGCAGTGCAAGAATGAATTATTATTCGATTCAACAGGTTTCACTCGTTTCATTCGTTCGTATTTTTATTTGTATTGGAAATCACATAAAATGTAAATGAAGCTTCTCAAAACAGTCAACAAGTTTTTCCCCTTAAACACGTGTATTTTTCCTTTTCTCCTAATATAAGAAGCAACAAGTGAATTTTCTTTTTCAGAATTATTCAAAAGAAATATTTACATTCATAATTCCTTCAATACGATTTTTTTTTTTATGTTTTTCTTGTTCTGAATGAAATTTGAGAATGAGTTCTGCGTTATTTCTAGATTGAATACATTTTCGTATTCGTATATACATCAGATACAAAAAAACAGATGATTTCTTCAGAACAACAAAATCGGTTCGCATGTGCAAAATTTTTGTAACATGGTGGATGCTGGATGATACAAGATGGATGATTTATATACATGCAAGGATAATATTATAATTATTTGCAGTTATTGTTTTTTATTTGCAGTGTAATTGTTACGTAACGTTTAATGAAAATTTGAGAAAATATTTGAAAATTGAAAATTTATCTTTTTTGAAATTTGAAATGTTTGAATGAATCCTTGATTGATAAACATGAAAAAAAAATTTTATATAATTGTTTACAAAACTGTTTCATTGTAAATAATTCCTCTTAACCTTCTTAGGGAACTTGAACGATATTTCCTTCTATATAGACGTTTTTGTAGTTTTTTGGGAATATTTTTTAAAGGTTTAGAATTCAATTTATTCTACGTACCTACCTGTTTTATATTATCATTTAATGAATTTCAGTTAATTTTAAACATTTCCATTTTCATTTTATTTTTGGGCATTTTCATAATTTCGAAAAAGAATATTGACTATACGAAACCGAAAAATCGTATAAATGCTTACATTTCTATATACACGCACTTAAATTATACAAAACCAAAGGACACTTTTCACTATAGAAAAAAATTAAAAAAAAAAAAAATACACTAAAACTATACTTCTACAATAATTGAATTAATAAATTTTTTAATAAAATTTTCTTAAAATTTCACTTTATCATTTTGCCAGTTAAAAGGATAAAAATAAAATTTTTATACAGCTTCCTCCAAGATGTCTGCTTTCTTAAAATTTCAATTTGAAAATGAAAAACCAAAAACAAAACAATTATTTTTTTGTAAAAATTATTTTCTACATAAATTTTTTTGGGTGGAATATGCGTACAATATTTCAGTTAAATATTTATCGGTCGTACACTGTATACACTTATCAGTTAGCTAAATATAATCAGTATACCTACTCAGCGTTTTATGTGTATATACGAGTGTATATGTACTTTTGTTATCAGTATATCCTATGGTATGTGGGCGATATTTAAAATCGATTTTATTCATTTTCATCATCATTTTTTTTTTTCAAATTAATTTTCTAGTTTCGTTCTAATCATCGTGTTTACTTTTTGTAATACAAATTGCATTCGGTCATTTCCGATGTACATATACACATCATCACATGTATAGTATATCCGCTTCTTATAAATTCTGCGTTTCACACCCATTTAACGTAATTGTATATAATTTACAAAAATAAAACATGAATGAAAAAGAAAGAAAATGAACGAAAAAATAAAAATAATTAAAAAGGATATTGTAATGTACACAATAACCTGTTGAATATGATTTATTTTTTTTTTCCAGTCATTGTTTGTAAACAAATAATGAGGAATTTAAGAAGCTTTGATACATTTGTACATATACTCATTGACTCACTCATATATGTATTAAAAGCTTCCAGATAAAAGCTTATGTGCAGGTGGGGTAGTGTGTATAGTGTAGTAGAGAATCATGTTACCGTTTTTCATGTAAATTCTCGGAAATTTCGATGGAAGAAAATTGTTTATAATAATTTTTCATACATTTTTCTTGCAATTTTGTAAGCATTCATACTTTGAAGATGCCTGCAAGCGTTTGTAACGCTCGTAAACGCTTGTAAAATATACAGTCGATTCCAGAAAATGAAAGTTCTACTTTCAATTGAGTACATTTATGATTGTGGCATTGTGGGATTGTGGGTGAACATGTTTCTGTAATCAAATCTCATCAAAAAAAAAAAAAAAAAAATCATTTATTTGTCGTCGCACAAAATCCAAGAACCCAAATCCGATATAAAATGTGTAAGAATCAATTGCAGGCAATGAAATCGTTTGGAATTCGTTCGTCGGAATTCTGACTAACAAAAATCTCACGAAATTTGATGTAATTTGCGAGTAGCCTCAATGTATAGTTTGTATACAAATGATGTTTTCAAATTTTTACCTTGAAAATTTATAGAATATTTTCTAGATGACATCTCGTGTATTAACCCATATCATTTTCCCATATTGTATTTTATTTATGAATTTATTATTAATATTTATAACTATATGGTCTATGGAAATATGTAAATAATACGACATATTACATATGTACATATGTACATTTTTAGAAATTATTTAAATTTTTGATTTCATTTGAATATTTCACCTTCAATTTTATTCACAATTTTTATCTCATTTAATGTAAAATTCTCATATACAATTTTCGTAATGTGCGCCACAAATGCGTTTAAGCAGTTTAAGTAAATAAATGAATTAAGTATAGGTAATTGGTATAGACGGTTTATTCTGTAAAAATCTTAAAAATCGTAAAATAAATTAATTCCAAAATAAAATAAAAAGTCTAGAAAATTTAGAAGGTGAATAAAAACGTTTGCATTCATTAACAATATAATAATTAACAGATAAACTTTTACGATTTAAATCTAAAATGGTTACATATACTATTAAGATTAAGCAACAAGAATTTAAATTGAGAACAAAGAAAAAAAAAATAGATATAATAAAATTTTCTTATTTACGTACATAATATGTACATTATCTAGGTAGGAATTACATTTAAATAGTAGGTGTGCGTTGTGCGTATACATACACAATTATTATTAATAAAAATCATAATAATATTACTTACTTACATGCGATATTACCACATGTTACTTACGTTCATATTTTGCAATAAAATAAAATAAAATTAAAAATTCTCTTGTGTAGTCATTTTCACAAAATCGCATCATTCAGGGTTATACTAAGTATATAATCTCACATTATATGAACAAAATATCATCATATAGACACTCCGATTTAACTGAGATTGTATGTACTGAATGAATGGTAGCGTATCTATTGCACATCATATATACGACATATGACACAATACGACATATGAATATATAGAATAGATAGAACACATGCGACTCATCATTAGAAGAAAATTAGTTGCTATTTTTTTCTCTAGAAAATTAGTAATAAGTAAAAAATTATAATTTTCGTTTCACATACTCATGAAAAAGGAAAAAAAAATATCTTTAAAGTTATGATATTGGGCCTTACTTATAAACCATAACTAAGTTATTAATAAGAACTTAATCGTTTGTTAACTATTTTTTCATACTCATAACAAATTTAATCTTAACTTTAGTGTTAGTAGAGACTTTAAATTTTAATCGTGGCCAGAGCTCTATTAAGTCGTTATTAAGAGCATAATAACTTAATTTTTGATCAAACTATCAAAGAATTTCAAATTAAGGGCCGGTACTCACATCGAAAGCTAAATTTTCCTCCATATAAAACATATGTAAAAAAAATGTCGCTAAATTGTTAGCTAAATTTTTAGTTTCAAATTTCGCTTACTGGTACTCACTTCCAAACTAAATTATTTCGGTGGAACTTAATAGTGGAGAGTTGTGGAACTCATTTTTCACAATCATTTTATATGGTGGAGCATATAAAAGGCAAGCGAAATATTGACAAGTCATATATTTTGACTAATAAATATTTATTTATTTATTTTTACTTAATTTAATTTCATAGCCTCCGCGATTTTTTTTCAAAAAATTTCAAAACTCTATGTACTCTACACACATTTCCTTCCACAATTTTTAGCTTGTAGAATTATATATGCAATTGCAAGCGAAAAATTTCACGGGAACTGAGTACCAGGTCTAAAATATAAAATAGGCATAATAACATAACATAACATAGTAACATATGACATAAAATAAAAAAAAAATGTTTCTTTATTCAAATTGACATAACTAACTGACTATTGACATAACAAAATTATAAATTTCAAATGTAAAATTACAATTAGTAAGCAAAAAGAGCTTTTTAAAACAGCTTTTTAAATTAAAACTTGGTAAACTGTTATGAGTACCAAAATTAAAGTCACTTTTAAATTCGTTATGTCATTACTAAAATAAAGTCGACTTTAAGAAATTTTTATGAGTAAGGCCCATTACCATATTACCTATATGTGCAGCTGTATAATTATACAACTATTATAAAATATATAATTTTAAAATGTATAATAAAATTGCCAACTACTCGTATGTAGGTACATGAGCATATGATGATTATGTGGATGTATAATAATCGTATGACACGTAATGTAACTATGAGATTCTTTATGACTCCTATATAATTTTTTCTATAATATTATATTAGATTGTAGAATGTATGGTATTATGTATAAAATGTTATGCCTGGGTTATGTTATACCACGATGCAGTGAAGATCTGTAATTAGTTATAGTAAAGTTAGTTATTTAGTAAAATGTAACGTGATAGAGCAGGCGGATTTTCAAATAGTAAGTAGGTATAGCTTCTTCTTTTAAAAACAAGCGACATTTAATAACAAGTATCCACGTATATTCATCTGTAAATTGTATAGTATGCCAATTAGATGTTATACGTTTACAACATATTTACTTGAAAACATGAAAACAAGGACAAAACAACTTTTAAAATTATAAAATAAATAATAATTAAAAGAACAGAAAGCAAAAAGAGATTCGTTTTAATTTAATTTCTGACTTTCTTGCTGAATATTCGATGAAAATTCATTCGATTAGAACACATGGATCAATAAGTCCTGAGAGTAAATACCGAAATATCAGTTTTTTTGGAAACATTTTTGCAATATCATTAACATAGTCTTCTGTACAAGTGCGATACATTCACTACAACGCTTTTCTAACTTTTCTAAGTCGACCATGACAAAAAGATTTATCTTTGGTCTTAAAATAGGCGTCATTTTCGGTGATCGTATAGTTCTTGATTGAACTCAAATATCTTTCTCTGAAACATTTTTTTGAAGTTTGCGAACAACCAATAATCGCTGGAAGACAAAAATTTGGAGATGTGGTCTACAGTGGGCATGGAAGTAATTCAAGGATCATTTGATGGAGTAGAGTCCATACAATATTTTTCAAGCCATTGCCGAGCTTGAATAGCATTTTTTCCAGTTAAACTTGAATGCTTTAAAAATACACGAAATTCAGATTTTCTCCATTATTTTGGAAACGTCATAAAATTTTGGGACTTGGCTTACAGAAGAAGACTTATGTTGATAAATAAAGGGAACCATTTTCCAAGAAATTGTTATTTTTGTAGTTAGTCTCGAGACTTATTGATCCATGAAATATTAAAAATTTCCATTTCTTATTAGATCCTAAATTGTATTAAATGTATACATGTCGATGAATATAAATGCATGTAATGTGCAATTGATATCAGATCATCTGCGTTTGATGGGTGCGTAATTTTTATATAAAACTTAAAGAAAAAAGACAATTATAGAGAATTATATAAAATTGTTAAAGTGAAAATTATTTCCTTACACATAATCTAATGTACGAAAATACTACTGAATCTCCATATATCCATATTGTTTTAGAATTTGCATATTATGAATTAGCTTTATGTATGTATTGATTACATTGCATAATTGCAAAAAAAATTAATCAAAATAATAAAAAATATGATAATATGTAGGTATCAAATTCTTCGAAATTTTTTGTATTTTGATTTCATAACATCTATATACTTACAATGTGTATCTATTCTTATGTATAAATCTTGTTTAATTTTTATTCGATTATGATGCATACCACCGATAGTACCATCCCAAAACTATTCGCATCAATACATGTCTCCGTCTATATAAGATTTAAAAATACAAATATAAGAAAATTAATAAAGAAAATAAGTTTTATTATGGGTTGATGACTTTTCATTTTATGAACAAATATTTTATGAAAAATAAAAATTTTTCACACCCAATTTGATATACAAAATATCTGCACACATGTACATAACGATTTTTATGTATTAACTTAAGAGTGTGTATATGTAATATTTGAAATAAAGAAAATATCAAAATTAAAATTAAAATAGTAATGAAAAGTTAAAAACAAAAAAAAAAAACAAATACAATATCATAGTACAAATGTTCACATTATAATTCATTCAATTAATCTTTCGCCTATTATCGTTCTTCATATAGTTAGCATCACTTATACTATTACCACCTTCAAATTATTATTGCACATTTTATACAATCTCTTTTTAATTTATCATATATACACATACTCGTATATTAAATAGAGAAGCGCATATAAATACTGTATGTAAATGTGCTGTAACTTATACGTCTTTATACTTTATGGAGACGAGAGACAATATAATTTTAATGTATGCCTACAGAAGAATCATCAGAAAAAGTGTTGCGAAAAAGTTAAAAAAAATTACATACAAATTTGTGTGGTAAGTAGTTATAGCTTATAGCAAATTACACTGTAAGTAGTGTGCATGTATGTATGTAGTTGTGCGGTGTTATGATTACATTCAAAACCTATATATTTATTTCCTTTTTTTTTTTGATTTTTCATTTATTACCTGTGTGATTTTATGAAATTCATCCGAATCTCGTATTTAAATAATTAAGAAATTTTTTAAGAAGTCTGAATGCTCTTTAGAAAAAAAGAATGCTCTCCGTTTTATTTTTAAATTAAATTCAGACTAGATATATAGCTCAGGCCAAACTGGGCGAATTCTTAAACGTCAAATGATCGCATCTCTTTGCAATAATGTCAAACATTTCAAAAATTGCAAAATATATAATACGGAGTAGGAGTATTACATATGATAATGAATGACAATCAATTCCGTTTCAAAATCTCAACTAGAGCATTATGACAGTCAGGGAATGCCGTCAAAATGAAAAGAAAATTGACGTTTTGGAATTCACTCTATATGAACGCATGTGAATATTAATATTAAATTAAAATGTGATTGAGTAGATATATGTTATGTGATTTGTTATGATCATAATCAATAGACTACACTACTTTTATTTTTCACATAATATGAACATTGTAATCTAGTATATGTGCGCGGTGCTGCATATTTACATAATATCTTCATATTTTTACTTTTGTCGTGGTGAAATACAGTCGAACAAACGTAGGTATGTATTTAGAATAAGAATAGATGCAATCAAAATGTGTGTTTGATATATACATGCATAGGTATTTTCTGTAACTAAACATTGAATGCATTGAAAGATCATAAATTTACTAACGAAACAAACAAAAAAAACCTAAAATAAGACGATTTTGCACTTGAAAATAGTACGTCACACAAATTGAACACGATAAAACCATTAGGATATTATTTTAGTTGTCTTTTAATCTGTTAATAAAACACCTGGAACGAAAAATTTTTACATCTATACATAATTGTATGTACTTGAATGAATTCAATATTCATGTAACAAAAATGTAAATAATATACAACAGATATACGAGTATATATTGTTGGAAACCTGCAAAAAGAAAAGAAATAATTAATTAATAATTTAATTAATTTAAATTAAAATAATTTTAATTAAAATAATACACATACTTACCTGTAACATTGACACTTCTTTGTTTACATTTATTTATGTGATCTTCTTCTTTCTACAACGTCAAATGTCAACGTTATAATCACTTTCTTTTATTTCGTTGACATTCGTTGTAGAAAGATGTTTCACTTTCCACTGGAAGTCTCTATCAATTCGTTGACGTTGTCATCTTTCGGCGAATTGATAGAAACTTCCAGAACATCGATTCTTTTTTTTTTTTCGATACACGTTTTTTTTTTTTACAGTCAGTCAATGCAGTTCTTTTTGAATGGTAGAGTCAACACAGTTCTTTTAGTGAGTTAGTCAGTTTTTAGTCTTCATGAGTTTTTTTGATCAGTTTTTGATATAGGCAGTCGGTCTTTTTAGTTAATTTTTTTTCATTTCTTTTTTTTTTTTTTTTTAAAAATCAATTTTTAATTTAATTTAATTAACCTTTTTTTTCCGTAAATTTATTTAATTCGTTTTTTATAAAATAAAGAAAATTTTTGCTGTGTGAGAAAACAATTAGTGTAATTTTTTTTGTAATAATAAAACAATTTTGTGTAATAATAAAAAAAAAAAAAAGGAAAAGGTGAGTTAATTTTATTAAAATTCCATTTTTTAAGGCTCCGCTCGGCCTCCTAATTTTCCTTTCCTTCCTTTTTTTTTAATAAAACTTTAACCCTTTTCTTTTTCTACTTCTGTAGAATTTTCTACAAAAAAAAGAAAAGGAGTTAAAAGTAGGAAAAGTTATAAAATAACATTTTTCCAACATTGGTGTCAGGTGTGGGGTCCTCTGATCGATCTTAGAAATAAGATCCTACCACCACCACCTGATCTTATAACCCTTTTTCTTCCTTATTTTTTTTACAATCCTACAAACAATTACACATTTTCTTTTTTTGCATAAAATTATTTTTTTTCGTATGTACTTGAAAAGTACATAAAAGGTATAGTAGGGACACTTGGGGCATCATCTTTTAGTATAAAGTGTTAGAAGTCCCTCTATATTTAGATAGTGTTTTTGTTGTGTGAAAATAGAAAATAAAAAAGGGGGCATTAAATAAAATTTTATTTTTTGAAATATTTTTCTTTGTGTTTTTTTTTGCAGCATAGTTTTTTTTCTTTCCCCCTTTTCTTCATATTGGGTGAAACACAGCATTCTGTTTTTCTTTCTTTTTAGCCGTTATACACGTGTAACTTACATTCTCTTTGTTACCGTGTATAAAATCGTGGTTCTTTGTACAAAGAAGCCGTAATCGTAACGGGTCAGAGATTTGGATTATTGTACAGGGTGTCACAATTTTTTTTTTTTTTTTTTTAGTACAAGTAAATTAAAGTATTTGTGTGGACAAGATTTTTTTTTGGTAACAGGGTGGATCATTCTCCTTCTTCTACTGCTTTACACACTTCTGTCTTTTATAAAGACTACTTCTTTCGTTTTCTTTACAACAGGGTGTTTTTCTTATAGGGTCTGAAAATAGAAATTCCTACGTCTTGCATATAAAGCCTGTCACACTTCTTTCTGTTGCAAAAAGTAGCACTCTATCTTCTATAAGACTGTTTTCTTTTTGTAACGGGTGATCTTTTCTTTTATAGTGCTCGAATTTAGTAGGAATTTTCTATCCATTTTGTGCACATAAAACCTGTCACACACTTTCTGTTATCCAATCTTGTTCTTCTTGGCTGTTGCTCTTCTTCTTACTTGCTACTATCTTTGATTTTATTCCTTTATACCCTTACTGCTTTAATATGTCTGAGGGAGAACGATCATCTGATTCCGCCCTTGGTGTCGGAGATAAGCGACCCATCTCTGACACACTCGAATCTACTCTCTCAGAGCTCGCAAAGCAGATGGCGCTGCAGGTGCAGCTGGTATCGGACATGACGAGTGCACTAAAGGGACTGTCACAGAGAGTTGAGCATCTAGAACAGAGCCGACAAACAGCAAGTGCTATGAGATTGAGTGAAATCGAGCGCTTAGCTAGCCTACCTACGCCTGAGGCTGTCAGAGCGAGGCCAACTGTTCCTGTTAGCACTGTTGAGTCCAATTTTTCAACAATGCTACAACAAATGACTCTATCTGAGACTGTGTGCACTCCCAATGCCATAACAACATCTATTGCCCCTGCACTCTGCACAGATGGCGCTCCTGTCTTTCCATCCACCAGGGAAGTTCCAACTTCTACCCGACGAAATTCTGGACACGATTTGGCTGCCACCCCTATTATTAACCAAACCTTTAGTCACGTGGTACCTAACGAAGTATCCCTTGGACCAGAAGTTGACTTTCCGTCACTACCTGTAAATACAGGGTATACTTTCCTAACCCGTGGCTCAAATCAGCAATCCGGGTTTGTGGCAGGCTTCCAAATAGAGCCAGAAAATCAATTCAGGCAGCGGTATGAAGTAGTAGGGGAGAATGTTGATCTGCAGAACCCTGTCCAAAATGTACCCCTTACCAATCGGTCTTCCTGGCCTAGTCAGCGTAGATCGAGCGTACATTTTGGACAACCATCAGTGACTAGCAGCAGAGTTATGATGGGCTCAGGGCATCATTTTATGAGAGTGTCCCCCAAGGAGTTTGATGGACGTGAGCCATGCCAGAGCTACAAGCCCCATTTCGAGGCTGTGTCGAGGGCAAATGGTTGGCCTGGAGAGTTCAAGGCCCTAGGGTTAGCGCCACACCTAACGGGTACAGCCCTGGCCTATTACGAAACTCTACCAAGAGCTGTCCAGGACAACTATGACCTTCTAGATCAGGCCTTGGATAGGAGGTTTAGTATGCAGTATCGTCAGTCCGTGGCTCACATCCAGCTGCGTGGACGCCTGCAGAAAGACAAGGAACCTTTACCTGATTTTGCCACACATATTCAGAGGTTGGTATACCTCGCTTTCCCTGACTGCCCAGAGGCCGCTCGCGACAGAATCGCTTTGGGACAGTTTGTGGATGGCCTAGCGGATTTGGACATCCAACAGAGGGTTAGAGATGCGGCCCCGGAATGTTTAGAGGAAGCATTGGCCCTAGCTATCCGAATGGAGGCCAGTCGAGATGCGACCCGAATTAGCCGAAAAGGGGCAAGGGCATACCAGGTGGTTATCCACGAGTCCCCAAATAACAACAAGGCACCTTCGGGAAAAGCCAACGGTCCAGTTTGAAGGAGTGCGAGCTGGACCCCCTCCCTAAAGACACTCCACCTACCGCTGAAGTGATTGCCACTGGGGTCACAGGGCAAGTAAAATTCTTCAACACTACCAAAAATTTCGGGTTTATTGTGCGAGATGACAACGGGCAGGAGGTTTTCGTCCATAGAGACTGCGTTTCCAAAGACGAGGGAAAACTTCGTTTAAGACAGGGGCATAGGGTAGTTTTCGATGTGGTTTCTAGCTCTCGTACCCCTCGAGCAACTAATTTGAAATTGCAACACGTGGAGGGGTTGAATCCATCTGAGACAGACTTATCTCTTTGCCCCAAACAAATCCCCAAATCGTCTTTGCAGCCTTCTGGGACAAGTCCCAAGCCATCTGGCAACCCTGCTGGGCCATCTCGCCTTCCTGAGATAAGCCCCAAGCCATCAGGCAACCCTTCTGGGCCATCTCGCCTTTCTGAGATAAGCCCCAAGCCATCTGGCAACCCTTCTGGGCCATCTCGCCTTCCTGAGATAAGCCCCAAGCCATCTGGCAACCCTTCTGGGCCATCTCGCACTCCGGACACAAGCCCCAAGCCATCTGGCAACCCTTCTGGGCCATCTCGCACTCCGGACACAAGCCCCAAGCCATCAGGTAGCCCTGTTGGGCCACCTCGCCCTTCTGAGATAAGCCCCAAGTACTCAGGCAAGCCTTCTGGGCCATCTCGGGCTTCTGAGAAAATCCCCAAATCTCCTGTGCAGCCTATTGGGACACTCGACACTAGCCCCAAACCATCCGTGCCACCTACTGGGCCTCGTGACACAAGCCCCAAGGCGTTTGCACAGCCTACCAGGTCATCTAGCCCCACCAGGCCAATCCCAAAATCATCCGGCAATTCTACTGGGTCGCCCAGCCGTTCCAAGTCAAACCGCAAGTCATCTAGAAAGTCTAATGGGCCACCCAGCCATTCCAAATCCATCCCAAAATCCTCTGCACACCCTTCTAGGTCACCTAGCCCTTCTAAGTGCATCCCAACGTCCCCTGCACGTCCTTCTAGGTCACCAAGCCCTCCTAAAACGAACATCAAGTTACCCCCTCAGCCTTCCAGTGCCGACAAACCGGACAATGAACCCTCTTCTCGGCCATCGAGTTGTTACACTTCTGGTTTGTCTGCCTCCCATTCTGCCTCCCATTCCCTTACAGCAGATTTAAACTAGTTTCCACTGACCCTTTGGGGCCAGAGTTGGTGGAAGAATCAGCCCCAATCACAATCCCCATTACAGTGGTCTCTACTGGACCTAACCTTAGCGTCCATGGCACTGTCAATGACATACCTATTATGATGATTGTGGATACAGGAGCTACTAGAACGATCGTACACCCCCGAGTCCTACAACGAAGCCCTTGTGCGGTGGAAGTCCTACCTTCCTATGCTACTATACAAAGCGTCACCGGTGAAACCATCCCCGTCGAAGGTAAAGTCCTAATTCAACTATCAATAGGCCACTTTTCAGTCAAACACTTAACCTATTCCGCGGAAATCCACGACGACTGCATTCTGGGTATGGATTTCCTAAAACAGTACGGCTGCATTCTTGACTTAGAAAAGGATCTCCTACATTTACAGGAAGAGTCGATTCCTTTACATCACTCTTCCTCTTTCCTGGCAAGAACTTTACAGTCCCTCGAGTTTCAACCCTTCCAGGAGATAATTACACCTCTTCATACTTCTCTGGTGCCTAACAAGGATGTCCTCCTCTCAGCCTCTTCCTTGTTGCCAGAACAACTTAGTATGATGCCTTCTATCTCTCGTGTTTCAAATGGCCAAGTTTGGGCTAGGATTTCTAACGTCTCCTCTCAAAACGTTATCCTACCTAGCCAACTACCTGTTGCCTATTTGGACACCGATTGCACTCTCCTGTGTAATGAAACTCGAGTGACTTCCCCTGTTCTGCCCCCTGCCCTACAAGATCTTTTTCTAAACAGCAGCGAAGGTTTAGAACCTACCCAGAAAGCAGCCCTACAAACACTACTAATAGATTTCCAAACCGTCTTTTCCTTGTCAAAAGATGACATCGGACGGACTAACATCCTGCAACACCAAATCAATACTGGTTCCTCTCAACCAATTAAGCAGCCACCACGTCGCATGCCCTATTCTCGACGATTGGAAGCAGAAGAAATGGTGAGAGAGATGAAGGAGCAAGGTGTCATCCAGTCCTCTACGAGTCCTTGGAGCTCGCCGGTAGTCCTGGTTAAGAAGAAAGACGGATCACTTCGTTTCTGTATAGATTACAGACGCCTAAATGAAGTGACCAAGAAGGATTCTTACCCACTTCCGCGAATGGACCTCACTCTGGAGGCACTGGGCAGATCTAGGTGGTTTGCCTCCTTGGATTTACTTTCAGGGTACTTTCAAGTAGAAATGCATCCTGCCGACAAGGAGAAAACCGCCTTCAGTATTGGTTCGGGTCTTTACGAGTTCAACGTTATGCCTTTCGGTCTAACCAATGCTCCTGCCACTTTCCAACGTCTGATGGAAATAGTCCTCCACGACATACCCTATACCACTTCTTTGGGCTACCTGGATGACTTGCTGGTCCATTCCGAGACCTTCGAGGGACTCCTGTCCAATCTGCGAGTAGTGTTTCAGCGCCTCCAAGAAGCTAATCTAAAACTCTCGCCGAAGAAGTGCCATCTATGTCGTAGGGAGGTGAAATTTTTGGGGCACGTGATCTCGGAGGAAGGATTATCGACCGATCCAGAAAAGATTGAAGCTGTCAGAGGCTGGCCCACTCCCCGCAGCAAGAGAGACATTCAATCTTTTCTCGGATTGTGCGCATACTATAGGCGCTTCGTGAAGAATTTCTCCGCCATTGCTAAACCCTTGACGGGACTGACTGAAAAGTCTGCAAAATTCAGTTGGTCGGAGGAGTGTGATTTAGCATTTGCTACCCTCAAGGAGAAATTGACCGAAGCACCTATACTTGCCCAACCGAACGATGACGATCCCTTTATTTTGGACACCGACGCCAGTCAGTATGCGTGGGGAGCGGTCCTGTCGCAACTCCAAGATGGCGAAGAGAGGGTCATCGAGTACTACAGTAAAACGCTCAGTAGACCTGAGATTAATTACTGTGTTACCCGAAAAGAGCTATTAGCTGTCGTCAAGGCGGTAGCTCATTTTCGGCCTTACCTTCTGGGACGTCGATTCCTACTGCGTTCCGACCATGCCTCCTTAAGGTGGTTGATGAATTTTCGCGAACCTGAAGGCCAAGTCGCCCGTTGGCTAGAACGGCTTCAGGAATTCGACTTCGAAATTCATCATCGCGCCGGAAGAAGTCATGGTAACGCAGATGCGATGTCCCGAAGGCCTTGCGCAGTAACTTCCTGTGCGTACTGTAGTCGACTCGAGGAGAAGCAGTCTCTACTAATAAGGACCTCTACGGTGCAAGCCATCGATGTGAGTCAGCTCCAGGAAGCCGATCCGGAACTACAGACTGTCCGACAGTGGCTAAGCGCCGGCGAAAGACCAGCCGCTGAAACCCTTAGCTCTGTTTCACCATCGTTGAAGGCTTATTGGGCAATGTTCTCCTCGTTGGTACTTGAGGACGGAGTGGCTTGCAGGAAGTCCACCAACCCGGACGGTCAGTTGCAGATACTGGTGCCGGAATGTCTACGACTCGAGGTGTTGCAGCAGTTACACGACAGCCCTGCTGGAGGTCACTTCGGCATCGACAAGACCCTAGCGAAGGTCCGCCTCAGGTACTACTGGGTCGGCCTTTCGGCTAGTGTTCGCGAATATTGCCTCCGATGCCCGACTTGCCAGCAGCGCAAAGGAGCCATTCCGAAAAGGAAGGCACCTTTGCAAATTCGGAACTCTGGATCACCATTCGAACGGGTTGCTGTAGACATTTTGGGGCCTTTACCTGTAACGAAGACTGGCAACAGGTATATACTCGTGCTGATGGACTATTTTACCAAATGGCCTGAGGCCATAGCTATTCCTGACCAGACCGCGGAAACAGTGGCAGAAGCATTGGTGAGTCAAGTCTTCTCGCGATTCGGGCTTTGTAGACAGCTACACTCAGATCAAGGGCGAAACTTCGAGTCCGCGATCTTTACTGAGGTTTTGCGTCGTTTCCGAATAGAAAAGACTCGGACCACTGCCTTGCACCCCCAGAGTGATGGCCTAGTGGAACGATTTAACAGGACCATCTTGGACTATCTCTCCAAGTTCGTAAGTGAACATCAAAGAGACTGGGACACCTATCTGCCTCTCCTTCTTCTCTCTTATCGGTCTGCTGTACAAAAGTCTACGCAACGTACCCCTGCTCTTCTAAACCTAGGGAGGGAGCTCCGATTACCCATCCAACTATTAACTGGAGACCCTCCTGGCAACCATCCTGTAGAACTGCCAGAATACGTCAAAAACCTTCAGGAAAGGCTCACTAAAGTCCATGCCTTTAATCGAACTCAATTGGACTTAGCGAGCCGGAGAATGAAGGATAGATACGACCTGTCTGCTAAGGCTAACCCCTTTCAATTGGGCGACCTTGTCTGGCTGTTTAACCCGAAACGGAAAAAGGGACATTGTCCAAAATTACAAAAAGACTGGGATGGTCCCTATAAAGTGATTGAGCTGGTCACCGACGTAGTCTATCGGATAAAACATCAGGCATCCAACCGCACAAGTGTTGTCCATCGCGATCGCTTAGCTCCCGCCACAATCTAAGGTATCACACCCGAACTCTTCCTTTCCTCACTACTCCTCGTTCCGATCCAGTGAGCCTTTTCTTTTATTGCTTTTATTCTATTTGTCTAGAACTTTTCACTGCGGAAAGCCTGTTTTTCTTTTCTTTTCTTTTCAGGTAATCCTGGCCTATCAGTGACATCTGGACACTCTAAAGGCTCAGTCGGAACTTTGAGCCTTCAAACGGGGGGTCGTGTTGGAAACCTGCAAAAAGAAAAGAAATAATTAATTAATAATTTAATTAATTTAAATTAAAATAATTTTAATTAAAATAATACACATACTTACCTGTAACATTGACACTTCTTTGTTTACATTTATTTATGTGATCTTCTTCTTTCTACAACGTCAAATGTCAACGTTATAATCACTTTCTTTTATTTCGTTGACATTCGTTGTAGAAAGATGTTTCACTTTCCACTGGAAGTCTCTATCAATTCGTTGACGTTGTCATCTTTCGGCGAATTGATAGAAACTTCCAGAACATCGATTCTTTTTTTTTTTTCGATACACGTTTTTTTTTTTTACAGTCAGTCAATGCAGTTCTTTTTGAATGGTAGAGTCAACACAGTTCTTTTAGTGAGTTAGTCAGTTTTTAGTCTTCATGAGTTTTTTTGATCAGTTTTTGATATAGGCAGTCGGTCTTTTTAGTTAATTTTTTTTCATTTCTTTTTTTTTTTTTTTTTAAAAATCAATTTTTAATTTAATTTAATTAACCTTTTTTTTCCGTAAATTTATTTAATTCGTTTTTTATAAAATAAAGAAAATTTTTGCTGTGTGAGAAAACAATTAGTGTAATTTTTTTTGTAATAATAAAACAATTTTGTGTAATAATAAAAAAAAAAAAAAGGAAAAGGTGAGTTAATTTTATTAAAATTCCATTTTTTAAGGCTCCGCTCGGCCTCCTAATTTTCCTTTCCTTCCTTTTTTTATAATAAAACTTTAACCCTTTTCTTTTTCTACTTCTGTAGAATTTTCTACAAAAAAAAGAAAAGGAGTTAAAAGTAGGAAAAGTTATAAAATAACATTTTTCCAACAATATGTACGTATGTACATAGTACGAGCACGAGCAGGTATTATATGCAAAAATTAAAATTCATTTTTAAAACTTTTCATTTCTTTAAAATCGTAGAACTTTTACTTTAAATCACTTTTAAATATTAATTCTACTACAGTACAGAACGTGATACCGTGTTCAAAAACTTAGGTGAATTTTCCATTTAAATTATGTGGGAGGTGGGCTAAACCAAACAATTACAGTTTTTGCTCTGAAAAAAATTAAAAAATGAAATCAAGATGGCTGGGAAACAATGAGAGTCGAATTTTTGGCGAAACAGTCATGCACAACCAATTTAGTATACGAGATGGTGTATTTATTGGTAATGAACTTTTTCACTTATTTAAAGTAGAAGACTGCACTTTTTTTTAAATGAAAGCAGTCAAGCGTATCTCATTAACTGATTAAGATGACGAAATGAAATTTAGGAGAGATGTCTATTAGGATACTTCCAACCTAAAAACAAACAAAAAAAATCTAATCTTTTCGTTACAGCCTCCATTCATTTAAACGGAAAACTCACTTTATATTTTGAACACAGTATATAGCATAGAGTTATAGCGCATTTATATTTCAATAAAATGTCGTGAATTTTATGAGAATTTTTCTTTTGAAAATTCATCCATTTAGTTGGATATACGAAGTGTGCGTGTTATTTGGTGTTATATATGCCATATAATCGTAAGATATTTTCTATTCCTATTAAACAGTTATACATCATTTCCTACATTAATATTTTTTTTTTAAATCTTTCAGTATCTATAGAATTTTATATACTAACAACTACCCATCCTTTTCTATATAAATGTATGTAGACATTTGTGCAAATGCTTGTAATATCTACAAAAAAATTGATCGTATACTATACCTACACAAAAGTTCCGGTTATCATGTGTCATGATGGAGTTTTATAAAAAGTGTATACGTATAAATTGTGAAAAATTTGTAATTTTTTCTTATTAATTTTATTCATTTTAATTGAAGATTTGTGTTGATCACTTCTTTTTGTTATTGTTCTCTCTCTCTCTCTCTCTCTATCGATAAAAATAGAAAATATTATGCATGTAAATACATATAATGAACAACAACTTACATAAATGTACATAAATCTTTATTGAATGCAATTAAATTTTTTTAATATTATGTATACATATTTCTAAATTAATGTAAAGATTCACATTAGATATATTCATGTGTAGATAGTAAATATGTTGTATTGAATGTACATATATATTATGCAGATATATCATTGAATTTATAATGAGATAGTATTAGTCAGAATTTTAATAAATTTACGAGTACATATCGCATAGATAGACACAGAGTTATAAATTATAACTACAGATTGGAAAATGTAAAGCTTATTATGCTATTGACACACTGCAGAGATAAACTATGTTTATCTCAAATGGTTTATCGATAACCTGCTATTGGTGACACATTTAAATTGAGGTTATGTTTATCTCAAATGGTTTATCGATAACCTGCTATTGGTGACACATTTAAATTGATGTGAACTAGTTCATGTATTCATACGACACCTGTCGAGATAAATTCAAACACTAATTATTTTTCATCTAGTTAGCATGTTAGTTGAAATTTGGTTTGACAGTTTGTTTAAATATAATATAAAAAAAAAATAAATAGCACAAACGTCAAAGATAACTGAGTTCGAACTTGGTTAACAAGATAACTGAGTTCTTAGAAACTCTGTTAACTTAACCGAGTTCTGAAAGTCGGTTATCGCAAAGATAAACTAGAAAACTGAGATAACCATGGTTTATCTCTGCAGTGTGTCAATAGTATTACGTACCTCATAAAGTTGTTTATCATCATCATCATTATCAACACTATATCACCACATCACTATGCATGGTTCATTCATTCATTAATTCATATTTATGTAATATCGTTACATTGTACAGCTGTTATACAGCAATATTATAGTATGTAATTGAAAAACAGAACTATGCATATGTATAAATTAAAAAAAAAAAAAACAAATTAAAAATAAAAATCTAACTAGAACCAGAATTAGAATCACGGATATCAAACTTCAATCGATACAATCATAATAATTTTCATCATCATCATCATCTTCTTCTTATTCTATTATTATTTATTTTATTTTATTTTTTTTTTCATTTTTTTTTCTAATTTTTATTATTGAATTTGATCATTATATATAGTATATAGGTATAATTACATCGTCTAGTCTGTGTCATGAATATAAATTTATAAATTAAAATGATTGTTTTTATATTAATTTTATTTTATTTTATTTTTTATTTTTTGCCTTGTAATAAAAACAAAAATATAGAAATGCATAGATATCATCATTGGCATTAGGATAGATTTTATGTATAAATGCATATAAATTGCATAGATTATGATAGAGATGAGCACGTTATGTATATGTGTGTGCATAACTCATCGTATGTAAGTAACATATTTTTACCTGAATTTCGATTTATTATTGAAAAAAATAAAATAAAATAAAATTATAATAAATATCTATATAAAATGAGAAAAATAATAAACATGAAAATGATTAATGTATAAGATTTTATTCATCATCATCATTATGAAATTCTTTTTAATTTTCATATCACACAATGTACATAAATACGAGTACTAGTGTACATAATGTATTTGTGGACAATACATACGAATACTAGTATCAGTATGTTCACAAAATTGTTATGCATTTGCATTTGTATTTCATGCAAATTTTTTTTTTTTTAAATTCACTTGAGAGTATATGTAAGGTAATTTTCTTATGAAAAATTAAAATTTTTCTACTTCTATCTAGATACAATGAAATCATTGAAAATAAATCAATTTCCGTTTTTATTGTCATCGCATTGCTAAACATTTTGTGTCTATACATCTTGGTGTTTACTTCTAATATACTTATGTTACGTTTCTCTTATCATTCATTCAGTTCAGGGTTCAGGCAGGATTCATTCTTATCCACTTCTCTCTCTCTCTCTCTCTCTCTCTCTCTTAATATTTGCAATTATTTTTCTGGGATTTTGACAATGAAATGAAACTTTGGATAGATAACGATTAAAATATTAAAATCTTCTATAGAAAGAAAATATAAAATATACCTACTGCCCATTGCCTGCCACTCACTTCTTTTCAGCTTCTTTGAACTTCAATTGAATTTTAGAGTGATCGTATCGATCACAACTGTTCAGTCAGTATGTAATGTAATATGTAATATGTAATATGAACATATCATAAGCTCGTACAGTTGTTGGTCACTCAGAGATCAAAGGTTATTAAACCGTACAGCTTACACTATTTTAAGAAAAGTTCAAGAAACATATTTTTTATTTTTAGTTTTTCTCAGCTTAAATGTATACATACTTTGTATCTTGAGAGTATATACACGTACATAATATGTGTTTGCTTGTTAGGTATTTTTCCAAAATTTTTCTTTGATAATCACAAAAATCTGATGATATTTAATGATTAATTATTTATGTTTACTGTTTTGACACCATGACCTAGAGCTTCTTATAAGCATACACGACGAATGTACAGGTATGTATGGGTATTTTTAATTTTTTATTACTGTTTTTTTTTTTCTTTTATATACGTATCTATTCCAATTCCAATATTTTTGGTTTTATCATTTTAGTAACATTTCATTATACAGTAACAGCTTATACACACAAATACAAAAATACATACATACATTATTGTATATGAATTTTTTATTGTTATTTTTCGGTTGAATGATTTTTTGACGGATTAAAAGAAATTATGTATGTACTACAAAAACAAAAAAAAAAAAAATTATTATTTTGTTTTTTTTTATTGTTGTTGTTAATGTTGCTATTAATAAATCCGTATATGCATGTATTTTTAGATATACCTTATTACTTTTATACATAGATTTTAAATATTTGAATGAATTTTATTTTCATAAATGTATTAGATACTCAGATCTTTGATTGTAAAATTCACAGCAGGTTTTATTCGATCAAAATTTTTACACATATTTTATATAATGCGTACATACTGCATAAATAAACAGCAGTACAACAGTATAATTTACATATGTAATACACATGAAGATGTATGGATACACATATGTATTATTATTGAGGTGAAAATAATAATTATGTATTATGTATATGCATTTTCATTTTAATTATTGCTATCAATTTCAACAGAAAAAAAAAAAAATTATAATAACAGGAAATTAATTGCTTTTTTTTTGTTTTCCGAAAAATCAAAATTAATTGTGTGTAATAATATATAAATGGATAAAAATATACACGTTTATACAAATCGATGAATTTGTGTAGGTTGCTAAAATTGATTTACTCATATTTTTGTAAATCGAAAATTGATAGAAATCTGTTTTAAATAGTTTTTGTTACTGAAATTGTGTAAGATCATAATATTTGTTTAAAATTTATTTTAGTGCAAATTTTTTTATAATATTTTTTTTACTGTTCTGAATTCTGTTTCCGAAAAATTGAGAAAATATTAAATCTTTATAATAATATCTGTAATAAAATTGCAAGTGTATAAATGTGCCTATAAAATTCACTCTATAACCAAAACTACATAACAGATAGGGTTGATGTTGTGTGTGCTTGGTACAGTAGTTCCAAGTATCGGCTGGAGTTCCGAAAAGGTGTTCCCTCTGATCCTCTTGAAATTTTGACCACAGATAGTCCTTGTGACGCAAAGCACAGAACTCTAATATTTTTTGTCGGAAAGCCCTCTATCGGTCACAATTCGCATTTAAAATTTTTTGTCAAAATTCTTATTTTAGCAATATCTCTGTAACGGTACATGATACAGGTATGTTTTACATCTCAAAAGATGCGTCTTAAGATGCTCTATATTCTGAAAAAAAGATACACACTACCATATTTGCCTTCTACAAATGCATACACACACAAACCCGCAAGCGTACTCTATCATATAATATTTGCCGATATACGTGAAGTGTATATGTATGCCTGTATAGAAAATACATAATGAACACACTGTTAGATTTACCTTCTACAAATGCACATACACACGCATATATACGCACATACCAAAAATATTATGTATTTGACTTCTACAAATACACATACTCACATACATACACGTGCACACGTGTATAAAATTTGCAAAATTCAGTATTATTAAAATCATTTCTCTGCAGGACATTTTCCTTTTTCATCAGGATCAAAGTAATGAATGAAAAATCTTGCTCATGATGTCCTTTTTTATTTGCAAAAAATTTGAACCGATTATCCTTACTCCTTTCTGAGAAATTGTCAAAAATGTGAAAATAGCCAAAAATCACAAAATGTCCTTTATTATCCTTCTACTAGGAGTTTTTGAATATTTCTTTTTTTCAGAATATAGAGCATCTTAAGACGCATCTTTTGAGATGTAAAACATACCTGTATCATGTACCTTTACAGAGATATTGCTAAAATAAGAATTTTGACAAAAAATTTTAAATGCGAATTGTGACCGATAGAGGGCTTTCCGACAAAAAATATTCCGTGACTTTTCTGATATTGTCGAGTAGAATCTGTGGTCAAAATTTCAAGAGGATCAGAGGGAACACCTTTTCGGAACTCCAGCCCAAGTATCTAATCGTGGACTATGGTGGTTGTGCGTCGATAACTACATATAAGTATATATGGAAGATACAGGAGTTAAAAGTGATCAAATAAGTCTGGTATTGCATTGGTCATATTTCTTAAAAGTGGTCATCTTAAGGCTAATAAATTGCCATTGGCATATTTCTTCGATTAAAAATGTGCCTAAATCTTAAAAATAAACGGACATATCAAATGTATGTGTGAGAACATAGAATATAATAAGTATAACCAAAAACATATTAGTCTTAGATGATAGCTAAATATTGCGTAAAATTAAAAATATGTTTCGAAAGTTATGCAACATGTTTAAACTCGCATCACTCTAGGTGTTGGTACAAAATAAAATGATTATTTTTCTTTAATGGTGATTATCTACCTTCCTTTACGATTTTTGATACAACATATATCTTCCTCGATGTCATTAAGGAACAGTAGTTAATGTTCTTTGTACAGGACAAATCGTCACTGTACATACCTCTAGACGTCCAATAGAGAATATATTTATTTGGAATAATTTTCGGTCATAATAAAATTTCATCAAAATTAGATTAATCTTCATATAATAGCTCAATTACTTACACAGATATTTGTTATCAGTAAAGAGCAAGAGGCAAGTATACTACATTACTCAGTCATACTCAACCATCATAATTTTTCTAAACACTTTAGGCCCAACTATAATCGACATACCTGACATAACAAACATAAGAAAAAATAACGAATGTTAAAACGTAACATTTGGTTAACTATAATAACATAGATAACATACGAGTACTAAACATAAGCAATACGAATTTCACAAAATGAGCTTATGGCTTATGTTACTTATGTCATGTACGCTCTCGATCGTACTGCTTATCTCGAGCTTATGTTAAACGAATTTTTAACGAATGTCGGCAATGTCAATTATAGTATAGTTTAGATCATTGATTTGGCTGTGTTCGGCTACGACATATGTCATAGCTTATGTCAGCAATGTCGATTATAGTTCTACCTTTTTTTTTTACACAGCATGTACTGATACTCTCATTCAAAGCTTAAGTGAATGAGAGTAGTGCATTTAAGGTATGCACATTTAAGCTATGAAAATTAATTTTATGATTTTGTATTATTTGATGGGAACTGGTGATGTATACGCAATTCCATATACAACTTCTGAGTTCGTTTATTGGATGATTGGATATTGGTTAAGAAGTCAATCACATTACCTACTGATGAGCTATAGAATTTCATGATTATTTTTATATGTAGCTGCACATCGATATGATAGAATAAAAAAAATTTAAAATTCACATATTTAGAGATATACTCGTACGTACTATATGCACATATATTTCATAATATGTATATTCAAGAATGTATTAATATCAAGGTTAAAATAATTACGCAAAATTATTAATTTTCGATATATAAAATTTACGATCTTGTTAATACAATACGACAGTATTTCACACATTTATGGAGATGATTATTTTCATCAGTAAGCAAATTTTACATAATTTATACATTTTACTTCATTATATTATACTAAAAATTAAGTGAAATTAAAATAAACAAATATTATATTCGTTTATACATACATATGGTATATACATGTACAGTAGACGTATTAATGTGCACCTTCACCTTCCCTATATCGTATTTGTTTATAGAATTATTTGCATAAAAAATTTGCTTAACTATAAAATTTGTTTTTAATTACTTCTTTCTTTATTTGTTTGTTGTGAATCTTTGAATATAAAATAAAATATCTTAATTATGATTTTAAATGAAAAGTAATTTTTATGATTTGATTTCCTGATTTTGCAAAAAAAAAAAAATGAAAAACAAATGAAGATAACAAATTAATCTTTTATTTTAGGCTATATACATATGCATACAACATACATGTGTTTGTGTACATTTATTTGATGTAATCGTATATAATAATACGAGGATATAATCACATCAAAATGCATTCATTCCAGGTTTTTTATTTTTGCACAGTTCAACTTTAGAAAAATATAATATAATTTTCACACCTACGTAAAGGTATCAAGTCGTGCCTATATTTTCGAATAAAACATGAAAAATAAAAAAAAGAATAAAATAATAACAGAAACATAAATATTACATGACTAAGAATATAAAAGTCAACAACAACAAAAAAAATAAAATAAAACAAATCGAAAGGAAGAAAAAAAAACAACTGAGAGAGTGACTATGTCACTGAATTGTTTATAACGTAACTAACTACGACGATTATTATTATTATTCGAAACGATAAATGATGCGCTTTTCACAGCGACATATACAGAAAACATGATAGCTACCTATTAGATGCCATTAGTTTTATATACATACGTACGTAAAGGGTTTACCAATAAACACATCAGAAATTTAAAATAAAATACAATGATAACTTTTGATTTTGATGAAGAATCGATTACATAAAGCATTGAAAATAATATCGTTTAAATGTCTTTCTCAACTTCGTCTGGCTGAATGCAGTCTTAAGACCCAATTTTCTACTATTTTCTCACACATATTGCGCATTTGTTGTTTTGTCTAAGATCGCAAATTGTTTTTGGCTTTTTCTTGTAGACCAAAGATTTCAAATAGCCCCAAAGGAAGAAGTTGACGGGTATAAGAATAAGATCGATTGATGATTTTGCTCAGTTCCTACAGTTTCTCAGTGAAATCCTACAGTTTTGTTCAGCCCGAAATACGACTCATCCTTAAGTTTTTCGCAATGTACGAAACTTCAGACGACTGGAACATGCATTTTGATAGTAAATTCCATGACAACTTGTCATACAAGTGACTGAGCACTGAGAACTAAGCAAGAAACATGAAAGTTTGAGATTGATTTCTCAGTCAGTGTTATCGTTGTGACCGTTGAAAGTTTTGACATTCTTACCGGTTCATTGTAGCTATTACCTATTGCCATTACGTTATGTTTATTCCCATCATATCATCGATACCCAATATCAAGATATCAGGAGCTAAATAACATACAAAATTTATAAAATTTATTTTTTTTTTTTGCAAAAATAAAAACCAATACAGAGCAAAAGACGCAAAATTACTCCAAAGTTAAAAACAAAAATCCAAAATTAAAAAAAAAAACACTAAAAATAAAACTGCAAATTACAAAGAAAAAATGTGAAAAGAAAACATAAATAAAATTTCAATATATGGTTGGCTACATAATACTACAATAATTACAAATACAACTTTACTAGTAAATACATATATGAAAATTTCATATATGTATGTAAGTAGATATAAAAAAGATGTCTTTAACCGGATAATTATTTGTCATTAAAGATTTTTTTCTGTTTTTAATATTTTTATTTTTGTTATTTTTTGTTTGTTTGTTTGTTTGTTTGTTTATTGAATATCGATGTATGTATTTTTTTTTCTGCACAATATTTCATTCATTCTTACATTATGTACACAAACTAATACTCCTAGAAATCTAGTGAAATAGTCATTTTCATTTTTGTCTCATTGCAAATGTGCTTAATAGACTCCTAGCATGATATCCTCATTTATATAATACGATTATAATATACGATTGTGTGTGTGTGTGTGTATAAAATATAAAACATGACAATGACACGTACATATAAAAATGTGTATTTTATTGTAGATAAGTAGCTACACAAGTATGGGATAGATATGCACATAACTTAATAATAATAATAATAAAAAAATTTGTACCTATAATTCAATTCACAGGTGTTGTTTATTATAAGTAGCATTCTTTAACCAACATATAATGTGTATATAGTATCTTTCAATCTTTTGGATCTCCTTTTTCAATACCCAATACACGCCTATTTGTTTATAATAATGACAAGAACCTTAATGGTTCTCTTAAGAGTCAGTTAAAAATTCAAACAAAACAAATTGTTTTAACTTTAATAAATTTCATTCGCACAATGATAAGAAGAAATCAATTGATTCTATCTATAGCACTGGTATTGTAACAGTTAGTTCTTTAGAGTAGGTACATAGTTGATTCTTTTTCAAATACTTAGTTAACTTTTTGACTGTGAATGCCTCATTTACAATCCAACGTGAATTTCACGCCAGAGTAGACGATATTCACAAATTCAGATTCAGAGTAGATTACCGTATGTTATTATATAGGAAAGATTGAGAATTGGTACACTGCTTTTAAAACTTTCAGTATAATTTCTCCATCATCAGCGTCAGATTACGCCAGAGTCAGAGTGAGATTAGATTTGTATTTCTATTATGACGCTGATGATGGAGATACAATCTAATCTCACTCTGACTCTGGCGAAATCCACAGTAGGCGGAAAAAGGATAGCGATATAGAATTTCTTGTGTGAAAATGAAGGAGGTATGAAAAATTCACTATAGCGTGAAATCCACGTTGGGTGGCTGTGGCTGTAAATGAGGCCTTAATATGTGCAATGAAACACATTTACAAAGGCACATAATTGTGATAAAATCGACTTATTGCAATAATTGCCAGTATATTTGAGAAAGAATTGAAATTTTTGCCTTCTTTTACAGGAATCTTCTTCTGTCATTGTCATTATCGTCGCATCATTATCATCATTACATAGTCATTTTTAATGCCATTATACTGTAATTATCAATTCGATTATTTTTAATCGATTGTTAATGGTAAACAGGATATTACGTATATACTACATGTACGTATAAATACAATTTATAGCTAAACACTTGTTGCAAAATGAATGAAATTAAAAGTAAATTTATCTAGAAAAAAATGAAAATGAAAAAAAACATTTTTTATCTTTTATAAAAATTCGATTGAATCACAGAAAGATTAATATAGCATCATAGGGTATTTCAACTTCAAGTTTTAGTCTATACATAAATAGACGCGAGAACGGTAAGGATATGTGTGCTTAAAAAATGATTATCAGTGTTGTTTGTAATTTTTCTTGTAGGTTTTTATATAAAAATTAATATTGATATTTATGTTGTTATACATAAGAGGACGCTATAGTCTATATTTTGATATTTTACCAGCAGATAATTATATTTTTTATATTGTAAAATTTTTCTTGTAATAGTATGTTGTTGTAGTTGTATGTAGTGATATTGTCTCAAATGTACATACAATTCTATATGTATATACGAATAATGACGTGTACGCGGGGAGATATACGGATGGACATTATATTAAATTTTAACATGGTAACTATGAAATGAAAAATTGATATCATCAATTAAAATGAAAAAAAAAAGAGAAAAATGAAATGAAATGAAATTTTACATGTAGTAAATTACATTACATTCTCATATACGTAACTACATTTACATACAGTATGATACAGTCATTATGTGTGTATACTGTATACTATCCAACATATACATACAACATACGAGTACATAAATGTACGTATTTAATATTTGATAGTTTGTTATAAGAATAATCTTTATAGGTCGTCAAAAAATATGTTTTTAACTATTTTACATGTTATACACTTTACATAAATACTTGTACGTACGTATGTACATCAAGTATAAAAATACTATACGTTTTATATGCACATCACATACATTAATATATTCTCATCTATAGATACTCTGTGTACTATTTACAGAATTTATGTTTTAATTTTTTTTTTTTTTTTTTTTTTCATTTAATCATTTGTATTTGTTTTTTGTTTTTCCAAAAGTCATTTTTAGTCATTTTACTAAAAATTTGAAAAATGTGAAGTATAATAATATGTATAAGAGTACATTTACTAGTACATATACGTATATATTTTCTATAAATATTGGATGAACGATGATATACTTACATATCATATGTACATATTTTCTTTTTAACTGTTGTTTTTATCGGTGTTTATTTATTTATTTATATATATGTATATATGTATATATTTTTTTTAATTTTTACCTTGAATGTCCAGTCAGATTTCACATCATTAGGCATTAATAACTGTCATCGTTAGTATATCGTTTCACTGCGTACATATACATATCTATATCTAGGAATATGTATAACTTGTAGTAACTTCTTCAAATCAAATAAATTTATGTCCACCAATACTACAAATACATACACACTATAATGGAAATAGTCAAAGAATTGGTAAAAGGAAAGAAGATTATTATTGTATAGGGTTTAATAATAAGCGCATCAGAAGTTTAAAATTAATCTCGATTACGTTATGTTCTGAAAATAATATCGTTTAAATGTTCTCTCCATGGCTTTGTCTGAATGAATGCAGCACCCTTGAGATCCAATTTTCTACTACTTCTCACACATATCGCTTGATAAATTTTGAATGGTGCTTTGGATGTTTTGTGTAACAGCAATTGCACAATGGGGGCGATAGCGGCAGCGTATACAGTAATTAAATGGGACTTTTTACGCTGAACATTACGCTATCGCTGTCGCCCAAATAGATTCTATTCTATTTTTCAGCGACAATGAGCCATCCCGACCTAGATTTTACAGTAATAGTAATCTATTCGCAAGAAGAAGAAATGTAAAATTAATATATTTTTACGCTGCAGTTGCGCCCGAATTGTGCCAACTTTCGGCGATACGCTGTCGCTGTCGCCCGAATTATGCGATGGCTGTAAGATCGCAAATTATTGTTCTTTGCTTATTATTGTACATCAAAAATAGTCCCATAGGAAAAAGTCCAAGGGTGTTAGATCACACGATGTTAGCGGTCAGTCAACATCATCATTTCTTGAAATAACTCGTCCTGAAAAGTTTTATTGCAACAAGTCGATTGTCTGACACGAGACGTGTGACAAGTAGCGCACTCTCTTATTGAAATTAAACTTTGTTTATGTTAATATTTTTCAGTTTAGGGCAAAAAAATTCTATTATCACATTTCCATACTCCTCGCAATTTACAGTTACGTACTTAATTTCCAGTTTCATCTTCAAAAAAATAATGTCCGATCACGTCCTGATCCCAAAGACCGCACCAAACATTTCTAAGAATGAAGAGGCAATTCTTAGATTGCTCGAGGCTTTGGCTAATTCCAAATCCTACATTTTTGTTTGTGCACAAACCCAGTTGAACCAGAATTCCATTTCATCGAATAAATTCGAATAAATTCTAGGCGTTGTTGAATCGTATATTTTTTCATGATCTCTTATCATATAATACTGAGCACAATGATCAAAGTTTAATGCTGACTTTTCGGTTTGTGTTGCATTGTGGTCGTTTGAAGCTCTGACGTTCATATTGGTAAACCCTTTATACATTTATATACATATTCTCATATTCTAGTATATGAATGGTAATGGATGCTGAATGGATATATAGGTAATATGTAAAATCTCAACTGCATATATAGTAGTGGTAGTGTATTTAAATTGATAGCATCACGTAAATCTACTATAATGTAATATTTAAAATGTCCAAAGATAATTTATCATTGTATTTATGTACTACGAGTACATATATTTGTGAAGATACATGCTGAGAAAAAAATTTTTTCTATATAAACATCATGTCTAGGATAAATTAAAAATATAAATATACAAAAAACGAAACATTTACAAGAAAATGAAAAAAAAAAAAAACGAAAAATTAAAACAAATAAAATATTATTTTATTAATAAAAAAAAAAAACTTAACACAGAAGAAGGAAATCCAAGCATACATGAACGAGGATGTATGCATCTGCAAGTATATTTTATAAAAATATTATAGTGTATTTAGTAAAGTTAACATATTTGAGTAGGAAGGAGGTCATTACACGTCCACCTAATACATAGAGGCCAATAGAAAAATCTATTCTTGTTTTAATCCTTAATTTTAAACAAATTCTAGTTTTTTTTTAACGAAATATCTATCAGAAATTAATAGGAAATTCAAGGAAAAATACTCGTAATGTTCACAGTTTTAATTCAAAATTTATCTAGATATATGATATCTATCTGTATTGGGTCAATATTTCACCACACGAAATGACATCATTTTTTATTTAAATTGATCAAATTAAACGAGGTAAGGATTTCTTTGTATTTTTAGTTTATACACTTTTTTTTTCTTTCCATTCAAATATTTTTCTTTTTTTTTTTAAAATAATTTTTTGTTGTTGTTGTATAAATTTATGATAATTGGTGTGGGCTATTTTTTAATTTGGGATCCAACTAAATTAGGGTATATCGTATATGAATATCAAAGAATGGTTAAACAATGCTGATATAACAACTATCATTATCCTATCATTTAAACGCGGCGATTAATTATAATTTCCAGGTGATATATGTATGATTATTTATTCATCGAGTCGGTAATACATAATCATATGTGTCTGACAGATGGATTTATTATGTATAATGCTAGTCCGACCAAGTATATAATGTATGATGATTTTAATTAATAGTTTGAGCATTTATTTCATTTGTAACAGATGCCTCATAGAGAAAAGGCGTCATAGTTCTTGTCCTAGTTTTAGGTTTCAAATTAAAAGGAATATGATGAAATTTGAATAGAATTGAAAATTCTGTCGATAATTCAAAGCACACATTTGTCGATATAATATATGATGATATGTTTGGATGGATTCTGTAATTTGATGTGATTTCAAGAGGTTATATTTGACTCAGTTTTAATTGTCATGAAGTAGACAAAAAACGAGATCAGTTCGAAATTATGCTTGTTTTTTTTTTTTCTAGTAAGAACCAAAGTTTGAGAGGGAATGGATACATAATGAAGTCAAACCAAAATTTATCAAAGAAAAACTGACTAATGTCCTAGTGTCTATTTATGGTTTACTGGTTTTTACGATTCTGTACTATTCCAGTGAGTCCACACAAACTGTGTGAATTTTCGCTATGTTCTGACACAAAATATTAAAATCACAAATTAATTTATGATGTTAGAAAAGGCGCATCGCATCATATTAGCCAGTAATCGGAATTGCCATTTATTCATTCTTTAATTTCATTTTCTGTACAAAGAAGAAACTTTAAGTAATGAAAAACTCAATGACAAAAAGCTAGAAAGTTTGATATGAAGTTTTTGTGACTTTGATTATCAGTTTCACCTATAAGAATAATTGAAATAGATGATCAGTAATGATTCCCAAGTAAAGTTTCAAGGTCTACATGCGGGTCTACATCATATCATGGATGTGAAACATTCATCCTAACGTTTCAGAATTTGGTGAACTAGAAAACAATTTTTAAAAAATGTATTTTTAAATTGAACATTTATAAAGAATTATTTTATTGATTAAAATTAAAAGGATCTTCACGTGCTTCAAATGTATGAGTAGACACTTTATTCTCTATATACCTACCTTTGATTTTCAAATTCAAATCCAACTGAGTATTTAAATTTCTTAATGAAATATTAATTTGCATTCAAGTTTTTAACTTAACATCTCAATTGTTTCTTTATTAAATTGAAACATTTTCGTTGTAACGAGTTTTCTTTTTTTCTCTTTTTTTTTTTTGAAATAAAAATGAAAACAGAAACTTACCAATTAATTTATGGGACAATATCCTACACCAACATACGTACGTACATATGTATTTTTAATTTTAATTTATTTATCTTATTATTTCGATCAAAATTTTAATCAAAAAATTAATGCCCATCATATAAGTGACTACAATGTGATGATATTAAGATATGTATATGAAATGAGTATGTTGTCATATCTATACGCGAATTCTCGTATGCATACATACTTATAAACTGTTGATATTTAATTTGAAATTCTTATATGAATTTTTGTTGTTAAAATTAAATTTTATAAACAAATTTGCTGGTGATCAAAATTAGCATAATATATGTGAATATATTTCTGTGGCTGCATTTTTTTTATGAAAGTATATAAATGTGCTTATAGGTAGATGAACATACAAACGTCGTATATAGGTATACCCGTGTATGTACATATATTCTTTGAAATATTATTTTCTTATTATTTATTTACAACACATTATTTATTTATTTTACTCGTATTTATGCATACATATTCTTGTGTCTTATTATTAAAAAAAATACTTTTGGTTTGCCAAAAAAAAAAAAAATTCATTCATTTATGGAACAACAATAAATGAGAACGCATCAGAAAGAACAAATAAAATATAATAAAATGAAATAAAACATCAACAACAATAATGTGCTAAACGAAAATCATTTTTTTTTCTTGATGCTATTTTAGATAATATTTGGCAGGAATTTAATTAAATTTTACGACCACCACAGAGAAATTATAAAGATTTTTTTTTTCTTTTCAAAAGTTTTTATTTTAAATTTTTTTTTTCATTTCTGGGGTTTATAGTTTTTAGTTTTTGGTTTTTTGGTTTTGTAAACATTTCCGTACAGTGTCCGTGTGATGTATTATTGGTGTACATATGTATATTGTATGTTGTTGTATATTTTAAATGCAAGCAAAACGATTTTTGCAATTTTTTTTTTTTTTTTTTTGGACGCAGAGATAAAATCTCTCATCTCTTGCTCTTTTGAAATTTATAAAAAAATTTTTTTTTTTTTGTTTTTTTTTTTTGGTTTATTTTTCTTGAATACCAGCAGTCCTTCTATCTACATTTATGTATACGTACCGTATTCCTACTATACTTCTTAAATAAATTCTTATATGCAAGAAGATTCATATAAAGAATCTAGATAAAAAAATAAAACGATTATATATGAAGTTTTATCAAATTTTTGGCATGAAATATTTATTTGAAAAAAATAAAATAAAAAATAAAAAATAAAAAAATAAACACAACAAAACAAAAAACAAATCTTCATTTTTATGAGGTATGAAAAATCAACAAAATAACCACAAAAATTATATAAGAGGTGCGGAGAAGAAAATGAAGACAAATAAAATTATCTGAAAAGAAAAAAGGAAGAAAGATGGACGAAAAAGAAAAAAAAAAACGAAGAATAAGAATTATTGTTAAATGTTAATATAAATTAATATCACCATAACTATGTATATACGAGCAGATATATGTATTCGAGAGATATAAGAATTTTAAAATGATCATTAATTTAAATTAAATAAAATTTAATAATTCGATTATGGGTAATATCATGTAACACGTAAAAATTAGCAAATTACCGCAATAATACTGTGTTGATAATAAGCGAAAATCTGAAAATAAAATTAAAAATAATTTTAAGTCACTTTCTCATTTATAATTTTAATGGAAAATATCTGATTTTCTTTCTTTCTTTTTTTAATTAATGTGCATTTTGTTTTCAGTTAATTTGTGAAACGTGTGATTAAATTAATATTATTGGGATGATCACTTTTTAAAGTTTTAGCGTTTAAGCAAATTGCACACGTGCGATATAAATTAATATAGGATTTTTATGGAAAAAAATTCCATGTGGTATTGTATATAGATATAATCCTTGATAAACTGTAATATTTTGTTTACTATCAATAATTTTGAATGATAATTGACAATTTGATTGAAATTTCATCAAGAATTTCATCGAGTAATGAATGAAAATCGTGAAATGAAAGTGTTTAGAACTCATTTTGGTGCTACGATAGTAACAGTACATGCCTTGCAAGGTGACTGTAAAAATTGTAGCTTTTTTGAATGCTCACTTCTCACTTGTTTGACAATCATGTTGTTGTTGTTTGAGTTGCTCAATTTGTTACTCAATTTGTATTCAATATGTGTAAAGTTGAAGAAAAACAATTAAATACCATCTGTCAAACTTCAGAGGTTGCAATGGCGAGAATTCATGAACTTGTATTTGAATTGACTGATCGTTCGCTTTATTTACCAAATTTAAGCCATCGCACAATTCCGGCGACATATATAGCGTATATTGTAATTAAATGGGACTTTTCATAGTTGAACTTTACGTTGTCGCTGTCGCTCAAATAGATTCTATTCCATTTTTCAGCGACAACGAGCCATTCACGACCTGGATTTTACAGTAATAGTAATCTATTCGTAAGAAGCAAAAATGTAAAATTCATTAAACATGTTACGCTGTGGTTATCGCCCGAATTGTACGAACTTTCGGCGATACGCTTTAATTGATGATGGAATTGTGCGATGGCTGTTAGACTCCATCGACTTTTTCCTGTTTCTTAGACGCAAAGTTTAGCTCGGAAAACAGAAGTTTTCATTCAATAAAGATATTGTTAGATTCGTAAAAGCATATTTTGCAGAGCAACTTGCTTGGAAACTAGAGTTAAAAGGATGAGAGCATTCTTGAAAAAGTGTGTGAGTGAGTGAAAAGAATTACTTTTTCCAGAAACTTTTTAGGCGACCCTTCATAAACCTAACTCTGAAAAAATATTTTCATACATGAAAATACTTTACGGAATCTGACTGAATCTGTCGGTAAATAAAAATTTCTAAAACTGAAAAGTGTATAGGAATCAAAAAAAAAAATTATTATTAAGGACATCTTCATTTTTCATAATTTTTTTTTCAACTTCATTTTACATTTACTTTTACGCTTTTACATTTCTAACTTGTATTTTGCATTTTTGTTTTTTTTTTTTTCGTTTCACATTTCATTTTTAATTTTTTATTTTTTTTTTCATAAATTTAAATTCACATCTGTATATAATCGTATTTTGATAGAGTGATTATCCAGTCAATTTATTTGATTGAACAGTTACAGTAGTAATCTACTAAAAAGGATTTATATACATACATATATTTATCTCTATTCTATGAAGGTAGAAACTTACACATACATGTATTTACTTAAATACACTTTGTCTACGAGTTGAGTATATGCAATTTTTTTTTTTTTTTTCAAAATCAATAAAAGATGTTATGTACTTATCTATTTTGTTAATCGTTTTGCATTATTTTAATAACAATCTGTCATACCATTTAAAGTATCATTATTAATCACATTTCAACTTCTATCATATTGTTACAAACATACATTTATACAAGAGTATATGTACCTATCCGGCATTTGTATTTAAAATTATTAATAAGAAATGATATTATTCGAAGACACGTTTACTTCTTCAGAAACCTACTTTTATTGTTATATTAGTTAACGTATACCTATTCGTATATATAGATAAAGTACTTATATATTCGGTACATATTCGCGTTGTTGTTATACACCAATGTTGGTCGCTTTTCATTATATTAGCACAGCACACGTACACTTTTACTACATAGATACTCGTACATTATATGATGTACAAATGTACGTATATTTGTCGTACATATTTATATTTTAAAATAATAAATAATTTAACTAAACAATCATCATTATAAATGTACACACGGTTTACTTTCGAATTCAATATATTATTATAAGTAACAGCTAACATTTATGTGGAAGTACAAAATACGTATTAGATACATATACGAGTGTAATACTATTGACACACTACAGAGATAAACCATGGTTATCTCAGTTTTCTGGTTTATCTTTGTGATAAGTTAACCGAGTTTCTAGAACTCAGTTATCTTCTTAACCAAATTCGAACTCAGTTATCTTTGACGTTTGTGTTATTTTTGTGTTTTTTTTTATATTATATTTAAACAAACTGTCAAACCAAATTTCAGCTAACATGCTGACTAGATGAAAAATAATTAGTGTTTGAATTTATCTCGACAGGTGTCGTATGAATACATAAACTAGTTCACTTCAATTTAAATGTGTCACCCATACCACGTTATCCATAAACCATTTGAGATAACCATGGTTTATCTCTGCAGTGTGTCAATAGTATAAGTACATTATATTACATTACGTTGTCTTGTACGTTGTTATAGACTGCAGTTAACAAATCAAAAGGAGAAAATCATTTTTATGATTGCACGAAAATGATGATAATAATTCGATGATATTCCTGTTGCTGTTAGTTATTATTTTTATTTTAATATGTATATGTATTTTTTTCTCAATATTTTCTAATAATATTTCAAAGTTTTTTTTAATTTCCTATCTATACGTGTACGAATTTATACTCGTACCGTATACAAAAGAGTACTCGTACATGTGTATATTTACGTATACTTTTTAAATTGAAGTTCATTAGTTTATTTATTAAACAGAGTTTTACGGTATATACGAGTATAAGCACAAGTAATATACACTTATGTCCGTATATGTATGCACATGTATGTAATGTACACTTACATTTATGTAGGTACATCGTTTTTATTTAAGTTTTTTTTTGTTTTGTTAAATTTTTCCGATATTCCGCTATATTGGAAAAAAAAATTAAATTTTTTTTTCCATAAATGCACATATCCATGTAAGTACATATGTACATTTGTACACTATATATCATCGTACATATATGTAAATAACATTATTTATAAATGCATATCATCCACTAAATATTTTTCAAATGCAAGTAATGCACCTTCACAGAGGTTTTTCCTAAATATATTTTCTATGATATATAACATATGTATAAGAAGCTCGTATGTATGTAGATCCGTGTCCGTTTGTATATATATATAAATTGAAAGATAAAAATATGAATATACTTTTAGCGTGTAATGATCAAAAGATATTTACCGTCATTTTCATTTAAGAAGAAGAAATAGTGAAAAAAAAATTAATTTTAACAAAATATAAATATGGAGGAATGAATGTATTGAGGTGCATGCATAGTAATGTATGGAAGAATGCAGTAATATGGTAAAATAGTACAAGAAGAAGCTTTTGGGGATTTGTTCTTTTTGACTGTACTGTACAGTCAAATACAGTGTGCTTCACTACAGAAAAGCCTGCAAAAAATAATAAACGAATGATTGTTTTGACTAGGTATATACTTTATTTCATTCAGCTGTATAAACTCTAATTCGCGTTATATTTAATAGTTCGTCCAGTCTCCACTCGCTTCAATAACATGGCGGCATCTTTTATCACAACTTTCCACTAATTTCTTGACGTACTCCTCGCTAAGGTTCTTCCAAATTCTTTTTAGCACTCGAATTAAATGATTTGTGTTTTTTATTTTTAACCCCCGAAATTTCTGCTTCATGTAAGCCCACACATTTTCAATAGGGTTACAATCTGGGGATTGTCAAGGCCAATCCATAGTATTGATCTCATTTTGAGATTTCCACTGGTAGCTAAGTTGACTCCGATGTTTGGGGTTATTGTCTTCTTGAAGAATCCAATCTCGATTTCCATGTCCAAACCAGTTATTTGTTGATCGTAACCATTTTTATATATTTTGGTCATTCGTTTCGCATCCAGTATCCCCGTGAAGCATATCAAATAACCGAATCCTTTTTGACAAAAGGCCCCATAAACGTGTGCCTTTGCAGGGTGTTTTACAGTACGTTCTATGTATCGATCACCTTTTTTCGTCCGAGCACGTCGAAACGAAAGATTTGAAACGAGAAAAGAAGCCTCATCCGTGAAGACTACACTTCTCCAATCTCGGTTAATATTCTTTCGGACCCATGTTAACCTTTTTTCCATATGGGAACTTGTCAATAAAGGTTTTTGCATCTTTGGGAAGTTTTTTATTTTAAATTCTTTGAGACATCGCTGAATAGTTGAAGTGGAGATGTTTATACCCATTTTCGATAATTTTTCATGTGCTTGTCGAATCAATATTGAAGGATTTTCTAAAAATATCTTCTCTATTATCTTATCGTTGCGCTTTGTTGTCGATCGAGGCCTGTCCTTTTTATGCATGTTATCTACAAAACCAGTTTACAGGTAACGTTGATTCCATATTCTAATGAAGAATCTTGATTTTTTCAGACACCTAGCTGTTTCTGCTACGGTCATTTTTGGTCCCTTAGGATGGCTAACTAAAAATGCTGCTTCAGACCGCACCTTGTAATATGAACTCATTTCACTTTTAATATTGTAAAAACTAATTAATGCCACTTACAGCAAAAAAATTATACTGAGAATTAGAGATTCGATTGCTTCTTATATGGGTAAAAAATTTTAACTGTAACTAAAAGGTTGTAGATAAAATCGAAGGCTTTCTGTAGTGAAACACACTGTATATCTATACTTTATGTTAATTTTTTATATTTTTCATTTGGATGCAAGCATATTTATTCATTCACCATCATTTAAGTTGTAGTAGTATCATTAAACTTGAAATAATTGTCATAATTTTATAAATCATATTTTATTATTCGGATATCATCACAATATACTAATAATCGAAATGAATTTTTTTTTGTAACTGTAATCGTCATCCTTTGAAATGTAAATAGAAGATGATCAGCTTTTATTGTGCTTGTAGTTGTTATTTGATGTTTGATTTATGAAAAAATACAATTTCTACGGAAAAATACAATTCGATGAACTGTGTGTTTAGTATTCATACCCAATTGACAAATGTTTATAGGATAGGAAGACTTTCTTGAGGAGGAAATTTGTTTGAGAAAGAAAATGTAGTATTTAAATGCAAAAAAAAATGATCAACATTTTTTTGGGGAGATTTAAATGCAAATTTGAAAAATATTCAAAATATAGGTACCTTATTCCCAACAATACATTGAAACGCTTATTTGAAAATGATATGAAATGTGGGATATTATAGAGAAGAATGTTTATAAACTTTTGTACAATACTATCCGCTCCTATAATGCTAAGTATAGAAAGCATCCATTTCCAACTGGGTTCAATCGAGTATCTAGTATATGCCTATACATGAAATGAAATGTAATTTAGATAAAAATAATTTGAAAAAAAAAAAAAAACTTCAAAACCTGTATTGCAACTTTCTCAAACACACCAATTAATGATTGCCGCCGCATATATACAATAAACATTAGTAGGAAAGATCGGGAGGATACAGGTACAATAAACTTACATATGTACTCTTATATACATATATAGATACTCGTACTTACGTCTCATATAGGTGCAAGAATAACACGGAATCATCTTCACAATGGAATGCAGTTCCGATCATTTTTATTTATTTATTTTTTTTTTTTTTGTTTGAAAAAAGTAATTTTTTTGTTGCTTGTAACTTGCATGCAATTTAAGCAGTTTTTCATCTTTTTCTTTTATTTTTTCAAAATTTTTCTTTTTCTCTTTTTTTTTTTTATGCAAGTCAGGTTATTGAAAAAAACAAAACGTTTATTCTTTTTGACTTTTCTTTTCAATTTCAATTTTGATTAGCAAAACAAAATTTTTAATGATGGTTGGATCTGAATCGATACTCCTACAATATTAGTGTGTGTATGCATACATATCCAATACAAGTAAGTACTCAGAGTAATTTGTTGAAATTTATTGATAAAGTCATATAGTACAGTCGCAACCACTTAGTATAAATTGTCGTTGTTGTTATCAATGTCTGGATGAAAGAAAATCTTAAAAATATATTTCGATCAGTGAAATATTAATTTACTTAAAAAAAAATTTGAATGAATAAGGATATGTGGGATTTTTAATTGTATTTCAGTAATAATAAATTGCTACCAGTTCATTGGGTGGGGAGGGTAAACTAAAAAATATTGAAAGCAAAATTATGAGTATGGTACCTAAAATTTCCATTTTCATGACTCATTTTATGTTTCTCCACTTTTGTAGATTCATTTTCCTTGAGCAAAGAAACTAAACAAATAAAACAAATAAAAAGTTTTACAGTTCATTTTTTTTGATTTTCGATGTAATATTTTTGTGATCATTTTAACTAAAATATTTAATAATTATTTTTTACTTGACTTTTTTACTTTTTTTTGATATTTTAATTTTTCTTTTTTTTTTTTTAAATTATGAAGATCATCACCTTTATCACATTCATAAAGGTAATTGTGATTTATGTTTTTTTGGAGAATGTGTGAAAGACAACCTAACATTTAACTAAAATTAGTCGTTAAATGTTGTAATTAATTGTTACAAAAATTATACTTGGAATTTTTTAGTATGTACTTAGTTAGTTGGATTGACATTTAAATTCTTTCGTAGTGTATACAACAACATAAATGCTAGAAAATTTTTAAGTTGCACAAAAATAATAATAGTATAAGTTTTTTAAGTTATGAAGAACATTATTTTGCTTTTTTCTGTGAAAAATAGCTTACATCAAAGCTGTCTGTATTGCGTAGAAATTTTTTTTTTTTTAATTTTGATAATATTTATCAGATGTTTTATCAGAAGTCGGGGAAATATGCCGGCTGATATGTCAGATATTGAACTTCAAAGCCAGCCCTGAAATATTGCATCGGAGTTCCAATGCATAACGAATTTTTTAATATTTTCAAATTATAGTCGCTAATTTTTTTTTTTTTTAATTTAAATTATAAAGAAGTAAAGTGCATATTACATACATATGATCTGTGATATGATATATCTACCATTTCAGGCATGTAAATACGTCTTTAGTCTTATTTCGTCGTTTTGGTAGATCGCCCTTAAATTTCGAATTTTGAAATTCAGAATCCATCTGGATACTCATAAATGACAGACCAACGAATTCATACGTTAACGTTCCGATATTCGAAATGAACTATACTGATATTTTTATTCTACATTTTGATTCTAGAAGTTCATTTAAAAAAAATCTTTTTTCCCAGGACATTTAAAACAAAAAATTCAAACTTCACTACTAAATTAAATTAAAAATATATGTATGTACTTAGGTATTTAATCTTTGAATTATTATTGCAATAATTTATTATTTACAAAACAAAGAAAAATGAAAAATAAATAATTTTCTATGTTTATCAGTGCAGGCTACAGAAAAATGATTTTTTTAAAAAAAAAAAAAATTTATTTTTTCGCTTCTTCATCTTCTTCTTCTTATCATTTTTCCTTTTTTTTTTTCATTTATTTTTTCTCTTTTATAGATACAAATCTTCCGTCAACTTTGATCATTACATTTTTCTTTCTGTTCTTGCTCTCTCCCTCTTTATTCTCTTTCCATATTGTTTTTCTTCTTTAAATGAAAAAAATTAACGAAAAAATGTTAAGAGAAAAAAAATTATTTATTTATTCGTTTTTTTTGATCGTGTCGTCTTGTAAAATTTTAATCTCTTATCAGTAGATTTTGATCTTCAGCAAAAGCAAATAAAAATTTTTTTTTCTTTGTATTTTGTTTTCTGTATCTATCTGTACTACAATTGAAATTTCTTATATTTTTTATTTCAAAATTTTTTTTCATATTTTTTTTTTTAAATCGTGAAATATTTTACCTGTTAAGACAAGTTTTTTGCACTATCTCCAACACCACCACTACACCATCATCTCAACTACACTACGATCATCATCATCATCATGATCGTCATCATTCTCATCCTCATTATCATTCTCCATAATCATTATTATTATCATATCGTTATGTATATTCGTCATCAAATAAATTCAGAAGATATCTTTACATAAGTTCATATGAATATTTGTGTGTGTGTGTGTACGAATATGAAAGTATAATATATGTATTTATGTGCATATAATTTGTATATTATAATGATCTATGTATCTTCTTCCTTTAGGTTTAAATACATAAATATTAATAATGATACTTATGGATAAAATGTTAAAATAAATATATACATGTTCATATACATTATAAAGGAGTTGGAGTACACCTATGTACATCCAACTAAACACACACTAGACATTGCGGTTGCACTATATATCAAAATCTGTATGATATTACTTGTACAATGCATATGATGCAGATTGCAGTTTATAATAAAAACTGCCATAATCTGTACGTAATATCTTTAAAATATACTAATTTTGTACATTCAAACTCAGTCCATAGATATTACATGAATTAATAAGTTCCGAGACTAACTATCAAAACAACGATTTTTTAGAAAATTTTTTTCTTTATTTATCAACATAAGTCTTCTTCCACGAATCACATCCCAAATTCTATAACGTTTCCAAAATAATGGAAAAATCTGAATTTTGTGTATTGATTAAACATTGCTTTTTAACTGGAAAAAATTCTGTTCAAGCTCGGCAATGGCTTGAAAAATATTGTATGGACTCTACTCCTTCAAATGATGGCAAAATTGCACAAAATGGGATTTGAATTACTTCCACACCCACCGTATTCTCCAGATTTGTCCTCAAGCAATTATTGAGTGATTGCATACTTCAAAAACATTTTTCATGGAAAGAGATTTGAGTCCAATTAAGAAGTATTTGCCGAAAATAACGCCCATTTTGAGACCAAAGTTAAATCGTTCTTCATGGCCGGCATAAAAAAGTTAAAAAAGCGTTTGAGTAAATGTGTCGCACCTACAAGACACTACATTAATGGATAAAAAGAATTTTTTTGAAAAACAAAAACAGTTATTTTTGTAGTTAGTTTATGGACTTAATGATCCATGTGTTACATATACTCGTACTCGTACACCATGGCACAGTGTATGATTCTGTATTTTTATCCACTGTATGTGTACCTGTACACCAAAGTCCAAAGTATAGCAGCACTACAGTGGATTCATCTGTAAATGTTTAATAATGTTCACATTATTATACGTTTGTACTATTCGTATTCATGTATTTAATACCTAGTTTAAATCCGATCCTTTTTATTTTCTTCTTCTTATTTTATTTCATATTTTTTTGAATTGAATTTATATTACATCGTATTTATCTATTAGGTGTGGCGACGATTGGCAAAAAAATAAAAAAAATTCGAAAAAGGCATTTTTATTGTTACATTCATATGATAAAGAAGAAGATGAATAACAAGAAACAATCTAGTGTGATGTGATGATATGATGATGTTGATGTTGATGATGACAATTTTAGCGATGAATATTTTATCATCGGCTTGTAATACTTTTACTTTTTTTTTTTTCGTAAGTTTGCAATTTTTGTATTCGAATTTATGTAATAATTTCTTTATGTCGTTCCTAATTTTTTGTTTGTTTTATCTTAAATACTTACATACATACAAATGTAGTAAATCTAAAGTATCTATCAATAAAAATTATAATTTTCTTTTTATTTGTTTTCATATTTCCATATTTCATGGATACATACACAATTTATGAAAATGCTATGCTACATACCTCTATCCAGATATTATAGATGGTAATGTATGGTAATATGTAATAATTTAATAATAAGGATCTATTAAAAATATATTTTACATAAATTATAGTTTTTTTCTTTCAATACATACAAAACAAGAGTATCTATGTACATACGAGTATACATTGCAATATCTAATCATACATGACTTTTCTCATATAGTATATTGGTACAAATCGTTCTATGTGGTCTAACTCAGAAACAAAAAATATTAGTATGAATTATGGTATAAAGTCAAAATTGTAGGGAAAAAACAGAACTATTACATTAACAAGAAACGAAAAGTACATAATATCTTTACTTACGGTACAGCTCCGATCATTCAAAATAATTAAAACCGTAAATAATGTAAAACCTATGATTTTTTGGTAGCTGTTTATGTGTTTACTAATATACTAATATCTTCGATATCAAAGCAGATAGCAGACATCTGCTACAATTAAAATATTGTACAGTGCTTTATAAATGAAAGCTGTCACAATGATGGCAGAAGCATCGAAGCAATAGATGTATTTGAGCAATGTTAAAATAGAGCTTCTGCCTGCAGGAAAAAAAAAAACAAGTATGACTGACAATGACAAGTTTAATTACGAAAGCAATTATATAAAGTAAAGAGAAAAAACCAGTCCCTTAATCTACGACTAAGTATGGCGACTGAAAGCATGATCTGCTTTGAATGAGCTTCTGAATATGACCGTAGCAGATTTCCTGTATACACCAGCATATTTCTGCTCTTGGTGGATGATGCTATGTGTTTTGAGTGCCTTATTGTTTTTAAGTGAGATGTGAGATGCGACAATGGAAAATTTAATTCGTAGTCGATTTCGCTGCTCCAAAGAATTAGATTGCTATGCCATATTTTACGATTGCCGAACACAAGAACCAGTTAAGAAAATCCTTGCAAATGAATATTAGCGGAGATAGAAAACAAAACATGGGCGTTGGAGAAAAAGATGGTTGGATGTTGTCATATGAGAGATTTGTGAAAATTGGGAATAATGGACTTCAGAACGCTGGTTCAGGATAGAAGTCGATGGAAGGAAATCGCAAAAGAAGCCATGACTCACCTAAAGCTGTAGTACTACGGAGGAAGAAGAAGAAGAAGAATAATAAGAAGGTATCATGTAGATATACTTTTAAGTGACAATTTTAAATTCATTTTTTCATGTTCTACATTATTTTCTGATACTTATTTTTTTTCGATAGATATTTGATGATTTTTCATAAATGCACCATCTTTTCGGTAGACCGGATAACCGATATTGCACTGTATTCAAACTTTACAGTATCCCATAAACGAATAAATGATGTACATACTGAAGAAAATTTTTATTGTACTATCTGTCTATAAACATAATAAAGTGCATAATTCTAATAAACTCTAAAATAAGTACTTTGGGTGTATATTTTTTACAGTCTGTATTTTATTTTATTTTATTTTGTAGTTTTAGTTTTAGTTTTTCATATAGCAAAGTTAAAATGTCAATTGAATTAACTTTTTAAGATTATGAGTTTTTTGAAAATTTTTAACTGAATTTCATTTCAAACATCAAATACACACATTATGTACATTTATATTTAGATATTTCTTCTTATATTTGTAACATATACATATTGCAATATGGGAGTACCTCGCTAGATTACATTTGTACGTACATAAAAGAATGTGTGTATTATACTACGATATTTAAATATATAAAAGTTAAATTTCATATTTAAAAATTATAAATGAATTGACTTTAAAATAGATGTGTATATTGCATAAATAATTAGATATTCATATACATTTAGGTATTTTAAATAGAAAAAAAATATTTTGTGAGGTCTGTCTACTCATACAAAAAATGTAGACGAACTTTTTGAAAAAAAGAAAAATGAAAACACTTAAACGATCTTTACTTTAAGACAATTATTATTATCATTATTAATATATGTAATTATGAATTTGAATAATTTTAGTTGGTATTTTTTTTTTTGCTATTTATTTTTTCTCTTTTATATTTTTGTTTTAATGCTTTTATTGTTTATATGAAATTATTATTATTAAATTAATATAATGACTCCTCTGCAATTTCATAAAAATAATTATAATTGAAATAATGAGAAACAATATACCTACCAATTAATTTAATTTTTTATAAAATTTGCATTTAAATTAAATAAGATATAGATTTATATAGAGCTGGATCATAATTTGTAAATAAGAAGATTGAAAGTAAGGATTTTGGGTGAATTTTAAGGTAAATATTTTCTATAGATTTTTTTCCCAATACATATATTGTTGCAACATGAAATCAGAAACGATAATTTATGATAATTTAGGATTAATGAAAATGAATTCTAGAATTAATCACTTCAAATCATCGTAATCATCGGCTCCAGTGACTAATCTATAGTCATTGGCCTCTCCTATAGTTTGCCTTCACACTCCTAGCTGTCTATTATACTAACCGGCTCATCCCGTTCCATATAATTCATTTATGGCATCCTTAACGATGTTATCTTTCCATCTGTCTCTTGTGCGTCCCTGGGATCTTTGTTCCTCCTCTTGCTTTTGCAATGAAAATATTGTAAAAATTAGTAAAATGAGGTATTGGATCTGCACACATCAATTATTTTATGATGAATCAAAAGATTTCGTCCAAAAATATGGTGAATATGCAAAAATTAATTATTTTGCTTTCAAATCCTTGGAGTAGAAATAAATCAATTCTGTTTCATTCTAATATTGACGTTTGTGATTCATGTAGAAGTTTTGTTCATATTTATGTGTGGTAACTGAAAATATATATATGGGGGAACATATGCTCTTATCATTTTACCATTTATACAAATACATGTATCATGAAAAAGAAAACCTATACAAGCAAATTACCTTTGTATTTCCTTTTTTATACAGATAATAAGAAGATTATTATCATCGTGTAATGTGTTCTTCTAAATATAACAAACATATATACATAGAAATCGTGACTTAAAGTTTGTTGTTCACACTTTGATATAAAACTTCGATCATTTGCAGTTGCACATTATAATAAAAAATAAAGAATTCTACACTTTTCTAAACTTTTCTTCTTCTTTTTATTTTCGTTAAAGGGTTTCATTCTCATAAAATTCATTGTTTTTATCTTGTAAAACTTTTGAAATTAATACATATACCCGTATATTCATTCTGCATACAAGAAAAGGTGTTAAAAATAGATAACTCGATTTGATCTGATTTCAATTTTATTTCAATTAATGATGACGGTGATGGTGAGAAAGTTGTTTCTACTATAAAATGAAAAAAAAAAATGATCTGCAGGACAATTAATTTGGAAGATTCACTATCACTATCTATGCATACACATATTCACATGCTAAATATGTATATAGATGGGTTCGTTCTTTAAAGATTGAATTCTTATTTTTAGGTAATTATCCCAGATGATATCGTGATCTTTAGCTTTTTAGAGTTTATAATTCGTGTTATATGTTTCTGAATTTGTTAATGTTTTCGTTTATTTTTACGAGGAACATCCGTTGATTGTGATGTAAAAAATTTCGATAACAAAATTCACTACTAGCAACTAGATACCTACGAGTATGTATATATGTATGCAGTTAGAAAAGGATACAAAAAATATAATTAATGAGATAATATTTGTATTTGAGACAGTGTAACGTGTAGCATACAGCTGGAGAGAAGGATACAGCAAACAGAAACAAACATGTAATCTACAGATAAAAATAAAAGAAATAAAAAGAAAATCATGTGTAAAAATCAAAATGTTATAATGATTCTTATAGAAAGGATGTATTAGATGTACCTAAATGCTGGGGTATAAAATCAGTATTAATGAAAGAATTATTTTCTGTATTTTATGCTGTATCACACGACATACTCACATCTTTGATTAGACTTTCTTTGATGGTGATTTATTTAAATCCACGGGATAATCATAGTGAAATGAAAAAACAGTATACAGATCACAGAACAGGATAACAGACTAATACTAGATTTTGGGTTTGAAAAAAAAAAAAAAATTGTAAAAATTCAGCAACATGAATTCAAAACAGGATGTGAATGTGTGTAAAAAGAGATTGAAATCTTTAAAATACACAACATTTGTGATGTTGGAAGTGAAATAAATCTATCTATACCACTTACTTATCTTAAAAACCTAAAATAGTCTGAATCTGAATCGAATTCCAAGTATTCGAATTTTTTGATAAAGTTTCAAAGATGCTTATTACACAAATTTTTCATTTTTTACTGAATAGAAATTTTGAATCTAAAATAAAATGTACTTTTTTTTTTCAATAGTTTCATAAATCACAAACAAAAAAGTGATTATGACAAATTTACACAAATTACATAATTAAAATAAATTACATAATATACAACATTATTTTAGAGATACACATTATATTCGTATATTCGTATACCTACCTACGATTATTTATAAAAAAAAAAATATATGTTTATATGCATGTATAGAAATAACTCGTGTTTATAATTTAGCAACAATTTCACACGGTCAACATTTTGTAAAAAACGTTTTTTGTTTTTACAATTCTTTTTGGAGTGTTTTTTTTTTCTTGACTTTTTATTGTCTCCATTATAAAGCCTCAGTTACAATCCGACTTGGACTTAACGCCAGAGTATTCACAATTCGGTGGTGCGTTTCTGTAACTCGATAGAGAAATTTCTCAATTCTGTGACGTATTACGATTTTCAATCGCTAAACTCTACAGAAACACTTTTGCAGTAGAGAAAATTGTTTCAGTATAGAGTTTCCAATCTCACCACGTTACAGAAACGGAACGATAGAGAATGACGTCAAAATGACGTAGGATAGAGTATTTCAGTAGAGAATTACTCAATTTGTGAGTTACAGAAACGTACCACAGATTAGATTACCGTATATATTATTATATGGGAAAGATTGAGAATTGGTACATTGCTTTTCAAACTTTCAATATAATTTCTCCATCATTAGCGTCAGTTTAGAAAGACAATCTAATCTCACTCTGACTCTGGCGAAATCCATAGTATAGGCGGAAAAAGGATAGCGATATAGTATTTTTTGTGTGAAAATAAAGGAGGTATGATGAAAAATCTACTCTAGCGTGAAATGCAAGATGAGTTTTAAATGAGGCATTAATATATTTCATATGTACTCGTATATATGCGCTGTTTATCATTCATGAATATTATATCAATTAGTCATGTACATATGCGCATATATGCAAATTGTATATTTTATATAAATGTATCTTTTCTATAGTAAAATGTAAAATATATTTTTGTTGCTATTTCATGCATATAAAATAAATTATATTTTGTTTCAATTCACCACATTATTATCATCATCGTCGTCATCATAATCATCATCATTGCCGTCATCATCAACATAAAATCATATAATATAATCATAGATCTGCTAGTTTTTATTTTCTGTTTTGTATTTATATTAGTGGTGTATTTATTAGTTGTTGTTTTTGATGACATTATCATTTCATAATTCAGGTTATAAGGTGCTATTATAGTATAATAATTTTCTAAAAATATGGACTGACTGTCACATATACTATCTGTTATCTGCATTAAATTTTGTTTTTTTTTTTTTTGTATGTCCACATGTAGTGTAGCATGTCTGATGTTTAGTCCACTCATCTACAATAGTACACATACTCTATGTAGATCGTTCGATTTACTTTTTGAAAATGTGAAAAAAAAAATCTAAAAAAAAAAAAAATAAAATAAAATTTTAATGTTACATATGTACATATATGAATGAGCATATATGTATGTAAATAATGTAGTAAATATGTATGTATCTGTAGTAAAATTGCAAAAATGCAAATCAGCTGACAGGTTAGTTCCTGCCTGTTGCGAATTTTAATATTGTTTCGGTTTTATTATGTACATACTTATGTATATTTCATACTATATTTTATATCTACTTATATAATATTACATATTTATGAGTTTATTTATTATAATGCATATCAAAAGCGATCGTAAAAATAAAACTTGAATCCTATATCATGTGAATACAAACGTATATACGCAAGTATTTATTTGTATAAAAGTCTAAGAGTTTATAAAATATATAATGTGCTCGTAATACACTGTTTTAAAGCTTGAGAATATGTGACAAGGGGCGGTAATATACCGGCACGATATTTAAAATGAAAATAAACCGTTGACAGTTATCATCATCAAAATTCAAAATACTTATATACAATTATAAAGAGGCAAAAAAGTACAGTGTCGCAGAAAAAATTTATATTCTAGCAAGCGAAATATGAGTGTAAGAAGTCCACAACTGCAAATCGAATGAAAATTGTTTTTAAAGTTGCAAGCCTGCGGTTAGCTTGCATAATGTTTAATTTAATCTACTTATAAGTACAAAGTCTTCTTCTTCTTCTTCAATAGCACTACAGCTCAAGGGCTTTCACCGAAGTTATTTCTAGTCTTACATATTATGTGTGAAGCTGCAGTTTTGATGTGGATTTGCGAACCATCGAGTTAGTTCTTTTTCCTCAGCAAGCTGGTATACTTATACAAAACTGAATGAATTTTGGGGGTAATAAAAGTTGGCAATTGGCAATGAAAAATTGAAAATTACTTTTCTTACTTTTACTGTGGGCAGGAATCGAACTTGCACTTCGAGATAAATACGCTAGTAGCTCTACTATTTGCGTCATCGAGTCATCCAGCGCAAACGTTATGAGTTTATTTTTATTCAAGCTTATCTTATATAGTCAATTTCAGTCAAGATTTAGAAGATCCATGATCTTTTTTCTCATTTTGAGGATAGTATTTTGACTTAAGGTCAAAAAGTTAACAACAAAGTAAATTTTGAAAATAGCCAAAAATTTGACGGACACTTATAGAGTTCATTTTCATAATAATTTTGGGAACAGTTCTAGCAACTGATGCATATGTGTGGCGAAATCAATTATATCCAAGTACTACTCTTATTGCAAAATTATGCAAATTGATTTTAAATGCCAGACAGATGATAAATTCAAGCTGAGAGTGAGAGTTGAGCACAAATGAATAAGAGTACAGTCTTAATTGTCAAATTAATAAACATTTTATCCTCGAAATATATTTGAAATTTCCAACAATACGATGATTTTCGGTATGCACTGTGTATGTGCAATGAATGAACACATAATATACCTTCTTGCATACTCATATATGTACAAGCGAGTATATAAAAAAAAATAATAAACTTTAAGTTACGTGTGTTACTTATAACTCTCACAATAATTATTACTATAAGAAAAAAAAAATTTTTTTTTTATATTTGCTATATGCAATACATATACACTACACAGAGATACGACAAAACGATATTATGTACACGATGAATGATGATACGAATACACTAAGACGTGTTCAAAAAAAAAAAAAAAAATGAAACCATTAAGAGAGCAATGATTTAAGAATTTTGTTTTGTTTCTGGTGCGGTATTTTGGATTTTTATTTATTTTTTATTTTAATGTATATTTTTTGCAAATATACTTGTACATTTATGTATATTAAGTACCGTAATAGGTGAAAAGTTGAATTGAATTTTGATTATTATTTTATTTAAATTTTTCAGTTTTTTTATTTCGCTCAACATCGTATACACAAAACGTTATTTATTTCCAAAAAAAAAATTGCATATACAATGTACGAATTTTAAGTATATATGTAGAATGCATGTGCATGTGTGTTGTTATATGTTTTCAGAATATTTTCACACGATCAAATATTATATACTACATACTTATATGATATATTATGCATATTTTAGATATCAACTGTAAACTCATATCATTCGTAAACTCATAAAATTCATTTTAGTATTAATATATGTATGTATAGTCGAAAAAAAAAAATCATCACGAAAAATAAGAAACAAATTAAAAATTACAACAAAATAATTTAATGTTTTATTATACATAGATAGATACGAGAACGGGAGTATGTAATAATTATTATGTCTATAGTATTTATATACTGTTATTTTATAAGCGTATACAGTTGAGTTGAGGTTATGTTTTATATATTTTCATATTTATATAAAAACAAAACTACATAATACATTTTGTAGGTGGTTCCGTGACAAAGACATTTTGACAAACATAAATCTATCCGAATCATGGGTGCTATTATTATTATCTATCTATCGAATACTATGAAACTGTATCTGAAAATTCATAATAAAACAAAAACAACATCAAAACAATGAATTAAGATATGAAATTTGCAAAAAAAAATTTAATTCGACTTTACCATGCTATATTATAACTTTATAGAGTAGGTTCGTAGGTTTTTAATACCCGCCCCTTTTCGAGTATATTATTTGTACATGCATATATATACGAGTAAATTTATATTTCGAAAACAAAAAAAAAAAAATCTGAAAAATCAAATATCAAAAAAATATTTTATATTTCACTGCATAAATTTAAATATATTATATTAGAGAGACTATAGACATGTGTGTGTATTGTATAGTAATATCTTCATATAAATTTTACATTAGATGTATGGTTGAGAAATCCTAAACCGTTATTTCATATAATGAAGGCGTATCAAACAAAAATTAAAATCCATTAAAATTTTGCAAATATATTAAATATGAAAAAATTATTTTATTGTTGTAGTAATCATATATGTACCTACTTGGTCTAAAATTTGATACTGAAAAATGAGCAAAACGACAAAAAAAAAATACTTAAAAATAATCATAAATTTTGTGACAATCCTAGATTTTTTAATTGAAATTTTTTTTTAAATTTATAACTCAAATTAATTTTCTATATGATAATAAAAAAAAAGTATATTTTTTAAATTACGACATGATAATATAATAGCTGATTTCGATTTAGCAATTCCAAGAACTTGCGAGTACAAAAATGTGTCTAGGATAAAATTGTTATATAGCGAACGATACAAAAATTATTCGTAACATACTTTGCGTTTACTTGAAAAAATTTCCATGAGTAGCTGCGAGTTGCGAGTAGATGATTTAGCGCAGACAATTAACTTATCTAGTCGCAAGTATTTGAAATTGTTAAATCGAAAGCAGCTAATAGTCTTCTAAAAATTTAAAAATATAATGCTCTTATAATTTTATACTATTTTATACAACATTGGTAAGTAAAACGGATAAAGAAAACACACAAACACATATTATGCACATGTACTGCTGTTAAACACAAGTTTAATTACATATTCTGTTTGTCTGATTTATTACGAGTTATCTGGTTGGATACCATTTATCTATGTATAACATTCCATAAAATTTTAATTTTGATAGTCAATTTCCATTTCATAATTTTGTAAATGTTTTTTTTGAATATTTTTCCTTTGTTTCCTAATATGTCCTGAAAGAGATCAAAAGAAAAACAAAAAATGAATTTCATCAGTTTTTTTTTAGTAGGTCAATTATTAGAAAAACTTATTCATTTCATTTTATTCCAATGCCATATATTCATATATGCGTATAGTCTCTTATACTTACCTAATAAAATTTCTACGATAACTGTTAGTGTACTTATCACAAAACCAATTCCCAAAAACCACCATAACAGATGGAAATGCCACAAAGTTAATGGCCTTTCATTTGTTACAACATCACTCTTATATTCAATTAGTCCATTCAATTTACAATCATTAATTGCATCCGTTTTCCATTTATCCCAAATACCAGATTCATGTACTAGTAATATAAAAAAATCTAATAATTCTCTTAGAAAGAAATCCTTTTGAAATGGTATTGAACCAAATGTTTGTGCAATATTCTGTTTAGCAATACGAAATAATTTTTTTTGCATATATTTTTGTCTTGCAAGTAAATAATCAATTTTATCTGTCGGTATTGTATACGCGTATGATATGTTGTAACTTTCACGTGTCTTCATGAATACATTCAAATCGACAGAATTAAATAAATTGAAAAATTTTTTTGAATAATTTGTTGTTTGTTGTAGATTTTCTATTTCACCAGAATATGATAAAATTTTTATTTTATTATCGATCATATCTTGAATGGTATCGATTTGTTTTCCGTATTTAATGATTGTTAAAAAACTGGCTAAATATGTTAAATAGAAGCTTGTTAGTATGAAACCGAGTGTGTAAATGAAAAAATTTGAAATATTGAATTTTCGTTCACGAATTTGTAATGATTCTTTGAATGTTGTGAAACGAAGTCCTGATATTACTTTCAGTAATGATAAACTGAAATCAAATTTTCTCACATACACATATGTTATTATTGCATCCACTACAGATAAGTAGATAATTGTAACAATTGTAAGACACCAAAGATCATTTTGAAATGGCTGCAAAAAGAACATATATTGTGGAATTGGTGACATTATTGGTATCATTAAATGCAAATAAATATATTCGTACGGATCAATTCGTGATATTTCTGGCCAATTAAATCCATTATGAAAGGATATATCGATTTGATGACTTAATAATGTAAAATATATTGTTGATTTTGATGGATATTGTGAAGCACATGATTTATTAACATTTTTTAAAGTTAAATTATGCATTCGAGCGAATTCACTTGCAAATTTAAAATGATATCCTTTAAATTTACTAATATCTGCATTATTTTCTGGATTATAAATTCTTGGTGCATCAAAATAAAAAATTGTTCTAATCTCATATTTTTTCATATTTTTCAATCTATTCGGAAATAAATATTCATCTTTGTTATTCAAATTTGTCTTATTTTCATAAATATTTGGAATTGGATCATAACCAAATATATTTGTATTATTTTCATCATTTTTTATCGAAAATAAATATAATGAATTAATAAATCCTTTTTTCCATAATCGTTTCATAAGCAATTGTAATTCCGTTAAATCGATCGAACGTATGAATACAAAAATGATCCTTGATACATAAATTTCATTTAAATTTTCACTAACAATATGTAAAATTTCACTAAATTCATTTTCCACAAATACTATTGAAATTGAATCCTTATTGATTAAATATCGAAATTTAATTATTTTATCTTGAATTAGAATTTTAGGTATCATCTGTAATGAACAATTATTCAGATATGAAAAATCCAATGAAATATCATCTTTTGCTGATGTGAAAATAATTAAATTTGAAAATTTTCGTTCTGCGTAAATTTCATGAAGAAGTTTATTTATTTCCAATGAAGGATATGTTGTCTGCGTTTCACCAGAATTGATAAATATTATTGAAAATAATACAAAAATTTTTTTGAAAAGTTTAACGAAGAACATTTTTGACTATACTGTACTGAGAATGAAAATTTTGGATTTCTCGTATTTATATATCGGATTTTTTTCTGGGTTATTAACTTGAAAATGAGTGGATGGATGGATTTGATTGACATACGACACTTTTAATGGATATTCTTCACATACAAAATAAATATAAAATATTTCAAGACCTATAAGGATATATGTATGTATATAATTGGTGGCTATTTTAGTTTTTCAATTTTGTTGTGAAACAAAAAACTTTGTAATTAAATGCAGATGAACTTTATATTCCATTTTAGTGGATCGTATGGAACTACAAAGTTTAAGGTTTCAACTTAGTTTTATTTGAGTTTTGAAGTTAACAAACAAAACAATGTACGTAAAAAGTAAATATACATAAATATAAATATCTATGTAATTACGTTTACATTTATAATTGTTTTTGTATTTGTTTTGATTTATAAAAAGCCGGTACTGTGCAATGAGTCTATAAATGTAATTAAGTTTTTTGATACTTGGTTACACGTTTTATTTTCGTATATTTGTACACGTGTATGTATGCACTAGTATTTGTTCTTTCTAATTATAATTTTGATTTTTAAGGATATGTATACATTACATAATGATATTCACATACCTTAGTTTAATGGTAAGTTGTGAATGATTGTGGTGTGTTAAAAAATACATTATATAGTATAAGTTTTGGAATTGATTGAACTGAACTTTCTTATAAATTTCAAAGCTATATATAAATAAAAATTATTTACACTACAATTATAATTCTTTAAAAATATTCTGTTGGTTTTGCTTCAAGTCCATAGTATTAGTGATCCAAATCAAAAATAATACAAGATGATGTATAAAAATTTTTCAGTTGCTAAACATATCTCAGCTACATGTGTATGGAATGTGTATATAGATAAGTAGTCGCGTGTGTAAATACTTATGTACGTACATTGTAATATGAAATACACATTTTTAGAACGTAAAGGTGAATGAAAATGTAAAGCACTTATTGTATAATATTATGTTTATCTACATACTTATGTACGAATGTAATGTGTTAATAGTTTGAGGGCATTTATACATACATATGTTTGTTGCTCCGTTTTGTTTTGTTTCGTATATAAATTATCGGGTATAATAAAAGTATTCGAAAAATGACATAATTTGTCCGTAGGTTATTAAGTAATTTACGGTGTGTGCAGTAAAATTATACTTTTATACTTTATATGCAATACTTATATACAGTATATCCATGCATGCATTTGTATATACATATGACATGCATTACATAAGTAATATTTAAATATGACATATGACCTACATATAATTTTATAAAAATAATTAATGAATTAATTAAATATAAAATATAAAAACTTAAAATGAAATTGTATATAAAATTTAATAAATAAAGAACTTCATAATTTATACATATATAACAAAAAAAAAACGAAAAAAAATCTTTTAAGTCACTCAGATCTACGTACGTACATGAATACAAATACATACATATGTGATATGAACGAGTAAGTAGTAAAAAATGTACTACTTATGTGATTGTAAATGTAACTGATGTCACATCACACACAATAAAATTAGATCACAAATTTATTACTTCATTCCTTAAATACTTTTGCCTGATGTACCTGCGTATACATTTTGCAAAAACAAATATGAAATTTTTATGCAATTCCAAATACTTACATAGGGATATTAGCTGTGTTCCTTTCACGTGAGCGAAGTAGTTCTAAGCAATTATTTTAGCAATGACTCAAACTATTCAAAGAAACATAAATAAATTTGAAAAGTGAAGCAAAAGATAACTTTAAAATTATTTTACTTTAAATTTGAAAAATTTATATTAAAGATTTATATAAAACATTTGATATTTGTTTATACCAAGAAATCTAACCTAAACAGTCAATTTCCATCTGTTGAATAATCTGAAACTAAAAATACATCTGGTAGAAAGAAATAACGTAACTACTCTTAAAGTATGAGTGAACTACTTTTGAAAAATTGTTTGAGCAGTTCACACATAAAAATTTAGTGAAGTATTAAACCAAACTGATTTTTAAGTATTTTGCTCACGTGAAAGGAACACAGCTATTAAGTTTTTACTTACCTCTGATAATTCAAACAAAAAACAGTGTAATTTTTTATTATTTATTTATTTTTTTTATATCCACCACATATGTACGTATGTATGGATATTCTCGTATTATTATTAAATAACTAATTGCGTATATACACAAAAGTAATAAAATATAAATAATTTTAAGTCACTTAACCTTCTTTTATTACGTATACAATAGCACTTTAATGTATCTATGAAGTACGACATATTGTAATAATGTACCTGTGTTCCTAAATGCATATGGGCACATATATACATACAGATACGTACATATATACGTTGTGTACATACATATACTTGTAATATACTTTTATATATATGAAATATAAATTAAAGAAATTTATTTTGATCATTTGTAGATGTCCAAATAAATTGCTTGTATGATAATGGCTAAATATGAACACATTTTACTTTTGAAAATTATTATTATTTGATATTTTACTAACTTGATGTGTAATTAACTATACTTTTATGTGTTAATCGCACAAAAAATTAACTTTTAAATACATGAATGCAGATATTATATACGAATGTATAGGTATGCGTACACGTATTATGGTATATGACTTTACGTTTATTATTTTGTAAAGTAATTTACATACTCACAATACTTTTAGTAAAAGCATAGTTAGATTGTGGTTTAAATTTTACGAAACCATTAGATTAAAATATAAGCAAAAAGTATGTTATTATATCATACCTAAACACACATACATTTTTAATACTGGATTATGATAATAGATTGTTCAATAAGTTTGTCGTTCTAAAAATAGTATACCACTTTCTTATGAAAAGAGAGATCTCGTATGGAGATCATTTCATGTAGATCTACTAACTCATTAGCTATTTAAAGTTTCATCACTATGGATGAGATTTGGTTCTATACCACTATGATCCTGATTCAAAACAAGAGGCTAAGGAGTGGTATGAACCCGGTAGATTGGAAAGGAAACGAGTTAGGGTCTACAAATCAGACAAGAAGATGTTCGCATCAGTTTTTTGCATCTCTAACATGTAGCTCCAAAAACCATCACGATAATTGATGAATTTTAAAGTATAAATTGTTACAACATCTATCCTATTCGACAAATCAAATCCTGTCTGACTTGTAGCTTCTCTGAAATCTCAAACAATTCATGCGTGAGAGACCACTTCCATAGAACGAAGAGATAATAGCAGCCGTTAGGGCGTATTTCAACAGTCTTGTGGGTTATCACTTCAAAGATCTTCTAAAATTTTACATAAGAATTTCGTTTTCAAGTATTGCGGACGTAAGTGAAAGTAAAATTAAATAAAATTTAGAAGTATACTTACTTAAATACATTCAGTAAAAGTGATTCTCCTGACATACAAATACTGAAAAATTAGGCATATATTTTCATGATTTTTTATAATGTCACATATAAGTGGATTTGTAAATTTACATCCGCATAAAATATTCGATAAATTTCCCTATCTTACATATCCACTTGTGCAGTATAAATACTGTGCGTATATAGTTGATTTGATTATTTTATATGAAATTTATCTTCTCTTATCTGAAATATTTTTACAAATTAAGCATTACAAGTCACAAATTATGTTCATTACATATCTAAATATTGCGACATGTAAGTATATGATTTCATTATTATTATTTATTTTATTGACATTCTCACGTTTCTGTACTTCTGTACACATATTTCGAACACTTACAATGGCCTTTTCGATAATGAAAAATAAAATAAAAAAAAATTGATAAAAATAAAAAATTTGAAATTTATTCTGATAAATTTTAATCGATTTGATTATTTGATTTCATTTGATTTCATTTGACTGGGGTTCTGTATAAAATTTTTTTTCGTTATTTTAATTTTGATATTTTGACATTTATTTGTTTGATATGTCACAATTGTTATAAATGATAAGCGCTACATATTTCTAGTGCAGTATATGAATGAGTGAATGTATTTTTGTTTGTTTAGATTGCAATAGATTGTGAGAAATGCTATACAGAAAATGATTCAAAAAGAAAACAAGAAAATAAAATATCGTGGTAAAGTGTTGGCTTTAGTATAGGTTATCATGATTATCATATATAGAGATTAATTTTAGTTAAAACTTACAAGGTATATAGGTGAAGAAATTTACACAATTCAATTGATTGTTGAGCAATCATTTGAAAAATCTATACTGACTGACTATCTGTTTTAGAAGAACTTTTAATATTATCGCTTGTAACACAGACACAGTTGCAGAAAATAAATAACATAGATAAAAGTATAATGCAGAAGTAGAAGAAGATATCCAAAATAAAAATATAATGGCTTATATTGAAGCACATCAGAGAATAAGATGGACGGGTAATTTAGAGGGAATGACGGAGGAAAGAATGCCTAGAAAAATACTTGGCTGAGTTGCAGAGAAAGATCACGAAAGATATACAAAGAGGACTTTGAAGAAGACATGAGAAAGATATGTGAGAGAAATTGGAAAGTCATGAAGGCAAGAATGAAAGTGAATTGTGGAAGAGGCTAAATCCCACCTTGGGTTTAGAAGGCGAAGAAGAAGAACAGCTGCAATATGTTAAGGGAATTAATTTATTTTGGTCTAAATATTTTGCAACAACGTACGTACCAATAGTTACTCATCTAATATTCAAATGCATAATTTGAAGAAGAAACGGAAGTTATGATTCAATTTTTGAGGCTCATTAAACTTACTGAACCTTTGCAAATAGTGAAAAATTAATTTGAACAAAATTTAAATCCAATTATTATCCTTTTGTAAATCTAAAATACAGATGCGAACATTTTGTCAGCAGCGGAATCAAATGTATGGCACATAGACTATAAACAAATATATACACACGCACACAGGCATACACACTGAAAGATACAAAATAAAAATTAAATTACAAAACATAGTATCATAAAAATTCACATTTCACATGCAAAAATATAAATAAAATTTGGCATAAAATGAAAAAAATTAAAAATTTTTTAATTTTTATTTCGAAGATTCACCTGTACACAACGATACGACTATAACAGAATAAGTATTAACATAATTTTAATAAAAAAAAAATCAAAAAAAAAAAAAATTAATATTCATTTCCTTTTTGCTACTCGAATAAAAGATCTCTGAGAATATTTTAACATTTTGCAAACATAAGTTTGCTGTTTTTTTTTTTTTTTGTTTGTTGGTTTGGCAAATTATCGTTTTTATATTTTTTTCTTAAATTATATATTTTTTTGGCAGTTTAAATTTTGCGTTATTCGTTCTATTTATTTATTTTTTTTTTTGGATCATTTTCATTTATTAAAAATCTATAATTTGAGATAAAATGTTATTTTTTGACATAAATCAGATAATTTCTGTATAAATGGATCATCAAAATATGTATATAGCTACATACGAGTATACATTTATGAAGAGAAAAATGAAGAAGAAGAGGAAAAAAAAAACAACAACACAAAAGAAGAAAATTATTATGTAGTATGTATGTATGTACATATGTATGTTAGCCGGATATAAAAAATGTCTGAACAATCATAAAATTATATCTAATTAAGAGATTGTGAATCAAAAATGAAATTCGCATGAATGATTTTACAAGTAGTAACTATAAATACAATAACAAACTAACTTGTATATGCATACGTTATACATATATGTTAAAATGTGTGTATAGTGTATACTTGAATTTTACATAAAATCGAAGAAAAAATATTTTTAGATTCATCCATCAGATCGGATCAGAAAAAATCCCTTTCTTTTATAATTTTCTGTTTTATTATTAATTTAAATACACAGATTTTCATTTCGTATAAAATGTAATGTGTAGCAGGGTGTTTTTTTTTAAATGAACAAAATGAATAAAATGGTTAATAAAATCTTGTCTCTTGTCTCTATCTCTGTTTATATGTAGGCTGAATAATATTGCCTTGTTATTGCGCTACTATTAAATGGCGATCATTTATATATTTGAAAATGAACATGAACAAGAGAAGAGAGTTATTTCTTTTTACTCTTTTTGCATGTCAAAATTTAGGAAATGAAACAAAACTAGGAAATATAAAATGAAAGAAATCATTTCATTTTCTGTTTACACTTAGGTTGAGTACTATTGAGGTGCGGCAACACTGAATGACAATAATTTCAAATTCGTTTTTCGAATCATGGCTGGTAAAACTTTGAAAGAAAAATTGTTTTCTCATTATTGGCACTTACGAAGTTGCTATTGCTTGTGAATTGTGATTATTCGTACATGTAAGATGAGCACAAGAAACATTTCAAAAAGAGATTTGCGTATATACGAAATAAATTGAATAATGAATGTTTATGATACGAATCAGGTCATTGAACTTTGAGGCGCTCAAGCGTTAAGAGGCGAATTTTTCAAATATTATATAGATTTTCATATCGTTCATTCAAAACTGGTCAGTTTGAGATTGAATTCACTTTAACAGTTTCATATATTTTTTGTTGATTTCTCTCATATATTTCATCTTGTTTTTTTTTTTTTGTTTTATATAATTATCTAAATTTGAATTCGAAACATCCTGTATTAAGTTAGTACAGGCTACAGCATCTAAAGCTACAGAGATAATCAAAGAGGATATAATAATATTCTTATCCTATATTATATTTTTCCTTTATATATCATATTTATTTGTATTTTAATATAATAAAGAAGTTTGACAGGTTCTCTTCTCATTGAATTGCCCATATTTTTTTCTTTCATTCTGTCCAAAATACTTTTTGTATATACAAATAGTATTTTGTGTTATATATTGAAAATTTTTGTGAATTGTTCCATCGTCAATGTATGATGCACTCTTATACATATACTTACTTATGTACGTATCTACTTTGTATAAATATTACATCCATATTTAAGATTTAAGTTATACAATCAGGCCAACGATTATATGTATATATTTTTTTATTTTAATTTTTTTTAATACGTATATTACTGAAATAAAAATAAAAAAAAAAAACTCAAAAGAAATAAGAATCATATATGAAAAAGGATAAAATGAAAAAGAAAGAAATCAAAAAGGAACAAAATGAAATAAGAAATGATCGTAGATGGTGTGACTACAAATCTTTGAAGACTATACATATATAACTTTTTGATATTACCTTTCCTATATATACATACACGTTTGTATATGTATGCGATAATAATAAGGTATTCAGTATAGTATTTAGTTAGCAGCATCAGTAGTAAGTTAAAAATAAAAAAAAAATAAAAAAAAATAATAAATTGCCGAAGATGAAAAATTAAAAAAAAGAAAAAAAATCAAAAAAAAAATAAAAAAATTAAAACATAAAATATTCTATATGAGTATAGGTATATGATATAAGAAACAGGCAAAAGAGTTAGAGTTCGCGTACGCCAGGTGTATGGCCTCATCATCAGAAATTATTGAAAGAATAGTGTGGGAACTTTATAACTTGATTTTCTTGATGTTAAATTTTGTATTTTATAGATGTAATGTGCATACAATACAAGTATGGATACATACATACATATTATAAATGTGTGTGTAAAGAGAAGAATCATACTTTTAGAATAGAAGCAAACTACACAATATATGTACATTACATAATTTATAGAATAAATATTAAAAACAATAATAATAAAAATATACGTAATAATAGTAATAATTGTAATTGTAACACTGTGTATGTACAAAAAGTAAACATTTTAATGGAATACCTATATGCAGTATATGTACGTTTAAATTGCAGTTCAATAAGGCCATTGACAGACATCTAGTATCGATACCATGGCATGAATGCCATATTAAAAACAATACTAGCATGGTGACAAACATGTAATCTAGTATAAACCTAGTATCATTTGACACTTGTGAATTTTTGTTGTGCTATTAGCTGCTTTTCTTTGGTCACGATTATCTGATAATTCTCAATTCTCAATTGAGCAATGCGTTTCTTTGGTATGTGTTTTTTCTATTCTGTTATAGGTGGCAGCAGCAACAAAGTGAGATTTATGTAATCCAACTGAGGAAAAATATTTTTGCTCAGTTGATGTGAGGAACTGAGAATTAAAAAACAAAACAATTTTGACAATCTTCGTGTTCATACTTCGTAAATTTTTGGATAATTTGTAATAATAATTTGTGAAAATTAAGGCTGGAGTTCCGAATAGGTGTTCCCTCTGATCCTCTTGAAATTTTGACCACAGATAGTCCTTGTGACGCAAAGTACAGAACTCTAATATTTTTTGTCGGAAAGCCCTCTATCGGTCACAATTCGCATTTAAAATTTTTTGTCAAAATTCTTATTTTAGCAATATCTCTGTAACGGTACATGATGCAGGTATATTTTACAGCTCAAAAGATGCGTCTTAAGATGCTCTATATTCTGAAAAAAAGAATTTTGCAAAAAGTCCTAGTATAAGGATAATAAAGGACATTTCGTGATTTTTGACTATTTTTACATTTTTGACAATTTCTCTGAAAGGAGTAAGGATAATCGGTTCAAATTTTGTGCAAATCAAAAAGAACATCATGAGCAAGATTTTTCATTCATTACTTTGATCCTGATGAAAAAGGAAAATGTCCTGCAGAGAAATAATTTTAATAATGCTAAATTTTGCAATTTTATTTTCGTGTGCACGAGTATGTATGTGAGTATGTGTATTTGTAGAAGTCAAATATATCATATTTTTTGTATGTGTGATATGCGTGTGTATGTGCATTTGTAGAAGGTAAATCTAACAATGTGTGCATTAAGTGTTTTTATACAGGCATACATATACACTACACGTATATCGGCAAATATGATAGAGTATGCTTGCGGGTTTGTGTGTGTATGCATTTGTAGAAGGCAAATCTGGTAGTGTGTGTATGTAAGTGCATGTGTGTGTGCATTTGTAGAAGGAAAATTTGATAGTGTGTATGCACTTGTAGAAGGAAAATCTGATAGTGTGTGTATGTAAGTGCATGTATGTGTGTGCATTTGTAGAAGGCGAATCTGGTAGTGTGTGTATGTAAGTGCATGTGTGTGTGTGCATTTGTAGAAAACAAATCTGATAATTTGTGCATTAAGCGTTTTCTATCAGATTTGTTTTCTACAAATGCACACACACACATGCACTTACATACACACACTACCAGATTCGCCTTCTACAAATGCACACACATACATGCACTTACATACAAACACTATCAGATTTTCCTTCTACAAGTGCATACACACACTATCAAATTTTCCTTCTACAAATGCACACACACACATGCACTTACAAACACACACTATCAAATTTTCCTTCTACAAATGCACACACACATGCACTTACATACACACACTATCAGATTTTCCTTCTACAAATGCACACACACTACCAGATTTTCCTTCTACAAATGCAGACACACACTATCAGATTTGCCTTCTACAAATACACACACACATACATTTACATACGCACTACCAGATTTGCCTTCTACAAATGCATACACACACAAACCCGCAAGCATACTCTATCATATTTGCCGATATACGTGTAGTGTATATGTATGCCTGTATAGAAAATACTTAATGAGCACACTGTTAGATTTACCTTCTACAAATGCACATACACACGCATATATACACACATACAAAAAATATCATATACATATTTGACTTCTACAAATACACATACTCACATACATACACGTGCACACGAAAATAAAATTGCAAAATTCAGCATTAATAAAATTATTTCTCTGTAGGACATTTTCCTTTTTCATCAGGATCAAAGTAATGAATGAAAAATTTTGCTCATGATGTCCTTTTTGATTTGCACAAAATTTGAACCGATTATCCTTACTCCTTTCTGAGAAATTGTCAAAAATGTGAAAATAGCCAAAAATCACAAAATGTCCTTTATTATCCTTCTACTAGGACTTTTTGCAAAATTCTTTTTTTCAGAATATAGAGCATCTTAAGACGCATCTTTTGAGCTGTAAAACATACCTGCATCATGTACCGTTACAGAAATATTGCTAAAATAAGAATTTTGACAAAAAATTTTAAATGCGAATTGTGACCGATAGAGGGCTTTCCGACAAAAAATATTCCGTGACTTTTCTGATATTGTCGAGTAGAATCTGTGGACAAAATTTCATGAGGATCAGAGGGAACACCTATTCGGAACTCCAGCCAAAATTAATTTGTAAAAATAAAAATTTTTTTAATTATTTCATTTCAAAATGACAATCAACTGAGAATAAAAGTATCAGTCCATTTCTTTCAGATTGTTTGCTCAGTTTGTAAAAAGAATAATATAAATGATCTAAGTGAGATGTCAAACTGAGAATTATCAGATAATTGTGACCAAAGAAAAACAGCTATTGTATAGAAAATTTATATTTGCATTTTAATTTGACTTTAGGTGAATATAATTATTATTATAATGAAAAAAAATGAATGCGGATATTGAAATTCAAATTCAACAAAGTGTAGAGAAAATAATAAAATTAAAAAGAAAAACTAAAAAGTTAATATTTTTGTCTTTAAAAGCAAAAATGAGATGAGATTTTCACAGAAGAATGTGGTTATTAAACAAAATTCAAACACGAATACTGTAAAAAGTAATTTCTCTATTTGCCACAGCAATAAAAAATGGCGCTATGTTTAATAAATTTTTTGAATACTAGCTTTATACTAGACAAATCATGCTGGTTTCAATACCACGTTTATACCAGCTTGTTTTCCTGGTATAAAGCTAGTATAGGCTGACAATGACAAACATGTAGTATAGCCAATACCATGGTATCGATACCACGTTTATTCTAGATATCTGTCTAGGGCCTAACAGAGAGTCTAAATAATGATATTATAATGCTTTTTTACCTATTTAATATGAAAAATGTACACAATATAGGTATGCCTGAGCCTGTATAGCACAATGTGGATATACAGATACTGTGTAGTGTGTACACATATAATGATCGTACTTATGGCTTTAAGCAGATTTATACAAAGTACATTTCTATATGCTGCATACTCGTACGAGTACATTATATGTCAACTTAAGTAAATGCAGTAAATGCAGTTTTTCTGACTAGTCTTTTATCTTTTTTATTTTATTTTATTCTTTTTATTCAGCTTTTTATTTAATTTTTTTTTATATTAAAAGTACGCGTTTAACTGGTTTCTGATATGTATGTACATTGGTATGTAGTTATAATATTCATTTTGGAGTTCAATATATATTTTTTTGTCAGATTTTTTTGTTTCTGTTTCAAAAGTTATTACATGTAATATGTAAACGCGTACATACATTTAACGTATATTACATACATTATAAACATTACATATATATTATCCACAATTAATATTATAAAAATAAATTGTTATATTGTTACTAAATTATTGTCGATATTACGATCGAGATTGAGATAATATTGGAAAAAAAAAATGAAAGCATAAAATAAACCTTTAAGCGGCCGCATTATAAGTATATGAACACTTACATACTTACTACTTTGTACATCTTCAGGGCGGTCGTTATATATTTGAACATTTTCATTATTTGAATTTTGATACACATAAATATTTTTCTTGGATCACATAAACAGAAAAAATAGTATTTTATGAAAATAGTATTCGAATTTGTAGAAGAAATCATAACAGATCTGATTGATTTGCGTAAAAACATGTTTGAGCAATTGAAAAATCTGCTGTGTAAATGAAAGTAAAGTGTAAGGATTTTCACTTTTGAAGAAATTTTAAATTGAAAAGTGATATTATAGATATGCCGAAAACAGTTGACACTTTCATATTACATTAAGGTGGCATGCGCAGAAGAAATTGTATATTTACGCATGCACAAAGTTTATGATCTTTTCTTGAGCGCTCATTGAGTGTTTCATTTTTACATAGGTTTCAAATGGAGAGAAAAATTTCTTCCTCGTAGCATACAATTTTATTAACACATATAGAAACATGCGCGAAATTTGTCAACTATTCTGGATCGGAATGTAATTACATTTTTGCTATTCTGTTTCTATCGGGAACAAATTTTCATAGTTAAAACTTGGTTAAAACTACATATGAAGTTGTGCTCTTTAGTAAATGTAATAATGAAATTAATTAATAGGCAATCTGCACCTTAGAATTTGAATCTAAATGTGTCCTACAGTCGTATAAATATAGTCGTTATTTTCGTATAAAATTTTTTAAATAATTTCTCATTTCGAATTTGTTCACTTAAATAAAGAAAATCAACAAAAATCTTAAACATAATTTGTATGTTCATGCATAGAGAATCACATAAATATCCATGCTGGATATCAATGCAGAAGATAAAATTATGGGAACCTTTATATATTTTTCAATGGAATATTGGATAGAAGGATAGGGTATACAATTTGAATTGTTTTTTAATTTAAAAACTTTTTTAACAAGTTGTCGAAGTAAATCACTCAAATGATATCCAATTTTTAATAATAATCAGCGACAACAGTCCTTCTTTCGCTGTACATACTCGTACATGTATTAATGTAGCAAAGAATATGTATTCTCAATGCAGTATTTTGTAGTTTGCTTGCACACATCGTAGATGATTGTAAACTAACAATCACATAGGAAGGTATATGGTATGCATCATTAGCTTGAATCTTCTGACTTATTAGACATCTCCAAGAACGATTCATCGATTTACGAGTATGATGTGCTAGATTCATTTATCCTTATATTGTCAGGTATATAACGTTTATCAACTAGTAAACGTAAAGCTCAATTATAAAATTACAATTACATATCATCAGCTTTTAGTCAAATTAGATATACGGGATGGGTGTTTACAAACAACAGACATTGCAGTGTAGTACTTTGTTTACAGTATCATCAGTATTTTGAAAAGATAATAGATTTTCAATCAATTTCGATTTTGAATAAGGTGCAGATAGAAAATGCAATGCAGATTAAAGGATAGAGATTGTGTCTGTCTTTCAATATGAATGCTACTAGCTTATATGTTAAATTACAGCACATATAATGCAAAGGCAAAATGAAATATGATATACACACATGCACATAACTACTACAGTGCCTGTGCAGTATTAAAAATACAAAAAAAAAGTTTTTATTCACTTTTATCAGTTCGGTGTGATGTGATATGTGATGATGGCGTGATAATCACACTGAAGAAAAATGCAATTAAAAGTTAACTAGTTGAAAATTATTTATTTCATTTTGTACATAATGTATAAGATTATTGTTCTGATTTTTCTCTATTTTTTTCTTATTTTTTTTTTTACTTTTATCTTTTACATTTAAGCGCAAATAAAGGATAAAAGTGATAAAGGTCAAAAGAAATTGATAAAAATCTCTCTTGATTTTGTGATTTTTCTCATTTATTTTTGATTTCAAATTTGATTTATCTACAAAAATCGAATAATTGATTGCAGGAGTACAGAAATTCGTGAATTTTTTCTATGTCGCAAATAGTATATACCAGTATATACCAGAATCATGATTGTAGGTGATGGTGTAAATTGCTGTACATATATATAGGTACACACTATACATACGATTGATTTAAAGTCAGAAAAGTCAAATTAAGAACAAGAAAAATCAAAACAAAAAAAAAAATGTCTTCCAATCGATATAAAAATGAAAAGAATTTGCAAATTTCTTTAAATACTGGAAATTAAAATGCACATACGATCGTATGCACTGAAGAAGTTTACGTACAAATACGATCACATATTATAGTAATTTCGAAACATTTAAAGATTGATAATATGGTTGATTTGACGAACTATTTGATTGACTTATATAACTTTAAAGGTCAAAACAAATATCAGTATTGCACCTTTATCAGTATTTATCCTTTAAAAACATTTTTTTCTTTTTTAAAATGCATTCCATCAGAAATCAATTTGATTATCATTGCGATCGTTTGGTGCAATCTTCTATACAGAGTACATATACTATCAAATCACCTAATCCTAATGAATTGGATTCATGTGAGTGTATAAAGAAGTGATGATAGCTAATTTAAAAATTTGAAATTAATTGAAATAGTTATAAAAACCGTACAATAAACAAAAAAAAAATAAAACTAAAAAATTAATTGAATAACATTTATAGAAACTTATTTCCTAATTTAAAAATTGCAATTAAAATTATGTTCATACTACAAATACAAACTGGTAATGTACAGGTACTTACTGGTACACATTTTACATTAACAAATTTATAGAAATTTGTTGCTATATTCGCCAATGGGCCGGTATACCATTCTTCATTTAATTGAATTTCATGTTAACAATTTTTCATAATTCGCTTTTTATGTTGCGATCTTTTTGCATGAAAATTAAAAAATAATTTTTTTTTTTCTAAATTTATTTTGTAATTATTAAAAATCTAAATTTAATTAAACATATAAAAAATTATTAATTTTTTGTAATAAAAAAATGGTAAAGGAAAAATGATTCAAATTACTCTTTATACTCTTGTTCAATATTCCCCTTATATTTACCTAACACTTCACTCTTATTAGTGTTTTTCGCAAACTAATATGAATTATTATTTGCGATTTAATTAAAGAATACAAGTAAATTCGCACAAACTAAAAACAGATCTCATTTTCAAATTCAATTTTCAATTTGATTATGTTAACGATTTGTATTATAATACGGAGTATGTTATAGGTACTTTTATATTAATAATTCCATTCCATAATCGTGTATATGTATGTACTTTTGAAATTATATCTATATAATAGATACTCATACAAACTACAGAGCTAAATGTAATCAAATAATAAATTATCATAACACATTTTACACATTATATATGCAATTGCGATTTGTACAAATACAAATACTACGAAAAAAAAGAATTAAAATTCAAACAAAATATCTGCTAAACCACAAAATAAAAAAAAAAGAAATAAACGAAAAAAAAAAACATTTTAATGTTTTCTAGTATTTTTGTATTTTTTGTTTTTCATGAATTTAAATTAATTTTATATTTAATTTAGTTACGATTTACTGTTTATTATTATTAAGTAACATATTAAAATGTTAAATGCAATTAAAACTTTTCCTTCTTCAAACTTCATCTTCTTATTTTATTTTTTATTTTTTTTTTTTTTTTTTTTGAGTAAAAAATTACATGCAAAAATTATGAAATTTTCATTTAAATAAAATATAAAGAGTGAATTAAATTGAAACTGAAAAAAAAATATATGTAAAGAGGAAGAGAAGAAGAAGAAGAAGAAGAAGAAGGAGAAGTAACAAAATTGTTGTGTATAATAAAATTAATATAAAATGTAAATAAAATTACTAAGATAAAATTGAATATAAAATTTATATCAATTACAAAGTACTATTATAGCAGTGCTATGTAATAATTATATATGACCGCATATATGTATTCATAATAAAGTTTTCTAAAATAAGATAAATACGATTATATAGTACACGGAGGAGAAGAAACAGAAAATGAACAGGAAAAAATTTATTTAATTAAAAAAAAAAAGAAAACTTGGAAATAAAATAAATTAAAATAAAATAAAATAAAAAAACTTGTAAATGTATACAATTACGAATTTATTACGAGAATTTGTAGTTAGATATGTACTTGTGATGAATACGTAATTTGATTGAAATCATAAATGTGAGAAGATCGTATAGCATACATGTACTATACATGAAAATAAATATGGATGGAGATACATATGTACATACAGAAAATATATACATTTTATGTAACTTATTCTCCTATATAGAAAGAAATAAAAAACAGTCCATCTATAGTTTCTAAGTATAATATAGTACATACACCATAACTCAATAGTCAATTTAATGCTATAATACAACTCTATAATGTAGTCGTAAATGATAACACACATTAAACAATTTGTTAAAATAAATGTAATAAAATAATTTTAATAAATAAATTTAAACAATTTTTTTTTTTTTTACATTTACTTTTAAATATATTTTTTTTTTATTTTTTTATCTTTGAACATTATATTACCATAAATGAATGTTACGAAATAAAATACAATGTCCAAGGATTGTTTTACTAAATGGTTATAAGTTGAACTGTTTTTGCGTTGACTGGTAATAGGTCTATTCTTTATACTAGACCAACATTCATATTACCAATACTACTGAATTTTGAGTAGTAGGTAACTGAATTTTTTGTCAGTGCAATTGGAATTTGAAATTACATAATTAGATAGATCACTGCTATATGAATCTGCTGAATTGTTGTTAGTATGCTGCGATGTTATACCAAAATGAATTCGATAATAAATTTTTGATCAGTGACAGTATACGAGTATATACCTATTCGTGTAGTGTGGTTACAATATTCAATTTTATATGCATGCAATTTCATTACAATTATCGTGAATATAAATAGACATATAGCTGATTGGCGATAAAGTGAACAGCTAAAAGATAAAGCTCCGGCAATCAAAATTTTGGAGGATTAAAAGAATTTAATGTATAGCTAGTATGTGTAACATAAACAAAAAATTATGCTAAATTTTTATGTCGTAGGCTTTGAATCGGTAATCGCTTTACCTTCCACTGGGATTAGGAATACCATTGGCTGCTACATCAAAACATACATGAGCAGCTCTAGCAGAAGAATCCAATAGTCTAGCAGACCAAACACTTCCTAAAGAACCTTGACAAGATTCTAGAAGCTTTCGTTCTCAAAATAGCGAGAAACATCTACACAGCAATGATTAATGATCTAACAGGGCATTCTACCTATATGTGGGTAGCTTCTCGTCACTATATAGAAATCGTCAATGATACGCTGCGTGCTCGGTTTGTTGAGAAGAAGATTGCATTACGGAACGCTTTTTCAGTGAGTGTCCTCTGCGTTCTCCTTTATTAAAGTGCGCGCGAATTTCATTTAATCGCGAATCACTTGTACCTTAAAATATACATATAAGACTATTATTATCTATGCGTCCAAATTTATACAAAAAATAGTACACAAAATTTTATTCATAATACAGATTCGTGTTTACACTATAGAGAGATTATATAAAAAAATTCAATAAATAATTTTCATTTATGCAAATTATTATTATGCATATAATATTAATTTAGATTTTTCTATTTATATTTTTCATTTATCGACATCACAGTTTTCATAATAAATCATTTTTACACGTTACGTTACGACGTTACTGTGTCAATAAAATAAAATAAAATTAAGAAACAAAATCACAAAAAAATAAAATATTTTTCTTTTATTTATTTATTTTCTTTATCCCCCCAAAGACAGTCCAGTTTTTATTTTTAAATAGATAAATAAGTAAGTAAGTAATACAAAATTGAATAAATGTTCATTAGTTTAATGCGTGTAATGGTGTAATGTTGTAGCTATATGTGTATACTTATGTAAATTTAATTTTTCCGTTCATTTTCTTGTTGTAATCTATGCACACTGGTATGATATTAATGCAATAAAATTTGAATAATTAAATAATGGTCAGCATAATAATTGTAAAATTGTTTAAAATGTCAATGTGTTCTTTATTTGATTGATATTTTTTCCACAAATCGGTGTAATGATAACTCAACTAAAAATTAATTTAAAAAAAAAAAGTTTATTTATGTGTTTAGGATATCATCATCTTTCTTAATGCATATATGAAGTGAACTGTTTTAAGTATTGCAAAATATTTTTATGTTGTTTCTTCTTGACTATATGACTATACTAAGTCATTCAAAAAGTTCGCAGCCTTATATAATGAAGCAGTATGAATTTATGAGCAAAAATACAATTAATTTTCAATATATTCCCCCCTAAGCTCAATGCATTTTTTCCAGCGATTTTCCAATTCATTTATCCTTGCCTGAAGTTATTTTCCTCGAGACCTCCAAAGTACTCTTCGACAGCCGTTATGACTTCTTAATTGATGAAAAATGCTTACCACGTAAGAATTTTTTGAGATTTGGAAATAAATGAAAGTCAAAGACCTTTGTGTGCTGGTGCATTTTCTTGGTGGTAAATGATTTTTTTTTTGTAATCCTGGTCTCTTGTCCCGAATTTTTGTGTCTAATTGGTCTAAAAGATTTGAATAATATTCTCCTGTTATCGTTTTACTCGTCTGAAGGTAATCAATTAGTAAAATTCCCTTTGCATCCCAAAAAACTGATGCCATAACCTTTTTTGAAGATTTTGAGAGATTTGGCTGCTTTGGGGCCGAACAGCCGGGCTCTGTCCACTCTGCTGTTTGTTGTCGCAATTCAGGATCATAGTAATAAATCCAGGGTCTCGTCCATGGTTACAAATCGGCGCACAAAATTAATTCTATCCTTTTGAAAATGACGCAAACGTTGTTGAGAAAGTTTCACTCAAATAGGTTTGTGGTCAGAATTCAACGAATGCGGCACCCATCTTGTCAATAACTTTCTCATACCTAATTCACTGGTTCAGATACTATGCACTGATCCAGTTGAGATGCCTGTGGCCCCAGCTAAATCAACTACAGTTATTCGGCGGTTTTCCAAAACCAAATCATGAACCTTGTCGATAATTTCTGGCGTGGTTGCTGCTTTTGGACGTCCTGAACGTGGATCATCATTGATGTGTTTTAATAGAGCAACCCATTTTTTTACAGTTGCATATGAAGGAGCACTGTTTTCTAATACGTTTACCATATCATCAAACATTTCTTTCCCACTTAATCCTTTTTTAAACAAATATTCAATCACTGCACGATTTTTCAAAGCCAAGCCACAAGCAAAGCACGTGTAGTTTAATCAACTGTTTAAACTAAACTATTTGACAGATCGATCTGGATTTTATGGTACGTTCATATGAAGAACTGGTGTTGCCAATACGAATAAATTTTTGTTTCTAGAAATGTCACGTATGCGTTAGGCTGCAAACTTTTTGAATGACCTGATACATATAATCTGCACCTGCACCCTGTACCTGCTGTACATTATCTGGTGCTGTGGCTGTGATACGTTTGAGAAATAAACGATATTTATGGTACTGTTCTGGGTATTAAAGTGTTGCTGCTACTATGCAATGCATTTTTCTTTGCCCATACAGAGTTTATGTAATACAATATGCATCCGTAGTAATATACGAGTATTTTGGTTTGAATTTATTGCAAACAGACAGATGATTCAGGTCAAAAAAAAATTATTGAGTAATAAACACACATTTCCTCATAATAATAATAATAATTTTTAAATTTTTTCATTTTAAATACTCGTACATAGGTGGTATGTGTATCTATATCTGTATGGATTATTTGACTGAAAAATTTGTAAGAAAAATCTTAAATCTTTATCATCTGTTTTTCCACACATACAATTTTTTTTTGTTGCTGCTGGTTATTTCACTTTGAAAATGTTATTTTTTGCAAAAAAATTAAAATAAATACCTAACATATCTACATATATACAAATACATATACATATGTACATATTTTTGCGCATACATTTGTGAAGGTAGGGTATAGTATAATGAAAAGTTTTCGCATCGAATATAATTCAGCTTAAGGCTATTAATACTATTCGTATGCACATACTTACTTATATATTACCATTAATTTTTTCACGTGTATGTTTGCTTTTTTCTATATTTTTTTTTTTTTAAATTATTTTTTAAAATCTGTATTATACAATAAATGTGTGATATTTATGGCACATATGCACTTTATGCATCATTTTTCAAAAGAATATCAAAAGAGGATTATTATATATGAAATGAAACTGAAATCAAATAAAAATTGAAAAATGAAATTTTTTTTGATCTCTATCCTGTTAGGCAATTTAAAAATGGATTTTATATTGTGCACATTCCATATATAGCAGAAAACATAAATATACGAAATACGAGTACAGTACAGTTCTTTTTGTGTGAAGATATTTCACGAGAGAGTAAGTATATAGGTACGATGAGTAAAGCATTCGATTCATATTATATGCATTCAAACACATATGAATAACATAAATATGATTATAGGAATAGGACTTTGTATAAAGTTTTGTATGATCTTCTTTCCAACAATTTTTTTTAAATAGCTGTATAGAGGCCTGTAGGCCATAATATATATATATGTATATATATATATGTATATATGTATATATTTTTTTTTTAAAGAGAAAACAAATTACAACAAGTAGATCAATTCAATTTAAAATGTAACGTGAATGTGAAAAATAAAATTAAAAAAAATAAAAATGCAATTACATACATATATGTGTTTATGTACTTCACCTACTGTTGAATATTGTATAAGTTATTATATTATATATATACACACACACACACACGACAACACACATAAATATGTATACAGCGTGATAATTGATTTTTAAATTGTAAGCTACTGTACTCTATTAGTTTTGAATGTATACATAAATTAATCATTTTATTGCTAAAATAAATGCACATACATAAGAGAATTTGTACACATACATATATATATTTATAATGTAGAGTAAGTATTTGTGTGAATGCACATATTTTTCAAAAAAAAATAATTAATTCATGTATAGGTAACATACATATACTTATTTGTAATTTGATTTAAGTTTTAAGGTATTCATACATAATATGCGAATTTAATTATCAGCACAAACATTTTGTATAGTAGCAGTATACGCATATACATATACACATTATACGTTCAAAATTATCATACGTAATTCAGTGTAACATGAACGCATTAATAATACATATTTACATGTATAATATTGCTTAGGTAGTAAGTAGATATTGAGAGAAGAAAATAAAAAAAAAAAATGCAGAAAAGTAAACATATATTCAATTAATTTAAATGATTTAGATGACAATAATGACAAAATAATAACAGTAATTAACTGGGAAATTATAAAATTTGAATTTATTACGTGGGATTTGAATTTATAAAATTTCATTAAATTATGATATGCCTACAACTAATATCTAATATTGCTAATATGCAATTAACATATACCTACATACCTATACCTACCACGTAAAACAGTCTAAAATTAGATTTACTTGTAGTCTGTGCTGTTAAATATTTGTGTAAGCTAATAGCTATTAAAAGGATAGGTCGTATTAACAAGATTACTGCCAAAAAAAAAAGAATGTCGAATGTAGTAGTTGAAAATTTCAAAATTTAAGGCATATGTACATTTTATGAATGTGTGTTTAAATGAGGATTTTAATTGAATTTTTGAATTTAATTACATCTTTTTATTTGACGTTCATATGAATTCGAAATTTAATACATTATACCTAATACCACATCACAATAAATTATAGAAATCCCATAAAAAGTTATAGAAATGATATCAGTGTGGTACATAATAAATCTCTTCTCGTTCCTATTTTCATAGATTCCCAATTAAACAAAAAGGAAAATTTATTTATTCAGCTTTTACCTGTCCACACAAAAATTAACTTTCAAATTCTGGCTCAGAAACTTGAACGATGATTTCCAGAGTTGAGCAAATGCTTGATATCTTCAAAAGAGAGGAATATTATGAGTATAGAATATTTGGGCAAATTGGTAAAAATAGAGAGTGGACTCAAGAATTGTACGCATTATATGACGACATGAATATGATGGACACAATAAAATGCGAGAGACTGAAATGAGTCGCATATTTACTCAGACTCGAGAAGAAGAGAGAACACTCTGCAAAAAGACTGAATTATAAAAGATGAAAGTGTAGAAGTAGACCAAGAAAATATACTTAAATGATATTCTACAAAACATAAAGAAAATAGGAATCGAAGACCAGAATAAAGAAGGCATATTTGAACGGGACACTTTGAGATTGTGGCTCGGAAAAGGTTGTAGTACCGATATTGATGATTGATGTCCACAGAGTCAGTGTATATCAATTATTTACTAATTCCTATAGCAAGAACTTAAATTTAATTTGAATCTTTTTTTTTGATTCCAAATTATTTGACAAATTTTTGATTAATTCATGTTGAACTTTTGCGTAGCTGAAGTCATGAATTTTTGGTAATAAAAAAAAAAAAAACTTTGATTGAATACACATATTTGAAATTAGAATTGGAATTGATTTTACTATCAGGAAATTCAAATGTTTTTCTCATAGTATCCGTACAAAAATGACCATAATTATATGTTTTAAAATTTGTGATTCAATTTTTCCGTAAGTAACTGATTTATTTTCTGCATATTTTCCAATCAAATTTTTCAACGTATACTTTCTACGACTTTCTAATAATTTTTCTTTTCTACCATTATCCTAATAACTTCTTATAACATATTTGAGTGTCCAAACTCAGTACACATATGAGGTAAAGTTCGAATTTCAACACGTATTTGCTCTGTAATTATTATTTAATATCAATAATAACAGTTAAATTGTACATATCATACAATTTTGTTGTGTAATTAACTGTATGAACTATAATCTATCATGTATTTCGAACAACACCTTGGATTTTCCTATTTTTCTAAATTTATTTTATTTTTTATTTTTATTTTTCAATTTTTATTCAATTATCACCACCATATGTTCCATTAAATTCAATAATTGTAATTCAATTGTAATAATCGCATATTGTTTTTCATTTTATGATTTGTAAGATAAAATTATTGATTTGCATCCACCATAAAATATTCTTCATACTCATATGCCTATATCATATGCGTGGAAAATTTTTCGATTAAAATTGTGTATACGATTATATTTTAAAATTTTTTTTTATTTTATTGCTTTCAATTGCACATTTAACTTCATAAATACAGAACGATTATGAAATCTGAAATAATTTGCATTAAAAACGAAATAGACGAAAAATCTTATTTTTTCCATTATAATTCAGATTAAAATCAGTACACCACATACGAGTATACGATTTGTTCCTAAGTACATAATAAGTTTTAATATTATTATAATGCATCTGTACAACAGTGATCGAAGGAAAAAAGAAAAAAAAAATTCGAAAAAAAAAAACATTTTTTTTCGTAGATACAGGTGTCTAAAAACCATGATCAATTGCAAAAATTATAAACATGAAGAAGAACACTCATTTATTATTATCTTTTAAATTTTTGTTATTTTTTGCTATTTTATTTTAATCTGTACGAGTTTACGAATGTATCTTATAAATCACAGGTACGATAGTAGATATGTATCTCTTTTTGAAAAATATCAATCGATCGATTATTATCCCATTCAAAAGAATATTTATATGATGACGTACATAAATCATTCATCATAAATAATATTCTCGTTATTCGTGCATATTTACTTACATTTTTGTACTTGTACATTCGTATATAGTATATAGTAATATGAGCATTATAATAATTTGCTGTGTTGATCTTTTAACCATCGATCACCGAATGTAAAATATCAATTGCCATATGGCTAAGTGCATTCTATCTATAATCAATTTCTTATAACTACTTATATGAAACATTAACTTGTCTTAATCCGTATCTTACATAAATGTACTGGTATGTACTGATATGCGGATATAGATACATAAAAATATATGCAAATACATAAATATAATGGGATGCATAATAATTCATAAAAATGTGCACAGTCGACGATAATTTTTGACAGATTATATTTTTTATTTTTAGATTTATGCAATGTTTGATATTATTTAAAGAATTGGTATACAAAATCTTTGGACCAGGTAAGGTTGCATTTCATACGATTTTCCCAACAGATGTCACCATAATCGGTGTCATTTCGTACAGTTTTCCGAGTAGTCTGTGATATTGATTGTCAACCAGATATTCGGTAATGAAATCAAATCAAAAGCAGTGAAAATATTCTGATGCAGTTGCGGTTATTATTATAATCGCCTACAGCAGTTCAATTTTAATCCATAAACAACTAATCTTCGTAAAATCTTAATTCCAGCAGCTGTACCACAATTTTTTTTATTATTGATGCTGTTGAGAAAAGGATATCAATAAAAGTTTCTTTGACTGTTTCATCAAAATTTCTCAAGACTACTTGTACGTGTGAGTGTAATAAATGTGCAAATTACTTTAGATGAATATTTTTCATAATTTTTATAAATTTTTTTTTTTTGCTTTGCTCATTTTTTTTTAATGTTGATCGAAAGATAAATGTTTTTTTTTTTTGTTTCACATATGCTTCGACCGAATGTATTTAAAATCAATACACAACACTATACATCTAATGGACACATGTAAATGCACAAATAAACATGTAGCTATGCACAGAAGAAAATGACGAATTATGCAATTTTCTACATTTGGAATTTTCAATTATATACATTCTAATAATTCACATTCACATATGAATATGTATGTATATATGTATATATACGTTATAAAATATTATATTTTTCCTATAATTTACAGTGATATACTCGTATATGATATTTTTTTAAAAGTGATCGGTTACGGAAATGATTTGCATACGAGCCAACGAGTATATACTTTACATTATTATAGTATAAATGTATTTTCATATCTATTGTGTATATATGATATTGTACACTTGATGGACGTATCATTTATTTGTTATCATTTTTATGTATACTACATATACAATAAACTAACAAATCACTTTTATGTATTATACTTCTATATATACGTATATATGTATGTACATAGATACGATATACGAGAAATATACGCAGGATTTAACATGTTAAAAGATGAACAATTTATAATCCTCAATGTACAAGGATATTCATACTTATACTAGGTCATTCAAAAAGTTCGCAGCCTAACGCATACGTGACATTTCTAGAAACAAAAATTTATTGGTGTTGGCAACACCAGTCCTTCATATAAACGTACCATAAATTCCAGATCGATCTGTCAAATAGTTTAGTTTAAACATTTGATTAAATTACACGTGCTTGGCTTGTTTTCAGAAAATGGATAATTTAAAAAATCGTGCGGTGATTGAATATTTGTTTAAAAAAGGATTAAGTGGGAAAGAAATTTTTGATGATATTGTAAACGTATTAGGAAACAGTGCTCCTTCATATGCAACTGTAAAAAAATGGGTTGCTCTATTTAAACACGGCCGTACAGACATCAATGATGATCCACGTTCAGGACGTCCAAAAGCAGCAACCACGCCAGAAATTATCGACAAGGTTCATGATTTGGTTTTGGAAGACCGCCGAATAACTGTGGTTGATTTAGCTGGGGCCATAGGCATCTCAACTGTATCAGTGCATAGTATCTGAACCAGTGAATTAGGTATGAGAAAGTTATTGACAAGATGGGTGCCGCATTCGTTGAATTCTGACCAAAAACGTATTTGAGTGAAACTTTCTCAACAACGTTTGGATCATTTTCAAAAGAGTAGAATTGATTTTGTGCGTCGATTTGTAACTATGGACGAGACCCTGGATTTATTACTATGATACTGAATTGCGACAACAAACAGCGGAGTGGACCGAGCCCGGCTGTTCGGCCCCAAAGCAGCCAAAGCTCTCAAAATCTTCAAAGAAGGTTATGGCATCAGTTTTTTGGGATGCAAAGGGGATTTTACTAATTGATTACCTTCAGACGAGTATTTCATTTATTTCCAAATCTCAAAAAATTCTTACGTGGTAAGCATTTTTCATCAAATAAACAAGTCATAACGGCTGTCGAAGAGTACTTTGGAGGTCTTGAGGAAAATAACTTCAGCCAAGGGATAAATGAATTGGAAAATCGCTGGAAAAAATGCATTGAGCTTAGGGGGGAATATATTGAAGATTAATTGTATTTTTGGTTCATAAATTCATACTGCTTCATTATAAGGCTGTGAACCTTTTGAATGACCTAGTATATGTACATATTTACAAGAAATAAAGTGATCATGTTCATATAGATTTATATTTTTTTGTAGATAAATTTTTTTTGAAATTCCATGTTTATTTTTTCTAAGATATTTCTAGTAAAAAAATTTTATATCTATCAAAAATGTATCTAATGTAATATCTTAATTTTTTTTTTTGTCATATTTTAATTTCTTCTTTTTTTTTTTTTTTCTTGTTAATCTATAATTTCAATTGAATTTTGATTCCTTGAAAGTAGAATCATAGTTGAATTTTCCATTAAAAATCTCATTCAATGATAATCTTTTTTTTCGTATCAAAAATGCATTACTATCTATGTATCCAAAAATTTATGTATTCTCATACACAGATGTATGTACATATAGTCAGTCAGTTAGTCACACCATCACTTATCAAATTTTGTGATATTAAAAAACACATTTCATATAAAATTTCATGGGATTTTTTTTTTAATTTGACCTTTTTTTCTGTTTATTTTTAAGTTTTTTTTTTGGGCTTTTGAGTGTGTGTTTTTTGCTAATCGAAGCAAAAAATTAAAAAAAATGATTCAATCATAAGATCTTAAAATAATTTTCAAATTTCATATTTTTTCATCTATTTATTTGTTTAATAAAAATCTGTTTTTTTTTTTTCTCAAATTCATTTATTAAATTTTTTATTTATTTTCATTTAGTTTTTGAAACTGCAATATGCATTCACCGCTCAATACGAGTATATGTGTAGATGCATATATAATTTGGTACAAAAAAAAGAGAGAGAGAAAAAAAGTATCAGATCTTTTAATAAACATGCAATTCTTATCCGGCGAATATATGGATATATGCATGCATGTATAGCGCATGAGTATATTATGAATGTGCATCATATTGTGCATGCTGGTCGTATGAATATAATTTGTGGTGACTATATGGATAATGGATTTGTTCATTTATTTATTTTATTATTTAATTTGTTTTTTTTTAATTTATTTTTATTTATGTTTCTTTCTTTCTTGTTTTTTTTTTTTTTGTTTTTTTTTTGGATAGTTGATAATAATCAAAAATTATACTTTTGAATTATGAGAGTATTATGGCCTTTTAAAGATCCCGTATATTGACCTCATAATTTGTATATTTATGGAATTTATAGAAAATTTTACATATTTACTTGTACACTACATAATGGACTGTGCTATATGGAAAATTCTTTTATACTCTTAGTTTAGTAGAATTGAAATTGAAACCACACTGGAACCATCATAAAGATTAGGGAATTGATCTAGCATTTCTAATAAAATCGATCATATTAATCATGTAATGTTGTGTTATTAGGTATAAGGGAAAGTTCTGTCGTTTATGAAATGTGCTCTGTTATGCGTTGTTGAAACTTAGCAACAATTCCGATCCGACTGAAATCAAACCAAGCTTTTTAATGTGATCCAAAGCGGTAGTATAATGAATTCCAAGCTTGAAGCTCTCTTTTGTGGAAGTTAACATGGGACTTGTCCTATATCGTTCTGAGTAACAACTCGTTATTAACATCTGTTGACCCTCCTGATCTGGATTCATTTTTCAAAGAAAAACCATTCGAACGAAATTTCGCAAATCATCTTTGGCATGTTCGAACTGTTACTGCATTCTCTCTAAAAACGTCACACAAGTTTTTTTTTTTTTTTTTTTTTTTGTATATATTTAAATATCCATTTTCAGATTTCTTTGCATAAAAACTTATCCTTGCTGGCTTTTCTTTTCAATTGTCTCTTCTTACGTTCATTTTATTTTCTACAGTTTTAAACATTCAAGTACATTGTGTATGTCATTCAGTATATGCCCGTTTACCTGCTTATAATAACAATCGAGTAAAGAGATTTAAAGTTTATCTACTTACAATATCCCATTTTATCCCATATCTCATTTAATCTAAATCGAATATTTTGCTCGCAACTTTGTATAATTCCGAACTTTGAATAAAAATTATAAAAGAGTCAATTAACAGTGACGGTTTAAAATAATAATCCACTGGATTATAACAATCGTGAAATTGTCCTTTCTTCTTTCTTCCTCTTCTGTGCCATTGGAGGAAGAATGAAGAAGATGAATATCGACACAAATACATAGTAAATATTTTCCAATGTATTATTTCGATTTTTTTGTTTAAATTTTTTGTTCTATAAAATTTTGTCCTTTCGCATTTACTTTACATTTAATTGAACGTGTACGTGACTATACGTGAAAAGACCACGCAAGATGAACTTGATGGTCGTCCATAGCTTTATTATTACATTTTTGGTTTTTCTATATTCATTTCAAATAAATGATTTCAAATAAAAATAAATTTTTACAAGAAGAACAATATAAAAAAGTAACAGAAACAAAATTTCCTATTGAACTGATGATAATAAACTGAATTATAAGTGGGCAATTATAGAGCAAAAAATTGTCCAAAAATATCAAAAAATATGATTGAATGACTGACAAACGGTTTTTGTTTTTGATAATTTTCAAAATTTATTTTTTCGGAAATGGAATATGATGAATTTTTAGTTTGGATGAGAATGAAATGAATGTGGTGTTGTATTTTTTTTAAAATTATTCTCCTGTCTGTTGTCATCATTTTGTTTCGATTTTTCTCTTTTTTTTGGTTGCTGTTAAACGATAAAACGATGAAACGATGATCTTCAAATATTGACATTTGTCATTTCGATTAAAATGTTCAAGTAGTGGTTTTGTTCCCATTTAATTTTTTTTTTTTGGATAATATCTCAATAATAATTTATTACAGAAAATTTTAAATAAAATATATGCATGCGGCAAAAAGGCAAAATCATTAAAACAAATTAATTGAAAAAAATTCAAACATCTTCATAATCGTAATGAAATTTTTATAATTTCCAAAGACAGATGATTATTTTTTATATTTGTTTTAAATTCAAATCTCTACAGACTACAATCGCATCAGTAAACATTTAATAACAAAAAGGAAGATGCACAATTTAACATAGATCATTCATTAATTAATTTAAATAAACGCATATAAATGCATGCGAGTATGTCCATATATCTGGTCTGTTTTCAGTTTTGTTTAATAATCAAAAGTTCTGTTGTTCTTTAATACCAAAAACCAACATGAGCAAATGAAAAGATTTTCTTGGACTTTTTAATTGTTTTAAAATTTCTTCTGTTTATTCATTCTGTTCTGTTAAACATTTTATTATTTTCTTTTCAATTTTTTTGTATCCTTTTTTTTAGTTTGTTTTGTTTTATATTTTTTTATTTGCTATTGTAAATCTCAAAAAATTAGTTCAAATATAAAATGAAAAGGAAAAAATAAAATATTTTGGAAAAATATAAAAAAAAAAAAAACAAAAATAAATAATAACTAAACGACATGTGAAAGTTTCAATAATAATAATAATATTTTAAAGTTGTGTATGTGTAAAACTAATAAAATGTCATTACGTGCCTCGCATATACTTTAATTGCAATTGAATGAAACAAAATTCGCATGAGAAGCAAATAAAAAGTAGAAAAAAAAAATGAAAAAATTGAAAATAAATAATTGATAATAAAACATAATGTAATTATATATTGTGAATGAGTATGTATTATGTTCCCAACACAGATTCTTCGGTAATTTTTTTTTTCTACCAAACATATAAACTGATCTACGGTTGTGTGCATTTCTGCTGCTGCTGGCTCTGCTGTGTTATATGTTATTGTTTCAGTAATATTACTTGATATTCAGTATTATGGTGTGTTTAACCGCCCATCACGTCCGGACAATTTAAGATTTTTATTTAAAAAAGAAATGGAATCAAATAATGCGAGAAAATATAACGAGAGAAAAAAATAAAATGAATCAGAAAATGAATTATACCTACGATTATTACAATCGATTTTATTTATTTTAAATAATTATTGATTTTTTTTCACAAAAATGTTTTTGTTTAGCTTTGTTTTTTCGTTCTGTTTTTATTTTTCTTTCCACATTTTGTTGATTTTCAATCCGCACATGAACAAAATAATTGTGACAATTGTAATAATTTAATAAATTTATTTATTTTTATTGGAAGAGTGAAAACGAAAAACAAAAAACAAATAAACCAAATGTTGCTGTCAAAAAATCAGGCTCTCAATTAAATTGCGAGTGGTTTGTAAAGTGGTGATGGTGAGTTACGAATAACGATTTAATTCACGTTAAAAAAATCAAAACTGAATTGTGTACATTTTGTTCAAACAATAATGAAGATTTCAATTATTTATGATGTGCACATAACAATACGATAACGAGTAGCTATCTGTGTTAGTGACTGGTGTGTGAGAATAAAAAGTTACAGACAGCGGACGTAAACAAAATGTATAACAGAGAAGAGAAATTCACATTTATGTAAAATACTTGTAAATATTTATCGTAATTTTTATTGGATCACGTTCATACGATGAATTCATAAAAATAATCATAAATAATTTTTATTTGCAAAAATTGAATCGAGAGAAAATTAATTGGTGAAATTAAAATTAGAACTATGAAATAATTACTATTTGGAAATTAATTTTACTCTGATGACAAATTTGGTAAAAGAAATTTTCATTCGTGACAAACATTTTTATTGGGAGAGATTTTTTTTTTTAATCTGTTTTTGACTATCTACAGGATATTTAATTAGTGGCTCATTTATTAATCTCTCTCAAAAGGTAATGTTTTATAATTATTATGTCGACTCCACAGGTTGATACAATTGACTTCTATCACACCCAAATTTTGGACCACATTTTATTGCTTATTGCTGTTTTTTGGAATACCGTATATGCATATGCGTGGACATATATTGCGGAACTCCTCTACATCTGCTATTTTTTGGATTCAATTCATGGGTTTCCTTATAGTACGCTCTATCTATTTTTCTCTAGAATTCGTTGGAGTACTTGCATTTGAGTAGTAAGTAAATAAGTTTTTAAGATTTATTTTCTATTTTGAGGTTATCTTCTGATATTATGTATATAATTTCATGTGGTTCGAATCCGTCGCTTCATTCTGGTCGTTCAAAATATCCCAAATGTTTGTAATAGAGGATATAAATCTGATTCAACGAATACGAGTATAATTTACAAGTTCATGAGTTTTTCAAGTAGTTGTATGTCGCCTCATATTATACAATAAGACTTTTACAAGACTTTATAGACTTTTTCATTTGTTTTGAGAACTACCAGCTTTGCGTAAATGAACTAGAATTTTATAACGCGTAGATAAACCTTTTAAATAGAATTTTGTGTAAACCAAGGTTTTTGAAAGCTTGTCATTTTTACAAGCTGAAGTATGGAAATTGAGTTCGCAGTTATACAGTTTGAGAAGATTATTGATTGCAAAAAGTTAAGTTACAACAATTACGATTATGGTATTCCAGGTGGTGCTTTGTGCTTTCATGTCAATTTGACGTACGAGGTTGTGAAATTTCGCGTTGTGTAAGTTTACGATTTGAAATGAATGGAATACCCTCAATATATTGTCAAATTCATTTTGATTTAGAATTAAAATTATTTATTTCTGGGTTGGTCACGAAATCCAGAAAGACAAATTCCAGAAAGACAAAATCACCATCAGAGGCCAACTAATTTTTTCTGAATTTTTTTCTAGATTTTTTTTCTGGAGTTTTTTCTTGATTTTTTTCTGGAATTTTTTATTAATACATATAATTATATATTTTTATGTATAAAATCAATAGAATTATAAATCATAAAATCATAAAATTATCATTTAAATCATAATTTCATAAAAGGTAAATGAAACTAAATTTATTTTAAACAATGGTGACATAAAAAGATTTGGACAAAGAGTACCTAAACTCAACTAATTTTATTGATTTAAAAACATCGGTCCTTTTCAGGACCACCAAAAATACAAAGAGTAAAATGTTCTTAAACATCACTTGGCTAATATAAATTTTATTAAGTTCTTTAATATTCAATTCCTACGAAAAATAGTAAACTTTGAAATAATTATGTACTCAAAAATATATGAAAATGTATGAAAAATGTGTATATTTTGTATATTTTTGCATTGACCATTTCTGCACTACTTTGATCCTTAATAACTCGATAATGAATAAAGATATCATACTCCCGTTTTCTTTGTTTGAAACAGAACATTTTTGTGCTACGATTCAAAAAATAAAAAGATTTTTTGTAGTGAAAATTTTATTCAGGAATCCAATTTATACTCAAATTTTTTTAAAAAATTCGTCATAAATTTTGATTTCAGGAATTCTTTTTATCTAGATCCGAATTCCAAATTACTTGTTGTATTATATCAAAAGAAAGATAATTTAGTTTCCTATTATCCTCTAGAACACTAAATTTTCCAAAGTATGGTGCACAAAAAGTTATACACGATTTTGTGTTAGAAAGTCCTTAAAATGTACCTAATGTTTTTTAAATTCAATTGTCTTTTATTCATGAAATCAATGAAATTCTTTTTCTTTTTACCGATTTTTGTTTTGTCGCGCTGGATTTTGTCGTTTCTGAATTTTGTCGTTTCTGGATTTTGTCGTTTCTGGTTTTTGTCGTTTCTGGATTTTGTCGTTTCTGGATTTTATCGTTTCTGGATTTTGTCGCTTCTGGATTTTGACTTTCTGGATTTTGTCTGGAACCCTTCATTTCTATTTATGTTAATGAATGAGCATTGCCATTTTAAAATCAAAAATAAAGAAAAATAAATTAGTCTACCATTTCCATCATAAATTTTTATTTATTCATTTGTTTATTTACGTAATTTAAATTTAATTTTAATAAAATAAAACATAATTATGTCAGTTTTCATTTAAATTTTCAATTTCACTTTTGAAACTACATAACTACACACTACTACATAATCAAATGCTGACTTCGTACATTGTAAAATTTTTTACGGCCACTAGTCGTTAAAATTTTGCTAACATTTTTCACGGCTACTAGGCGTTAAAATTTTGCTAAGATTTTTGCTAAAATTTTCACTGCTATTAGTCGTCTTTCATTCAGTGATGTAACAGAAATTTCAAATTACTGAATGATACTAGAATTATAAAGAAAATAATAATAATTACAAAAATTCTATTTTTTCTAGAACAGCTCATATACGCTTCAGTTTGAACTCTTCAAACATCAAGCTAAGTATCTGCGACTATGTAAGAAAATTCCAATTTTCGTAATTTGAATTTTATTTGATTTTTTTATATGAAATTTCTCTACTAAGAATTTATAAACTTCATTCTTCTCCATACATTTTTTTTCTCTGCGTTATCATTATAGTAAATGCATTTCGGATTTATTTTTAAACACTTCCTTCATTGAAGTCAATTCAATTTTTTGTACTTTTATTCTTTAATTTTATCCCCTTCACATATTCACAGTTAATAGAAATTTTTAATTATTTCGATTTAAAGAAAATGGCAGTCAATAACAAAAAACCACAAATTGTAATTAATTTTAAACAAAAGATAAAGTTGAAAAAAAAAATCCTTTCTTCTCTCAAGGATTTTCATTGTAAATTTTATTCAGTATACGAATGTACATACCCACTCATGTACACAATTTATTTATTTATTTTTTGTTTTTGTTTTCATCGTCATCAACATTTTAAAATAGCCAGACTTTAAAGAAATTTGATTATCTGATGAAAAATTGTTTCGAAAAATGATTGGCTATCTACCGTTATTATTTGAAAATTTTTTTTAATGTGTATAGGAGGTAAACCAAGTTAATTATTTTTAATTAAAATTACGTTTTTGATTTCAATCATTCACTTTACATGCATATCAGTTTTTGGTATTTTATTTTTTTATTGTTTAAAATGCTTCATATTTTTAAATTCAATATTTACTCTACATTTATTAAATGAATGAATGAATACGCACACACATGCACTCATAAAAACAATAAATTTAATTATAAATTCAATATGTACTTATTATTATTTGGAAAATTAATTTAAAATTTCTTTAGAATGCGCAATAAATTTAATTGCGAACAATAAAATATTGCATATAAAATATCACATCATTTTATTATTCTTTTATTCATTATAAAACAAAGTTGATGCTTTTTAATCTAAAAAGTACATATCTTACTATAAGGGTGGTATTCACCAACATGGATATATCCGTCGGATATATTTTAGCCAGATACAATTTCAGCTTATTAATCAATCTAGATAAAATTTGTTTTCGAACTTCGTTTTCGGGTCGAACATGTGTACGTCAAACATGTCAGCTGATTGTATTTTTATATTACAAAATAAAAAAGAGGTTCTGTGGTGTGATACATAATTATATGCAAAGATGATAATACAGTACACTACATTATCTTTATTTGTGCTGTTGCTGTAAATATGTTCGAACGATATTTATAATACCACTCCGAGGTTGTCTTAAAAATATCCGAGTAGTGTTTTATCCAGGTTGACGAATACACTTTATCTCAGATAAAAGATAATCTATGTTGGTGAATACCAAACTAAATGTAAAATATCATAAGCATAATTGCAGTGGAGGTAATTGTTGTAACTGCTGCAGTTTTCCGATTGATTGTATCTCTGATTTTAGATATCTTGGAGTTATAATAGATAATAAACTTAAATGGAATTCTCACATTAATAATCTAAAGCAAATCTTATACATGTCTTTAAGAAAGCTTTAGCTAATTCGTTCCTCTTGTCCCAAAAACATTTTAAGAATACTATACTTTTCACTTATAAAATCCCGATTAGAATATGGCCTTACATGTTGGGGAAATGCGTATGCTAATTATCTAAAACCACTATTGGTCTCCTAAAAAGCAATAATTAGAACAATTCTTGGTAAAAACAGACGTGTACCATCACTCCCTTTGTTTAGATCTTTGAACATTCTACCGCTACACTACTTATTTACATTATTTATCTACAAAGTTTTAAAAATATTTTTTATTAGGAGCTACGCTTTTTTTTTCAAAGACTGCAATGATTACTTCTTTAGAAGATAGAACACTTCTCCTGTTCCTTCAGTTCTCACTGAAGCTTCTAAACGGTCTTATGTTTATGTTGCTCCATTTATCTTTAACAAACTACCGAATGATATATCAATGAAAATAAAAGTGTTTCTGCGTGAGATCAGAAAATGGCTTTTTGAACTACATGATGTTGAATTACTGTTTGAGTTTGTAAAATTATAAAATCAAGTTATAATTTTTGTGGCATACTTCTATTTTGATTCCTATTTTTTACGTGTATTTCTTTCTTCACTTCTTCTTACATTTACTTAACTGTACTTGTTATTATAATTCTCAACCTTTTATAATTATTATATATAATACCTTAATATATCCTCATTATCTCTGTCCTTACTTCCTGATTACTTCACTCTGCTCACTCATCCTTCCTTTTTCCACATTCATGTGCATTTAAAATTGGCATTAAAATTGGCTCTGGGGTTTGTGTACGGTTTTGTTGTTCCCACATTGTTCGATGTTCGATATTGAACAACCACACCATCACCTTGATTATTGGCATTATTTAAATAATTATTTCGTGTATGAACAAAGTGAGGGAAGAATCTTGATAAATACTCGTCCATATTTGAAGGACATACTACAAAGTATAATCTCAATTGTTATACATACATACGAGTATTTGCAGTTATTTTAAAAAAAATATATTTTGATAAATTTTTGATTCATACGATAAAATTGTTGAAAGTAATACACGTGCAAGTTCTAGGTCTTCAATTATTATTTTTCTCCATTGAAACAATATATTGTTATCAAGAATTATGATCAAAAATTGATTTTTACTTATATATGTAGGACTTGTATGAGAGTTTTCAAATTTTCTAACAAAATAAGAAATTTTCATAGTAATTAAAATTCGAACATGGATCAATAAGTCCCGCGCCGCGACTAACTGCCAGAACAACAACTTCTCTGAAACATTTTTATTTATCAACATAAGTCTTTTGCCAGTCATGTCTGACTGAAATTTGATAACGTTTTGATCATTTGCAGTGAAGTTACAGTGCGGTTGAAGTGACGCTACTTTTATAATTTTCAAAATAACTAAATGTCTAAATTTCTTGAGCTTTTGTGCTTGAATTGTATTTTAACTGGGGAAAATATCGTTAAAGCTAAGCAATGGCTTGAAGAGTATTATTCGGACTCTGCTTCATCAAAAACAACAGTTTGTAGGTGGTATGCCGTCGTTGAATTCATTCAAAAGCATTGGAATGAATGTATGGCACTTGCATTATGTTAATGAATAAAAATAAATTTTCCAAAAAAAAAACTGTTGTTTTGGTAGATATTCCCGGGACTTATTAATCCATGTGTTATAATAATCCTCAAAATTAAAGTGGAACTTGTTATAATTAACTTTTGTATAAAATATGAAAAAAATAATTAACATGAAAAATCATTTCTTTCCTTATCTTATCTTGTCGTATTTTTATTAACTGTAAACTGAATGAATTTTATAAATTGATTATTTATTTATTTTATTATTTTTACTTGATTGGAACACTTGAAAACAATTTTGTTTTGACTGAACAGATAGATTTTAGAACAATTTTATCTTTTGTATAAGATCTATAAAAACAATAATTATACCTCAACTCATTTAATGTTAGAGAATTTTTTTTTTCAAAATTTCAATGTCAAATAATTCATCATTTTTATGCACAAAATTTATGTAGGTAGTTTTGTTACATGTCACAAAAATTATAACATCTAGGTCAGTGTTAATAGAAATATGTATTTATGAAAAAAAAAAAAAAATAAATAAATAAATAAATAAAATTATGATTAGGTATGGGGATAGCGGGTAGATTATGTAACATTGATCGTTTTAGATGGCATCATGACTTCTTATTTTTTTGTGTGTTCATGTGTGTGCATTCATGTTGGAGCAGCGATACTAGCGTCGATAATGTTGTGATAATAACTGTGAGCTTAGTAATGGTGTCGACAGCCGGGCAGATAGATTCTGTGTTCATACACTGGAGCTTCGATACCTGTGAAATATGGAGTCTACAACCATGTATGCAGTATACAAATTCACAGTTTAGATTAAGGCTGGTATTCACCAACATAGATTATCTTTTATCTGAGATAATGTGTATTCATCAACCTGGATAAAACACTAGTCGGATATTTTTAAGACAACCTCGGAGTGGTATTATAAATATCGTTCGAACATATTTACAGCAACAGCACAAATAAAGATAATGTAGTGTACTGTATTATCATCTTTGCATATAATTATGTATCACACCACAGAACCTCTTTTTTATTTTGTAATATAAAAATACAATCAGCGGACGTGTTTGACACACATGTTCGACCCGAAAACGAAGTTCGAAAACAAATTTTATCTAGGTTGATGAATAAGCTGAAATTGTATCCGGCTAAAATATATCCGACGGATATATCCATGTTGGTGAATACCACCCTAAGAGCTCAACGTCTCAACAAAAATTTAAAAAAAAAAAATTCCAGTTTAGAAGATGAATTATTTTTGATTGAAAACAGTTCAAAATACGAATGTGAATTAATGAATTCCAATTTCAGTTTAAAAACAGAGATTATTTATTGAAATATAGTATACTATACATACATATTCTTTGAATTTGAAGCGAAGCGAATAGCGAAGAATATAAAGAAATCATTTATCGACGCTCTTATTGAAGATATACAAAAAATGATTTCTCTGCTCTCATTATTTGAGTGTACACATATTTTTTCTACGCTAGTAGTGTCGTAGCTCCAACATGAACGCTCCCTAATTGGCATTAATGGATATGTTTAGTGTCGTAATTTACGTAGTTGTCGTAGTTACGGTAATCTTTTTTTTTCTCTCTTTAACACTCCTCTAGGGAGCATAGGGCTTCCATATAGCCTCTCCATCGAACTCTATTCTGCGCCATGTTTTATACTTTTATATCCACGTCTTCTCGCTTCTTTCAATCTCTTTCATCACTGCTCTTCTCCAGGTGGTCTCCTCTCACATTTGCTAACTCTTGTCTGTTGCCTTCCTTCGTGGCGTATGCATTACGGTTAAATTAAAATCTGTTAATTTACTAAATTTCTTCTTTATATTTTTTAGTTAAAATTTTTTTGAACTGTATTCCTTTTTTGCATTATCTACGATACGATATGCCTTTCATTTAATGTATCAATAATTTAAAGACTTTTTATATATACATATTATCAAAATTGTGAATAGTTTTTTGTTCCCATAGATAAATCGATATAAGAATTTACAAAAAAATATTAAAAACTTCATGTAACTATTATATTATGTGGAATACAAGATGAATGTATGCAGTTAACAACAATATAAAAAATTATTTTAAGGATACACTATGATGAGTTGTTATGAAAAACGTTTTTATTCATTTTCGTAACACGAGTACCTACATGAATAAATTTATTCAATTATGTTAAAATAATTAAAATGTTTATGTCATTTTATGTGTGTACATATGTATAAACATCAATATGTATATCAACAGATATTATGAGTGCTCGTAAATTGTATATACTCTTATATCTAGTCCTTTGAATATACTTAGCCATATAGCTACTTATAAAAACTATGCAAAACTGTTTCTTATTTTTTTTTTTTTTGTTTCTTGTTTGTTTGTTCGATATTTTATGTTTTTTCTTAAAAAAAATTTATACATTATCCTATTACAATGTAACATATTTTCTGAAAATAATAAATCTCTGCTATTCCGTGTAATATACCTACGAACAAAAAAAAAAGTTTACAAGAAAATACTTAAGATTTAAAAAAAAAATAAAATTTACTTGTATGTACATCAATTTAAGAAAAAAAAGCTCATTTCATTTTGTTTTTTAAGTTTCGAAATTTATATCAATAAATAAATCCATTCTCTCTCTTAAATCATTAAAATTTGTGTATTTATTTTTTCGTGCTTTTCTCTTCGTATAGATACGAGATACGAGTATAGTACAATGCACATGTATCCGCCATAAATAGTGTTATAGAGCTGATGCACAAAAAAAAAATTGTTTTATTTTTATTTTTTTTTTTAATCCAGCACATTAAGACATTATTTATAGGATAATATTTTATAATGAAATATATAAACAACTTCCTTATACCTACATAAATGTTCATAAATGTACGAGTATGTAAGACTCTATATGTATAAAAATAAGCAAAAAACACACTATCTATCATTGTATAATTTGTGTGTGTATTTTAGAATGTATGAATATGAATGTTTTGTGTACATTATATACCTTCTATTATTATGTACGAGTATTCTATGCATATACTTAGATGGATACTAATTTTTTTTTTTTTATCTACAGTATAATACATGTAATTATCTATTCAATTTTATAGTGAATTCATTTATTTATTTTATTTTTATTTTATTTTATTTTATTTTATTTTTTTTTTGTATTGATATAGAATTAATTTTATTTATTTATTTATTTTTTATCGATAAAATTGAAGATTTTAATCTTTATAATAGATTTTGTGTTTTATATTATTTTTGAATTTTTTTCTCATTTAACTACTCTGTCCTTCTTTTATATAGAGAGATTGACATGAAAACTATTTTCACAGAACACTATATATCCATGTAATATAAAAAAATTGGAAAAAAAAATATAAAAAACCAACACAAATAAAAAAGCTCATAAAAACCACTAAAAACACAAAAACTGAAACAAAGAAAGAAAAGAAGGTTGGAAAATTTTTTGTGCAAAATGAACAAAAAAAAAAAAAACAATTAAAAACAAAACACGTACACAAAGATTTGATGACATGATAATTAAAAGCTCAACATGTTGTCCACCATGAAAATTCTTGTAATGTAATAGAGAGAGAGCATATATTGTAAAATCAAGTAACTCAAGTAAAATCCATTCGGTAGGTATCCATGCATTCGGGTAGGTGCAGAATGTAGAGATATAGTAGCTTAGCAGTATATCGTATAATATATAATATGGATTCGTGTATCTGTATATAATGAGGATGTAATGTGTCATAGCAGCCGTGTTATCAATTAAACAGAGTGTACCCCTTGTATAGTAAATATAGGTAGTAGTTAATAGACAAGAACAAGAGTCCAGATAAACAATGTTGTAATTTCTTTTTTTGCGCCTTCCACAACATACATATATTCTCGTATCCGTATGTATGTAACTTGTGTACTTCTCGCATATATTTACTCGCATCATAGTTACAGTTCAATTTTAACATTGTAATGTGTATCATACCACATTTTTATCGTCATTAATTATATTGTAGGTGAATTGAAACAAATACATATAAAATATCGTAATACATATACTCGAGCGAGCGAGTATATGAATGTTATAATTTAGTATTAACTATCGACCGTTTTCCCACATTGTTAGGGAAAATTACAATAAACGGACATAATACTCGTATACATATATGCTATTGATATAGGTGAACAAAGAAATCTGTAACAGAAATGATAGTACATGGTGTACTATACATAATTACCTACAAACATATTTGTATGCTCGTATATTAAATCTTTAAAATGATATTTTAAACAACAAATCTAACAACAATCGTAACAATAATCTGATCACATAACTAAGTAGTGGATATTAGATAAAATTACACACACACGCTAATCATACTAAATTGACATTGTTTACTAAATGAATTCATTAATGGTATGGTATAAGAAGGGAATATAAGTGTATGTACATTAGATAGGAATGTGTGTATTGTGGTATGGTGCTACTTTTATTCAAAGTTTATTTCAGTTAATTAACGCAAGCACTGTAATGAATTTAAAAATCTGTCGTTTTTGTAGTTTGCTAAATTTTCTTTTTGTTTTGTATACTGTTTTCCTTCAAATTTATGAACAAAACTATGAAGAAAAGTTTTCCAATCTCTGCAATTAGACAAACTACAAATATACAAAAATTTATGAAGTAAAAGAATACATAGTATAAAGTACATAACTTGGATAGATGGTGATAGCCATTGTAAAATGTATGTACATACAGTGAAAATTAAAAGTACTTATTAATTATACATTGGAAAAATTTCATAGAATTTTTTCATTTTAATTTTATCGTTATAAAATCAAATTTACTTATAGGATTTAAAGTTGTTTTTAAAATTTACAAAAATACTTTATATTTATCGTTGAATTTTAATGAATGCAATGTAATTTTCGCCATATTATAAGCCTCGTCTAAACGGTGCACTTTTTCATTTTACAAACGCATGTGCAATGATGAATATATGCCATGCCGCAGCTGTTGAACATGTTGAAGGCAAAGATATTCTATCGTACACGAGAATATTTGCGATATTTTTTTCAACATATCTGTGTAAACTGTCAAAATAGTTGTATTGAATTTCGAAATTATTTGAAAAGCTGTGCAATTTATGCTAGCCATATCCATAACAATCTTTTGAATTTCAATTAAATGTTATACCGATGCGTAGTGTAATGATCGACCATACACTTGAAACTTGACATCAAAACAAGTGGTTGCTGCTAGTTTAAATATTGTTGACTTCGAACATACGAAACGTTGTTCGGACTATTTCTGACAAAATGAAGATACTCGTAAATGCAGTGTTTGAAACGAAATACGATATAGGCCCGAAAGTGACATAAAAATTATGTTTTTTAATTTTCATAATTTCTTATTATTTTTTTTTATTAAACGTGTTGCAATTTTTTATTAGATTTTTTCGAAAAATATATACAATATTCAGTGATGTACACGTACTTTCGGCAATCGCTGTACCATTGCACATAAAATTAACTTTTATTGTATCTACAGGTTATCTATATACACTTAGTATCTGTTTTGTTGTTGTTTTTGTTTTTGTTTCTATATTTTTTTTTCTGTCTTGTATTTTTTTTTTTTTTGTTTAAGATGTATTATATTCTAATTGACATGATTGTTTTTGATATTCGAACATATGTCAATGAGTGAGAAATTTTAATTAACCAAATAAATAACTAGTAAATAGCAATTGTGTAATTGTTAAGTACCTATATAATTTTAATTCATGTATAATCAAATTTTGTGTATATGTACATACTCATACTTGTACTCATGTCTGCATGCACAAATGTAATGTGTAAGAGTATGTATGCATATCTAGAAGTACATATGTATTTACGAGTGAAATTACACACATTGTAGGTACCTATTCGTAGTATTGATTGTATAAATTAAGTTATTCGATCAATTTATTTTTTCGCATTTAAGGCCTGTTTCAGAAAGTTTTAACGCATTTTCTACCTCGGTTTACTGAAACAATAACAGGTATATTCTTTAAAAAGTGTAACCAGGTAATTCCTTGTCTCTTGCAAATATATAAATAGGATTTTTATCAAAAACTTACAACATTTGTAAAAATGTCGTCAAGCAGATTAGAAAGGAGAAAAAAAATTATTGAAAAATATTTAGAAAATAACGACAAATCATTTCGTTTAATTGCAGCAGAGGTAGGAACAAGTGAAAGTACTGTTCGCTATACTATAAAAAAACTCAAAGAACATCAGACAATTGCTGATAAATCTAGAACAGGTCGTCCGAAAGGTACAGCTGATAAAAATAAGGAGGCTGCGGTCTTGAGGTCCATTGAGAACATTCCAAGCATCTCTATTCGTGATGTGGCTAAAAAACACGCATTAAGTGCAGCAACAGTACACCGAATTAAGCGTCGAAATGAAATAAAGACTTTTAAGAAGCAGTAAAGACCAAAAAGGTCTCCAGAACAACAACAGAAGGCTATTAGGAGAGCACGGGAGCTTTACAAGTGGTGGAATGAGCGACCGCATAGATGTTTGGTGATGGATGATGAGTCATATTTTAAATATGATTTTTCTACGCTACCTGGAGATCAGTTCTATTCCGCCCATGACAGGTTTGATGTTCCTGAAGATCAGAGGAGTGAAGTGTTAGTGTGGCAAGCAATTTGCCAATGTGGACTTCGATCGAGGCCTTTTTTTTGCAGAAGGGACAATTAACAGCGAGATATATGTGAAAGAGTGCTTGCAGAAGAAACTTCTACCACATCTACGAAGACACGAGAATGGGACAATTTTCTGGCCTGATTTGGCGACCAGTCACTATTCGGGAGAAGTAGTGAACTGGTATACAAGAATGCAGGTAGATATTGTGCCTAAAACACTCAATCCTCCAAATGTCCCAGAACTTCGGCCAATTGAGAGGTACTGGGCTCTAGTAAAAAATATATTAAGAAAAGATAGAAAAGAAGCAAAAACGATGGATGAATTTAGAAATTTATGGATATCAGCATCCTAAAAAATAAAAATATCAAAAATTTAATGGTCCATATTAAAAGAAAATTAAGAATTTTCAAAAACAATCTTAGATTTTTAGTATGGTTATTAAAAATATACACTTGTTTTATTTATTACTAACGAAAAAATTCTATAGGGAATCAATAATGCGTTAAAACTTTCTGAAACAGGCCTTATATACTACATACTTGCACACTCATTTACATTGTATATATCCTTTACATACACGTCACATAATATGTACATGCATGAATACAACAAAATGTTTAGTGTAAAAAATTTCTTTTAATTTTTTATTGATATTCATTTTATTGATATGTTTATTTGAATTTTTAATTGAGTTATAATTATCCTTATTTTATATGTGCAAGTATGTTGTTTTTTATTTGTTTTAAATTTTTATTTGTAATTTCTAAGAAATGTTTTTTTTTTTTTTTTTTCAAAAATGTAATTAAAAGATTCTCATTTAAATAAAATGTTTATAATATTGATTCACACAAACATACAACCACAACAGTACAAACACTTTGAATAAAAAAGTTTGTCAAGTATAGAAGTAATGCTGTACAACTACTTATATGCACTATAAATACTCATAAATAAATTAAATTTTTCAATTTAAAGGTAACAGCAATAAAAAGCAACATAATTGTACATTATTATTATCATTCACATTATTCATTATAGATGTGCGTGTGTCTGTGTGTGTGTGTGTGTATAAAAATTAATTGTAAAAGTATCAGGCTATAATGTTAATTAAATTCCAAAATAAAATACAAAAAAATGAATATCAAGAAAAACTTAAATATATTACTAATAAGAAGAAAATATTAAATATTTTCCGGTTAAGGATTTTCCCATTTAATCCTAATAAAATACACTATAAAATTTTATTTTAATTTTTTTTTTTTGCAAATAATAAAATGAAAAATACTTAATTTAAATTAAGAACTTTATAAAGTCGCATCTAATGAAATTTATATCATAATTTCCTGGTGTATTTTCAATCTTATCATTTTATAAGTGTATCTACATTTTGTATGTAGTATGTATGTCCATATAAATCTTCATAATTTTGTATCCAATACAAGTCTGTATAGCTATGCTTAATATAGTATAATATAGAAGATTCGTTTATGATGAATTAATTTCATCTCAGAAATAAATTGTTTTTTATTTTTGTCTAGAAAGTTTGAGAATATCTCATTATTATAAAACGAATGAGAAAATTAAAAAGTTTAATTTTATGAATATATTTTATTTATGTAATGTGGTTGACAGACGAAAACGAATCAATGATCATTTTTCCAATCTTCATTTGTGTTGTGACAATTAAAGACCTTCCCAACATGACTCGAAAACCCTCTGACACATGACACTTTTTCAATGATCATTCTGACTATAAAATATTTTTAATTTTTGTCAATTCTAGTTTTAACTGTCAATTTTAAATCATTATTTATTTGGTATGCCGCGATTTTTGCTGATATTTATTTTTTTTTTCACCACTGGAAATATCCGATCCACCATCTTTATTTGTCGCAAAATTAGGTTTGTGAAACTTTCATTGGAACTTATTTCAGTGTAGTTCGAATGAAGATGTAATGATCATTTTAATTTAATTTTGGTTGATAAGATGGCATATGAATGATCATTCGCAATGAATTATCATTGATTCTCTTTCGTCTGTCTAACACATAAGAATACATCCCTCCATTCACGTATATGTAGTTTTATAGTGTAGTGTAATAAATTCAAAATATGATCCAAACTTACAAGTTAGTAAAGTACTCGTAAAATTTCGATAGAAGAATTTTTGCATATTATAAAGAACAGTTATAAATTACTATACAAAGTGCGAGTATTCAAAATGAAAAATTAAAAAGTAAAATAAAATAGGGAATTTGTTTCTACTTACATTCTCATTCTTCCAATTATTATTATTAAGGGTGGTATTCATCAACATGGATATATCCGTCGGATATATTTTACCCGGATACAATTTTAGCTTATTCATCAACCTAGATAAAATTTATTTTCGAACTTCGTTTTGGGGTCGAACATGTGTACGTCAAACATGTCAGCTGATTGTATTTTTATATTACAAAATAAAAAAGAGGTTCTGTGATGTGATAATTATATGCAAAAATGATAATACAGTACAACTACATTATCTTTATTTATGCTGTTGCTGTTAATAACAAGGTTATGTTCGAACGAAATTTATAATACCACTCCGAGGTTGTCTTAAAAATATCCGAGTAGTGTTTTATCCAGGTTGATGAATACACATTATCTCAGATAAAAGATAATCTATGTTGGTGAATACCAGCCTAAATGTGGTTTGTTGTTTTTTGTTTTGTTTTGTTTGTTTTTTTTTTTTTCATTTTGTTGCAAATACTTAGCTTTTGTGTGACCGCACTTTATATTGCACCATTAATAACAAAACTTTATCCAGCGAATATTTCTGCTACTGCTACTACTATACTACCTAAGTACTACTACCACATACCCACATACTAGTAATATTAACCTCAAACCAAAATAAACTAAAACTTTGTTCTAAAATATCATCAAAACTATTCCCATCGCACATAAAAAGTTATTAAAACATATTGCACATATTTTTGATATACGAGTATGACAAAGTTATTTTGTTTTGTTTTATTCATTTCCTTAATATTTTCATGAAATATTTTGCATTCCAACGATACGATGAAAATAATTCGCATATACTGCAAGTCTTCTCTAAATAAATAGATAGATAGATGGGTGGTTGGTTGGCAATGTATTGTAGTTCGTTTCTTTTGTTGTATGTTGCAAAAGTAAATCATAAATAATATGCACTCCTTTCAACATCAACTCGTGTATTATACCCAAACGAAAGAATGAAAATTATTCAGAACAAATCTTTTAATTCTCAAAAAGGATATAAATTTTATAAAAGTTTTTAAAGTAGATTTATTATTTATTGTGTGTGATGGGTAGGTATATGGGATGATGATGGTATTTAGTGAGTGTATACCTTGTATATACACAAATGAACGGATTGTTTATTTTTGTTGAATATTTATTAGTTTTAGTGTACAGGTTTGTATGTTGGTGATGCATATGCATTGGTATAAATTTAATGAATATTCACATTTATAAGAGTATTTTTAAAATTAATTTGAAAAGTTTATTTTATTTTATTTACTTTTTGTTTTTGAATTTTTTTTTAATGACAGTATACGAACGAGTAGATATAATGTGAAAACTATTTTCATAAAACTTTTATGAAACGTACATATATGTACGTACATAATTTTAAGGATATTTTATGAAAATAATTTAAAATTTAATTTATTGTTTTTTTAAACAGTTGTTGTCAGCAAGTATACACAATCAACATTTCTTAGCTCTTTTTCCCAGCAAGCTGGTACTCATTCAAAACTGAGGGCACTTTGAGAGTATTGAAAGTTGAAAATTGGTAATGAAAAATTGAAAATATTAATCTTACTTCCACATCAGAAAGCTAGTAGCTTCACTACTGCGCCATCGAGCCCACAAAGTGTTAAAATTAGAAAACTAAAAATTTAAAAAAAATTTTGGAAAATTTATACGGCAGGCTTTCTCTCCTTTCCAACAATTTTTTCAATGATTATTCACTCCGTTTTTTGCTAATAATGTCTCCTGAACCAATTAAGCTATTGACAAGATTATGATCAGAATTTAAAGTTAATTTTCTCCTCTATAGAACTAGGCTAATATTACAAATATGAATTTTTCAGTGATTGTTCACTATGGAGATATTTTCCAATTTGGTAACTGAAATAAAACAGATAAAATCTGATATACTAATTGTTTACCTTTTAGTGTTTTTCGCCTTTTATTTTTTTTCCAATATGGAAATTTCAAATTAATCACAAAAACGTACACACAGACACACACACACACACACACACACAGAAACATTATTTCGCGTATATTTTTATATACATATACACATTTTGTAAAAGATGTTCAACTATACAGATATATTTTCAAAATGAAATTCCAACGCGTTTAATGTGGCGCTTAAATTTTACCATCAATGGAATTGGAAATGGCGCTTTTCACTCCATTTTTAAAAAGAAAAAAAAAAAAACCAACAAAAATTATTTTTTTATGGTTGTAGATTTGTATTACTCGCATTCGCATTATAATATAGAAGATCTTTGTAATTTACCGTATCTGGAAGATTATATTTTCTGTTACAACATGCATTACATATACATATACGAATATAAAACTATTATAAGGTGGATATATTGACAGAGCGTTTGACAACATTGCAAACTGCAGCAACTATATTTATGCATTTGTACATGGATGTGTATGTATACTTGGAGTACGTTTAAAACTCAATTGTACCACAATTGGATAATAAATGAATGTAAGCACATTATAAGTAAATATGGATGGACGGTTGGTTGGATGGATAGATGGATCGTTAGATGGATAGATGGACGGATGGATAGAAAATTTTTAAAGTATACAATGTACATAATCTAATAATATGTATGGCCGTATAACTTACCTACATTATACGTATGCGTATATATAGGCAATTTAGATTTAGACGTAAGTATATGGTTTACGGTATATGAATGTCGTCACGAATTTTATAAGATGCGGAACTTTTTAAATTCAGGAATAAAAATACAGTACAGATATCATATTACTTGTATGTATTTATATCTTGTTTTTGCGTATATGTATAAAGTAGATACAGTACAATATTTCCCGATAAGGTCATGTCAAGTTTCATGATTTTATATCAAAAACTGGAGTTGTGCATATACAATGGAAGCGACATAACGTATATACGGTACTCTAATAAACGTATACAGAAGATACAGGTACAAGTATATAGCTTGGACATAAAGACATCAATCGCATATTGTCATTTATAATGAATATAACGCATTATATACAAAACATACGAGTACGTACGAGTATGTACAGACGGTTAAGAGTATATATGTTAAAATGTACATATAGGCACCATATTTGCAAGTTTTTCCCATTAGACCTGCTCGCTTATGTATACATATGTATAAATGTTTATTGGCGTACACATATCTTTATTTTAATGATGATTTAACAATCGCTTAAAAATTTTTTTAGACATACATATACTTGCATACATGGTATATACAAAAGTATTCATTATACAAGTGCACACACACACACACATAAATCTGTATGTGCTATGCTAAGAGAATTTGTAATTTTTCCATCTTAATAACTACACCTTAAGTGAAGAAAGTTGGTCACAAAAGTATTTCTGTTTCTGATGATCTACAAATGCATCCATCACACATAACAAATATTTCAAATCCGTAATGCGAAGTATTTTTTTTTATTTATAGTTTTTAGTTTTGTACATTCATTTCGAATTCATATAACCATTGAAAGGTACTATATGGATGCACTCTATATCTGCAAGTACAAATTTTCATTCGACAGATATAGTCATGCAAGAATAAAAATAATATGTGCAGTGCGATACAGGTTATGTACTATCTATATATTCATCATTTTCATTTTATTCCTTATAGTTTTTGTTTATACGATTATTAGTTGTATAAATAAATGAGAATTACAATTTAATTTAAATTTAAATTCAAGACCAAAATTTTTGGTCATATTTATGGTGGTCAAAAAACATAAGAAATAAATCATTTTTGATTCATTGTTGGTGGATATAATATGGATTGAGTAGTTAAGTAACTATTTGAGTCATCGCACCATTATTATTTCATCATCATCAACATTGTCATCATATATTGATCATCATTTTATTGTGTAATAATGTACATGTAGTATAGTATGTAAAGTCCTTTTACAGATCTTTGAAGTACAAAAATAAAGAGTTGCGAATCGAATAGATGTATTTTCAATGATATTCGATCATTTGGATGTTTCATGACAATACAATATTTTCAAATAATCGTATATATAAATGTATAAATATTGATAGGCAATGAATGTATACGTTCTGCACTATATACGAATAATTTTCTTTGATTAATTTTTAATTTGTTTTACTCGATTAGTTTTCGAGTTATTTTTATTGATGAATTTTGTTGAAATTCAAAAGTACCTTACTTTGATATTTTGATAAATGAAACTGTAAATTAAATATTTTGATTTCATGTACTCGTATGTTAACATTCACATACAAGAAGAATATTCATAGATGTGAATACAATTGAGAACTATATTTATTTATAGATGTTGTACAAATAAATTGATAATAATTTGGAAAACAAATTTCCTAAGAAAATTGTCAGATTGATAAATGAAAATAGAGATTTTTAAATGAGGTTATATATGATCAAAAATTATTCAAATTTCATTTAAAATGTAAAAATAATTGAAATGCACTATTACGTTATTAAATTGTAGATACATAACATATGTTATATGTAATTCTAAAAAAATTGCATGAAATAAATTTTTATTCCAGTAATTATAATTCAAAATAAGCATGAATATACATAATGCATCACATACAAAAAAAATATTACACATTCATATTTTGAGGAGATGAAGGACTGATTTTGCAATATTTTCACTTTCTCACGTACACAAATACTACACATCATGTACCCATATATTATACTTTTACAATAAATATTACTTATAATATGAGCGCAATTACGTTGAAAATGAAATGAGAAATGACCTTAAAAATGTAATAAAAAATAATTTTTCTTTATTATTTGTTATTATTACTTATTATTATTATTATTATTATTGTTTTTTGGTTCATGGAAAGGAAAGAAACAATGAAAAAATCAACTAAACTTGAATAAATGTAAGTGTGTAATAAGTATATGAACAAGAAATATTCATTATTTTTGGTTACCTTTTTTCATATTTTTATAACACAGAAACACATACCTATATATACTTATGTACGAGTAATGTATTAAATACTGTATAAATACACATCGCATAATTTTATGTGTGCACATGTACTAATGTATTTAATATGTGTCCGAATAAAATATATAATCCGTGAGTCATGTGAATCTTATTAAAGGCGATTAACCTTTATATATGTGTATAATATTTTTTTATCTGTTCTTATATGATTATCATTATCATTATTACATTATAGTGCATACTGAAACTGAGAAAGATAATAAAATGTAAAAGTGAAAAATATATATACATACATATATATATAGAAAAAAAGTCAAAATGAAACTGAAATAAATAAATAAATGAAAAATAAAAAATAAGTGTACATAAAGTAAAGTAAAATTTTACTTAGTACATATATTTCACTGGTACTATATAAGTATATCTACATTATATTAATGACGTGATTTTACGTATGGCAAACATTCACTCTTTATAACAAAAAAAAAAAAAAAAACCAAAAATTGCATACATTTAATACACATCGTATCCCAATCCATTTACGTTTATCATATGAGTACGTACGTACAATATATAGAGCGATTTAAGATTTTTATAAATTTCATTTTTTGGTTTTTCTTATTTTCTGGTTATTTATTAATCCATTAATCCAATGTCCGATTATTACCAATGTTCTTTAGTTTTATTCACTGCATTTGGGTTGCGTTCATTATCTTTTATTAAGAGCACGGCAAAAATGATTTTAATAATAAAAAAAAAATGTTTCGTTGTGTCTAATAAATTTGTTTTTAAAACAGTATATATAGAAGTTTATACATGATAAATATTCTTATCACTATACATACACAAATTCGTATAGTATATAATTATTATCATTTACATTTATAAATGTACGATAAAATGAATTTGTGAATACAGACGAGATATGAATTTACAAATAACGATGATAACGTATACTGTACGAAGTGTACACTTTTCTCTGATAAAAATCTGATTGCCTTGCTTTGCTCTCCATTTACTTGTACTTCTTAATACCATATAACCTCTTATAATTTTTATATCAGATACATTCAATGATGACGATGATAATGATGATGATAATGTTGATAAATTTTTCGAAATAAAATATTAAGCGCAACATTTCATTATTAAGTATGTTGCAGATTGTTGCAATAATTAAAGTTCATGTTTAAAGAATATTTTGTAAATGGGATTGGAATAGAATTTCTTTCAGTATTCAGTATGCATGCGGCGTTTATGTATGAGTATATGTGTGAGTGTGAGTGTATATATATGGTATTTATGTGAAGCTCCAAAAACAGACATATATAAAATATTCTCAAAAATATGTACCCGAGCATAATGCAAACGTGACATAATGTTAACCGAAAATTTATATATGCCAAAGTTACTGGCTTATTAAATGCATTGAAATCTTTTGTTTTATAATTTTTTAATTAAGTCACTAAAATGAATTTGCTTTTTTTAATTCGATGAAAATTCACAAAAATACACCAAAATGACCAAATTAATTTTTCGTCAGATTTGTGAGAATTTTTTTCTGTTTTTTTTTTTTTTGATTTTTGATGGAAAAGAATAATTATTATTGTCTTTTGTTGTGTGTTTATCATAAGAAGGGAAAAAATATTCAGTAATTCAAAGAGAAAAAAAAACTTATTTTCATGTTATTTATGCAGAGAGAGGTAACTAATATAATGTGAATTGTTTTTTTGAATGATAATTGATTAAATTTACATTGTCCAAAAAATTCATGTATGCAATATAAATAATATAATGGGACTTTGGTACATACATATAAGCATATATGTACATGCTTTCGTATTAATTTCGTAGATTATTTATGCTCGCAGTATGGTAAAGTTAGTTGCCATTCATAATCATTCTGTATGTAATGTGAGTTAGTCAGTCAGTCATTGATGTGCTCGTATATTTTTGTTAGTTGATTTGATACATATAATATCATAGTAATAAATTTACTGTTCTGTATAAAATGTAAAAAAATAAAAAAACAATAAATATAAAAATTGAAATACAAAACAAATTTATATGCACATTAATTTAATTAATTACACGATTTTGGAAAAAATATTACGAAAGAAAATTTTTTTTTAATGTTCGAAACAATAAAATAACGCAAGAAAAAGAAATTTATGAATTTAGATGAAGTTTGCATTATGTACAGCCATTCATACAAGTACGAATGTTTTACATTTTTTTTTTTGTCAAAATTTCTTAAGGAAAAATTTTATGGAAAAGAAGGTTTTTGGATATATTTTCTTTTCATTTTTTTTATTGAAAAAAAAAATAAAAAATAATGATAAAATTATGTGTTGAAAGAAATTTTCAATTTTAATCAAAAATAATAAGATAAGATAAATTTTGACATTATACATACGAGTATGTAGCTTCGTTCATTGATGATCAATAAACAATGAGTTAATCTAGAAAAATAAAAGACTTCTTCTATCATATTACAACACAATCATCTAATAAATAGAATAACGAAAGAATCAATGTAATGTTATGTGTTTCATTTTATGCATCGTTGTAAAATTAAAATCTAATTTTGTCAACAATATTCTTATGTGCAAACGTAATTTTACGTATAGTATTCCATTTGACAATTTTAAGGTAACGAACGATATCTATCGTCCCATCGATATCAATAAATTACCATCATCATTTCCAACATCATCACCATCATTATCATAATGATCAGCATCATTGCGCTACCATTACACCACATAACCACATATTATCTTCATTATTACGTCGGATTTACGTAAATCTTATGGCGTTTCACTTTGACAATCAATGTTACTTATACCAACCAAATTGTCACTTTCGGTTAGTTAACAATTTTAGTCCTTGTGTTAATTCACTTTTTATGCTCGTTATTAGATCATTAGTTTGGTACACTAAGTACTATAAGTATACATAGATTAGATACGACATAGACTCGTATACATATCAATATCTATACAACGGAGCAATTTTGAATGGTTTTGTAGATTGAGGCTAAAAAACTAAAAAAAAACTTAAACTAAAAAATCAGGTGAATTGAAAAAATTTACAATGTTTACAATTCACCTGATCTTCAAATTTGCAAATTATATAATAATCGAATGGACGACAAACACAAGAAATCACTAATCTTATATATAGTATAGTGAACAGATTAACACCATAGAGAGCATTATAAATGCAATCGATATGTACTTACGAGTACTTACGGGTATATGCACCAGATTTAGTGTTGTGTAGTTTTACAAGTAGAATAGATATTCAAGTAAGTATAAATACTGTTATACATTACGTTCTGTATATTATGTAGATTGCTCATAGAATGTAAGGTGTCCATTATAAGTGGTAGACATGTCAAGTAAATAACTACTTGGTCATACATACTCGTATTTTGTAAGCATTTGATCTGTGCACTTGTTACTTTATTTTGAAATTTATTGTGCTGGTTGTAATCAAAAAGACATAAGTTACAAAGAAGTTAAGGAGAACAGATCTAATATTTTGCAAGTGCATTGCATACACGATTATATAGAGCACACACTAATCTGTGTGTATTTATAAAAATATTCGTACGTGCATGTGTGCATACTCATGTACAGTGGACAGATAGAGTTGGTAACAAAGAAAAAAATATCTTTGAAGTTGTAAAAGTAGTGTTTCATTTTCGATATATCGACAGCGTATTACAATAATATACGTAATATATCGACCACATAGAGATTGACATCAATAACGTACCATAAAATATGTACTATATATTATGTATATCCGATATTCGATTCATTTATACGAGTATACCGTGTGTGTACATTCTATAATATGCAATGTATGCCGATCAGTATTACAGAATCTCGTTAATTATTTTAAGAGAAAAAATACTTTTTTTTTTGTTTTGTTTTTTGTTCTTTTATTTTAAGTTTTTTACAAAGTATTCCTTTTTTCGCAGTTTCTATACTTACCTTCTTATATAAGTTAAGATTCTGTAAATCAAAGAAAAACGAACCAATGAATAAACAAATGAAGAAAAAAAAAAGAAAAATTACATAAAATGTCAGCAAAAAAGGTTTTCATTGCAATGCAATGTCTCCCCTTTATTCAATCGTTTTTATTTTTTTAATTTAAAGATTTTTTTTTTTTAAATTTTAGTTTCGATTTCTTTATAATTTTTAACTGAAGATTAAATTTAGAGTTCTTTGCTTTGTACTGTTTGCACAAGAAAAACATTATTTTTTATTATTTTTTTTACTTTTTTTTTTGATTTTCAGAAAAAATAATTGTTGCATGTGAGTTTGTGTCGTGTTAAATGCGAAGATAATATTTATTTTTGGTTTTAATTTACACACAAAAAAAAAAAGAAAAATTACTTTAAAGAAAATTTTAAGGAAAAAAAAAGTTTTTTTTTTTTTTGTAAATTTGAATCAGAGTATTAGAGGTACATTTTTGATTGGATTTTCATTTCTTTAGAATTGAACACATTGATAAATATAATAGTACGAGTGTACAAATATTTTTTACGAAAAAAAATAAAATATTAAAACGATTTCAAGTTGAAAATGATGAAATAACTAAATGTCATTGAAAATTACTTGTATATATTGCTGCAAATTATTCGTTAATTACGAGAGGTATTCGATAATATTATGATTACATATACATATACACAGATCTTCTTATGATATTCATCCTGTTGGTACTTGTGGAATTGTGGAAGGTATTTATGATGCATGCAAAATGTTTGTAGTTTGTCCGGTGACGGTTTTTTTTTATATTTTTACGTATCGTGCCTTGCCGCGTCAGTGTATACAGTAATGAAAACTCATATACGAGCATATTTGAAAATAAAATTTTGCATGTTTTTAACCTCTGAATTTAATCAAATTATTTTATTAGTATTTTTTTTTTCTTTTGCAGTTTTATCTGTAAATTCACATGTACACGTAACAATCGTATATACTATTAGGAATTCAATGCTATACGTTAATATATCGGCATCATAAGAATATAAGAGTTTTTAGTACATACTGTGTATGTATACTTATATGAACTGTATAAATGTCTGATGTCCTCGTATAATTTAATCGATACATATCTATTTTAAAGTTTCGTACAAGAATTCTAAGTACTATATTTATGTGTACGGTATATACACGCACATATGGATAGATGTATGGATGTAAGAAATGTACATATATATGAGTGCGTGTTCATATGACGATAATATAGAGAATTATATACTATATTGTATAAATGAATTTTTGTAGACCTTTGTTTATGTGTGTGTTGTAATGTGTAATATCGAGTTCCTTATGTATAATGCGACTTGTGTTAGTCAAAGAATTAACTTCTGCTGGGCCATTAGTCGTGTACGTAATAAATAAATTTATCAGACAGGTAATCTTGGTGTTTTATGTATAATTTCTTCTTATTATTTTTATTTTTCTTCTTAACTTTATACATAAATACAAAATTTTTTTTTAATATTTTAAATGTATGAAAAAATTTGTTCGTTTACGTATGTATGTATGCGTTTGCGTTTGATAGAATTTTGCAGTTCGTATGCGGTATACATGGTTGGTTCGTTATATAAGATACAGCATACTAATAAAAGTTAACTTAAATAAATAAAATAGAATGAAAATTTTCAAGTGCATATACTCGTATACATCCTTATATGTAGATAAGTGTAATACCTGGTATATATGATATTTAGAGGTTATATGCAATCATCCTTTTATCGCGAAAAACATTTTATGCATCTCCTAAATATTATACAAGACTGTACGTGAATTTTTTATTTTTTTATCTTATAAATGTTCATTTATTTATTGTACATTATATCCTTTCATATATGTATGTATGTATGTATTTTGATGTAGAGATATAGGTATAGTTACAGGTGTAATCGGGTTAACGATAAAACCATACATTAAGTGTACACTGTGTACCATGATAGTATAAAAAACTAACTAATTTTTCTTGGTTAAAAGTATTGCGTAAATTTACGTTGTTGTACATTATAAAATCTGTGTACCTACCTACGCATATATGCATACATATGTGTACATACATAAATATATAATATGGTGTGGTGATACTTTTTAAGTTTATAAACGCGTAAATATGCATTTAATGTGCATATTTTTCTAGAATCGCATAATATAAAAACGCATCGAAACACGTACTCGTATGCACAATAAAATAAATACATATAGACGAGCGGTAGCGCACATTTATTGCGATATACTGGTAATGCACAGATATACAGAATTGTGGTATTTATGTGAATTTTAAAGGTTTGTAAGTATGTAAGTATATTTCCTTTATTCTTCATTTTCACCTACACTTGTCACAACTTAAGTTAAATTTAATTTTTATTTTATTTTTTTTTATTCTTTTTTGTTTTTTTCTTATAAGATTTAAATCGTTTATTATTGTCATTTTTGTTTTATTGACTGTTTATATTTTATACATAATAATGAAAATATAACGATTTGCGCATATTATGAAACACGTACTCTATCTATATGTAATGCAATGCGTATGTTACGTTTGGTATTCGCGTATACTCTAATATATACGTATGTACATATGAATATCCGAGTACATATTATATACTCGTATAATATATGGTCAGATACGTGTTGATGTCTTCATTTCAAGATTTTGTCAGATAAATCACGCAAATTTTAACATTATATTAAATGTCTTTATATAGCAATATTCATGTTCGCTAAAACAAAACGCTAAAACTATACATACACAAAAGTATTCGTATATATGCAGACAATATACACATCCTAAGTACACCAGAAACTTAAAGGTAAACTTAGATATGTATGTATGTACGAGGAGTATATTAAGAATATTGCACTTAAATAGAACACAGATCATTGCATATGAGTAGTAGTAGAGGTAGAGGTATTCACATATACCCACATTCACACATGCAGGTTATCAAAAGTTCGTAGATTACAAAAAGATTTAATAATAATAATAAAAGAGAATTATAAAATATAGGAGAAGAAGATTGCATGGATATTAATGCAATTTTTGCATATTTTATTACTTCTAAATTGTACTGTGTGTCTGTGTATTTAGTATTCAGTTTGTTGTTTAGATGAATTTCTCGATATCATCACATATTCTTACATACTCATATTGAATGTTAGTTTTGTAAATTGCATACACAAATCACATTATCCAATATAAATACATAAACATATATCATATACGTATGTTCACATAAATAAATATACAAAGATTTAAGTGTGTGATAAATTATTGTATGGTTTGGTAGAAATGTTTTGACGAAATCATAAAATACTTAAAAATAAGTTCAATGTCCTTGAATTTTGTTTTAAGAAAAAGAAAAGTAATACAGAGAAAAAATGAAGGAAAATTTAAATTTGAAAGATATATGTATATACATAAATTTGAAAATTTGAATTCCTAGTTTTCTAGTCAGACTGGTATCGTCGTATCTAAGATGAAGATGATTTTGTGGAGAAAATTGATGAAATTTTGAAGGTTTTTAAACTCCTAAATCCTTACAATAAATCTTTTCTTTAGCGCTGTTTTTTGAATATTAATTTGCCAACATTACAAATTTCCATAAAATACGGAATTTTGCAGATATATGTACATTTCTAATAAACTGTTAGCTGTTTTATCTTTTTCAAAATATCTCCCAAATAATTTTATGCAAGTGGGAAATTGATTCCGATCAATTTATTCTTGATTCAGTTCGACGACATTTTTTTTGGAAGATTATTGCAACGAATTTCAAACTGCATGAGGGAATAATGACTGATGTTAAAGACGACTTAAAATAATCAGAAATGAGACTGAGAAGAAGAAAAATGAGGGAGTAAATTGAAAATGTTTCCACTGTGTTAGTTGTATATATAACAGAAGAAAAATTTTCGTATAGAAATTCATTCAGAATCCACTTTCAATCAAGAAAGTGACCAATAACATAGTAGTAGGTCGCACAAAGATATTTAGCTCGTTTCATAGTTTCTGTATTTAGACATCATAACATTTTTTCTTTGTTAACACATGAATCATCATAAAATAAAAATCTGTACTGTATTATAGATTTACCTCTCTATGATGTCTTCAGAAAATTATGATGATAAAATATAGGACAGGTACTACTGACTGGTATATAAACATGATCAGCTTTTGTTACAATCAACCCACATTTTTATAAATTTTCTATTTCTTTGACTGTATAACACATTGACATTATGTATAAATGTGAACTTCATGTAAAAGCAAATCAAAGAAATGTATAAAAAAAAAATATTCGCGACAAGATGAAAATTATCAGTATAATTCATTTAGGTAACGTGTAACGAACGTACAAACTAATCCATAACTCTGTTATACGTCTCATAGATAAATTTATTTACTGTTGAATACATTTTTTTTTATTTTTCAAAAAAAAAATATATGAAAAACTGAAAAAAAAGTTTACACAAAATTTAAAATGTTCATTAATTTTTGTTTTTAACATATTGGCACAGATCGATCACCACATCAGACCATAGAAAATACTATAAATATTCGATGCATTTGAAAATCAAAGAATATGGAATTTTGATAGGAAAAAGTTTTAAAAAAAAATATTTTACATCATTATAAAAATCATTTTTTTCATTTTCATTTTATTTTCGATAAATGTACTTATAATCAAATCTAAACGTTATATGTTGGGTCGTGTGTCATTAATTGGAAATTTTCATTTTTATTTTATTTTTTTTCTAAAACAACAACAACAACAACAAAAACAAGATTAATAACGATATGATTGAAAATGAAAAGTAGAATATTGCGTGGGCCTATAAAATCTTCATAACATATACTCTCCCGTAATAAATACTATACAGTATCTACGTAGTACGGTCCACTGAAACGCGACCTGGGATATAATGAAAGACATGAAGTAAAAAATTTTTTTTTATTTTTCAATATATTCTCCTTTAATTTCAATACATTTTTTATATCGTTTAATTAGCGCTTCTATTCGATTAAAATAATACTTTGGAATTTTGTCTCAAAATGGGCTAAAACTGCCTGTTGAATCTCTTCATCGGTCTCAAATTTTCTTCCTCGTAGATCTGCCTTTAATTTTGAAAATAGTAAATAGTCACTAGGTGCAAAATCGGCACTATAAGGCGGGTGGTCAAGCTCTGTGAATCCACAATCCTTTATAGCGGCCTTAGAAGTAACGGCTGTGTGGAAAGGAGCATTGTCATGCAAAAGCAATACACCACGACTCAGCTTTCCTCTTCTTTTTTCAATAATATCCTGTCGAAGTTTATGGATTAAATTGGCGTAATATTCAGCGTTTACAACGGTATTTCGTTCTTTGAAATCAATCAACAGTATTCCTTCACAATCCCAAGATATTGTGGCCATGATCTTTTTGGTGCTTTGGGAGACCTTCACCTTTTTTAGGTGCTGGTTCTCCTTTTTTGTGCCACTCCATTGATTCCTTTTTCGTTGTGGGATCGTGGTACAGAACCATTGTTTCATCACCAGTCACAATCGCCCGTATAACTTGTTCTTGATTGTCACCACATAGACTTAAAAACTTCCTGCAGCATTCGACTCGTAGTCTTTTTTGAATGATACTGAGAATTCTCGGTACCCATCTTGCACTGATCTTAGACATGTCTAAATGTTCATGTAGAATTCTAAGAATACTTGTTTTCGAAATGCCATAGTTTGTGCTGCAATTCCTTTTGTTTTTAATCTACGATCAATCAGTACAACTTCTTCTACAAATTCAATGTTCTCTGCTGTCACCACAGTTGCCGAGCTGCCAGGGTGTGAATCATCTTCTATCGTCTCTCGTCCCCAACGAAATAGTTTTGACCACTTTTTTATGGTCGTATAAGATGGCGCAGATTCACCATACACTGCATCCATGCGCTCTTTTATTTGTGCTGGTGTTTGTCTTTCTTTAGTAAGAAATTTTATGATAGCGCGATACTCTAATTTGTCCATTTTTAAAAATGTATTCTACTTGCACTATACTCAGTCTCAACAGGACACCAAATAATTTTCGAATGGTAGTGACCGTCCTTATATAGGCAATTGAGAGGTAGCCGTACCTGATAAAAAAAAATTCCTGGAAATTCGAACTAGAAATATGTCAGGTCGCTTTTCACTGGACCTTACTACGTATATAGGAGCACTGTTGTATTATGAAACAGAAGTTATAAAATTGTGCATTCATTTAAAAAAAAAAAAAATAACAAAAGTCCAGCTGTGAATGTTTTCAATTTATTTTCATTTTGACCTAATTTTTGATTTTTTTTTTGATGTTTTGCATATAATTTGCATATCTTTATGTCAACATTCACACTTCTTTTGTATCTGTTTGACATGATCATATGAATTTTTATGAATTTGAATTATGAAATTATTTGGAAATGGATTTTCGGTTTATTGTTAATGGTGTATGAAAGAAATTCATCAAGTTTTCAAGAAATTGAACTTGTGGAAAATGTTTCTTTTTCACAGAATCTAGAAGCGAGAGAATTAAATACGCTTTTAGGAAAGCAATTTCCTAAGAAAAAATTTCTGCTCAAAATTTATTTTTCCAAATCTTTCAACGATTTTTGATAATAATTGCCTATTGCCTAATTATTCAAAAATTCTCCAAAAAGTTTGAAAAATAAATCTGACAAATTCATACCAGCAAAAGTGAGTATCATTTCTAAGGATGACTCATTACTAAAAAGACAATCATTCTAAAAGTAAAAAAAAAAAGAAATTCAAAATTACGATCCCATTTTGTAGATTTATTCTTTATTTTTGTTGAGAAAATTATGATGATTCCAACAAATACCTATATAAAAGCAAAGATTTTGAAATTTTTAATTGCATATTTGGACTTAAAATCCTCCAAACATTAAACCATAATGAAATGATGCAATATGAATTAAGTCATTGTCTTCAAACAATAATAGTAAAAAACATTGAAACTTTACCAAATTTGTAATTATCTCTCTACCAAATTGGATAGCTAACAAATACTCGTAAAAGATGCATGCATAGATACTATATAGTATAGTAGCAGGTATAGCAGTTCATGTATGCATGCACTCGTTGACATTCGCATTTGTGTAATTTTTTTGAGTCGCCATATATTATCAAAGCTGTACAATAACGCATCTAATGTCAAAATGACTACAATTTAAAAGCTTAGACACATTACAATCCGACATTATTATATTTTTATGAATAATGATAATGATAAAAATAATCGACTGAAAAAGGACCATAAAAATGAAATAATTGAAGATTTTCCTTATTTTGTAGGCACACGAAATATATAGGTAAGCGTAAGCGCATATACTTATTTAATAGTAAGTGATTCAGTCAGTTATATAACGATGCGTTTAATTTGCTAGTAAATGAAACAATGTCAAATATACGTACGTACGTAGCTACAATAATAGTCAGAAAAATGGGTATGTTAGTAAAATGCATTTTGATTGCGCGGCAACTTCTAATCGGTGCAGAATACACTGATATGAGGACAAAAATGGTAAAAATGTTTTTTTTTTTTTCTTTATGGTATGAAGAATGAGCACTGAACAGCCAGCATTTAATACGAGTACATAACGTCCCTATACCATTTTGTAAGATGCAAGGCATTGTGTGTCATCATAATGACAATATTTTAAATTGTCGATGACGAGACGATGTACACTACACGTTCTCGTATTCGTATACATAATGAAATTCTATTGAAAATACGAGTATCTGTATGAATAATTGTAGAGAAATAGAAAAATTTTTTAATGAAAAATTTGAAAAAAAAAATTAAATGAACAAAAGTTAGTATAATAAGAAAATGAAAAAAAAAAAAAACTTTAAGTTCAATTTATTAGTGTCCCAGAAAAACATACAGGGTGATCCGATTCTTTATGTCTCAAAAATTGAAACAAAAGCGAATTACAAATCCCATTTTTTTTCAACGAAAGTAAGTACATATATGTACCGCGATATTCATTATAATCTTTTGCACATGTGAGACCGTTTATTTACATCTTAATTAGATTCTATAGTCGTTAGTTTTGTAATTTTTTTCATCACAGACTTAAATCGATTGATGATCATAAAAAAGATGAATGACCATCGATTATACATGTTCATCGCAGTTAATCGTACTATACGAACACATCTTTGCATATTTATATGTTTACATCTTCCTCTCTTTTTTTTTGCGTATGTAGAAAAAATTAAATAAAAGCTTAAAAATAAAAGGAAAAGACAAAATTACTCCTTTTTAAAGATAAATTTTTTACAGAATTCAGAAAAAATAGACAAACAGTTTATTGAATTGGATATTTTTGTGACTGCAACATTGTATTAGGTACATTACGATTTCGGACTTTAGGAGTAGTAAATATGGCAACACAGCTAAGTCACTTTTTAAGTTAATGCCTATAATTAGAAAACGGTAAAAATTAAATCTTAATTTAATAAGGGCTTACCAAGGCTTACTTATGCACAACAATACTTGGGCATGATATGTGAACGTTTACACTCATAGCCTAAAGGCAATATTGTATGCAGATCGTATATGGAAGTGATCATCATCAGTTTATCAGTTCGTGTTTGTTTTCTTTTTACACATATTCTGTAGATTTTTTAGTGTAAAAATTTGAATTTAGTATAATCCAAGATAATTTAAAGCTTCCAAAATTTCTAAATACATGACTGTGTTTTTTTTTGGATTCATTCAAAATTTTGGATGAATGATTGTAGACTGCATTTAAATTATGACGTGATATGGTGTCTGAGTTTTTTTTTTTTTTTTATTTTACCAACCATTTAATAATTTACATTACTATACAAGAATTAGTAGAGACGAAAACGAAACGAATTAATCTCCTTGAATTCATCATAAAAAGTAGTTTAATTTTTGTGTTCAGGTATTTTTTTTTTTTCATTTTGTCCTGGGTTCCATTCTAAATTTCGAGTAGAATAAGAACAATGGTAAAAATAAAAGGCAATGATTTTCTGATATGGCTCATACGAGTATATACAATCGAAAATTATTATGCAAACATTCAGATTAGTGATGTGAAAATCTATGCATGCATCCAGTCACTTTTTGTACTTTTGCATGGATGTAGTATCGGTGTAGAGATAATATGAATGACTTAAAAAATTCACCACATCCATGAATGAATTTGTGAATTGAAGCATTCATATGCATATACATACATACATAAGTATGGAAGGTGGAATGACCTCAGTAATCGCTGTACCTATATCATCAATTGACGATTGATTAGTATTTACATTGTTATGCGGGCTTTCTGAAAAGGAAATACGTGATTTTTAGCGCATCTTTTTAGGTTTTGGTCTTTTGTTTTTCGTTAATGTTTTTGTTGATTTTTCCAAGAAATTTATATTTTCGAAATATTTACAATTCGAATGATGATGCTCACAGAAATAAAGTGAGTGATGGTTTATTTTTGGACAAAAAACAACAATCTAAAAGCAGCCTATATAGAGATCGAGTGTAAATGAGTGTAGAGAAGTTTTTTAAATGAAACTTTTAGGTTCTGTATTCTACCACGTAAATGTATATAACAGAAAAATTGATTGAAAAATTTTTCCAAGTGTAATATCCTAAAACCCTAAAACCATACACACGAAATCAGAATCGGAATAAAAACTGGACATAACTGTACTGTAGCTGTTTTTGGATTTATATTACATTTTTTGTGTGTTTTATGTTTTATTTTGTTTATTTTTTTTTCCCAATTCCGAAGACCTAAAAATTTAACCATTGAACAATATACAATATCCGAATAACAAAAAAAAAAATGCAAGTATCTTCTGGCTCGCTGTAATGTACTTACAAAAAAAAAGTTAACAAAGTTCAAATCAAATCCCAAATCGCATTTATGTATAGTAGTTTTGGGCTCTGGTTTTCCCTTTTGTTTTCGGCAAGGTTATTTCTTTCTTTTTTTTTTTTTCATTTTCACTTTTGAACGCAGTTACTACATGGAGTGGATTAAATTTCATGAAATTTTGTTAATAGAATAATACCAATAAAACACAACAAAACAGTTAAATTTATATATAAATGTCCTTTTTACTTATTTTAAAAACATAGGTACTAATACAGACATCATATGTACATATGTGCAAATTGTATAAATATAGGATATTCGTATCCTTTGATTTTATTATAAAATTTTATAGACAAAAAGATATTCGTACATGTGTATACTGGTAAATGAGTATAATGTATCTAAGTACATATATGTTAAAAGATATTTTAGAAGGGCTCATTGAGTTTAATTGTCCTCGATAATATGATTGGTAAATTCTTACGTACATACTATATCCAATTCTCGTATGTAATAATATTTATTCGAATGTAAGTAATGAAAAAGTGTAATGTGTAATGAGATACATAAACATAATATTTAGTTATAGTTTTACACTTTACAAGTTAAAGTAAGATATGAAAATTTTGCGAATGAAATGAGGGTGGAAATGAATCCTTTTACTTCTTTTTTATATTTTGAATTTGTTTTATAGCTGAACGTAAACATTTTAAAAAGATTTCTATAAGGGGAACGCGTACATAATACATTTTGTTTGGGTGTAGAATGCATGCAAGCAGGAGAGAAGACATATGTTACAGAAACAGATTTGTTTTGTTCCGGTTTTTATTTTTTATTTGTTTTTTTTTTTTATCAAATTTACTCTTTGTTATATATTTTAATTGTAAATGATATCCTCATTTGTAATGTATCCTTTACCTATACTACAGGGATACATATGTATGTGTACATCATGGGTGAGTATCAAACTTCCATTAACATTGCTTTTTTATACATTTAGGGTGGTATTCACCAACATGGATATATCCGTCGGATATATTTTAGCCGGATACAATTTTAGCTTATTCATCAACCTAGATAAAATTTGTTTTCGAACTTCGTTTTCGGGTCGAACATGTGTGTCAAACATGTCAGCTGATTGTATTTTTATATTACAAAATGAAAAAGAGGTTCTGTGATGTGATAATTATATGCAAAGATGATAATACAGTACAACTACATTATCTTTATTTACAGCTGTTGCTGTTAATAACAAGGTTATGTTCGAACGATATTTATAATACCACTCCGAGGTTGTCTTAAAAATATCCGAGTAGTGTTTTATCCAGGTTGATGCACACACTTTATCTCAGATAAAAGATAATCTATGTTGGTGAATACCAGCCTTAGTATATTCTTGGGGGCATAAAATATACTGAAGCACACCATGAAAAAACGGTAAAATGTAGAACACAAGAATACACCATTCAAATTGCAATAAATTTACGAAATTGGATAGTAAATTGTAACTAATAAACGAATAAAATGCATATAATGTGCATTTAAATGATTATTGATATTTCATTTGTACACGAACGCTAGTATACCAGCATATAGTGGTGTGTGAAGTGAAGAAATACTAATTTTCCGAGGATTATAAGAAATTCACTAAGATATCTGATGATGTATATACTTAGTTGCTATTTGTTTTTCTTCAAAATGTTCGTCATCATCATCATCATCATCATCATTATCTGTTATCACATTTTAATTTGTTTAACTTTGAAAAAACTAATCAAGAAATAAGAATATTTTCTGGAATTATTATACATACACAGAGGTATTTTCAGAATTTTATTGTTGTTTTCTTGTATCCGTACAACATCTTGGTTATTATAAACTTAAACTTTGAGAAAAAAAATGGCTGAATAATCAAACGTCACTTGACAAATGATTCCATTTAAGAATTTAATGTGCTATAAAGGTTGAAGAAATAATTGTTACTACTGCATTATGTACCACTAAATAGTATTACTGATGGTATTACCCGTATTACCTATACCTAGATAGATACACAACCATGAGAGAGGCTATGTGTATATATCGGTGATTTAAGTTCGATGTAATAAAGTGCCTACTGCCATTAACGCTGACACTGTAGATCTTTCTAAAATGAAAAATAAAACACATTCATAAGAATATTGTATAGCATATCTGATGTGTGTAGCACGGATATGCGTATAACATTCTTGATTTTTTTTTCTACAGTTTAATTGGTCACCTCTTATAGGCTCTTAGTGAATCATCTAATAACTACAGTTCATTTTCTTACCTCCTATACATGGAACATACAACTGAGTAATGTGCATATACGTGTGTATTTTATGAAATGATATTTTACCAATTTTTTAATTTATTTTTTTTTTCTATTTTTTATTTCACAAGAATGAAAAATATAATAAATTCTGATGTATAGCATCATCCAACAGAAATATCTTGTTGTATCATTTGTCTTCTATTCTATATGTGGCTATATTATGTATATGTGATGCAGATGCAAGTCATCAGTTAAAAACTAGCACTATAACATAGAAGAGGAATGAAAATTACAAAAAAAAAAAAAAATCACAGAATTCAATGTCGTTTTTTAAACTAAACTTACTCTTAGAAGAACAAAAAATTATGGAAGGGAAGGACGAACGATTAACATCCAGAAAAATAGTAAATGTATTTTGTTGTATCCATTCTGTAATATCATTTATTAAAATGTTTTCATGTCAAATAAAAATCCATGAAGATGTAGAGTAGATTAGGGCCAGATAGATAAAGCTAGTGATCGTGTAGGATGGAGAAAGAATTCTAATAGAGGAGACAAGGTTCGAAAAGAGCTGTGGCGCCGATGATGATGGTTATAGAGAGAGGTGGGTAAAGTTTAAGGATTTTTATAATGTAAAATGAAGAAAATTGTTCGAGAGAAAATATTACGTAGAAAGCTTTAAATATTTTTGATTAGACTGTAAAACATCTGCCCCGATCTCCCCGTACCTGTATAGGAGCGTATATAAATTAGACAAGGTATTAAATTGCATACAAAATATCCGGACTGTTCATATATACCTAATATGTTCGATCAATGTTCTTCTGCGGTACGTGTTATAAGTATAAATGTTTGTACATACTTTGTAATATCAATTGACTAATAACTTTTAACTACCAAAGATAAAAGCTTTAAAAGCAAACAAAAAATTTCAAAAGCAACAACAAAAAAAAATCTGTAATAATAATTTTCTACTTTGACATGTTCCTTCCTTTTGCTTCTTCTTTTGTCATCATCATAAAATTACACAATTACAAGCTATCCTCTCTAATCCATGATATAAATATTACCTCATAATGTATGTTTGTACGTTCATTCTTGTAAGTTGGTTTTTTACTGTGTGTGTAGTGAGAAATTTATATCCTCTATGATAAAAATTTTATGATCATTATACACGGATATGAAAAAGAAATACATAAATCGACTGTCTCTATAGAAGAAGGAATCAAGAGAGAATATACATATATAGCTAAGGAATTCGTATCTAAATGCAATACAATAGGATCACACTTAATCCGAAACGATGATGATGGAGCACTATTATATAGTGCTGGTGTCGGTACTCTTATGCTGAACCTGAAGATGATGATGATGATCATCAGCATGATCATGATGGTGATATCCACATCCATATAGAAGTAACAAAAAATAAAACTCCCTATAGATAATTTCTCATTTAGATTAACGCGAATATATGCACATACATATATGTATGTATACTAGTGTCAATATATGCATGCAGATGCACCTTGTAAATGCGATAAAAATTAAGAAATTTATTGTCCGTCTGGTATTTTAATTCTAAAAAATGTTATGGACATTATAGGTTGAAATTAAAATTATAGAAATTATAGAAGTTAATAACAATTTTGAAAATTTATTATCAAATGTATGATTTGTTTGCACTTTTGTACATGTAAGTACATCGTTTGCACACACTCAGAATCACATATGCAATACTTGTATTTTATTCAGAATTCATACTTGAGTTTATATGATCATTCTTATTTTACATTAAATTTCATAATTTAATTTTGAAATGAAGAAGAACAACAACATCTACAACGACAACAGCAACAGTACCTATCGGGAATGAAAAAAGAAAAAAAGGAATTTCAATCAAAATTTTTATGGGATTAGACAGTAAATAATTCACATAAATCCAAACATTTTTTCATTATGAAATTTTTAAATGAAAATTGCATCCTTATGCTAATGAAAAGTTTCGTTTTCCTGTATGTGATTAGATACCCATCTATATGCTGACATAATGATGCGAAAATACGATGTAAATGTATGTACAATTTCATAATGAAATCAATTTTGATAAGTTTGACATGGTATGACAATCGGTGTGACTGTTTTTGACAACCTTAAAAAAATTTTTTTTTATAGATTTTCACACGAAATTTAAATGATTTATGAATTCTCAAATCAAAATTTCACAAAATATAATTTAATGCGAATGATTGATGGTGTATAGTCGCATATATGAATGGTGTGTCTCCCGTGCATATATCTAATGTGTGTAAGGCTGAGTTCTAAAATGCATCGATGCGGTTTAAATGTAAAGTAAATAGTTTCTAAATGTTTAAAATAAAAACGGTTACACTTTCATGAGTTTCAAAATGCATTGTGAATGTATTTTTTACTCATCATTTAAGCAAACCTTGGGCCTAACTAATAGCCTTTAACTAAGTCGTTACTAACGACTTGTTCTTTGCTAAAGAAAATTAGGTACTAATAGCAAATTTAATGTCGAGTTTAGCTTAATCACGACATTAAAATTTAATCATAGAGAAGTCAAGACTAAATTATTATTAAAGAAACATAACCAAATTTGTTTGGAAAAAATTCTGGTTTTGTGTTATTTAAAAAAAAAGTTAAAATGGATAGTTTCGACGACTTCATATTTCAAGATATGTATGAATATTTTAAATGAATACTCGTATAATGCCGTAAAGTAAAAGAATATAAGTAACGAAGGAATCCTTTTGATATTTATTTAGACAAAGATTTTATTGACTTGTAACGGAAGAAAAGGTTTGATTTTATAAATCATATTCATCAAAAAAAAAAAACCCCATTTCAATAATTTTTTCACTCATCAAAAAACACAAAACCTTCAAATTAATACTATTTTAACATTAAAATTGGAAAGTTAAACCCAAGATATATAGAGTAACAAGGTGAGCCAGAGCGAAAAAGCTGTCTGTAAAGCTTTAAGTTATTACGTCATTTATACCAAGTTTGTAATGCAAGCAATTACCACGATATACTGAATTTGACTGAATTGAATTCGTTAGATTTGTTTTTAGGTGTATTTTTGCAATTATATTATTTTATTTCCAAATTTATTTTGTTTTTAAAATTATCATATTATCATATTTTTTAATTACATAATTATAATATCATTACTATTTCAAAATTATTAAATGTTAAATATGAAATTGTGAAAATTATAAAGGAAAAATACTATTTTTCGGTTGGAATGACGTCACAAGCTTCTAAAAAAGAGCTTTTCTGTCGGAATGGCTCACCTTGTTACTCTATACATCTTGGTCAAACCACAAACTATGCAATCAGCTGTGGAAATCATATAAGAATCCAATAAAAAAACTTTTTAAATAAAGCTTTTTTTAAATAAAACTTAGCAGAATGGCTATTGGTACCAAAATTAAAGTCGGCTTTAAATCCACGTTGCTGTAACTAACTTAAACTTGAGATTATAGAAATGCTACTATTAGTTAGGCCCATTGCATTTTTTCATACAATCGCAATAACTTCTTAACTTCGCTTCAAAATGTGAAATTTAAAATTATGCGTTTTTGATACAATGTAATAATGATAGCCATCATATTTGCATCACTACGGTAATACTACCGCATCGATGCTTATTTTTTACATTTTAGAACTCAGCCTTTGTATTTTATTCAAAATACGTATGTACATGAAAATGAAAAACATTTTCAAATAATTTATTCCAAAAAAGGATAATAGAGTTGTTCGGGAACGAGAACGATAATAATCGTATATATGTATATAAAATCAAAAACGTACTCGTAAGGTGGACAAAACATAGTCACATTTTGACTGAAATAAGTCACAACATGTCACTATAATACATTCAATTTCCATATGAAAATGTTAAATGTTTTCGACGAATCTCTCTAAATACGTACAGCAAATACATATAGATTTAGATGTTTTCCGAAATTCATGTCTTCATTTTTTTCTGTTTTTATATGTTTCTGCTTTGAATTTGAATATAATTTTGTTTCATATATGTATATATTTTTTTTTCGTATATGTAGATACATACATGTTCCATTCGAATTGAAAATCAGAATTGAAAAGTTACATCCACATACTAGATACTAGATTGGGTTTGGTATTAACATTATACGGTGGTAAAATCACGATTTACGAGTACTCATTACAGTGTAAGCTCATAGTTGAATAATATTTTACGGTATTTGAAAAAAAAAAAAAAAAACATTTTCTTTTATTTGGTCTATAATGAAATCTAAATTGCAATGAAATGAAAAAAAAAATATAAAGGAAAAAATTTATTGAAAATTACATTAACTGATACGTGCTAAAATGAAATAACGAATAGTTAGTGGAGTGTACATATGAATACTGGATGCACGCAGTAATCACATAGCTGCCATTAATTCCATTTACTGGATATTAAAACGAAAGAAAATTGTTATTGAAACATTTAAAATGCGATTTCATACAAAAAAAAGGAAAAAAAAAGGAATAATTGGAAAATTGAAAATTATTTTAACTGCGATTATTTTGTGTAATCTGTAACTGTCGGAAATTTTTATGTTGCGTATTTTCAATGTAGAAATTACAATTAACTTTTAACGTGTGTATTAAGCGTTTTCATTTTACATAAAAAACAGATTCACAATATCTCATTATACTGCGTTACTATTTTTATATTTTACATGTGGTATTTATATGCATAATATGAACAAAAGTAGCCGAATATAAATTGTAATATCAGCGATATATCCAGTGTATATGAGTAAATAAAAAAGTTATACGGAATATGTATACGTACTTAGGTACGCTATATAGGCGGATAGATTACGATTTTCTTAGCACTCTTGATTAAAAAATGAATGGAAATCGAATTTATGTATACTCGCAATATGTATACGTACGAGAGAATACATCATCAGAGATACGTACCTAAACCTATATACATATTCGTTTGATTTTCGAAAAAATGTTTTGTCGGAATATAACCATTTTGTTTCAAATATGGAAAATGTCGCCAAACATTTGCATTCAAATGTCAATCAATGAATACGAATCGATTGACATTTGATGGATAATGACGGAAAGCTGTTGAGAAGATGCTGATGAGTTGTTACACATTTAGAAAATGAACATTACATTTACATGGGTATACTCGTTATACAATGAATGTACTATACTTACTAATAATCTGTTGTGTGAGTTTAATTCAACATTTATACGTGTGTATAGGAATGTATGTAAAGTAAGTAATATGTGTGCTAGAAAGTTGTCCTTTTGAAAATTGTGATTTTATTTTCGAATATGAAAAATACAACACATCATGAGTACGAATACGAGTATATGTAAATTTTTATTATAGAAGAATTCAAATACAATTTTTCTACACAGACACATACTAGATCACATTATGAGCAAAAACACAAGACACAAAATCAAAAGAGAACTATTGACAATTTTCTTGACCAAAATAAGTAATCTGTCAATCAATTATTTTATATACGATTTTACTATTATTATTATTATTAGTTTTAAGTATTAAACAATTATACCACCATTACATTTATACGCTCTTATGTACATACATATGCAAATCTATATGAAAAACAAAACTACACCGAAAAGTAAGTAGAAAAAAAAAACAGAAGAAAATGAAATTTGATTGACAGATTCGATCAGTTTGTATAGGTGGGATTTTATGTTTATGCAGATTTCATTTTTGTTTTTCGTTTACTATGTGAATGTGTGTGTGTGTGTGTGGCGCCAGTATAGTTCAAATTTATTATTGAAAGTGTGCCATTATAAAGTGTATGTACGAATATAGCTGGGCACTATATATACATATAAATTATGAGAAGAAAACAAAACAAATACGAATTTCGAATATTTTCATGTAGCGATTCAAATTTGAATACGATAATGGAAAAAATATAGAGAGAACTATACCACATTTTTTTTAATATTTTTATAATCTTTATCTTTTACACCGAATCCTTAACGCATTCATAGTACAATACACTCATGAGATTTTATCGAATTTAATAATTCAAAGTTTTATGTTGTATTATGTAAATTAAAAATGACTTCAAATTCTTTTTTTTTTGTACTTAGAAGGTAATTTAAAAAAAAAAATGTTTAAATTCGACATAATATCTCTCATGTACTCGTATGTGTGTATAATATTATTTACAAAATTTATTATTATACTCGTAAAGGATATCAGTCAGTACCAGTAGTGAAGTAAATTCTTACCATAATGAATAAATTCAATACTGACTGACTCTATTATTGATTCATAAAAATCATTTTTTTTTTAAATTCATTTCCAGGAATAGAATTATCATAGAGTATGAGTATGAGTGTAATATACACCTTTCGATTCGATTCTATAAATTGCGTTCCAATATACACACAGCTTTGTACTTGCACACATTTGTACGTTGATTTTCTAGTTCTTCATTTCTTAGAATTCTGTATAATTTTTCTTCGTTTTCTTTAACTTCTTCTGTTTCTTCTTCTTTCCAATAATTTTACTGAATCCCAATAACAACACAGTACTTTTATATTTTTGTATAAATGTTCATTTTACTGGTAATTGGCTACATTTTATTAATTCATCATTTATTATGGGTACATGGTAAGATGGTAAACTACTGGAAATTCATTAAATTGCACCGTTTCATATACATATAAGTAGAAATAGAAGTATAGTTGCATTAAATATAATAGAGAATTCGATTTTATTCTTATGGCGCCTGAATGCCAAATTACGTGTTTTGTCACTCCCGTATACTTTGTAGCTATATATTTGTATATAGAAGCCAAATAAATACCGTACGTACATAAGACTTTATGACTCTATACTAAAAAAATGCAATTTATCTAAAAGAAATAATATGAGCATCTTAAGTAGGTACCTGCATTTATTTATGCTTGCGAGTGTATTTACTAGGTTTATAACCAATGTTTACTATACTGTACATTATTGGCAAAAAAATGAAATAAATTAAATCAATATCCATAACCACTTCTGTTCGGAATCATATATATAGTTCTTTGCTGCAGTTCATCTCAAGCTATTTAAAGTGCACCTAAAAGAAGTTTAAAGAAGATATTGTATATATATATAGCTTTATGTAAGAAAATGGTGACAAAGAATGATCTTATTTATTTTTTATGTTTTTCTTTTTCTTTTTGTTATTTTTTATTTCTCATCATCGTGTATAATGTTAGAGGGAATTGTATAAATTTTTCATCATTAAAATTTTACAATTTTCCATCGATTTACATAGTACTTAATATGCCAGCATACACATAAAAGATGTTTTCTCATCAAATTTTATTTCATAACAAGAAACTTAAAAATTTAACTACATTTTATACGATTAGTTACACACACACATTAAAAAGGATTTGGTATTGTATTATGCTACATTTTACTGATAAGAAGTAAAAAAATTTGTGAATGAAAATATTGAATGCTATATACACAGAGATGAAGATACAACTACAATTTCAATTCAACAAAATATTTTTTTTTTTGTTTTCATTTTTTATTTCAGATTTCATTTCTTCAAAAAAAAAAAAAAAAACAAATTCCTACGCATAATACACTCCTACTAAAAAAGTGTGCATTTTACGGTGTATTTAAATATAAAAATATTATATTATGTGGTGGTTATATACATACTGGAACATACATGAAAGATATGTGATGTACTGAAACTGGATTTTGATGCGGCGGAAGTTTATTTCATTCATTCATCAGTCTTATTTTATTTATTCATTGATTCATTTTTTGTGTTCATTTTGTTTTTTTTTTTAATTTTTAATTTTTTTGGAACACAGAAAAATAAATGAAATAAAAACAAAATTTAAAAATAAAACAAATAAAACAATAATTATTTTTTTTTAATTAGAACACAATTTCCTCTGACAAGGATGTGCATCTTATGTGATATTTCATATACATACATACATACAAAAATGTTCATTTCATACAAAAATGTTCATTTTTTTTTTGTTCTTCTTCTCAACTGTCATATGTACATTTCATTTTTCATGTGAAAATGAACGTACAATAGAATTTTGGTTCATTGTTGTGTGAGATATTATGTCCGTGGTATATGCATATACAATATTACATGGTCCAGAATAACAGAATTTTTTTTCGAAGCCACTATACACACATATATAAGTGCTAAAATAATAACAAAAAACAACAACAAAAACAAATTTATAAAACGGATGTTACTCGAATATTTTTGAGTTTGTAATGTAAGTAAATTTTTTGTGGAATATAATAATGCGAAATTAAAAATTAAAAAAAAAAATTGTTTTTAAAATTATTGGAAGTGAATGAATGAATGAAAGATGAAAGTCAGTTAGATAATGTGCATTTGGTTTTAACATGATGGTGTGTTTTATTAATTACCCAAAAAATGCAGTTAAGACTGGCAAATATACTTAGTAGGTATAGTCATTTATGGAATAATGTTTTTTTTTAAGCTAAATTCTTTAAAAAAAAACAAAGCAGACTGTGTCTGTGTTCAAACACACTAAAGATTTAACGTGAAATTCTCACGAAAACAACACCCATTGTTGGAACAACAACAAAAATAATAATTATTATTAGAGGTAGTGGTGATAATAGAAGAGATCACTTGTGTTTTTTTTTTTGAAGTGAAAAATCAACGATTGTGATGAAATTACTTCAATTACACGGGTGTGTATAGACATCAAATTAGCCCACGATAATAAAAAAGTGCTATTTACTGATAAGATTAAAAACTTTTGACCGACAATTAGATGGTTTTTATAGAATTTTTATTTTTAGTTTTTTCTTGTATTTTTTTTTTTGTGAGATATTGATCTTGAAATAAATGCAGCACAGAAGAAGAAAAAAAATTGATCCAACAATGATACCCACAACAGATACAGAAATTAATTTTATTTTAACGATTCGATACACTTCAACATTGTATACGACTGATCGAACGTTATTTATACTGGATATGAACGGAGAGACATTGATTTTAGGAGGATCGTATAGCAGAAAACTTTATGTTGTTTTTTCTTCTTTTTTTTGGTCCAAAGACACGTCCACATTTTGTTAAAACCAGTTCGTGTCTTTAATTAAAATAGAATAAAGATTTTTTTCTCTTTTTTTGAATTTGTAAATATTTCGTATCAAAAACATTCAGGGTGGTATTCATAGAACGCTAGTAGATTATTACTGTAATAAATGTATTCATAGTAGTAGTTTAATCTTGGATTAATGAAGTTGCTACCAGTGAATATAGTAGTAGTAAAGTTAATCGCCGAAACGTCAATAAAATTATTTCGAATCTGAATACACACAGCAGAAATAGGTTAATTATTTTTGGTTTACACATGTTTATTTTAATTTATAGATACAATTGACAGATGGCACATTTGTTTGACACATCGAAAATTTTCGATATTGGTTTGTGTACAGAATTTAATACCACTTCATGAATACAGAAATACGAACAATGATTAAAGTGGTAGTAAAGATAATATCGACTTACTACTGCTTTATGAATACCATCCTGAATGTAAGTGAGGTGTTGAAGAGTGCCATTAAAACAGACGCAAACAGATTGACATAATCCTCAGGGTTGGATTTGTAGGTAATCAAAATCGAAATTGAAATCGAAATTTAAATTATGAATCTACTGATGAACATGTACTGTTCATATTTTCGCTTTTTTATCTTCTTTTTTTTCATGTCATTTTCTTGATCAGTGTGCACACACAAAATTTTTCCGCAATCTATGTAATTTCTAAAACGAAAAAACAATTCAATTTTTTTCATATTTTTCTTTCGCAAAATCAACGAATGCGCATCCATTCACATACTTATAATTTCGAATTAAGATTGCGAATATATACTGTCACATCATTTTATGAAATGACAAAAATAAATGAACATCATTATAATCATACAACGGTTCACAGTATAGTATATAAATTCAGCAAAAATCAGGAAAACAAAATATCTTTGTATTTATATGTGTGTGCGGATACAAAATCGTGTTTATTAATTTCGATGCTGGTAAAATTCATTTCTTCTTATTATTTATGTTATAATGGTGCCATATTAGATTTCATTTTCACTTTCACTATGCCTCTAAATATCATCATCTAGAGATCATTGAGATTTGAGACAGCATCAAAATTTTGTGTGTACTTTATATTGGAGGTGTGCTGTCACAATGTCAGATTATTAACGAGGAAAATTTTCTGAAAAAAATACGTGTAGGTGTGTGATTTTTATTTAAAATTAAAAATAAAAAACCAACAAAATAACACTACGATTAGTATACAAACTGAAAGAAAATTCGCAATTATAATTATTTTTTTGGTAAAAAATATTAAAAAAAAAGGGAAATTGAAATTCAGAAAATGTTTTTTTTTTTTTATTTTCTCCTAGTTTTTGATTATTCGATTTTTGTCATTTTATCTATTGCACCTTTGTATGGAAACATTTAAAATTTAAAAATTTATTTTTTGGGTGCATATTTCTGATTTAGGATTTATGTAAAACACTGCAGCCAACTGTAAAATTTTACCAAAAAAAAAAAAAAAAAAATCAATTTGAATAAAATAAAAGATTGAAAATATAATAAAAATAATTTGTATGTATGGATCGTGTGTACATGTGTTAATAATGAAGTACATATAGTTACTGGTACAAACATACATTATTGTATCTATTGGTATGAAGCGTGTACAGTACAATTGATCATAAAAATGCAATGTCATCCCAATCAGCACGTTCGTCAGTTTTTTATGGATACTAATAGACTATACCTACATACAGAAAAGAGCAAAATTGAGTATACACAGCACAGCGTTAAGATTTTCCTTCTCTTTGTCATAATACCAAAATTAGAGAGAATTTCTAAGCATCAATTTGCTATTTAACTTTTGTTTTTAGGTTGTTTCTATTATTTGGTCTTTCTATGGTTTTTTTTTTGTTTCCGAGAATGAAGAAAAATGTAAAAGGGAAGAGTTTTGTTGATGTGGGGATTGTAAAAACAGCTTCGCAGAGGGTATACTGGACGATATCAAATTTGAAGAGTTACAGTGATACCTATACATACTTCAAACAGTGAAAAAAAAAGACATGACAAATACATGGTGTATCGCATCTAATGGAGAGTAGCTTGGATGTGACTGAAGGAATTTTGTAAAAAAGTAAATATATACTATATAAAGTTTATATACAAAAACTGTTGCTTTGAAGTCTTTGTAATATCAAACAATTCAAACATTTAAATTAAATTCTAGACAAAATTATTGATGATTGATTTAGGATTAGGACTAGAGTCTGGTTATTATGCATTTAAAGTTAGTAAGAGTACCCATATTTTATAAATTATAAAATGGAACAAATATAATTTAGTGTTTAACAGTGTAACATTAGTCATATTAATTGGTCTACTCACTTTTGTCTCTCATCGTACTCATGGTGTATTATAAAAATGAATAAAAAAATTTTAAATGAATTTTCATATTACAATGTTACACGTATATGAAAATTATCACCGGAATGAACTCTACATATTCACATTTCGTTATTTTATAAACTTACTATACTATCGTACATCTTTTGTGTGTGCGAGCGTGTTTTCTTATGCCTGTTGTCTGCTATTATAAATTATACACTTAATGTAAAAGGAAAAATCATGTTTATACTTAATCATCGTTTAAATGGCATATAATGACATTAAATACTAAGTATACAGTACACACATAAAGGCAATATCGATAAAGTAGATTTATGAATAGTTATATGTGTACTTACACATTTTCTCTATACATGTACTAGTGTACATAATACATAAGTAAAAAAAAAAAATTCAAAACAAAACAAAATTGCATAGTCATTGTCATTAAACTGATACTTAGACTGAGAGTAGGTTTCACTTAACGTTATTATTTGTCAAATATTTGTTATTTTCGAGTGAATATGAAATATATGCATGTATCATGCATTTGTATACATTTTATATCGACCAGAAAACAAATACAATTTATTGAAAATTTCTTCAATAAATGATTATACAGATTTAAATAATATTATTTTGATAGTATAGTGACATAAATATGAGTTTAACCATCAATGAGAATGAGAATGAGAATGAATGATAACAAAATTTTTCTCCATTTGATTTTTTTTTTCACTCTCATTCATCAAAGTATGATTTAATGTTCCAGTTCCATTGCAGTTTATATTTCATTGTACTTCCACATTTATGTAGATGTATTTAGCATATTTCGGACTTTGTATGAACCAATTATCATTTCATTATATCGATGATATACTGGAAAAATTGAAACAAAACAAATAACAAACACCAAACACTACTGATAGATTAACGAAAGAGTAGTTTGTTTGTCTTGCGTAGCGTATAGTTTTTTTTTTATCCAGATTCCGGAATTCGGATACTTTTGATTTCCTTCTTCGAAGAACATTTATTCGATGAAAAATATTCAATGAAATATATAATGTGTACGATGAGTTCTGTTTTATTTATTTAAGTTTAGTTTTTGTTACTGCTTTCTTCACTTTTTTTTTTCATTTTTCATTTCATCTCATTTACTATCACTACAAAAAATTTTTTTTTCAAATTTTTTTTTTATTTTGCTTTCTTTTAGTATTTATTACTATGTGACATGAGGGATTTATGATCGTATTACTCGTATATTACTATAAATTAACGGAATTATGCCACTGTATAACGCCTCTGCATTGTCATGCTTATTTTTCGAGAAAACAAAAAAAAAAAAAACAAAATCTATCATCAACTCTCTGAAGTCGTAACAAAAAAAAAAAAAAAAAAAAACTCTACGAATAGTGGAGAATAGAGTAAATTAGCAGTAATAGTAGTATTAGTGGTAGAAATAGATGGGCATATACTTATCACTTTATCACTTAAAAAGTGCATCAAATAAAAAAATTTGAAAAAAAAAATGTTTAAATTTAATGAAAAAAAAAATGTACAAATAGAATGAATAACAACGAGAAATGAATTTTCTCTTTTTGTCGAATGTAAAATCTTTGTCCGGATATGGGTGCACTTTAAATAATTTCGTTATTATTTTTATGACTTGTATATAGTTGTAAGTATAAGATTATTTGACATATTTTTTTGTTGTATAAAAATTTTTGTAAAATCTTTGATATATTGCAGTGACATTATATAGTCGTAGCACAGACATTTATATATGGCAAATCTTGATCGTTAATATGAAAGTCTATTACAACGATATGATAATGAAGCAACACACCGAAAAGATAATTGGAGAAGAAAAGGGACTCATCTTCACGCAATTAGATGAATAGTATGAATTATGAGTTAGATGAATGGTCAATTTTCGGTGAAATTGTCTCATTAAATTAAATCCATCATCAGACGATGTAGACCATAAGTTGAATTTTATTTCCGAGATTTAAGACCACCAAGAATCACATATACAAAATCATATTATATAAGGGAACGTGTCAATTGATTTTGATTTCAATTTTTATGTTTTTACTTTGTTTTATTCAATAATTAGATTAGTAAACTTGTACATAATTTACACTGGAAGTGAAAATTGATACTATATGGTGACTGTAATAAAGAAAGTGTGTGGAAATTAAAGTATTCTTCACTCTTTGTTTTGTGCTTTTAGTTTTTTTGGTGAAATTCCTTTTGATAAGTTGAATTGAAAAATTTTTGCTTACTACGTGCGGTTTTTGAAATACTTTTGGAGAGGACTGATTAATATTTTGGACACAAAAAGTTTGTGGAATTTTTTGAAAATTTTTGAATTTTTTTTTTTTATGATTTTTATGTCTGATTTTTGGAGTTGATGCATGATGTATCCTTCAATAGGTTAATGTTAATGACCGCACAAACTATATGTCTACTTTATACAAACTGGCTACAATAAATCAATAAATCAAAGTGCATTTATAAACAATCTGAATCCAAAATCACAAAAATACTCTGAATACCTTTTTGTGTCCATTACATCACTATGCGAAATGCAACTGCAATAATATATAGTGTTATAACATATCGCATTTCAATTATTACGTTTTTCTTGGATTTTGAATTTAATTAATTAAATTCAGAAAAAAAAAATATGCACTCCCATACTCAAGCTCGAGATTAATACAAACACAAACAAAAATAGCTGCATGCGATACATTGTATTGCATCTCACCAATTACATTGTATCATCATAACACCAGCATCATCATCATCAACATCGTCCTCATCAGCATGGGTATGTGTAAGTAACCAACAAACATTGCGTTTCATTAGCGTCAAAGCGTTAGCACATAGAAATAGTGCCACCATCTAAGTCATAGCCTTTATATACATATGCAGATGCACATATTATGTATGAGAAGCTGATGATCAAAAAAAAAAGTTCTTCACCTGCTCTTTCATTTGTAGATCTGATCCGGTCCTCATTATTGGTTTTCTTCAAGGCTCTACTGACATACCAGTTTTCTTGGCGTCATCTTCTGCATTTCTGAATGTGAATTTTTAAACCAAGAAGAGGTCAACAATCCGAAAATGAAGGAGTAGAATGAAGAAAAAATGTGATGAAAACGATGATGATTCTTTGTTTTATTCATTTTCATTTAATTTTGTATTTTTTGTTGCTGAGAATTTTCGTGCAGTTCATTTTATCTTTTGAAAAGTTAACTAGCTAAAAAGTTGTAATGCTACATTACTAGTTGAATTCCAATATCACATGTATGGAGCATTGAGATATGTTATATATACATATGTATCTTACATCTATTATTGTATTATTGTCTGTTTTTATACACTTTATACTTTTATGTACACGAAAAAAAAAATCTATGACTTTCAAGAATAACAGAAAAATCGAAAAATTCAAAAATTTTGAAAAATCTACAATCATTCTTTCGTTATACCAGGACTGAAACTTAAGATGAAATGTATCTACATATACAGTATGGACAGTATTTAGAATTTAAAAATCGATATCGTTACGACAACCTTTGATTGGAAAATACTGTATACACATTCTGTATAATAGTCTACAGGAAGGCACATATTAAATCTTCCCTTAATTTACAATTTTTCACTGTTTTTATTTTATTGTTACATATTCATTAAATTTAATTCCAAAAGTACACAATTTACTTTTTTGTTTTTCTCTACAAAAAAGAAGAAAATTTTATGCTGGTAGTCACTCTCACTATATAGTAAATATTGTACAATGATGGGACTACGCCACTACGGTATACAAAATATGCAAAAATTCCATTCATCTGTAGTTGAAGAACAATCTACAGGTAGAACGAACAATTGATTTTATTTATTTTTTTTTTGTTTTTTGTTGTTTTTGAAAATTATTTTTTTATGCCAAAAAGCCATATGGATAAACGTGTATAAACGTACATAATGTGTAGATTGATTTTATGCATGTGTCAAGTGACTTTATAATAGGTATTTCTGTTTTTATTAGCAAAAAGCCATCATTGATGTAACACTCATACAGGTACCACTATAGATAGATAGATTCATTGCAAAACAAAAGTGAAGGACGAATTTTATAAAAAGTCAGATACCAGATGTTCTTTTTTTATATGGAATTTATGTACTTTACATGTACACGAATATGTACATATATTATGTAGATGTACATAATTATGGCTGTATGGAGTTTTGTATGTTGAACAATAATTTTTTCGCATGTTTCGTTTCATGATCGACCGATGTCACTGTGATTTTATTAATAAACTTTAAAAAAATTTGTTTACAAGAATATAAACAAAAATAACAAAAATGCATAGATAACATAAATCTTAAATCGCTTTCCGTATACTAGTAAATATAAAAATGTACAATCGTCTGTTCATTAGCGTGGATTCTATGGTATATTTATGTTTGGACGTATGTAAATATGTGAATATCGAAATTCATGTACTGTAAAATAATGTAATTGTTATATATTTGTCGTATTATTGTAAAATTAAAATTTAAAATTTTATATTTCATACATTACATACGATACGACATACGAGTATAAGAAATATTGTGCCCTATTATGAGTGTCGATACTATCGACTATCGACAAAATTAAGACGAGACAAGACGATGTAAATTTTGTATTTATGTAAATCGGTCGCCTCGACAGTAAGATATTGCCATATCAAATTTTATTTTCTTCATTCAGTTTTACCATGTAATTTCTAAAAAAGTTGTCAAATGTTTCGATATAAAAATTTATAATTGACATTTGCTCTCAATTTTGAATAAATATTTAATTCATTTTTTTAATTTTTTATAAAAATTTGATTAATTTAAAAAATGTGTAGCTAAATGTGAAAATATAAAACATATTAATTGAATAATGTTTTTTTTTGCATAAAAGAAAAGCATTAAGAGATGCGTTCATGTTTTTATTTCAAACAGCTGAAACAGCATTTTTGGTGATTTTTCTTTAATTATAATTAAATTAATTAAATTCAACTTAAATAAATTAAATACACCTTATCTTATACACAAAGCATACATGAAATGCCAAATCACTATAGACTACCTACTATCTCTGTCGATTAGTTTTAGCTGATCGACTCAAAATGTCGATATTCTCGCCTCAAAACGACACTCATAATACAAAATTTGTCGAGTCGAGACGATAGTCGATGACGAGACGATATTATCGACACTCATAATAGGGCCCATTATTTATAAACAAATTGATTACTCACGTGTTTGAGTATCTACTTCAGCATATAAACGTGTCTATCTATATGATATTTTTGCACTTGTATCTAGTAGGTACCCTAGTATGTACTTACATTCCATGTGGTTATTATTAGATGTTTGAATTTAATTTGAATGTGATGCTGTTATGTACATTACTACTACATGTAGGTACTGTAGCAATATTCCATAATTGACTTTGTAATGTACGTACACTTCGAATACAATCGAAAATTTCATAACAAACATTAGATATTCAGATAAATCTGATGTAAATCAGTCAAAATGAATTTTAATATAAAATCGAACAGATCGATTTAGATGTAGAAGTGACCTTGAATTACATATATCAAAACAAAACAAAAGCGAAAATGAATTTTTATTAAAATATTTCTTAATTGAATTTGAAAAAAAGAAAAAAAAAAATATTTGAAATTCTTTCGTTTAGTACAGTACAGATACTGTATATGAACGTCCCCTCATCAAACAGAGTGTAGTAAATCTAGCACATAGAATAGCCTCTAATGGCTTTATAAAACCAACAGTAAAAAATTTTCGCAATTAGATGCTACAAATAATTTTCAATTCAATTTTATTCAAATTTATTTACTTATTACCTTCGAGTATACGTTATGTACAAGATGAAGTGAATACTTATATGTCTACAAAAGTTTTATTGTTTTTAGTCGCATGCTGTTAGTTACATAATTTTTATTCTGTACCATAAGTACCTGGTATATAAGAGTTGTTTCTAAGAGCTCTCAACAGTGTCAATGAATGTACATGTAGGAGATAGATTTGCTTTTATTATGATCGTCTTGTCATTGTGATCAGAAAATGTATGTACCATAAAATTTGAAAGGTATGATTTGATAGATATGCGGTAACTGTAAGAATCGATTTCAGTATTTCAGCACGGATATGAAATTGTGGACACAGACATTGGAAAAATTGGAGTGATCGAACTATTTAGATAGCCATAATTTTATTGGAGATGAAAATTTGGTTAAATACTAGTTGCTTTCGATTTAAAAATTTGAAGTATTTGTGAGTGGATAAGGTAAATGCCTGTACTAAACCATCTACTCGCAGGTACTCATAAATAATTTTTGTGTCGTTCGATATAACAATTTATCCCAGACACATTTTTGTATTCGAAAGATATTACTTAACATTGCTAAATTGAAAGCAGCCACTGTATAATGTGATAAAAGAGAAATCAATATGAAAGAGTATGCAAGGATTTTACTATGTGAGCAATAATGTGGAAGATTTTTAGCTACTTTTTCTTCTATATGACCTAAATGAGTTATGCATTTAATCCACTTTCTAATTACTCCATTTTCAGTTATATGATCTCAGTTGATACATGAATATGCAAAGATCACTTATCCTTCTATCATTTTTCTCATTCCTATCTATTAATTTATTTTTGTGTAGCACACAATAGCGGATTATGACCACGTCATAATTTTTGTTAATGAAACAGTCAATTGAAAAACGATCGATGAATATATAATTGAAGCGAATCCAATGAATCGAATAAAATCCAGAATTATGAAAGCAAACAAGATGTACTACGGTATCATTAAGCAACTGAACTCCCGTTTTATAACTAAGAAGACCAAAATAAGACAAGACTGTATAAGACCTTGGTGAGACCATTTCTAACATACGGCTCAGAAATTTGGACAATGACTAAACAAAATGCGAAGAACTATTGGGTACCTTCGAAAGGAAGATACTAAGGAAAATATATAGTACAGTACACGAGAATGGAAATTGGATTATAAGATACAATCATGAACTGTATCAGCTCTTTGACGAACCGAATGTTGTGGATTGGATCAATCTAGGCAGGCTTAGATGGATGGGGCATGCATGTTGCATGATTACGAAAAGATAAGCCAGTTACTAGACTTATGGAATATAAAGTCGAAGGTAAAAGAAAACGAGGAAGGTCAAGGAAAAGATACTTGGACGATTTCCAGGAAAACTTGAAGATGCTGCGAATCCAGAATTGGAAAACAAAGGCACAAGATCAAGTAGTCTGGCGGAAGATTCTACCTGGAGCAGGTCAAGGCTCGAAAAGGGCTGTAGCACCAATGATGATGAAACAGTCAATTTTCCATTCGATCCACGCAGTATCTATGAAGTATCGAAATTTCAAATTAAATGAAAAATCCTCAATTTTTTTTTACTCTCTTTAAACATAATATAAACACAATATGAGCTGAAAATTGAGATAACTTAAACGAAGGCGCCACATTTGAAAAATTTGTTGAGTTATATAAAAATTCACATTCCACTCCAATTACTGTATAACGATAACATTACAGGTGAATTTGATTATTTCATTTTTATTTTTTTCTTTCAAAATGACATTTTTATAGGTAGTCTAGCTATGATTTACTAATTTCCTCCGTTCACTATTATGTTCTAAATTCGAATAAACACAGCCAAAAATTGAAAGAAAATTAATTTATACGAGCATCCATAATATGTATAAACTTCCGTTTTTAATGAAATAATTTGTATGTGGATGTATCTGCAAACGATCTTAGTTATACGATTACTATACCATTGTACAACAAGTACGAGATAATTATTTGTATTACAAAAATGAAAATTAAAAATACTCGTACACAAAAAGAAATTAATTAATTAATTAAAATCAACAATTTTAACATTTTCATTTAAAAGACAATTAATAATAAAAATTATCGTTAAACAATCAGAAAATAAAAACAAAAAGGCGACACACGAAATAAAAAAAACAGTTACCACAATCTTAACTTAACAATAAAGTTAACAAAAATTACCCAAAACAAAAAAAAACATAAACAAATTGAAAACTACATAAAAACTTCATTTCTTCCTCTTCTCCTTCTCGTCATTTTTTTTCGTCATCATTTCAAAATTATATTTTTCTCATGACTTTTTGAAAGATCGTTCACTTTGCTTTTTATTTTTATTTTTTCTGTTGTCTTATTCCATCACAAAATTATGTATGTACGAGTGTATAGCTTTTACGTAGTGCATTTTTATAGCTTATAAGTTAGTTTGTTTTGGATAAACGATAAAATAAAAAATACAAAAAAAAAAAAAAATACTCGTAGAAAAGTGGAAGAAAAACAAAAAACGTAAAACACTTCAAATCTAAAAAAAAGAACAATTTGAGCATTTAAATTTGAATTATCTCTTTAAGTACCACCGAAAGTGTAATTTATCTCATTTAAAAAAATTTTGAGAAAAAAAAATTAAAATGAAATGAAAATTACAAAAAAATAATAATAACACACTTTATAAAAATTCGCATTCACAAAAAAAACAACAGACAAAAAAATTAAGAAAAAAAGCAAAAATATTACAGAAATGAAAATTTACTTAACTTTAATAAGTTTTTGTGCTATTCTGTGTGTGAGTTTGTTTTTTTTTTTTGGTAGCAATAAGTTCAAAAGATACGGTACGGTGGTCGAAAAGAAAAAAAAAAATTATGAAATAGTTTTTGTAGCAAAATTCGTTACATTAAAGGGTTTCCATTCAATTAGAGTTTTTCAGCAATCTGCTACCATATATTACATGCAGATAAATCGACAGTGTAACACACACGGACACGATACATAGTTTTGGAGTACTGCTAATGTGGAACGATTGCCTGAAGATTTGAATATTTTTACAAATTCTGTACAATATTCGGTAAGTCAGTTTGATGTCTGATTTTTTGAACTGACATTTTTGGACAAATTCATCTTTACCTTAGGCTTATAGGCTTTAAATATATAATGAGTGACAGATGACTTAAATTTTCTAAACGGAGAACAAGTCGAATCGAAACCGATAGTAAATTGATATTCAAATTGGATTTGAAATAATCTAATTGCGATTTATTGCAGCGGAATTCTAATGCGAAATGACTAAAATAAAAATCGAAATAAAATAAGTTCTGATCTCCAAAAATTTTCCGATCCTCATAGCTTTGTATTTCAACATTTTCAGACACTACACTACCTTACAGCACAATATTGATCATTTGTAACAATTTCACTTTTAAGTATGTATGTAGTTTTCGAAATATGTAAATGAGAACATTTTTTAAATTTCCCTTTCATCCGTCATAATTCTACAGCCTCATGCATTTCCATTATATCGTTTGTGGTCAGTCTTTTTCATGTAACAATTCTATAGTAACGTCAGTAAAATTGCATTATTGCACCGTGGTTCAGTTATAAAATTGTGTGTTTTTGTGTGTGCATTAATGTACAGGAAAACTTTGAATTACTGTACTTCTATAGTGTTATGCATATACGAACGGATTTACCTACCTACCTACATACCTATTATTTGCCTGCCAGGCTAGCTGTTTTATTAGCGTATACTCTAAAATCATTTTATTTTTATTAGGCTAAGTAATTTTACATTGAATAACAATATGTGTTATTCTGTAGGAGTCGAATGAAATTACTATGTTGGATAGGCATAGGAATAATGGAGGAACTGCATCATGTGATTCATGTGATGTTAGGTATCTTCACTTTCGTTGATCTATGTTTGTGATGTTTTCTTTCTTTGTTTATTTTTGAAAAAAAAAAGTGAAAATAATTATAACTTCCATTTCAACAGTATATTTTGACATTTTCAAATTAATTTTCTAAAGTTTGCACATTTTCACATTTTTTTCTACTGTGTTTTTTTTTGTAAAGAAGTTGTTTTAGGCGAGTACTCGTATATTGTTAAATCGTTTTGCAACAATTTTTTTTTTGTCATTTTTTCTAGTCTCATTCAAACAAAGAAATTTAATTAACTGATCAACAGAAGATGTCTTCTTGTATCATGTATTCAAAATACGACTGAAAAAAAAAATGTCTAGATACAAGCCGAAATCGTTTTGTTCAACATAAAGATATAATAATTGTCTTCAAAGTTTTGCAACAAACCGTAAAAAGTGAAAGTATTTCACAAACACAAAAATACCAGGCTGTTCAATAAGTTTTGTCGTTCGACAAGAAAAATACAATTATATGGTTTGAAATGCACTTTATTATTCAATATCCCTGAACTTGAATACATTTATTCCAATGATCTTCTAATTTATGGATTCCATCCCTGAAGTGAGAATCTGGAAGACTGTCAAAATACGTTTCCACGGCTGCTATTACCTCTTCGTTCGATGAAAATCGTTTCCCACGCATGAATTTTTTGAAATGTGAGAACAGCCAGTAGTCGAAGGAAGCCAAGTCTGGCAAATAGGGTGGATGTTGCAACAGTTCGTACTTTAATTCAGTAATTTTTGCGATAGTCTTTTGAGATGTTTGGGAAGAAGGTGCGTTATCTTGATGAAAATGACTTTTCTTTTTTTTCTATAAACCAGGTCTTTTCTCGCGAATTTTTACATCCAGCTGGTCCAAAAAGTTACAATAATAATCCGCGTTTATTGTTTTACCAGTTTGGTGGTAATCCACAAACAAAATTTCTTTTGCATCCCAAAAAGTTGATGCTGACACCTTCTTGGTCAATTTCTGGACCCTGACTCGCTTTGGAGCCAAAATACTGGGTTCACACTACTCTTTAGCCTTTACTTTTGATTCAGAATCATGGTAGTAAACCCAAGTTTCATCTACAGTGATAAAACAACGCACAAAATCCTTTTTACGACATTCAAGTTTTTCTATTTTACAAAAATACTGTGACATGTCAACTTTGAACAGCTGCAAATATACAAACAAGTTGATAAGATCTGCATGAAACTTCGAACATGATCATAAAAAAGTAGTACCAATTTTATAAAAATAAAATGACGAACCTAATACCGCCATCTCTTATTGAACGACAAAACTTATTGAACAGCCTATTAAATTAGCAAACATTTTACATAATTTTAAGATTTACTCTCATTTTCTAAAAACTGTTTTTTTTATCTGTTGGCTGTGTTTTATGTTTTTCAATTGGAACACAACAATCAATTAAAGTAAGTACAGTTTTACCTGTGTGTGGTGAGTAGTAATATGCACGTTATAATCAATTATGGAAGAATTATGGTAATCAAAATTTCATGAAGTAAAGATGCGTTTTTCATGGGAAAAAAATCAGTGTTGTCTATCATTTAATATGCGAAATATGTACTTAAATGAAAACTTAACGAAATTTTATTAGTTTTTGGTTACGTGTTGCACATGACGAAAAAATAATCTGCATTAAATTTTGTCAACCATTTCATGGAAGACGATTAAGAAGAAAAAAATTCAACGATTTGGTATAGCAACTAAAATGGCGCATATTTTTTTTTTTTTTTTTCAAAGCACGAAATGACTATAAAATCAACTAAAAGTGAATTCGAATTCGAAATAATTATGTCTGGTGCTAATTGCGTGTACCAAAAATAATAGCATTGTCCTCTGAAAATCAAAGAATTCAGCTTGGCTTGACACAGACGCAGTAAAAATATTTTTAGAAATTTTTCGATTATTATTTTTGTCTTTAAAATTTAATAATTGAAACAACACAAAAAACACAACGAACAAATCGATGAGGGATAAGTGTGTGAAACAAGATTTTATTGGTGGTGTACGTTACACGAAAAAATTAGTCAACACTCTGTTTTATTAATTCACATCGACATAACATAGTCATCATCCAGTACGATCTGATCGATGGTTCTCTTTCTCTTGTCAAAAGATCGTCTCAAAAAACAAAAAAAACAAAAAACAAATGAAAAGAAATCCAAATAACAATTGTTATACATCTGCAATAAAAATGATTGCTTTTGTTTACAATTAAAAATTAATTGAATTTCTTTCTAATTACAATTTTAAGATTTTTTAATTGTGGTGCCGGGACACATACTATGTATGTATACCACATTTGTTTTTGTTTTTTGTATTTTCGCAAATAATAAAGTTAAAATATCATTTTAAACACGTCTATATGAACAGACGAATTGTACAGACATTTTGGATGTACTCGTGTAAGTTTATTATTTTCCCCAAAAACATTCTTTGTTTCTTGTACTGCTATTAAAAAATATAATTCATAAATACAATTTTAATTTAAATAAAATTTGGCAATAAAAATAAATGTTTGTAAGTGATGATGCGGTGCTGATTTTTTTCGAGTACATAATTAAAATTTTATCACATTTATTATGTGCTCAAATTTTAATGTTTTTTGGGTCGGTCGGTTATTATTTTTTCTTGCTCTTTTCTTAACCTTGTTCTTTTATTGATTTATTCAAAAATTGTCATACAACAACAGTGTTGGTTTAATATACAAGAATATGTACTACCCATGGATGTTAGAGTATGTGAAAGAACCAATAAAAAACGATAAACGAAAAAGAAAATGATCTGACCAAAAATAACGATTGTCCATACAATATATATACCACAACAAAAGGCGAGTGAACCAAAAATAAATCAAAATTTTATTATCTTTAATCTGAAATTAAAAATTTCTTGTAAACATCACGTAATATAGGCTAGCCATTGATATACATATGTACGTACATTACATACGCACGCATCTGAAGTGTCAGTGTATTGGAATGTCAACATAAGTAATATTCATAAACTTTTCGGTAATATAAATTTTATGATATTGAAATAATTATTCTTGAATGATGATGAAACGATTTGGAAAAAACAAAATAAAAGTTTCACAGCTGGCTATAGGCTGAATTCAATATTCAATTATGGGATTGGACTCAATGTATACACAGCTAGCACTCTCAAAAGCATTTATATGAGTATACTCTTAATTACATTTTGATATGAGAACATTTTGTGGTGTGAAAATAAACCAAAATATCAGTGTTTAGATTTAATTTCAGAATTTTTTTTTTTTTTGTCACCAAAAAAAAGAAAATGAAGAGAAAATAATTTATTTAAAAGAATAAATCCATGCATTGCTATACACCCAATTAAATGAGTTAATTAATTTTGAGCCAGTCATTTGATGAAATTAAAACGAGAGGGAGAATTCATTCTAGATGGATTCGATGAATAGATGATATATACAGATACAATGTACAGAGTTTTTTTATTTGCAATGATCGAAAACTCAATCACTTAATAGAATAATTCTTGTCATCCCAAATTAGACTTAGAAGATCATAAAAATGTGACATCATCTATTATTTCGTCGGACCTGTACAGAAAAGTCTAAAACACAAAATTGTTTCAATATTTTATTTGTATACTTAAGCCCTAGACAGACATCTAGCACCGATACCATGGTATGAATGCCATGTTAAAAACAATACTAGCATATGGTGACAAACATGTAATCTAGTATAAGCCTAGTATCATTTGATATATTTTATGAATTTTGTTGTGGTATCATATAGAAAATTTATATTTGCATTATATTACTTGCAACTTAATGCCTACTACGCCTACTAATTACTTTCAACTTGATGCTAAGACTAATGTAAAAACTAATTCCTATAATTTCCGTAGCATTAAAACGGCACTATACGTTCAGTAAATTTTGTGAATACTAGATTCCATACTAGACAAATCATGCTGGTTTCAATACCACGTTTATACCAGCTTGTTTTCCTGGTATAAAGCCAGTATAGGGTGACAAACATGTAATATAGCCAATACCATGGTATCGATACCACGTTTATACTAGATATCTGTCTAGGGCCTTAACAAAACTGAATTTTAGGGTTCATGATCATCATCATTATATCGTATATCGCAAATTTTTTTGATTGCCATCTAACACACCAAAGATGATAGATGAATGTAGTCAGGAATATCATGCCATACTGTAGTATAGATTCTCGTATAATCTTCAACATTCCATTATTGAACTAAACCAGAAACTACAGATAAGGTTCAGTCTGTTACTGAACTAATTTTTCATAATTCATCTGATTTTCAGATAATTTTTTCAAAAAACTTCCGGTTAATAAGTAAATTTAAAAAAATTTTTTTTACCTGGAAAATGGAAAACCGTTACATTTACGTGTATTTATATCTATCTAAAACCGTATATGTAGTTCTAGTTATGTAGTCGCGTTGAAGATGTCCATGTAACCTAGTTTCTGTGAATTGAATTTTGAATTTAAGATCACTTGATTTTGTTTCTCACTTACGATATTGTTGATTCACGGATTAGTTGCGGTTTATTATTCATAACGAATTTCGTTTCTATCGTTTTTAGAATAAAATTTTTTTTTGTTTTTCTTTCCATATACAGAACTGATGGATAATGGAACTATTTTGTATAAATATTATTTCATTCATCGAATTGAAAATGACTGCTGCGATCAGTTTAGATAATTTGCTGTAAGTTTTATAACTGTGTACACACACAAGTCTTTCTTTATCAGTAATAGTCGTTCAGATTATTATCATTTGCTTCATCCATTCTAATTCTGATTTACTGTTTATATATTCTGATGGGATTCCTTGCATTTATAACAGTGCTAAATTGAATTTGAACTTGTACATTTTGCGGAAATTAAAGTAGTGAACCAAAAAATGGTGTGGAGAAGATGAAAAAGAGAAATGAACAAAATGAATTCCCAATAGAAATAAATTCATTTCAATAATTGTTGTCAAATTTTGGAAAATTATTCATTTGTTTTCTCAAAAGATTTGTGATTTAACTATACTTTTGGATCTCCCAAAAAATTCTCTTCCAGATAAATGATTACTGAAAATTTTTCATTCGGACTGCATGGAAAAATTCTGGTAACTGCTATCAAAAGTTTTTTTATCCCTTCATTCAAAAATTCAAGTTTAAAAAAAAAAATAATTTTTAAAATCTCAAATAATCCTTTCTGATTATATTTTCGATGATTCCTTTATTAACTGGAAAAAAATATTGAAATCTTCATTCATCGCTACATACCAACTAAATGTATAGTTTAAGATTTTGTCTCCGTCTGTCCAGAATGATCAACCACAAATCATTCAAATGTGAAGAACAGGCAACAGTCAAATTAAAAAAAAATTCAAGGTTTTATTTTATTTGTATTTTATTCTTTTCATGCTTTTCTCATTCCAAAGTACTGTTGTATGCACTCATTTACTATATGTTTTTGTAGACGCGAATGTATGTTACGATTATTACCCTAAAAATAATATTAGTCGATCGATCGATTGATTATCTCATTTCGAGAAGCGATAATGATCATCATAATTGATACATTTTTTTGCCCTTTTCCTTTTTGTTTTAGGTTTTATCTGTTTGTCTGTCTGAAATATTATTCAAATTGACTTGAAGCGGATGGAAATTTTAAATGAAAAATAAAAATGTGAGCGTCATTTTATAGAAGAATCTGTAAAAATTTGTTCTGAAACATAACACAAAATCTTTATACTCGTATCTCGTTGGATGTATAGTGCATGTGGAAACACAGTTATGAAAATTAAATCATTTTCAATTACTGAATAATTTTTACTTCTTTGGATTCTTCACTTTTGTTTGGTGGATGGCAGTGGTTTTGTCTTAATATCAAAATTTAATAGAAAAATGAATCGAAAACATATAAAAGAAAAAATAAAACATGAAACGGAATGAACAACGACGAAAATAATAATGATGATCAAACAGTGTATTTTGTAAATGAAGAAACAAAGAAATCACCAAGATCAAAATCATAAAAAAATGAAAAATTAAATAATAATATAATTCTCTGATTTTAATGAAGATCGGTCTTAAAACACATTGAATTTACAGATCAATTTTGATCGAAACGTTTTTGTTTTTCCTTACGCTTTTTATGCATTAATATTCACAGACATTTTATTAGATTGCCTATGTTTTTTACTGTTGTTGTTGTTGTTGTTGTTGCTTTTTAGTTCCCGTACAGATTATCTTTTTTCATGAGTAAATAAGTAATATATGTGTATGGTAGCCGCATATAAGAGATAAATAGAAAGGATCATTAACGCTATAAGAAGATCAATGTCGATTTGAAAACAAACAAAATGAAAAGAAAAGAAGAAGAAAAAAAAACTTAATAATTTTTTATCTTTAATCGTTTTAATTGATTTCGACAGGTTTTTATCTTCGAAAAATGAAATGTTTACACAGAATAATTACGTCATTGTGAATATTGTAGGTATGAGGACGCGTATATGTATGGGTATGTGTGAGTGTACCATATATTCTTGTATAAAGAATACAAAAACAATAATAAAGAAAAAATCTTGTTTTAAAAATGAAATTAAAATATTAAATTTTTTATGCACGAATTGATATGTGAGAAGTTTAAATGACAGAATATTTTTCGGTTGTACACCACTCTACTATATAGCATATATATGTAATACACACAAAATAAAATCAGATCATGATATCAAAAATTTATTTTTAATCCGATTCGGTATAGTACTTATTTTGATGAAAACTATGGTATCATTTAAAACATTTTAACAGGTCTGTACTTCTCTTTGCATACTGTAATGATTTTGTTATGAATTTTTCCACATCTTAAATTTTAAGGTGATAATTTTCTTTTTATATGTGGTGATGATGCGAGATGCATCAGTGAATGAAGGGATCAGTGTCAGTGAATGTACATTATAAATGATGTTTATACTTAGTGGATTCATGGATCGATAACGAATTCTAGTGCAAAATTTTTTGAATTCTTTTTGGAAATTGGATGCCAAAAATGAACAAACAAAAAAAAAAAAAAAAACTTTCAAAAATATCATAGATAGAGTGTACATTTTTATTCACACATACGGGGTATATCTATGCAAGATCATAAGAATCTTTTCATTCCTGACCTGACAATGATCAATTTTTAAAGTTAAATGGCGAAACTATATGTACATTATATCTACACAACAGCCATATAGCGAATGTAAGTATATAAAAATTCAAGTTTTTACTAGATCGACACCATTCATTTTCTTCATTTAATTAGTTGTTTTTTTTTTTTTTTTTTTTTTTAGATAACCCATGAAGATACCAAAATAAGTGATAAATTCAATTAAAATTTCAGATCCACCAGATATCATCGGTGTACTCGCGTATAATAACTATAGCATGATCTTTTTCTTTTTTGGTTTGGTTTTTTTTTTTTCAATTCTTTTTCATTTTAGTACATTATCATGAAAGGCTAATTATCGTACTAACGATGTCTATAGTTTAGAAGATCTCAGACCAGACATCTTATCTAAAATTTTGTATCTTTCACTACATTCAAAGCAATATAGCTAGTGCCTGTTATGTTATAATAGTGCTATAGTTAACTGCTAAATGCTAAATTCAAACATTCAAAGAGGTGATTATTGAGTGAGAATTTATTAAGTACAGTACATAGCATAATAAAAGTATAATTGTGAAAAAAATGAGGAAGAAGAAGAAGGAGGAGGAGGATGAGAGGGTATATGATGAAAGACATTAAAAAATTAGAAATACAAAACGAACTGTATACGAATTGCAGTGCAACATGTTTATAGATCTATACTCCTAACAAGCTGATAGATAAAAAGAGAAATGATCTAAACACTTTATTAGGAAAAAAAAAAATAAAGGAGAATTATATCACCGAAATGATGATGAGTCATTCATTTATCGACGACTGACTGAAGGTACCCATAATATGTACTCTGCCTGTATACGTATGTACTTTGCATGATTTCTGCTTAAACTGTGTAGATGTATACAGATATAGACAGCTACTCCAGCTACTACATTTCGTTACATTCACAATGTTTTCATTAATTTTGTGATAATTAAATAAAAATTTGATCAAAAATAACAAAAAAAAAAATGAAAATAACAACATAGATGGAGTGAAAACAAAGAGGAATGAAGTTGATCTGTTTTGGAAAATATAAAGATACACATCAGAGAGAAAAAATATTACGAATAGATTAGATTTTGACTTTTTCGTTCTTTTTTCTATATCTTTTCTTTTATTTTCTTTTTTTTTTTTTTTTGCATTTTGTGTGGTTTATAATTAATGTGTGTTATCTTGTGTTGTATATAATAATCACACACAAATTGTTGAATTATTGTAATTAAATGACCGTGTAAAAAGGCGTGTAACCCAATTCTATTTTAATGTATGTACAAATCTAGGAGTATACATCACATAAAAATTTTACTTATTCGTATGTACACATGTGCATATATGTATACATATAAATACTAAGTACATCGTAAAGGTATAAAACAAAAATAGATACATACGTATATATGTACACAAATACACATTAATGTAGATAGACGTGCGTTAATTTCAAAACGAAAAAGAAAAAAAAAACGTATACCGCACTTCTATACACCACATTTATCACACCTAACTGATAGTTTTAATTGTTCAAAGAAAAAAAAAAGCATCAATTATTACTCGCTTCTTACGAGTACCAGTACATTACATATGATGGTATTTACATCGCATCTACACGTAATTTACATTAATTTTCTTTTTATTGTTGTTGTATTTGCAGCGACTTATTATTTTCTTCTTTTTTTTTTCTTATCATCATCGTAACCGTCTTCAGATATTTATTTACCACAAAATTCAGATTCCATTTCAAATTGGAAATAATGCTGCTGCTGTTGGACTATGGTGTGCTGTTATTGAGGTAAATGTAGTTGGGATCTATTATTTCATTAATCGCTACATGTAAACCAAGGTACTTTTGTATATACACAGAGATACACAAGTATAGTGTAAATCATCAAAAACAGAAATTATTCTTTTCATCTTGAATCTAGCACACGCTATAACAGAATATAGAGTACCTCTTCTATACCAAACGTATGGATCTTAGAAGTAGAAGAAAATATTGGAAATACATATTAAAGTTGTGTGGTTAATTCATTTTCTTGTTATAATTACAGTAATGTAATATCAAGTACACGCACAATAATTTATGTACATGATCATGTATGTAATCATATGTCTATAGCTATGAATCTGTTTAGATCACGATCAATTACGCTCTGAAACGTACACTACCCGATAGATGGATAATACATGACAATTGCATCTACAAAAAAAAATTAAAATACAAAAACCCATTATTACACGTGAATTTTTCACACCAAAAACCACATATACGCGTACATTTTGTATTTTTATTTTAAACGTAATTATACTTACTTGGCATCATTGGCTAGCTCTACATATACATATATTGGATTCGAAAAGATTCGAATTTTTCGATATTAAGATTAAAAATTTTGGAAAAATGCTGATATTTTTCACGAATTTAAAGTTTCCATTTGCTTCTTTTTTTGGCTTTCTGGTTATGTATACATTATGTTCAAATTCTAAACTGAGGGAATATGGATTTCCCAAAAATTCGCCCATCCAAAAATGTCAACTGGCGAATTGTCTAAAAATTGTAACCAAAGTTGAGCGATTTAGGCTACTATTATAGATAGAAAAGCTTCACGTCAACTACTTACCATCAATGCGTCAATGTGAAAAATTTAATTGTCGCCTCTTAGGATTTTTTACTGTAACTTTAGGCGATTTTTGGTATTTTTCAGGGCGTTTTGTAAATCGTAATAGCAGTAAATGATTTTCATTGAATTACAAAGACCGATAATATTATGATGACGTAGGTCTCATATTTTTGTACGAATAAACAAAAATTGATGTTTACTACGATATCAAAACTCATTGATTTGTTTTGCGTTTACTTGATTTCGGTCAGCTAAAGTTTAAAGTAAACTTCCTACGCGATTAATCACAATCACAACACATCGCATGCCTATTATAGCACTTTTACAATACCGAACAAACAAATAAAAGCAAATAATAATTTTTAATTGGTTGAAATGAAATGTTGTATCGTTGTAAATACTGTCGAGCTTTTGTTTATGTGATCGCGTCCTTCAGGTGTGATTAATGATTTTGTGATTAAGGTGTAGGTTTTTTTTCTTTCATTGTTAATGTTTGGAGCCTATATATACCTTACTGTTTCTGAGACAATTGTATTCCAACAAAAAAAAAAGCCAAAAAAAAAAAATAATCAGACACACTAAGTATATGTAGCCAAAAAAATAAAATAAAACGCCGATTTGTTAATGATTGCTTCGACTAAATTCAGGTAATTTATTGATATGTATGTACAAACAACTACAAATACACCACCATTTTTTGAACTTTTTTTTTGTGTTATACTCACTCTGGTATCACATTTAACGGATTTCATATCACTTTTAAATAAATCGTATATGCGGGAGGATTTATTATTTTTTTTCCACCAAGTATTTTTTTTGTCGTCTACTCTATGCTGAGTTGATGTGAAAAATCAAAACATATTCAAGAGTACATGCACGTAAGTATGTGAATATTGTTCATATGATCATAATGTTAACATGTTAAGTCAAAACAATTGTTGGGACAAAAGAGCCTTGAACATAAAATGAAATACATATTAAATGAAATTAAATTAAATAGTGCAGATACATTTTTTTTGGAAGGAAAAATTGATTGATTCAATTATTTTTGGTGCAGCAGTAAACACTCAAAACGAAGAAAATACAATTTGAAATTATTCCAAAATTATATATAGCCTTCAATTTTGTATAAAATTTTAAACAAGAAATAAAGGCAACCACAATAATCCAATCCATAATAATGAACATCGAACGTGTTAGTGTTAGTTTTTTTTTTGCTATGGAATGCGTATCATTTGGAAATTTATTTTTCAAAGTTCAAAAATGTACCATTAGTATGGGTATCGGTATCTGTATACCATTGTCAGAAAATTAAATTAAATCACTTTTTCTTTCGTTTAATTAAGAAACGATTGCGATTACAACCTTGACACCATGTATGTACATACGAGTATGTATGTATGTAACATTATCCTAGACATTTGACACCTGAAAAATTAATTACGAAAAAAAAAAATGTAAACCAAAGTCTGTAATAGAAGTTGCACAAAAGAAAGCCAATCAGTCAACAGTCATACGTGTATGTACTGGGGTCAAGAGTGTATTGAAAACACATGTAGGCCAATAAAAAGTACATATATTCAATAAATCTCTAAAAAAAAAAATACAGTCTATTGTGATAATTATAAATTAAAAGTGAATTACGACATTATACCTACTCATACCTTTGCTCTGCAGAATTTAACTGAAAAAAATTGTTCAAATTCATTTCATTTATTTGATAATGTGTTTCTTCAAAAATGCATGCACTGCTTTGGTGATGCTGATGCGTTTCTGGTAGTGATGCGTAATCATTAGCGTGTTACGATGACGATGCGATGCTTTAGGTTTGATGATGATGCGATGTTTATATGACGGCTGATATGCTCTTCATCAACTGCATCAACTGTGCACCGATGCATTTTTGAAGGAACACAATTATAGCGAGAATCATCAATCATCATCATCATCAAAAAAAGTTATTGCAATCACCAATGTGATATTGACCCTTATTTTGAGAGTCACCACACTCGCCAAGTGAGGTGAGATTCAAATTTTGTTATTCTGACATTCACGAAATGTGACATATCTCGTAAAAAGTGAGCGATAGTGATTTATGTGGTATTCTGAGAGTCGTACGGAGGTGACGTATCTCACTCTAAGTGGCATTTTGAGTCATAAAGTTGAAGGAAAGTGAGACAAAGAAAAGTAAAATGCAAGTTGAAAATGTTTTTATATTTTTTATTGTAAATATCATAAATATTTAATTTATTTATTTAATTTTAGTTATCAGGTTATATAAACCTAATAACTCTAATCTAACTCGAATTTCGTCGTCACTTTTGCTATCATAAAAAAATGCTACACAACTCATTTTTATTTTTTAAATTTTTTTTTTTTTTTGATTATTTCATTTTTTTTTAAATTTTCAAATAAATCACATTTTTAAACTAATTTTTTCAACTAATAACACACCAAATTACAATAAACGACAAAATTTGACAAATGAAATGAATTTTGAAACAACAAAAGTTCATTTTGTTTCATTTTATTCATCTATGAAGTCATCTTGTACGACTCTCAGAATACCATATCAAATGTGAGGTGACTTTCAAGTGACTGCTGTCACTCACGTGAGGTTACTCTCAGAATAAGAGCCATTATCTAAAAGCTATACGTTGCAGAGTTATGTATTTTAAAACCAATGACATTAGTTGTAATTTGACGTTTTGGAACACAGCCTACATATACGTATTACTAAGTATCTACTAAGAATCTGCTCATTATTCTGAATTCAAAATTGATTTACTTTTAGTGGAAAAAAGCAATCCAACTGATAAACTTACCATTAAACCATCTTTCAAAAAATATATAAAAAACAAAAAACTGTCATCCCTTAAACAAACATCTTGCGAACAACTATGAACAAATATAAAATTCCCCCTTTCAAAAAATTAAAATAAAAACTCAATATTTTTACAATAAAAACAATTTCTTTTATTTATTTTTTTTTTCACATATTTTTTTATTTATTCATTTATTTTTCTTTAAATTTTTTTTTTTAGTTTTTTTTTTTTTACTTTATTCAAAATTCTTTTTTATGTTTATTTGATTTTTTTGTTTTTTTTTTAATTAAAATTCATCATAATAATTTTATTTATCATCATTTTTCTGGTTTTCATTTCATTTCATTTATAATAATTATAATTTAATATTTAAATTTAATTTTAATTATACATAATAATTATAATAATATAATAATAATAATTATATAATATTAATTTCAATAATTTTATTTATAATATTTACAAATATATTTTAATAATAATAATAATAATAATAATATAATATATAAAATAAAAATCAATAATAATTAAAATTAAAATTAAAAAAAAAAAAAAATTATAAAAATATAATAATATTATATAATTATTAGGTATGTATGTGTATGAATATAATATTATTTATTTTTTTTTTTTTATCGATAAAATGAAAAATTGTTTATATTCTTTAGAAAATACATATCCTTTAATGAATACATATATCTAATGTATGTATGTATATCTAGTTTTTTAGTTTTTCATTTGTCATAAAATTTTACATTTAATTCACTTTATTAATTCACTTTACATATACATTTTTTTTTTTTTTTTTTTATAATAATCATAGTGTAATCAATCTTCGGTTAGTTTTACATTTCATTTCATTTTCATTTCATTTTCATATTTTATTATATTAAAATTTAAATGTAGTCCTAGTACTTACATATTTGTATTCAAGTATGTATATCATTTTTGTTTTTTGTCATTTTTTTTTTAATTTTCTTATCTTATCATTTATTTATTTCTTTTTCATTTTTTCCATTGCATATGTATATACCTATATTTCATGTATTTTTTTTCCATTTCATTTCATTTTATTTATTGCTCTCTTTTCCATTATTGTATTAATTTCTTTCAAAAATGTCTATACTATAATATTTTACTTTGTTTATTTATGCAAAGCTTTCATGGTTTCATTTCTATTTTTTTTTTTTCTTCTTAATATTATTTTCTCAGTTTCAATTTTATAAATAATAATACATATTTTTGTTTCATTTTTCTATTTCGATTTGAACAAAAACTTATACTATCATTTTGTTACATTTCTCTTTTTACAACAGAATAAAATGAATTACATATACATAAAATACTCTTGAGTATAGTCCATTCATGCACTAGCAATATTCATCAGTTAATAATACACCACAATTTATTGTTGTTATTAGTAAATTTTCATTTTTCATTTTTCAATTTTCAGTTTATAATGTCAGTTATTAGTAAACGTATCATATCGTATGCATTGCGTACAAGAGTATCAACCATAAAACTACTATTTCTCAATTAAATTCCAATTTTAAATTCAGTTTCATTCAGTTTCTATTCTCTGTTTATTTCATTATTATTTTTACTAAATGTTAAATCTGTTACTCATTTAATTATTTGTGATAATATTTTTACACATATTTCTATTAGTTTATCAAATATTTTCTTTTTGTCAAGTTTTTATTCATATTTTTATAATTTAATTTATGTATAAAATTTTTTGTATTTATATTATTTAATATTTTATTTTTGCAATTTACAATTTATTATACATACATATACATATTTTTTTTAAACAATAAAAATTCAGAAAAATATAAATTCTGAATTTATATGGATAAAGAGATACATTGTAAGTGGGTAGATGTAAGGATATAATAGATATGATGACGGGTATAATTATGACATATATGTATATGTAATTATTATTTTTATACATATATAGATACACACTGTATTTGTGTATTTATGTGTAGTTTTTATAGTATTCAGGAACATTTTACATATTTAATATTTCTCTTCTATTATATTTCAATTATAATTTATTTTATTTATTTACTTTTTTTCATTTTGTTTCAGGTTTCACTTATTTATATATTATAAATAAATTTATACTATTTATGATGACAGTTTTGTGACATATTCGCATTAATCGCTTTAAGTACATTTCAAATTTTTACAAATCAAACTATTACATTTATACAAAATTTTTATACGTTTCGATTATCGCATATTTATTTTGTAGTTATGTTGTATAGGTAATATTTGTGTATTAATTTTATTTTTTTTTTTGAGCACATTACATCCCTTATTTATGTATTTGTATATGCATTTATAAATCTATTGTATGTACATAACAGTACATATGTATCTAAGTGTTGTGTTAAAAATATAAACTTTTGTGGGTACGTGTATTTTAATAACATATACTCTTACGTCACATAATGATCTTTTTAATTTTTTTTTTTTTAAATTAATAGATATATTTATTTACTTATATTTTGTCACGTTAAAAAATTTGTGTAGATTTATAGCTGTTATTTAGATATTTGTGACACTATTTTATTTACAATAACTAGATTTTTATTTGATTTTTGTATTATTTTTATTTATTTATTTATTTTTGTTTAAATATTTTTATTTAATTTAAATTCTTATATGAGGAACCATTCATGAGTGTATTTTTATTTTATATTATTTATTAATGAATTGTCATTTCATATCCATAAGTACATACATAATATTAATAATATGCGTCTTGAAGAATATGAAAGGAATCAATTTATTGTAGGTATACGTAATAATTTATGTACAAAAATATACACATTCATTTATAAGCTTTATTCATACTACAAAGAAATGTTTTAAATTTTTTTTTATTTATTTATTTATTTATTTTTTTTTTTTTTTTGTGAAAAAGAAAAATGAAAAATAAACGATGAAATGATTACAAAATGAAAATTCAAGAAAAAACACAAGAAAAAAAATTTGATCGTTCTTTTTTCTCCAGTGTTTTTTATAAAAAATTTATTATATTATTCTCTTCTATCTCGTATTTAAAATCTTATATAATTACAAAAAAAATGAAAATTATAAAATAAAATATTTTTTAATAAATTTGACTTAGTTTTTCAATGTATGTATTTTTTTTTTTTCGTTTTATATATTTTTCAAAAAATCGACGAAAAAATGAAATAAAATAATTTTTTTTTTTTGTTATTTTTGAAATAATAAGAGAGAAAAAAAAATTCGGTATTTGAAATCTCAGATGATTTTGAACTATGTATATACTACACTTGAGGGGAAAGCACATCAGTACTTTAAAATGATTACGGATTAGCATTGATACTTTAGCTTACACACTTTGATAACAAAACGATGAGTCAAGTCTGTCTTCAAAACTTTTAACAATATCAACATGCTCTTCTCTTCTCTTCAACATGAAAATGTCCGACATCAAAACATTAACAACATTTTTTTGTTTATTTTGATGTATTTTCACCTTAAGAGTCGGTTACAAAATCGTATGAGATTTCAAGTAGCGAATTTTGTTTTTTAAATTTAATTTTTCTTTTAATTATCGTTAATTATTATTAATTTATTCGCTCGTTCGTTTGTTTGTTTGTCTGCTTGCCTAAATTTAATAAACTAATTTTAATGTCTTCCAATTTTTTTTTTTTATTATTTATTTTATTATCGTATCGTTAAATTAAAAAAAAAATTTTTTTTTTTTTTTTTTGCATTATAATCCATGAAAAATATGTCCTAAATTTATTTTAATTTATCATTATTATTTTTTTTTTTCGTTTTATTTCAGTCCTTACTACAGCTATAAATAATTTACACAACTAAAATAATTATTAATAAATGATACATACATACGTACGTACATATGTAAATTTATAAATTTTTTTTTTTTTTTTTTAATAAATTGATCACATTCGTTTGCTTTTCTCATTTTACGAAAACAAAAAATAAATAGATAAAATCAAAAAAAACAAAAAAATTAGAATCCTTTATCCTATATCCTTTTTTTTATTTTATTGTTTTCATGTATTTATATTTTTTTTGTTGAGAAAAATAAAATTATATATTATAAATATCCTTTTCATTTATTTAATTACTAGATTTTTATAAATTATAATTACATAGAAAATTACATAATATTTTCCTTTATTTTATTTTATTTTTTTTAAATTCATTTTACATACAACAAATACAATTATACATATACCATTCATATAGTGTTTGGTTTGTTGTATTTTATATGTGCGCATGTACATATATATGTGTAAAAAATATTCTTAGCCTTAATATGCTTTTCATAATTTTATTATTTCATACAAAGTCAGTTTTTTTCCTTAACAATTTTTATATTTTTTTACATTTTTTTTATTTTTTGGTTCTTAAGTTTTTTTTTTTTTTAAATTTTCAGTGTCAATTTTTCTTTCTTTCAACTTTAATTATGCAGAGGTTAACTAAAAATCTGTTTTATTTTTTCTACATTTATCTACATTTCAGACTAAATTTATGACTTTTTTCAATTTTATACCAAAATGAAAATGAGAAAACGAAAGGAAGAAGAAAATAACAGAAAATATGATTGAACATTTTTTAAACCAGTTTCAAATGTAATTTGGGGAATTTATTTAAAAGAAAAATAATTTTTTTTTTAATTAGAAAAAACAGAACATTTTTGTTTTGTTTGAAAAAACTTTAAGGAATAGTTAAAAAATTCTTATTAAAAAGTTACGACAAAAAGCGTTTAAATAAGGCATGCAAATACTAAACCAATTACAAAAGTATAAAAATGATAAGATTCATTTTCATTTTCATTGTCATTGATTCAAGTCTGTGATTCTGAGTTTCTCAGAAATTCATTCAGAGTTTGAGGACTGCGATTAGTGATGACAAAATGAAAATGAATCTTTAACTTTCCAAAATATTAGATTCTCAATTTTCTCTTCAATTAAAATTCGCAACATATAATTTCTTAAACATAAAAATGAGCATTCGGAGTAACGAATAATGGTCATTTATATGTTTAGAAATTTTAACGAAAACAAAACAGAAAAGAAAATTTAAAAGTTCAGTTTTTATTTTTCAAATTTTTTTGTTTTCTTTTAAATAAAAATCCCGATTACATTGATGCTATACTACAACTGTACAAAAATATAACAATTCTATACATAGTAGAATTGAAATTTTAGTTTCGTTTCGTATTTATTATGTATCTTTCAGTTTTATTTCGAAATTGTCAAAATGAGAAGCTATTCTACAATTTTACAAAGAAAATTTATTTTTTTCACCTTTCTGGATTGAATCACTATGTTATCTCGTGTAAAATATGTCAAAATTGAAAAATTTCTTCAATTTCAAATTCAAGGATATAATAGTCAAGTTTTTTTTTTTTTCGTTCTAATTAACTAAAAGATAAATAAATTTATGAAGATAAGTGATATACAAAATAAAGTTAGAAAAATAATGGTGTACGAAAACGTACTGCACTGTAACTGTAAGATTATAGAGTAATAAGAGAAAATAAATGTTTTGATTTACAATCATACTAAAACTAGAGATAAGAAGAATTTGGGTGTTTTCATAAATACGATATTGCATAAATTTTGACAGATGGCAAAAACCAAAAAATAAATATGACGGATGAATTATTATGTATACTTTCTGTCACTTTGAATGACAACTCTTATATGATATAATATACAGATTGAACGCTTATCATCGCCATTTATGTAGTTTGCATTTATTCGTTTCGTGCAAGTAATTTGCGGATGCGATTTATGTTTCTATTTATGAGAAGAATATAACACCCATATTCTGAAAATAAATAAATAAATAAGAAGAATAGTAAAAGGAATAAGAATAAGAATTTATAAAAAAAAAAGAAGAAAAAAATTTTCATTTTGAATAATATTCAGAATACGTTGATATTTTATAATAAGTAATTTTTTGTTTGTTTTACTGAAAACTTATTAAATATGTACATAATACACATTTATGTATAGTCCTTATTTTTATATTTATGTAATGTACGTATAACTATGTATATATATTATAATTATAATTAATTATATCCTTAGAAACCTAATCGTAATTAATGTATCAATATTATAATGCATGTGTATACTTTTATTTTTATCTGTTTTTCTTTTTTTTTTTATTATTTTTTTTTTTTCATTCTCATATTCAAATGAAAAGAGAAATTTCAAAATAATAAAAAAAAGAGAAATAGAAAAAAAAAATTCATATTTCACATTTTTCATTAACAAAAAAAAAGATATCTTAAATTAATTTTTTTTTTTTTTTAAATTTACATTCATCATTATGTAAATTTACTCTGTACACATGTACAGTACATTTATGTAAATATTTACGTATCTATTTAACTAAATATAGGGCTGGTTTGTTTGTTTGTTTGTTTTGCTTTTAATTCTTAACACTTTTTTTTTACAATTTTTTTGTTTTTATTTAATTCCTAATTATATATATATATATATTTAATTATATTGAATAGATATACATCGGTAAATACATAATCCATATTTATATAAATTATTTCAGCAATATACAATTTTTTATTTATAATTATTTATATTTATATCGATTTTTATAGTAAATTTACAATTATTTTTTTTTTTTTTAATTATTTTCAATTTCATTTCATTTTATTTTTTCTCTATTATACATTTTACATAAATAAATAATTTATCAGATTATATTAATATAGAATGAGAAAAATTAAGAATACTCATAATGAAGATTTTCATTGTAAATATCTGTAAAATTTATATAATTTAAAATTTTTAATTTGTTTTTTTTTTTTTGTTGCAATTATCCTTTATGAAAAAATTAAAGAAAATTCATGAACATTTTTGTATATACTCATAGATATATAAAAATAATAGGGGGATTCAGTTCAATTTTTCGTAGCAGTTCGTTGCGTCGTAGTTTCGTAGTTTCGCAGTCTAATTGTCATGAACGATCATTTCTCAGCCTTCTTGGTAGTTTAGATTTTCGTAATTGTTTATTTTCTAATAATTTCTATGTCAATTGAGAACTGTCAAACATCAACTATACGTAACTCTACGAAATACAAAAGTTAGAAACTATACAAAGCTTTTTACCCTTGGTATTTTTTTCAAAATTTTCGTAGTTCACAAATGTTTGGAAATGAACTAAGAACACTATGAAAACTAAGAAAGCTAAGAACACTATACGAAGACTACGAAAACTATACGAAATGTGACATGAATCCCCCCCCAATATCAAAAGAAAAAAAAAATAGTAAAAAATATAGGCAATATAATAGTTGAGTTCTGCTAAAATTTAAAGGTAAAACTAACATGCTCATAATATGTGTATATAATGTATGTATGAAGAAATAAAGGACGAAAAAAATAAGCTATACAAATCCTTGTCTATTGTTTTTGTCAATTATTTTACTTTATGATATTTACCAAACTTTAGAATTTGATTTTTGATTTACCACCTCCTCCATATAAATAATTTGGAGGACTAGTCCAAAACAAAAAAAAAAAAATAAATTTTCTTTACAAAATAAACAAAAAATAAAAATTTGTCTATTATTTTTAGTCTTCATATAATTTTTTTGTTTGTTTGTTGTTCGTTAAGTCTTTCTATATTTTTTATTATTTTTTACTAGATTCTAAGTAATAAATACACATAGAAATTTTAATTTTTTTTTTGTGTTTTTTTTTTTTACAATATTATATTGATTACAATCAATTTCATTTTACTATGCAGCGTTTCATGTTTTTTTTTTTTCTGTTTTATTTTTTTATTTTTTTAAGATTCTTAAAATTAATAATTTATCATTACTATCATCATCACTTTAATAAAACATGACATAGAATGTAATGGATAAATCGAAAATATATATAAATACAAAAGTAATATTCTAAGAAAATTCAATTTACAACATGCTTACCATACATCTATATTGTACATCCTTACGTCATCATACGAGTAGTAGATATTATTATGTAATGTTATGTGCAGAAATTATGTACGCTGCAATATTAAATTATTATTCATTTTATTTTCCATTTCTTTTGTTCATTTGTTTTAATTAAATATTTTTAATCATTCATTGATTCATTCACATTTTTTTTTCATTCTAATATTAAAAATAAAGAGTAAAGTATTATGAGAGAAGTGTATAGTACAAAAAATGAAAAAAAAAACACATCACATAATTTCAGAGTGTTTGTTTATCGATCAATATTATAATAATATGTATAACAATTTTACGTTGAAATAATTGTTGCTCTCTTTTGTTGCTGTGTTGTTATCTCATTACACTCTCTAGCAATAATAATGATAATAATAATACAGTCTCAACAAAAATAATAAAAATCCATAGTGAATGTTGTTAGATTTTTAAAATAATTTTTGCTACTACACTGGTATATAAAATATACTAATATATGCGTACGTAATGTAGTATTGTATCTAATTTTATACATTCTTATACATTTTATAGTTAAATTACGAGTATATATCAATATAAATGTATGTATGTGTGTATATATATTAAAAATGATTTTTATTTAATTTATGTATATGTATGTATTTTCATTTACATAATATATATGTGTGTGTGTTTTTATATATGCTACAAATTTTATCTGATCATCAATTTTATATCAATGTTTATATTATGAAATAATTATTTTTAAATTAAATGAAAATTATACATTTATATATAATATTTTATGTATGTATATAGTACATATATATAAAAAAAAAAAAAAATTTCTACAATATTATATTATTTATATATATGCGTATATATGTATTCTTTATGTATATAAAATCATTTTAATAATGATTAATTAATTCATTCGCGTTTAATTTAAATTTTTTTTATACGTTACATATAATTTAAATTAATTAATTTATCATTATTATTAGTTTTTTTTTTTTATTTTCTTTTTACTATTTTCTATTAATTTTATATTAAAAGTAAAAATTGTAAAATGTAAATATATATATTATTATAAAAGATCACTACATATGTGTTGGCCTCTGTGGTGATGATTGTTGCTGTTGTTGTTGTTGTTGTTGTTGTGTTAGACCGGATGTCGGTGTCGGCCATCTTGTTGGATTACAAAATGATGATGGATCACCTAACATTGATATTCTTTTTGTATCAAGTATATTATATTCTTTGGTTGTTGATGTTGATGATGTTGTATTATTTGTATTATTAACTGATGATGATATAATACCATTACTACTAACAATAATACTATTACCATTCATATTACTGACACCTACGCCTACAACACCGACGCCACTTACAACGCCGACACCATTTCCTACTACTACACCACCACCACCACCACCTACTCCTCCACCTCCTCCGTTACTCGTAACACCAACATTACTACTGCCGCTATTACTAATATTACCGTTATTACCAGCATTACTGTTACCACTATTACTGTTCGCATGCATTATCTGTGATGCTCGATGCATTAATGATGGATCTGTATTCAATTGTTTTTGTGATTTGGCTCTCTGTAATGGTGGTATCGAACTAAAACATTCAGTATTCGCATTATTATTATCACTATAATTCGACATAGCACCGTAAAGACTAGCGCTCATTAAGCAATCATCAACACTCGCCGAACTTGATATATTATTGACGCTTTTATCCCATGTATTTTTGATGATCGTCGGATTCGAATTATCGTATGTTAGACCACTACTTGAGCTACGTTTCGATGACATCGATGTACCGTGATGATGATGATGATGATGGTGAAGATTTGCGCTAGCGTTTTGTTCGTTCTGTTTACGTGCTTCAGCATCGTCCTTCTCTTGGGCACGTTTACGTTTTCTTTTCATGCAGATAACAACACATGCAGCTATAACAGCAATTACTGGCATCGCTACAGACAGTATGGCGATCAATATAACTTGTCCGCCCGTCAATCCATCACTGCGTCCAACATGCGATACTTCAAATTGATGTGCGTCGAATGATGCTGAGTAGGCTTCTTCTTCACATTGCTTTCCACGAAATCCACCTGGACATACGCATTGGAAACTGTTTACTCGATTCACGCACGTTCCACCATTTCGACATGGTGCAGAATTACATTCATCAATGTCAACGCTACAGTCTTTTCCAGTGAATCCAGGTCTGCATGTGCATCGGTAATCATTATTCAAGTTCGTGCATGTTCCACCATTCGCACATGGTTTTGTCAGACATAAATCAACTTTTTCTCCACATACTGAACCGATATATCCGGGCACGCATTGGCAACGAAACTGATTCACCATATCGACACATGTACCTCCATTCATGCATGGGTTTCCTTGACAATCATCAACGTTTTCATCACATCTATCTCCATCAAAACCAGACAGACATACGCAATGAAATGAATTTCCTTTATTTACACATGTTCCACCATTACGGCAAGGATTCGGATTACAATCGTCCACTTGTACTTCACAATTCAATCCACTATATCCATATGGACATTCACATTTGAATCCAGTTGTTGTATCTCTGCATTTACCATGCATACACGGTTTATCAGAACATGTAATCGTTTTATCTTCGCAATGACGACCTGTCCATCCTTTTGCGCAATCACATTTATACGTTCGATTCGATTTATTCTCATGGCATGTACCACTATTTAGACACGGTGAATTAGCGCAATCATTCATTTGTATATCACAATCGGTACCAGTAAGTCCAGGTGGACATTTACATGTATATAAACCTTGTCCAGTATTAAAGCATGTACCACCATTTTGACAAGGACGATGATTTGTACAATAATTAAGATCTTGATTACAAAACAATCCACCCCATCCTTCGTTACAGAGACATTCCCATGGTTTCTTACATGTACCATGTATACATCCTGGATATGGTTCACATTCATCGCAAAGTTGTCCTTTCCAGCCAGGCTGACATCTGTAATTATTAAAATGAAAATGAAACGAAATTATTTTAATTTTCAATTAATTAAGTTAAATTTGAATTTTACATAATCTATATAGTTAAGATATTCGTGTCAAAAATTAAATAATTTCCGTAAATTTGAAGGAAAATTCAATAATTTAACATACATGAATGTACTTATAATCGATTGCACATAATATTTTTAATCATTCCTGATGTAAATTCAATGTGTTACTGACTACAATACAACGTTATTTTAAATTGCTAATGAAATCGATTTATCTTAGTAGCTGTAAAATAATTTTTTATTTTTTTTTTTTATTTTTTTATCAATTGCCTCTGCTGAGGTCTGTTTATTATTTAACGCAATATAAGTAAGTGGTATTTTTATTCTACGACTCAAGTAGAACTTGGCCATACATACATATATAATTCGTATGTTTTTGTATCATTATAATTATCATTATATGTATTATGATGTGATTGTGATTGTTGCGATCGCGTACAGTCATTGTCATCATCATCATCATCATCACCAAAACATGTTAAAAAGTTAAAGGGTCTCATCACTATAGATTTTTCGTTACTTTTTTATTTTATTTTCATTTTGTTTTGTTTTTTAATGTTAATCGTCATTATTAATTCTTATTTGCCATAATAATGATTATGAGAACATTACTATATCATTATCATTACGATCATCATCATCATCATCATCGTCATCGTATTATTATTTTTATCATTGTTATGTGTGTGTTGTGCTCTTAGTGTGTATAGTATTTTGTGTGAATTGAATTAATAAAAGAAAAAAAAAAAAAATGTTTTCATGCAAATTAATATGTGGACATGTACCTGAAACTCTACTATAAAAATCATACGAGTAATGATAGTCGATGTGATTTACAACACAACCAACAAAACAAAATTTATTTAAGAAACGAAAAACCGAAGAAGGTGAAAACAAAAAAAAAAACAATTTATTTTTTTTACAAGAATTTACAAGAATCAGTTAAAAAGAATCGATAATTTATTATACGAATACTGAGAAATAAAAAATAAAAATCTCACAGTTCACATATATAGATACTTGTGTAATATGTATAGGTAATCTATATATGTACATATGTTCAAAAGTACATGCATAATGTGTAATGAGTTTATGTGCATACGTTAGAGGTAAAAAAAAAGATGATAAAATGATGATTTGCTTCTTCTTTTTAGATATGCACAATAAAAAAACAACGAAGAAAATATTAAGCAAATAAACTTCCATTCGGCTTATAGACAGATACACAGATACACAGATTACATATGGATAGAGATACACAAATAAATATGTATATACCTATACATATAATGTACGACGAGAACACTAATATTCTAGGTAATTACAGGTGTTTTGTTTAAAATTGAAAAATATAAAAATAATTGAAAACAAAGTAGCAAAAAACAGCAAAAGAAATAGAGAACGTAATAAAAACTGCAAAACACACGTATACACTCATACATCACACATATCCAAAAACATATATGTGCACATATAATTATATTTTCTTGAAATGAATGAAAAAAAAAACATAATGACGTCTTGTGCTGCATGTAACACAGGTGAATAAAATTTTTGGTTTTTGTTTTTCAAAATGAACGATGGTGGAATGAAAAATATAAAATGAATGACGACTGTATAAAATGAATATACTGACATTTGGAAAATGAAATGATGATAATTTCACTAAAACGATTTGACAGATATTGTCTGAATACTTTGACAAATAATTTACGTAGATATATATGAAATAATAAAAAAATGATATTTAACTGAATGTGCAAAAAATAAAGAAAGATATTTTTATGCCCCCTCCATCCTATCCCATAAAGAATGAAAGACTTTGCGTTATTATGGCGTTCAGCTATAGTATGTATATGTAATTCATCATAATCGTATGGTCAACGATGTAACGTGTATTGCAAAAACCAAAGCAAAACAAAAAAAGACACAATTAATAGACGTTTTGCATTTTTGATGAAATAACCATAAAACAAAAACAAGAATAAGAAGAATAAGAAGAAGAAAACATAGAGAAGAGGGCGAATCAAATTAATACGAATTTCAACAAACAAATGTATGTATACAAAAATAATGTAAAATATCAAGTTATGCATACAAATTAGAATTAAATGTAGGTACTCGTATAAATACATATAAACATGAATATATAATGTACATAAATGTATATATATGCACTGTTTATCGAGGCCGTTCGAATTTTTTGCATATATGTACTACAACTACAACTATACAAATTGATAACCGATCATTATGAAGATGATGATGGAGCGGCAGTGATTATATTATCAATCTGAACTATTAGATACTGACGTACAAATGTATGTATATATTTGAGAGTGTGTGTATGTCTTTAGTGAAAATTGTACAAAATTATTCTCTGATTATAAAAGTACATACTTACGACGATGATTACAGTGAATCCAAAAATTGCTGTAGTGATCGTAGTAGTAGTAGTAGTAGTAGAATCAGAATTGTATGCTCGTATATCGATCGATATCAATCCCATGCCATATACCATCATTAATAATAATATGTGTACATACTAGGTATATGAACAAAATGATTAAAAAAAAAAAAATAATAATGATAACAGCTTATTGAATGAATTGAAGTGATTAATAACGAAATATGTAAGTAAGAAGTCAACAAATTATTATTATTTTGTTTTTTTTTTTTAATGAACGTTTGGTATCCAACATTTACACGTATACCTACATAAATACTCGTACTATAGTGTATTGGTATAATATATGTATGTAACTTCAGAAGAAAAAGGGGCAAGGATTTCAAGCTAATTTTGTCACAGACATTTTGGTTCTCATGTGATTATTTTTTAGTATCAATACATGAACATATCTATATACACATAAATAATAATAGCGTATGGTATATATATAGATAATATGCGTACGTGCGTACATAAATTAAAGTCAATAATACTAATTCAATAAACTTTTGAGAGCGCATTATTATAATATTCTGTACGCAAATAAATGTAGGCACTTGTACATATATATACTAGGTATATACAAAAATATCTAAACATTTACAAATTATAACTGAGTATATAATGTATGTAGTAGTATTCTGTATGTAATAAACATAAACAATATTATTTGATAATGTACTCATACACATACGCATATACACATATCTAATTGTACGTGTACATTTATTTATTTTAATTCATTTAATTTTCATGTTCATGTTCTTCTTCGTTTTTTTTTTTTATTTTATTTTGATCATTTTAATTTTTGCATTTTAACATTTTGCTATTTTAAGAATTATGGCCATTATGCGTTTAATGTCAATATGCAATTATACGAGTATGTTTGTGAATATGTATTTTTGAATGTGAAAATATTCGCAAACAAACGGATATCTATACTGAAAATTAAATTATTTTTGTATGATACTTTGGTATAAATATTTGCTATGATTGAATATTTTATTTTTTCTATGGGAGCCAATACTACATGCACTGTGTACTATTTTTAATTTTTAATAAGAAAATGAGAAATTAGTTAATGGAATTGAAGAGAGTTATTGGGAAGAAATTTTTTTTTTCTCTTGAAATATTATTGAAAAATGAAAATATGTTAACGATGGGATTTTAGTAATTGCAGATTCAAATTGAAATTTCCAAGAAAATGAAGAAAATGAATGCACAAAAATGTTATTTGATGGTGCATAGTGAATTTCGCTAGAAATTTTGAAATTTTATGAGTCAATGAACTGAAACATTATTATCCTTTGACTTAGAATAATTTCTATTCAAAATGCATGTGGGATTATTGAAACACTTTTATTACCTAATTTAAAATTGATTAGAAATTCATATGGTATATATGATAGCTGTATAATCAACCTATACCTATACTTCTACTTACAAATTTTAGTCTTTCTTTTACAGTTAATCGTGTAATAAATTCATCGAGTTCCTTCTTCTCCTTAATTTCTTTTCATTTTTATCAATTGAAAATTAAAAACAAAAAATATATTACTACCAGCTAAGTAAGTACTTAAAATTTATGTCATTTCATCGAAAACTGATGACGATGTCGATGATCATGTCAATGATATGATAACTGAACAGAATTTATAATTTAATTGAATTCAAATTACTACCTCATATAAATCGAATTCAAAATGAATTAACTATATAACCACCAACATACCTACAGCTACATGTTGTGCAGAATGAATTCCCCATAATAAATTTTCTGGGATTATGATTTTTATTTGGTTTTTTTTTTTGGTATTTCTTATAATGAGAAATTCACAAAATTTACAGTTAAAAATCAAAAGTCTTCAAATGTTTTGCCTTTTTTTTATCCCAAATTTACATTTTAGTACACAGGTCGATCATCGATCATTAGTTATGCTTATGCCCCTATGAACACTTACTCATTATAGCTACCATAGCTCTATCTAGTAGTGGTGCATGCTATTGCTGCATGTTTCCTCCTTTCTTTTCTTTCTTTCTTTCTTTTCTAGTGCCTTATTTTTATTACTTAATTTGTCTTTACTGAGGTAATTCATTGAATTTATTTGACAATTTGCAATTGACAAAAATTTATTCACATTTCTTTTTATTTCATTGAATTATTTATTGCCTTTCGTTTATATTTTATTGATAATGAACGAACTGACGCAAACAAACAAACACGTCCATTATTAATTTATAGAGAGTATAGCTAAAGCTCTTTATAAAATTTGTGACTGAATTTTAAATTATTTTTTAATGTCTTTATTCTGGAAGAATAAGAATATACTTGTGAAAGCCATAAAAAGGCATAAAAGAATAAAGAAAAAGTGGATGGTTAATGTTCAAAATGTTAAAATTTTATTGCCAAAAATTGAAATAATAAAAAAAAAAAATTGTTTAAGAGTATTTTACTCTTATGGAAATTTAAATCAGTCTCAGATATTTTGAGAGAAAAATACTTAACTTGTAATAATAATATATTTTCGATAAATTGCCTTCCAAAATTAGTATGCATTTTTCGATTTTTAATTTGCAATAATAATTCCCATATTTTCAGTTTCATGTTTCATGCATTTCCATTTTATTATATTTCCTTTTTTCCAATGCAATATTTGTATAAAGTAATCCATAACTATGTATACACTTTTCTAAAATGTTGCAAGAATATTCGTAATAAATTAGAGCACATTATTGGTAATTTAGACAACGATCAGAATAAAAATGCAAAAAAAAAAGCGTAAATTAAATTTTTAAAAGCAATACATAGAAATCGGGTAAGTAAACAACAGTGAGAAAGAAAAGAAAAAAAAATTCTTTTTATTATTTTTAGTAAATAAATTTTCTATTTTTTTTTGTTTTTAAGATACCGAATATTTTTGTTTGCAAGCAAAGAAATCTGAAGAATTGTATACTTGAAGAAGTTGAAATTAAAAACAAATTTCAAAAATACATAATAGCAAACAGATATACGAGCAGAAGATATGTATGTACATACAGGTATAATATGCAATTACACTAACTTTCAATGCATGTAAGTAGTACAGTACGTATGTAAATATAAAGATGAGAGAATATTGAAAAGCTTCATTAATTTGCATAGCACGATATACGTGGTAAATGACACACCTTTTCACAGTCAGTTATTTAATCAGAGACGACAAAATTATACACACAATTTTCACATACTAAAGGCATACAAGGTGTATAATTATATATATTTAATATAGATATATGCCCTTAGAGTATTCTATATAGCACCACTTTACACAGTACCTACCTATACATTTGGATGTTTGCATGTGCATGCATTGCGGTGTGACACTAGAGTAAAGTGTATAATGAATGTGTAGTGTGTTATGTGAAATACAAAGATTAGAGCGCGGTGGTGTATTCTGCTTCTGAGCTACATCTTCTATTATTATCATCGGGTCGTATGCAAATATTGAACAGGTAGGACATAGTTAAGTGGATATGTGTAATAATAAAAATATAATCATATAATACAAACGCATATATGTATGCACGGGTATGGATGTATGAACATGTGTGATGATACCTAATGTAGATATACACTCATATGTGACAGAATACATGCATATATGTATGCTGTAGGAAGACGACAATGATGATGATTGTTGTAATAATAACGATGATATGATGATAATGACGACGACAATAACGACAACAAAAGAATAGATTTTTTTTTAACTCCCAGAGAAGTAAAAATATTCATAAGTACGAGTATGTGGATGTATGATGTGCATGCTTGTGTATATGTGATTGTGTCGTTTCGAAAAAAATATTTTAAATAGAAAATGAATAACAAGAAATGAAATGAAATAATAATGAAGAAAAGCAAAACAAAAAAAAAATTGAAATGAACACAAATTTAAAAATAATAAATAAAAATTAACAAAAAAAAAAAAGGTAAAAAATAAAAATTATTCCCACGACAGAATGGCATCAATTTTCATTTCTTCTTCACTTTTTTTTTTAAATATTTTTTTCAATTTTAATAAAAAATTTTTTTTTTTGCATTTTTCGTTTTTTATTGCAATTTTTTTTCTCTTTATAGAAGAGGTCAAATTTTGCATGAATTGCAATCGACATATACAGTACATATTCTAGTATATACATAAGTAGGTTGATTATTTCACTTTACTACCTATAGCTAGTATGTATAGTACTTATGCAGTACATTAATTTTACTTAATTCCTTAATATATTTCTTTTCCATATTTTATATTTCACATTTTCTGTTCATTATTTCAATTTCTTGTTTTGCTAAAAAAAAAAGAAAAAAAATCGAATAAAAATTTACTACATTTCCACCTGTTCTACACTGTACTACGTAGAGTACAACGATTACATGAATGCTGTTGAACATTTACTATGTTATTTGCTTTGTTCACGATTTTCCTAACATTCACACACAAACTTAATATAATATTGAAATATTTAAAAAAAAAAACCAACCTTAGATAGATCCATGACTTATGACCCATAAAATACAAAAAAAAAATAAATAAATAAATAAATAAATGCAAAAAGAAAAAATGGAAAAAAAATTGACGACAGAAAATCAAACATCTGATCAGTTGAAGTTGAAATTTTGAATTATTTGTTGAATGTTGAATGAAATTGAAATGCAATTATTATGAACCTATTCTGTCTGTTGCCCCTGAATGCTAATAGGTAGAGACGAGTTTTAGTTTGAGTGTTGGAATGTGAATTCGAAGTTTCAAATTTCAATTTTCAACTTGGAGAATGGAGAGGAATAATATTCATCTATGGGGATGGATGAAGGAGCAAATAATTTTTTTTTTCGTTTGGAAATGAATCAGATTTTTGATGTTTGAAGGTATAACAGCAGGTAGATTGAGACTGATAGGTAAATTGCATTTTTGAATGGTGCTGGTACTCATAGTTGACTGTCGTAATACTGTCAATTTTTATGTAGGTCGATTCAACCATTACACCATGACTCTGAGTACTCCAGACTCTGACTCTGTATGTATGTCGTACAATGTACAGATTATTGCACAAAATAATGTAAGGAAACAATTTTTTATGGACATACAATCTTGTACTCTATGTACTTTTTCATTTATTTAAATTTATGGAGAAAAAAAAAATGATCAGGTAATCTTCAAATTTTATGAATTTTAATGTGTTGCATTTTTCCTCCTTTCTTTCTAGTTCGAGTCGATGCATAAATAAAAGTAAAAATGAGAACAATGTCAACTGAAATACTTATGTATGAGAAAATGTCTGTTTTAATTTTTTTTTTTTTTTATATTTTCATAAACAAGAAAAAACAATTTCATTTTTCCTTCATTCTTATTATTACGTATTTTCACTTTTTTCTTTGCATTTTGGATTTTTGCCAGAAAATTCAAATGTTCTAGTGTTGTTTGTTCTGTACTCAACCAACTACCTACCTATCTACATACGTACTTAAAATATAAAAGTGCAATTTCATTGATCGCATTGCAAAAACGAAAATGAAAATGAAAAATTTTAAATTTGGTAAAGCTTTTTCAACTCTGCTGCATTTATGGCAGCCAAATTTAGAATCAACTGAATTATGGTAAATTTTTGGTCTGAAAATTTTCTAAATTGGGTCTTTCAGTTTATTTTCGATTTGAACACAACGAAATCAAAAATAACTAAAGAGTATCGAGTATTTTTAATTTAAATATTGTGAATATAAAAAATAAAAGACATTATTAGAAGTGGCACAGTAGGACTAGTACTCCCTACAACTACTTATGTATATACAACACGATCATAGTGACAATGACAACAGAGCATTATGCAAATTTGATTTGATTCATATCAAAATTGTTCGAAAAATATACAATTCAATGCATCTTGGAACTAAATATTTTGATTATTGATCATAAATCATATTAGAGAAAGTGTTTATTTGTATATCTATATTCAAGGTATTTCTTAAAGATTTTTCTTTTATTTTCCTGACTTCATATGTAGACACACAATAATCGAGAAAATAGCACAAAAATACTATGTGTGTATGTATATGCATGCATCTACTTGGTTATAGGTTTTACTAGGTTCAATAGCGTATTTGTTTTTGTATATCAACGATTAATGATCATTTTATTAGGTCAACATATATACGATTGTATATGCGATCATATCTATGTAAAGGAAAGGAGTTCAATGTTGATATTTTGATCATCAGCTAAAAGAAGTTAGTAGTAAAATAGCATGCGTTGTTTATATGATCTACGAATTTTTTAGCTACTTTTCTCATTTTAATTGTGGTTTTTTTTTTTTTTTCATTTTTGAAAATCTATACGATTTTATAATTAATATACGAGTAAAAGTGTACAAACAACTAAATAATGAATGCAACAAAATATGAATAAAATATAATTTACTACTCGTTTGTGGTTTAGAATCGATAATTTTTATGTTTTATTACATATAAAAATTGAAGAAAAAAAAAATTCACGAAAAATAAACAAAATGAGAAGATCGAATGAAGAAAATATGGAGAAGATGATAGGAAGACTAATATCAAAAATGGAAATATATACTCGTTTAAAGAAATAGAAAATGTTATAAACTATACTATACACAATATACTTATTATACTCTTTCTTAATCGGATTTAAATTTTAAATTTTCAGTTTTTAATGTCCACAAGTCAAATTTTAAACAATAGAAGAAAGTCTATGCTATAGATTGTAATAGTATTTAGTGTAGATGTAGAATAATTAAATTGGCTCTTCTTTTCTATATACGAGTATTATTCTACTAGCGAGTAGCAACATAATTTATTACTGAAAAATACATTGAAAATTTTTCGGTTTTCTGGAGTTCGGGAGTCGTAAATGTACGTACGTATGAACGGACGTATTTCTATATATTTATAGCTATAGTATGAGGATCAGAGAATGAGGGTATTATAAAATTAAGTAAGTAAGTAATCGCGCGTTCATTGTTTAATAATGATCCAACTTTAATAGCCTCTTTATACATGACTTTTGGATTGGTGATGGTTATTTTATTTCTTATTTTCATTAATTTTTATTTTTATTTTTCTGTTTGGTCTTCAAAGAAAATAAAAGAAAAATTTACTTGTTGTTAATGAAGAAGAATAATAATAATAATAGATAGTCAAAAGAATAATATTAGAAGAGATACTATGTGACATTAATCCAAAATGTATGTAGATATAATATGCATCTGCGCAGTATAATAGTGTACGAGTAGTAAGTATGTTGCGGCGGTGTACGTTATAAAATTAATTTAATGATTATTTTATTTATTTACTTCATTTTTTTTTTTTTTTGAGAAAGTTTTTTTTTTCTTCATTATTTTCGTTTTTTTTCTATTCATGCTAGGTACTATATATACATATTTATAATGATGGCATCATTGCATTACTTTCTTTATGTGAATTCGTTATTATTATTATTATTACTATTTTTGTATAATTTCTGGATGTAATTTATTGTGTGATTTAATTCATTCGTCGTATTGGTTGTATGTCGTACGTGTATATGCTTTTAAAATAAGTAACATAATCGTATATAAAAGCAGAGACAGACATACCTACTACCTATAACTTCCAGCATAGTGCATTAAAGTCTTTACTATATGTAAGTATGTGGGAGAATATAAAAATATATGCCTAGCCTAGATGAATAGCTATACTTAAATACAATACAATGTATAATTGAATATCAAACATATTACTTGTGCATGAATGTAAACTCATATCCGCGTATTATGATCATCAGTACAAAAATATACAATGTCGTTTATATTTATTATTTAATGATCAAAATTATATTAAACAAATTACATTTATGTACATACTGTAACTCTTATACCTCGTATATATTAAATACTCAAGAGCGAGTGTATATATAAGTACGTATAATTACCTAACATACATAGTATTATTTTGTTATTTTATTATTATTTAATAATACGCGAGTAAATAATAATATTATGTTATATAAATGAGTAAATGAACTTCAAAAGAAGAAGAAGAAGATGATAATAAATACACATTATAATCAAGAAACGAATTTGAAAAAAAATCAAATAAAAAATAAAATACACTGCACACAGAAACACAAACAAACAAACAAAACTTTTAGCTATGTAGCATATAGCATGCAGAGTATATACTGCTTGTATTATGTATACAAATGTATAGTAACATATGTATGGGCGAGTATATAAGAAGTTACTTATTAGAAATATGTTGCTATAGATGTCTGTATATACAGTGTTGTATACATTGTGTATTACAAATCAAAAGTATGCTGGCTTTTAGTAATTTTTTTTTGTTTTTGAAAAAAATATTTTCAAATATAAAAATCTAAACTACATACACATACACACACAAAAAATTAAAGGTAGTAGTATGCATATAATTCGTATATTTAGAAGAATGTGAAATGCTTTCGTACACTCTTAAATGTAGATATTCATATGCACACATATGCATGTATGAATTTTTAATAATCATTATATATGTATATGTATCATATGCATGAAAGTATGATACATATGTGTGTCTAGATTATAAATGTACATTCGATTCGAATAGTACCTATATGATATGCTGAAAGATAATATTATGTATAGCTGTATGCTGTATGAAAAAAATATTGTGTGGGAATGCATTGTAAATTCAAGACATAATGTCCCGTAACGTAGTAAGGTATATATGTGGTTTGAATAAAAAAATCACATTATTGACTTACTACTGTATAACTCATTATAATTTTCGTACATTAAAAAGGAGAAGAAAATGAAAAAAATGAAAAAAAAAAAAAAATAAATTAAATAAAATTAAAAAAAAAAAAGTAATCATATGCAGTAAAGATTGTATAAAAATTACATTATTCGTGTTTCGTATAATGATCGGAGATAGAAAGAAAAGCATATTATAGACAATAACAAATAACAACAAAATCTAAATAACTACTCGTAAATAAAGAAATTAGTTTGAAATGAAATGAAATTTTTAAGAGAAAAAAAAGAAGAGAGTTAAATTATTCAGAATGAAATAATTTCCTTGAATGAATGCAAAAACCAATTGCAAAATGAAAAGAAAGAATCCCAAACAGTATTGGGAACTCATAGTCATACCGAAATTCATAGGCAACACAAAAACCTTTCTAGATAGGTAATAAAGAGAAAGAGAGGAAGAGAAAATTATTAAAATAAAAAACTTTCAAAAAAGTGTACAAAAAAGTGAAAATTTGAATAAAAAGAAATTCAAAAAAGTTGAGCTACAAAAAACAAAATTAAATATGAAGTTTTGTGACTGACTGTAGCTTAACTTCTCTATATTTCTCTATACAACAAATACATCTTAACTTCTATAATATATGAGCAGAGTTGCATGGATGACAAGAGAAGAAAAGATGATAAACATAACTGAACAAAACGTCATATCAAAATTACAATAATAATAAATGATATAAAGATGTTGATGACAGGTTTTCTTGGCTTTTTAGGTTTTTTTTGTTTTTCAGTTTTGCAAAAGAACACAAAATTGAAGATTATATATAAAGAAGAAGAAGAAAACATTAAAAATGAAAAAAAAATTTTTTTTTTTTTTTTGTTATACGAAGGATAATTTATTTAAGCAAAAATATAGCAGGTGCATTTATAGCCAATTTTATACTCGTAATAAGCTTGTAATTTATATTTTCATATAATGAATTTTTGTATTTTGCACATACACACATATTTTACCTTTAAGATAATGTACATACTACTGTATAGGTTATGTGATTGTGACACTTAATGAAATCATAATGAAAAAATTGAAAAAAAAAAAAAAGCAAATGCGAAAATGTGAAAATGTCTATATAATCTCAGAGAATTATAAAATTTGTTATCTGATTTATAAGTAAGTATTTGCTACTTGCAGGTTGCAGCATATAACCTAGCACCACATTCACTTATACTTGATGATGGTAGTGGTAGGTATTCTTATGATGATTATTATTATGATGATGATGATGATGATGATGACAAAGACTACAATGTATACATACAAAGGTATAAATGCGAATATAATAAAATGTTGTTGTTGGTGTCTTTATGAATAAAATTTTTCACTTGCCTGACGACTAAACTTTTAATAAACACAAAATTTATTTGTAACTTTCCAACTAACTAGCTAGTTAACTAGCTGACTTTGTTAACTACTAAGTGACTATTGTAACTAAGTATAACGCGAATTGTACATATTTCTGGATACATATTTGTATACGTGTGGACATATGTTTGAATAATGCCAATGCACATATAGAGTGTACTTGATAAAATCACTTGTTTCTTGTTATGTCTTTGTTAACTAGATAAAGTAGCATCATAAAAAAAAAATAGACAAAATATAATAAGAAAAAAATACATTGCTTCTTTTAAATTCATACTATGGAATGTACGTATGTATGTTTGTCTTCTATGGGTACACATATATGCAGAATAACTTCTTGTATGCAGAATAAGATTTTGTTTTTTTCAAATTTTATTCTTCTTTTTCATCTTTGTTCACAGAGATTCAAAGATTTTTCCAATATATTTCAAGAAATTGTAATATGAAAAAAATTTTTACTTCTTCACATGTGATTATCTTTTTATATATACTTTATGAAGAACATGGAAGTAATACTGTTACGTTACTAACTGTTACACTACTAAATACGAACATTCATACAACTAGAATGATAACAACTCTAACACCACTGTAAAATCTGTTGTTTATGTAGTGAAAATGAGTAAAAATTTTATAGTGTATTGTGGTTAATGAATTAAAAATCTACGAATATGTACATATGTATTTACGTTCAATTCATCGTTTAGGTGTCAAAGTTTTCAATAAATTATTATTTTCATTAAATTTTAATTAAATACAAGAACTAGCAACGACGATTTTACTTGCGACGAGACTAGATTTTCAGAGTTGTACTGTACTGTACATATCAGATCAGTGTATGATTGTGATTTCTCGCAAGAAAATAAAAAATTTTGTGGTATTGAGTGTAATACTATTGACACACTGTATAGATAAACCATGGTTTCAGAACTCAGACTTTCAGAACTCGGTTAAGTTAACCGAGTTTTTAGAACTCAGTTATCTTATTAACCAAGTTCGAACTCAGTTATCTTTGACGTTTGTGTTATTTTTTTTTTATATTATATTTAAACAAACTGTCAAACCAAATTTCAGCTAACATGCTGACTAGATGAAAAATAATTAGTGTTTGGATTTATCTTGACAGGTGTCGTATGAACACATAAACTAGTTCATCTCAATTTAAATGTGTCACCCATACCAGGTTATCGATAAACCATTTGAGATAACCATGGTTTATCTCTGCAGTGTGTCAATAGTATAAGTTGCAAATCGAATTTTTTAATGTTTCGTTTCCGCATACTATCAGTGAGTTTACAATAATACTCTAATACTCTCTACTCACTACAAAGTATAATTGAGTATACGCACTACAAAGTATAAATTCTGTTTCATTTTCAGTCAGTTTAAAAAAATAAAAATAAAATTCAAAATTTAAAGAATATACAAACAAAAATAAAATGCCTGACATCTGGAGGTATTGTCTTGTCAGTATAGAGTATAGAGTAGCACTTAGTAACACTTATAATTTTTACTTAAAAATTAAAGAGAATTTATATAAAATAGATATATACAACATATTTTACGTAGATATTTTTTAAATGAAATATACTGTTTTGTATTTATTATACTTACAGGCATTCGTTTGGCTTACTACAGTGTCCGTGCAGTTCATTACAGTCTTTTGCACAACGAGCTAAAAAAAATTTTTTTTAAGAAAACAAAAAAGAAAAAAAATTGATTAAAATTTTGTATTTTATAAATTTATATTTATTTTTTTATTATTTAAAAACATTTATTTATTTTATTTAATTTAATTTAATTTTTTTTTTGGACTCCAATCAACCAGCAGTTAACACCTTGCGTAAATTATTCAAAAATTATTTAAAAAAAAAAATAATTACATTGTATATGAATGTGTACCTACTAAATACTTAATAATTACAATTTTACGGTGAAACATTGTAACAAAAATGTACCAATTATTATTTGTCTTACGCACATAAGAATATATGACAAAATGACAATGATGATGATGAAGACGATAATAATTGCGGAACTCTAAATATAAAAGTGAATTGGACATACACATACATACATATACATAATACACGATGGTACCTACTTCAATTATTATTGTACGAATGTCAAAGGAGTGTATAAAAGTACATATCAGGCAGGCACACGCATACAGTGCGTGTACCAAAAAAAACCAACTGCATGTCATAATCTACATACATATATACATTTTGTATACCAGACTACCATTCGTATATATGTATATAATTTCATTTTGGCTTGCATAATTTACCGAAAAAAAATTAATTTCTTCCACATGCAAATTACTTTCATATGTACATTCACACATCCACAAAAACACATACTGTCATAAAAAATAGACATTTAAAAAAATTAATAAAAGAAAAACAACTGTATCACCATACCAACGGTATACCAGCACCAAACATCAGGAGCATCAGCTCTATAAGTTTACAAAAAGTTTAAAAGTATATACAATTTTGGGGCCGTTGGGCTATTTTCTGGTGATGTTTTCATTTTATATTTTTCTTGTCTTATTTGTATGCGATAAGTGTGCCTCTGTACATTTTTAAAGTTTTATAAAAACAAAGAAAATTTTACAAAAAAAAAAAAATTGTTTTTTGATTTTTTTTTACGTGCCTATGTAACATTAAAAACGACAAGAAAAGCACCGTAACCAACACCGTATATTTACATATATATACTTAGCCTAACATTTGCTAAACATATTTTTTTTTTCCAGTTAACGTAACTCCTTAATTTACTAATATGTATGTATGTATTTTTTTTTCTCATGTAATTTTTTGTTTCTGGTATATAAAGTAAAATTTTTGACAGTATGGATCAAATGATGTTCATATCACATATTATATATCTTTCTCTCTTTGATATGTACGAGACAGTGGGCTTTAAATAAAGCATCTTAGTTCATTTTTCAGATCATCATCATCATCATTATCAACGACAACAATAACAACTTAAGCAAAAAAAAATATATAATATACTAACTTAAAAGACAGGTGCAAAATGTCGAATTATTTCGATCCTAAAGGTATTCGATGATCGTATAGGAAAATAAGCAACAGAACAAGTTTTCTTCTTCATTTTTGTTTTTTTTTTAAAAATTTTTTTTTGCAGATCAACAACACATAAAAAAATTGTGTTACAAAATTTAAGTGGAAAAAAAAAATCCTTTTCTTCTTCTTCTTAAAAAAATATTTTTTTTTATAATGCGTTTTCTTGGTTCAAGTGTAAGTGAGTGCGTACTGCATTGTGGTGTCTCATACTTTTTTTTTTTGGTTTTTATTTTTAATTTTTGCAATATTTTTTTTCGTATATACACGTACATTTATGTATAGCTTTTGAACAAAAGAAGGATTTTCGTATCTTATGCAATAGTCTTATTGTCAGCAACACTACTCAAAGAGTAGCTGCTGTTGTTTGTTTGTTTTTTTTTTTCTCAAATACCCAACCAGCACTTGTATACATATTATAAGGTGAAATGGTTAAACAATATGAAGAAAAAAATGTCAAGATTATTCACCCCGAAGTCAAAAAATAAAAAGAAAACAAGCAAAAAATGAAACGAAAACTTCAAATTATCATCTCGACAAAATGTAGCAAAAAATACATTTATTTTTACTTTGTGTTATTCGTGTATTTATGTGTTATTTTCATCTTGTGTGCATAAATGTGTGCATGTGTGTACACTGTCGAGAGGATAATCATAAACATAATCCTCGTAGGGTATGAGGGTATACATGATATAATTTTAGAGATAGAGAATAATATGTGAATATTATTTTTTGGTATCGTATACACACATATGTTATTTTTGTTCTGTATACCACATGTACCACAATTCAGCTTAGAAATGTGTAATTGAGCTTTTGCTTGAAGACATTATTTTTAGTAAAACAAAAAACACATAAAAAATGAATATTGTTGACTTTTTCATCTCCTAAAATTTGATAAGGAATAAGTAGATACGAATATAGGAACATCAAAACAAAAATAACAACGGAGAATTGTTTATTCTTTGGGAAAAAGATATCATCAGAATAATATTCGATAGTTGACTTAATTTGTTTCTTCTCTCTTTAAATTCAAAGTAAAAATAAGATCGAATTTTAATTTACGTGAATTTATTTCCTTTATCTTGGAGACCTTGATGATTTAAAATTTTCATCGTACAATTAAAAATTTCTGAGGATATTCCGCTTGTGAATCTAGATCTCATTTTAACTGTACAATACCTCATATTACAGCGTTTTAGTCCTCTGAACTCCTCCATCACATAAAACTACGAAAGTATATTCCTGATTTTTAGACGCATTCCAGAGTACTATTGCATTGCAATATGTGATTGTGATGCATTTTTCAAAAACACTTTAAAGTGCGTTACATTGCAAAAATGTCGTATACGTACATACGACTTAGGCGTACAAAAAAAATGTTTGTGCACGTGTCTTATATGATGATATATTTTCCATTTAATCATTATACAAACATGTATGCATTCACACACAATCATTCACACAACCATAAACACCTTAATTTGTTAGGTTTGAAAAAATATTCGTTTTCGTTGTAATTAATAATTCGCGTTCATTATTGTTTACCAAAACATACGAGTACTTTACTGAAAGGTATATAAAGTACTCGTACATGTCAATGCATTATTTTTCATTGGCTTGACATACATATCTACTCAAATAACTCGTCGTAAATGCGTTTCGAATGCATTTTTCTGTCTTGTTTTTCATATTTATTTTTTTTTTTTTTCACCGTTTCTATAAAATATGCAGTCATCATAATAATAATCATCACATATTATGTAGTGGAAGTTATATATATGTACTTACTAGTCCCATAATAATATCTATATGAAGATAACCTGTCATTTTACGCAAGTATTGTTACTTTTTTTTCCCCCTTTATTATTGTTTTGCATTATATTTTAATGTCTGCATTTATTTTTACACAGACACACTTCATTCTCAATTAAATTTCCAAGCAAAATAAAAATGAAAAACAAAAAAAAAAAAAATTATTTACAGCTGTCCCTCATATTTTTGATATTTTTGTCATTTATGACATATCATCATCATCATATAGGTGCATTGCATATGTAGGGTATATGTGAATATGTGTGCTTATGCGAGATTGTGGAAGAGACAACAGTGCGGAATAGAATTGAAAATACATAATAAGAAGATTTAATGTACCAAGTACCAACATACAAGTGATTGTCCATGACTACTTGTAATACTGTATACGCTTACTGTTATATTCGTAGGTATAGCATGTCCATAGTTTCAATTAAATTTTGTTTAAAAATTAAAAATTAAAAATAGGAAAGGATAGGCAGGTAAATATTTATTTTTTGTAATTTTATCATAGATGTGTTCTTAAATGTTTTACATATATATTTACGTTTTATAAAATTTTTTTTTTTTCCTTTTTTATTTTATTAATGGAAAATGTTAATATACAAGTATGTATGCTAATTTTCGATAAATCCTTGAATTTATTATTTTACAAGTAATTTAACTGTATTTATTTTAAAATAAAAATGAAAAATTTTGTCAAATTTACACTAAAATTGTATAATGAACTCGTACATTTACTCGTGCCCTCGTGCTTACAATATTATAAATATGAAAATAAAATTTATGTGTTGTACGTGCATAAGTACGAATTCAAGGATTTTCGAGACATTTTTAGTTTTAAATTTTGTTAATATCTACATATACATTTAATGAGCATATTATGAGCATTTATTTGGATAATATTTTTTTCAGGACATTCAACAAATTATATATATGTATTTTTCATTAAATTTCCTAAACTGACATGACATCGAATGATAATCGTAATAAAATGCACATTGTTATACAATTTTTGTGTGTGAGAAACGCATAAGGCCGCGAGCGCGAGGCTAAGAGCATAGCGTAGCGTAAATTTCAGAGCGTAAAACCCAAATCAATTGTTTCTCATTGTGTTGCGCATACAGCAAGCGTAGCGTAGTTTGAACCATGTGCTATGTTTGAATTTATACGCACGTAATGCATATCTACGCTCAGTTACGCTACGCTCTTAGTCTGCGCGTGGCTTAACAGAATTTTGTTTATTTATGTACATATATATGTATATATCGTAACTTATTAATTTTTTGTAAAAATCACACACGTACACAGGTGATAGTTACGTACATTACATAGATATTGTATAAAATTATTTATAAGTATTGACACTCTACTAACTATAGTGAAACCTATATTTGCAAATGCAAAATGAAGATTGTAATAAATAAATTAAACTTTTGATATCTCATAATAAATTATATCCTTATTGGTTTTTTTTTATTTTTCCTTTATACATCAATAGAGAGAAATGTATAATTTTTTATTTTTTATTTCAATTAAATTCAATATTCCATTCATAGTTTAATGAATAATTTTATTTTATAGGTTAGGTATCTGTACATTTAATAATGTACTTTAGTACGCTTATTTCTCATTCAATCATTCAGAATTCGATTTTGCATACTCGTAAATGTAATCAATCTGCAATGAAAATAATGCTATAATTTAAATATCGCATTTAATATGTATTCCTAGGTACCACTAGGTATACATTATGTATGTGTAGTTACTTGTATAAATATTTAATTCTTTTTTTTTCTATTTTATTCATTCACGATTTATTTTATTAACTTAACTATTTACTATATTTTTATCTTTGTACATTTTATATCTTTTATTTCTTCGTGAATGCTAGACATGCTATATTCAAAAAGTTTTCTAAGACATTCGTATATACAAATCAATTTTCCTTTATGTATAAGTATATACGTACAGTATACAAATTTCGATTTGAATATTTATTTGAATTTCGAAAATAAAATAAAAATACATAAATGGCATACAGACAATCTGGTACAGTATCTACATAATGAAGTTTTACTTGAATAAATTGATGATTGAAAAGTTATTTATTTTATATTTATTCACATAACGTACACCTACACTCAAATTATTGACGTATATTTACAATATCATTAATACAAACAAACAAACAAACAAATAATTATGTGTATTATACCAATAAGTAGTATATTTTTAGAAAAAAAAGGGCACAAATAAAATGAATGCATATTCGTATTTAAGCGAATACAAACAACCGTGCCACCATTAACAAAAATCAAATAATCAATAATATAATAAATTGTTAGCTAATAATAGTATACACATTACACACATTGAAGTGTTACTATTTTTCTCTCTAAAAAAAAATAATAAGAAGAGAAAAGCTAGTAAATAAATTTGAACACCTTGCTTTTTTGTTAATTCTCATTTCGATACTCGAACATTAATAATTGGAATTTGTGGTTCAAAATAAATTCTTCTATTATGATGTTGGATGCGGAGTAGACAAAAATTTATTTTTTTTTTGTGCTCAAAGAGTATTTTTACTCTATTAATTTATTCTACAACTCTTTAAACATTTTTTGTATAAATGAAAAATGAACCAAGAAAAAAAGAAGAGACAAAACTAAAATGAATAATAAAATCGAATAAATAATAATTTATGTATGTACTTAAAGTCATTGAATCACACTACTGATGATTGAATGTAATGTGTGTGTTTGTGTGCATTTATGATCGATTAATGAAAATAAAAAAATACTTATAGAAAAAAATTAAAAATTTTGGTTTTTGGGTGCTGAGCTGAGAGTGTGAATGTTGCTAGTTACTTTGAATGTTGCTGGTGTGGCAATTGCTGGTAATAAAATTGAGTTCGATCATAAAGGTGAGTACATAGTCGTAATCGTATTATTATTAGTAGCTACATTATATTTATTGGTACATAGTGTAATAAATGGTAAATAAAACCAATAAAACGCAAAAACTTTGTAGAAAATAACGAATATAAGGTGTAGTATGTGTAATGTATTTTTTATACAACGAATAATGCGAATGATTCAATTCAATAATTTAATCGATTCGAATTTGAATGTCTGTATTTCTTTCGATTACTATACAAGAATACAAGTAGAGTGTAAAACTAGAAACTAAAAAGTGATGCTACTGCATACAATAAACTTTAAAGATTCAAGATTTAGGATAACAACATAAAATATGTAAATATTCAAATGAATCAATGAAAATATAAATTAAAAATCGATACTGTGATTCTGGTTTTGAAAAAAAAAAAACAAATTATTTTCAAATTCATTTATTTCCAATACACAATTCACAATCAGAGTGATCGTTTGTGTAACGTTTGCAGTAGTACTGCTATTACACAGTTTATGCAGCCTGAGTATAGAGAAAAGATTAAATTTTGCATTATACATGAGTAATTTTTAGGCACAATCATGTACCAGAGTATATGTGTATTACTACAAGTATATTTCAATTTTATTAACGAATTTAACATTTATTTAAAGGTTAAATTTTGTCATGTATACTCGTACATATAAGATTATCTAAAATTATTATAAAAATATTAATCAGAATGTACGCAATGACATATCACTATACGAAATAGGCTGTATTCCAAAACAAAATCGGATTTCATGCACTGGATTCTATAAAACAAACTTCAAAATATTGCAGTGGTACAACAAATCTCTAATTTTACTGTGTCATTTGTTTAAATTTGACGCAACAGATATTTTAGCAATTGACACTGTCTTGCCAATTTCTTTTAGTTGACGTAATGGAATAGAGTTCATTGTACAAATACATAACAGCAATATTTAGTTTTGAAATAAAACCGTAATGAATGTATCCTACAACTATACAATATGAATGGAAAATTTGAAAATGTTATATGAAGTTACACACCCATTATTATTATAGATAATTCCTTGGAGCTATTTTAGAAAAATAAAAATTTTTACGCATACTTCCTACAACAAAATTATTGTTTATATATAGTACCTTCAAATAATGTTATGACTCTAAACTGAATCGTCTGCTAAAACTATTTACTATCTTATTTTTTTAGAAAAAGGGGAGCTCTCATTATAAATGAGTATCATCTATATATGTAGCAATTATTTTTGAAAATAAATTATCATGTATCAGTACAGATATTCTTATATATGTATACCTTTACAGAGTTAAATGAATTTTATCATTTTTAAGGCGTTTACCAAAAAATTTTTTTTTGAAACCTATAATTTTTGGCTAATTTTATATTTTTCGTTTTATTTATTCATCTTACATAGGTAATACGAGCATTTTGAAGAAAAATAAAAAGAAAAAATAACAAAAATGTAAAATCAAAACAAAATGAAAGCATTTAATACATATATTTATGTATAGGCAATATATAATGATTGTATATTCGTGTGCATTTACAAAATTTACAGCACACATTTTTAGATGATAGTAAGTGAACTCAATATTATTGTTGAAGTAAAAATGAAAATGAAAGAAAAAAAAAAGCATTTTATGTTTACTATATTGTGTCTTTTAAATTGGACTATTCAAAATGATTCGATTCAATGTTTCTTGGTAGTTTTCAAATAAATTCATTACTTTTTTTTGGAAAATAGAATAAAAAAACCTTTTAAGTTATCTTCCATTGTACTGTGTGTGTATTATTCAATAAATTGCGTGTGCTTTCAATTTTTTATTTATTTTTTTTTTATTTTAGTCTTTTATGTGTATCTGCATTCATAAGTATGTATATTGTTCATACATAATGTATGTAAATACATATGTGTATGCCTTGAGATATATGTAATTAAAAAGCTTTTTTTATTCTTCATCATCTCGTCATAATAAGTGTGGCGGTAGCTTTACATAACATATAATTTTCATATAATATTTTAACTGTGCATCAACATTCACTATTTTGAAATATTATTTGATGCACCCTGTTTTTTCTTAGTCAATACTACTACTCACATTATCTCTACGTATAATAGAGATAATGGAATAATAGAATTGAATTTTGTCTACCTACCTAAACATCATTTTCACATAAAATTGATAAATTATATTGAATGATATTGTAGTATATTGTCAATTATGTAAACGACAATTATATTAATTGTAATCTATATATATATATATATAATATACTTAGTATTAATTTACCTAGTTTTAATAATTTAGGTACATCACATTATTGTAAAACATTTTACTTTCTTCTCATTTTGGATAGTCAAAGAGGCAACATCATTTTGTATAATTTTAAAGTATTTTTAATAAAATCATATTGTATCACAAAATAATATAAAAAATCATTTTTCTTTTGTGTTACAACTGGTGACCCCGAGTTTTAATTAATCATAAATTTTATAATTTTTAAAATTTTCATAAAAATATAAATATAATATTTAAAAAATATAATAAATATTTTAAAACAAAATTGCAATATATCATTCTTCCTTTTTAAAATTAAATTAACACTCAACACTATATAATCTTAAAATCAAGATCAAGTGAAAGTGAAAATTCTTTTAAGAAATAATTTTTAAATCATAGATAAAAATTACAAGAATAAAATATATTGCATATACATAATTAAAAAATCATCTTTTAACGAATTTTGGGGAAGAGTTTTTAAAATTTCAACTGGAACCACATTTTCTTTTGTGCTACAACTGCAATTGGAATCACGTTTTTCATCCGTGCTACAAATAGAACAACACAAAGAAAATTTCTTTTGATGTCATAACGGGAGCCAAATTTTTCTTCTATATTACGACTTACAACTGGAGCAACATACATATATTTTTCTTTTCTATTGTGATATTAAAAATAATTAAATTTTAAAATCAAATAATTTGAAATTAATTAAAATTATTAAAATATTTAAATTAAATATTTAAAATAAAATTAAAATTTCTTTAAACAGGGTGAAACATAAGTGGAAACATTTTTATATAAATATAAAAAATTTTGTAACCACATGGTGACTTCTTCTTTTTCACAGTAAGTAACAAAAATCATTTTTTTTTATCCAAGAATTTAATTTTGATATTTTGTCATATATTGAAAATTACATTGTATATTCCTATATACATGCACATATTGAATGTCGTATTCAAATTTTCTTTATAATTCGTGGCATATAAATCATATTAAAAAACTTTCTTTTACGCAGAAGTTTTTCACTTCAAATATATGCATTCTATATAATAAATTATTTTTGGAAAATTATTTAATTTTTAAATTTGAATTTAGTTATCATTCATACTATTAGTGAATAATTTTTTTTTAACAATAGAACAGAATTTTAGTGTGCATATCATGACCATGAAATGAAAATACTTTTATTGTGGATTGATCAAACAATTTTCTTTAAAATTTAGATTATAAAATCAACTCTGTTGTATAAAATACAATCATCTTTACGATATAAAACATCTCACCCCAACATAAATTTCCATTTATTTCTAACTATTCAAAATGACAGATACAAAAAACCCTGATACGAAATCCTCGACCTCTGACGATCTAGCTGAATCTATAAATTCTAGTATTGTGTCTTTGAAAATACCACCTTTTTGGAACAACAGACCAGATTTGTGGTTTATCCAAGTCGAGTCCCAATTTCGTGTCAAAAGGATAACATCATCAGATACTAAATATGATTACCTTGTTGCCTCACTTCCTCAAGAAACCATGGAAATAGTAGCAGACATTTTAAAATCACCACCAGCACAAGACAAGTATGAAAATTTAAAAAAACACTTACTACAACGAAGCACAGATTCCGAGAGCCGTCGTTTGGACACATTGCTACATAAATTAGAGCTAGGAGATTATAAGCCATCCGAGCTCTACAGACACATGGAATCTTTAGCTAGTAGTAATAGTTTGGTTAATCCTTCACTGCTTAAAAAGCTTTGGATTAATAAGCTTCCTCCCGCTATCCAAGCTTGCATCATTGCCATCGAAGAAAACCAGACAATTGAAGAAATTTTCAAAATTGCTGATAAAATACATGATTCTTCTACCATTTCCAATGTTTCTGCAATAAATAACAAAACTTCAGATGATTTAAAACAGTTTGCTGAAACAATAAATTCTTTGACACAACGTATCCAAAGTCTTGAAACTAGAAACAGGAGGAATCATAAAAATTCAAATAACCACCGAACCTCATCTAAAAGTCCTGCTCGTACTAACCAAACTTGCTGGTACCATAGAAAGTATGGGCCTAAGGCTAAAAAATGCATTAAACCTTGCACAAAACATACTGAAAGTATTTCAAAAAACTAAAAATTGCTTCCTCGCGTGCGGCTGCGAAAGCAACAATTCATTCACGCCGCTTATTTATTTTTGATAAGTTTTTAAAATTGCATTTTCTTATCGATACTGGAGCGGAAATTTCAGTAATTCCTAAAAATTTTTTTACTAAATATGTATCCAAATCGAACATAACATTGACTTCAGCAAACGGCACACCAATTCAAACTTTTGGTCATAAACTTCTAACTCTCGATCTTAGTTTACGACGTTCTTTTGAACATTCTTTTGTAATAGCAGCTATTGATTATGCCATTATCGGTGCTGATTTCCTTTACAAATTCAATTTATTGGTAGACCTTCGTCAAAGAAAACTCATTGACCAAAAAACACTACTTTCAATCAATTGTAGTTTAACCAATTTTGATTCATGTTCACCAAAGCTTTCACCAATTCAAGACGAATACGGTGCTATACTCAATGATTTTCCTTCATTACGAGCACCACCAGATTTCAACTTGAAAGCCAATCATAACGTCGTACATCGTATCCATACTCAAGGTCCATTGCCTTCAGCTCGCCCCAGAAGATTGCATCCCGAAAAGTACACAATCGCAAAAGAGGAATTTGATACCATGATGAGATTAGGTATATGCCGCCCATCTTCATCCTCTGTCGCCTCACCTCTACACATGGTACCTAAAAAGGATTCTAACTGGAGACCTTGTGGTGATTACCGTCAATTAAACGCCGTAACTATATTTGACAAATATCCTTTGCCAAATATACACGATTTTACAATCAATCTGCATGGTTGTAAAATTTTTTCAAAAATCGACTTAATACGGGCATACCATCAAATACCTGTTGCCTCTGAAGATATTTACAAGACAGCCGTCATTACCCCATTTGGTTTGTTTGAATTTTTGAGAATGCCTTTTGGTGTCAAAAATGGCGCTCAAACTTTTCAACGTTTCATCAACGAAGTGTTGCATGGTCTTGACTTCACATTTTCTTACGTCGATGACATTTTAATTGGTAGTCGTTCACCTCAGCAACATAAAGAACATCTTCGCCTTCTTTTTGAAAGATTGCAACGGTATGGTATCAACGTCAATCCATCAAAATGTATTTTCGGGCAGAAAGAATTAGATTTTTTAGGACACAAAATCTCTGAAAATGGCATTATGCCTTCGAAAGCTAAAACACAAGCGATCCGAGATTTTCCAACCCCTTCAACTATGAAACAATTGCAACGTTTCTTAGGAATGGCTAATTTTTACCACCGTTTCCTACCTCGTTTTGCAAAAGTCGCTTCTCCATTATATGATCTGCTTAAAACTAAAGGTAAAAAGAAAAATTCCAAAACAACTATTAACTGGACTCAAACACATGAAGATGCTTTTCAGGCCATCAAAAGCGATTTAGAAAATTGCACTCTTTTGGCTCATCCAGACCCCTCTGCAAAAATTAGTTTATGGATAGATGCTTCCAGCGATGCAGTAGGAGCAGTCCTACAACAAAGTAACCATAACTGTTGGCAACCTCTTAGTTTCTTTTCAAAACGTTTGAAATCAGCTGAAAGAAAATACTCTGCCTTTGATAGGGAACTTTTAGCGTTATATCTCGCTATCAAACATTTTCGATATTTTGTCGAAGGAAAATATTTCACAGTCTATACAGACCAAAAAGGACTCACCAAAGCCATATTATCTAAGTCAGACAAGTCTCCTCGACAATTAAACCATTTATCTTTCATCTCTGAATTTACTAACGACATCAGATATGTCAAAGGTTGCCAAAACGTTGTATCAGACACTTTATCCAGAGCACATATAGATGCTTTTACAGACATTCAAAAAATCGACTTCAAAATAATCAAAGAAGAACAAGAAAAAGATAATGAACTTAAACAAATTCTTTCGAGCCAAAGCAATTTATCTTTTGTTTTAAACAAAATTCACATACCTCTAGAAGATATCGAAATATGGTGCGAATCTTCGACAGATGTTAACAGACCTTACATTCCAGAAAGTCTTCGTCGAACCATTTTCAACACCATCCATAATTTAGCACATCCTGGTATCAGATGCACCAACAAACTTATAACTTCAAAATATTTTTGGCCTCACATGAACAAGCAAATAAATTCATGGGCCAAAACATGTCTTTCTTGCCAAAGAGCTAAAATTAGTCGTAACATTTCCTCACCACACGGAAAATTTAACATTCCACAAGGAAGATTTGAACATGTTCACATGGACATTGTCGGTCCTCTTCCTCCATCTAATGGTTACACTTATATTCTTACCATAAAAGACCGTTTTTCTCATTGGCCAGAAGCTATTCCCTTAAAAAACATAGAAGCCAAAACAATTTGTTTGTCTTTTATACAAAACTGGATTTCGCGTTTCGGCGTGTGTCGTTCTTTGACAACTGATCAAGGGCCTCAATTCGAATCAGCATTATTCAAAGAACTTTCGAACGTTTTGGGCAATCATCGCATAAGAACCACCACGTACCATCCTCAATCCAACGGTTCAATTGAAAGATTCCATCGTCAATTGAAAGTGGCCATTCGAGCTTCTCCAAACCCTAAAAATTGGTACCACAGTTTACCCTGGATACTTTTAGGACTTCGGTCAGCTCTTATAGACGATTTTAGTTGTTCTTCTGCTCAATTGTTATATGGCCAAGCCCTGCGCTTACCAGGAGAGTTCATCACATCTGAAACATCTCCTGATTACAAAGCAAACCATTCGTTAGCTAAAGAAATTCAACAAACATTATGTAATTTTCAACCCAAGCCTCTACGAACAAGGAAACAAAAAGGTATTTTCATTCCCCAAGATATTCACACTAGTTCTCACGTTTTTGTAAAAGAACCTTTTAGTAAAGGAAGTTTGAATACACCATATACGGGACCTCATGAAGTCATTTCGCGAAAAGAAAAAACTTTTAAAATTTCAATTAATGGAAAACCAGAAGTCATCAACGTGGACAGATTAAAACCTGCTTTTATTTTGCATCAAGATTTTTCCACGTGTAACCCTGACACAAGATCAAAGACTAGGAAAAAAGTAAGCTTTTTGTTATAAATGTATTTTTAAATAGTAAATCACATAAAAGTTATATACCACATAAATGTAAGTTAAAATCTTTAAATATTTTAAGTAAAAAATGTAATTCATTTTTTTTTATCTAAGGGGGAGTGATGTGGCGGTAGCTTTACATAACATATAATTTTCATATAATATTTTAACTGTGCATCAACATTCACTATTTTGAAATATTATTTGATGCACCCTGTTTTTTCTTAGTCAATACTACTACTCACATTATCTCTACGTATAATAGAGATAATGGAATAATAGAATTGAATTTTGTCTACCTACCTAAACATCATTTTCACATAAAATTGATAAATTATATTGAATGATATTGTAGTATATTGTCAATTATGTAAACGACAATTATATTAATTGTAATCTATATATATATATATATAATATACTTAGTATTAATTTACCTAGTTTTAATAATTTAGGTACATCACATTATTGTAAAACATTTTACTTTCTTCTCATTTTGGATAGTCAAAGAGGCAACATCATTTTGTATAATTTTAAAGTATTTTTAATAAAATCATATTGTATCACAAAATAATATAAAAAATCATTTTTCTTTTGTGTTACAATAAGCATATCTACTCGTATCTTTTTTTTTTTTAAGGAAAAATGAAAATAACCGTAATAATGATTTTATATGAAATCAAAAAATTATAATGTACATCCATATACACACATGTTTATACATCACATCTACATCTATACCATATGGTGTATAGTACGAGTATTTCATTAAATAACAATAAAAAAAAAAACTGATCTCTGATCTGTTGTTAAAAGTATACAAAGATACAAAAAATAAGACAAATACAATAAAATGCATACAATTTTATATTAATGCTAAAATATTGGTACCGCGTAGTTTACTCGTATACTCATTCATATGCATTAAAGTAGTGTACACAATGTGTGTGTGCATTTGTATGTGTTAGCTTGAATGTCAATTACTTTTTTTAATAATTTTTCTTTAATTTGTTTATAAACATATACATAAATAACGCGATTAATTGATGTTTTGTGATGTGATATTTTTGTGATTTTCATTTTTATTTTCTTTGCTTTCGATGGGAGCTACAGTTTTCAAAAAATGATCGAACAAAACGTAAATTAACATGAAAATCTGTAAAATTTTATAAATTTTCATGACTTTTAATTGATATTTTTCTGTTGTTTTTTGAAATCATCCATTTTAGATGTGGTGCCATTCGAATAATATGAAAACGATCAATAAGTATTTTATACAGTTTTGAGTTCAGTTTTTATTTCATTTCATGATAATGCAATGTTATTATTTTGTGTAATTATGGGAAAAAATATGAAAAATCAATAGATTATGCGACACATTTTAATTCAGTTTTCGAAATATATATAGGCATAAAATGAAGAGATGATAAATGATATTTATAGTGATCTTGTGTTCAGAGGCGAAACCTCACTTTATTTCAACTATATCACAATACAATCGAAGTACAAATATAGAACATTCTATGTATAGAAATGGTCGTGAATATTCAAAACAAAATCCTTTCGAAAGTCTATGCAATCAAACTACAATTTACCGCATGCATTATAGCGAAAACCCAATGTACGCCTCGCTTGCTTTGCTTGCTTTACTTGCTTTAATTGTCAAGCACAGCGTACATTGGGTTTTCGCTATTAGGAACTCTTCAACGGATGTTCTTCTTCCTTTTTTTTTTTTATAATTTTTCAATTTAATATCTTGATGACAAGAAATTAAAAACTAAAATTATGGTAGTGATTTTTCATATTTACGCGGTTCCATTTATATTTTATTAAAGTTTTGTATATCGAATATATAAAAATTCTAAAGTCTATATAATAAATTAATAAAATCAAAAACAAACAAAAAAATGTATATACATTCAAACATGTATGAACGCAGACTTTGAATTTGAAAAAAATAAATGAAAATAATACTATATGAACTTGAAAAATTCTTGTGTGATTAATACATTTTCCATCAGAAGCAATTAATATCGAATATGTGATTGGATTAATGTTCATTTCGTTTGTAAACGATTGTAAACGATAAATAAACGATCAAAGATTAACAAAAAAAAATTAGCTGAGAAATAAAATATTATCACAAATGTTTGGTATGATAGGTAGGTAGGTAGGTACCTGTTAACTGCTTCATTTCGATTGTATAATTTTCATTTATTTACCTTTCGCTTTCCCCTCCTTTAATTTCCCTTTATTCAATTTTTTGTTGTTTGTTGTTCAATTTTATGTGAATGTCAATGTATACATTTGTACAAATTTACTCTCTATATCAAAGTTCATTTGAGTATCCTAAATACAGTCGACATCTCCGGGAAATATGTCATCGTTCAAAATAAAGAAATTAACAAAACAAAACAACAACAACAAAAAAAAATACTCGTATATTTTTGTTTCATGAATTGATCTGTATACGAGAAAAAAAAAAAGTTCTATTTATAATCACTGCATTTTGTATAATTCGAAATTTTATAGTTCATCATAGGTATATACCTAAACGTATAATGTGTATGGGTACCTGTAAACGTTCCAGTATGCATATATGTATCTTAATCCTCGTTTTCCTTGTTTTTATTTTTTTAAATTTTACAATTTTTTAAGTAGATCCCTTCAAAAATGAATGTACGGTTTATTTTTTGCCTCTGTCTGCCTGTGATAATCTTCATCATTCCCTTACCTCTGCATCTTTATATTCGTGTACATGTATGTGCTTAAGTATACTTCGTTATACATACATATATGATTGTCACTTGTTTATGTATATACAATATAATAACCGCAGTGTACACGGTGTATAATTTCTGTATTTATACAGTATACAGAACAGGATCATCGCATATCGCATCATATGCTCCATATAAGAAAAAATCTTCCCACGCTTCGAGCATTCTATGTATTCGTGCTTCTTATACTATAAGTTAGCTAACTGCTGCCTTTTATTATTTTCGGTCATATGTACACCATAAATATAAGAAAAAAAAAAAAAAATTCGTCAAGTCCAAAAACTTGCTACTTCCTTTCGACCTGACTTGACTACTATACACTCCTCGCATGTATATACCTTTTTATTTTGTTCAGCATAAAGACGACATCTTGCCTCAAATATACCACATTTTACATGCAAGCATATAAAGATTATAAACGTGTATGAGGACTCTTCTTATATGTGTAAATGTTTGAATGTATTTATGTGTAACACACTTATACAGAGATCCATAATTATGAATTAATCAGATTTTGATCTGAGCGCACCTTGCATTTTTACTATGCGTATACTCCATCCATCCATCCATCCATCCATACACAGACACAAAATACAACACAAATTTACGTACATTTATCGGCGAGGATCGTCCAAGGAACATATAGGTTATTAAAAAAAATGTTTTTATTATCCATCAAAAATATTTCAGGAAAAATTTCGAAAAAAAAATCTCTTATACTCGTATACAAGATGCTCTTCAGCAGGCCCATACTGACTGTGTCTACATACATATATAGGTAGATTAACTTCTCATCAAGAAATTTGATTTTTTTCTGGATTTTTTTTTTTTGTTCTCGATTCCATTATCTTGATCCAAAAAAAGCAAAAGCAAAAAAAAACAAAAATCCTAAAGATTTTTGTCCCAGAATCATAACAGATTCTTGTATTTAAACATCCCAGAGTATACCTAATCTTGAAGGTATAATCTTTCTCTGATGATATGATATCAGCAGGATCATTTTTCTTTCGTACAAACTATGTTGTTGTTGTTGTTATTGTTGGTTGTTTGGTTGGTTGGTATATGTTTTCCTTTTTGCGTCAATATGTTGTATTTAGAATGGATGAATAATTTTTTTTTTTTTTTTTCTTTAAAAAACTGAAGATTTTTTTCTTTCATTTTTTAATTTTTAATTTTATTATCGACTTGACTGTATGTTCAGGTTCAGGTCATTTTTAGTTTAAGATTTTTCTTTTTTTTTTTTAGTATTATTTTCATGTTTTGTTGAAATCCAGTTTTAGAGATGCTATGGCTTTTCTTCATTTTACTTTCTTTCAGATTTCAGTTTTAGCGAAAGAGATTTTTATTTGAAATTTTTGAAATTTGGCATCACAGATAAACTGGAAAATAAATACTTTAAGAATATTGCAAAAAATAATTTAAAAAGGATCTTTCTAGGATAATAAGAATCGATTTTACTGGGGTTTTTTTTTTCTACATATATTAGCCGATCGGATATCAGTTGTTTAGTATGTCGAACTTTTAGTTGATTGCAAAGAAAATATCTTACAAATTCTCACCGTTAAAATCCCTAAAAATCCATTAGATAATCAAACCACATAAAAGTATCTTTGGTTTTTTAGAGTTTTTGTCTTTCGAATGTTATAACTATTTGCCGCTTTATAAACTTTACTATAGGTAGATACTAGGTAGGAACCTTTAAGAAAAAAAAAAAATTGAAAAAAGTATGAGAAAAAAAACCTAGAAAGAACCAAAAAACAAAGAAAAATTTTAACTACAAAATACCTAAGAAGAAGGTACCTATACCTAATCTAGCATTTTTGCATATAGACATAACAAAAAATCGATCTACAGATATACTAATGTACATGAATAAACATACTCACAAAAATTGTAAGTAAAAATCTATATGAGTATATTCTCACATACTCGTACATACGAGTATATTATTCAAGGAGCTGTGCTGTGCTGTGTACCGTATAAAAATAGAATCGCAATCGAAACAGCAAACATCGAAAATCCGAAAAAGAAAAATCAAAAGTAACTTAAAACAAGTTTTCATTCTTCTTTAAGGTTTTGTTGCCTTTTTTGTTATTTTTATAATGGTATGTTGCATATATTTATTTTTTTTTTTAATTTTTTCATTTTTTACCTTGCTTCACCGTATAATATAATAAAATGATTTGAACTTCTTCTCAAAGTGATCTCTCGAAAATCTAAAAATCATTTCCCACAATTCATTTAATGCACATAACACTATAGCACATATTACATAGTATACGAGTATACAGCATATAAATAATGTCGGATAATATGAATGTACATACATACATTACATACCTTCCAATACTTATATACATCGTATACGTAAACTTCTTCCTTCCCCATTGCATCCAAGATCCAAAACTTATTAACAAAAAAAAAAAAAAAAGTTATTTTCATCCTTTTCCTTTCAATCGATCTCTTTAATTCGTTTTTAGTTGCTTCTTTTGCGTTTGTTATCATTGAAACGAAAATGCACAGAAAATCGTTTGTTATATTCCTCAATTTCTTATTCCTTGTGTATGTACATATGTATATATTTTTGCCATTCTTCTTTTTCTTCGTCTTCTGCTTTTCAATTTGTTGTATTTTTCTTTTTTTTTGTTTTTTTTTTGATTTAAAAAAATATTTTTTTTCTAATTTTTTGCTGTTTGTGTTTTTTTATACATTTTTCATTTTTCAGGTTTATATTATTTGTAGTCAAAAGTTTTGTTTCATCTGCTGTCGTTCTTGTATGTGTAGGTCCATACACACATATTCTATTAAACAACACTAAAAATACTTACAACTGTTGATGATGATGATGATGAAGAATTTTCTCTTTTCATTTAAGAAACAAACAAAAAAATATTTTTTTTTTATCTTTTAGTTACAGCATATAATTGCAACTTTCAAACCAATACACTTTGCAGCTTATACAAATTCATATGTGTCCATGGATGTATGGTATATGCGCATATCGAAGATAGGACTTTTGTGGAAATGTTCTTCTTCTTATTCTTCTTCTTTGCATTTAATTTTATTTTTAAACATTTTTATATATCTCGCGTAAATGATTGTAGATTGCTGAATTATTTTTTTTTTGTTGTCCATTTTCGTTTATGATTGTAGCACACTACAATAATTTTACATACTTCATTTGTAGGTCTAATAAAAATTGAACGAAAACGAGCTGCAGCAGCAGTAACAAACAGCAATAGCAACAACACAGCAATAGCAACATAGCAATAAGTTGTATCTCTGTACCAATAAACAATTCACAAGCATGGATCTCTGGTTTTTTTTTTGAATTATTGTTTTTTTCTCTTTTTTTTTCTCTTTTTTTTTGTTTAGTTTCGTTGTTGTTTGGCAGACAAGTTTAAGTATTTCCTTGCACTTTCTGTTGCAATATAATAAAGCTAACATTCATGTAATAATCTATACGTTAAGTTAACCTAGCTATACATGGATACGTGTATAATGAAAGATTAAAATACCTGAGAATTCTACTTCATCATCATTTTCCGTTTTAATTTTTATACCCGCAATATACTGCACAATAATCCACTATCACATATACTAACACAGAACGAAAGAAAATCAAAAAAAAAAAAGAAAAAGAAAAAAAAAAACATTGACGACCTTATATCCGATCTTCTCAAAAAAAAAAAAAAATTAAAAAAAAATAAAAATTAAATATGTAGAATGAAAAACAAAAGATTTAAGTATGCATGCATATATAGTAAATACAGTATAAATGCATATATTTAGAATGCATAGAAATAATATCGTGTGAGGCTGTGCTGTACTCCATCTAAAAATATGTACACAGAGATACACTCGTGTATGTACTTGTATTCATGACCGGCTGTTAGCGAATCTATAGTGTTGTGTGAGTATAAATCTAAAATTGTATATGGCACTCTATATGTAAAAGATTTCATATGAGAATGTTCATATCTTTGGCTCAGATGTAAAGTTGAAATAAGAAAACAAAAAAAAATCCCAAGAACATGGTGCAATTGATAATCAATGAGAAAAGGAGTTTTCAAGAGAACAGAATGATATACGTGGATACTGGTATACTTATAATGAAAAAATATGTACATTTATTTGCAAGAAGACAAAAACAAAAAAAATGAAATAACAACGAAATAAATGCAACATTTTTTAACTATGAAAAATATCCAAGAATGAGAAGAAAAAAATATTTAAACGATAGATTGACTCTTATAAGAAAATATATCATGGAAATATTTTTTAATATTACAAAATATATAAATGGAGCACGAAAACGGATCACTATCATTCGCATCATAGCATCGGTGTATGTATATCATCATTAAAAAAAAAAACAAAACAAAACAAAACCGAAAAACTTCAAAGTTTCTATATCGTCGTATGGTATTGGATATTGGATATTAGCTTTGGGGCATAGTACTATAATCTATACAAAGAAATACTATAGTAGCTTACATACTATTTTAAACTAGTATGTAAACATGTCTTGTAATATATCCTTGTGTATATATAGATACGTAACATACACGTAATATGCAAGAGCAATATTGAACGATGGACGCATATTGTTTCGTGTATACATTGACTTGAAAATTGCAACAAAGTTAATTTTTTGCTTTTCATAAACGTAAGATAGGTACATACCTATATATTTACTTGTATGCGAGTGTATGCATTTATTAAAGTGATGATGAAAAATCAGATGATGATGATCATCATACATTATTCAAAAAATATGAATTATGTATAAAAGAAGAACGAGTGTGTGAGATAAAAGAAAAAAGTTACATGATCAGATTTCCAAAGGCATTGTATTTAGGCGTCCTTTTACTTTTATTGCTATATTGTATTATCTATTCTATAACATTATCAGAACTTATTTATGGTTTCCTTGAAATTTTCAGGAACAAAAAAAAAACAAAAAACACATTTATTAAGAGTATATTCAATGTTCAAGAAGAACAAAAATATGTTCTATAGATCAGATCAGAGAATCTATGGTGGGATCACGTGAGATTTTAGGCAGTTATTATTTTTAATTTTTAGATTTGAAGGAAAGCACATTATTATACAAAACAAACGAAGATTGCAACAAAATGAAGTGAATTCTGATTAAAATTTCTCATCGACATTAAATTCAATCAAAATCGAACTGTCAAAAAATTTTTCTTTTAATTTTTTTATTTTATTTTTTTTGACATATCATGCCTCCGCACTACGAGTATTTATAGGAAAATTTTCATTCATATAGTTCCATCTTCCTCCACATAACAACTACAATGAAAGATTATTCGTATAATATCATTTCAGAGATTTTATTTAATTTTCTACACATTTTATGTGTACGTCTAACGTTTATACACACAGAGTGCACACATAACGTTATAGCTTTCAGATATTTGAAAAATTTCTAATGTCATTTATGACCTCAATATTAATACGAAGATATATTGTTCGGTTATTAATCATTAATTATGAGATTTTTTTTTTTTAGTTTTTTTTCTTTAATAATTTTCTTTTATTATTATTATTATTATTTTTTAATTTTCAGTTATAACAAACATTCAGAGATTCATATATGTTATGTACATACATAAATACATGCATAATGTACGCCTTTGTAGCGGAATCATTAGTACCATGTACCATCATGATCAACGTATAATCGTCATGGATAGTGGTAGTGTGGTATTAGTATCTCTATACATTGCTATCACCATCATCATATCGCGTCATCATATAACATCAGTGTCATCGATTATTGATTTCCTATTTTATACTTCGTTATTTTATTCTTTGAAATCTTTTTTCTTTTTAAAAGCAGAATTTATGAGCAATGAATCTTATTTTAATCTGACAGTGTATAACAAATATGTATATCCATTAGATAATGTACAGAGATACTGATGCGGTGTGCTATATAATTTCTCTCTTTTTTCAATTAAATTTTAGTTTGTATAGGTTATGTGAAATATAGAAAAGGTATAGCAATTCAATTACCTAGTAGGTATAAACAGTTTTTCTAGATAAAGAATTCGCTTATAATTCGATGTTCAGTATACCCGATTCATAGTCATATTTTTTGAAAATTTAATTTCGATATTTCTCCTATTAATTCGGCTGTTATCGTTGATCGATTAAACAATAGTAATTAGATAAGATTTAGCGATTTATTGGAATGAGTCCAGTCGTAAAAAATATGAATAGTCATGGTGTAAAATTCAAGGAAATTGGATGTGGGGTGAGATGCATAGGGGTCTAAGAATAGCATATAACTATCTGACTGATCATGGAAATTTTCATGGAATGTAGTGATTTTAAATGAAACTTTTCCAGGACAATGGATATTTTTCACTTTTTTTTTTCACAATAATCACAATTCAAAAATTTGAAATTAGTATTTTCTTACGAAACGAAACATGGAAACTTACGTTAGCTGTAGAGTTTCACAGATACATTATGGGTATTAGATATTATTAGCTATGTCTGAGCACATGCCACTTTACTTTTGTAATAAATCAATAATAATTCGAAATCAATATTCTGATATTCTGTACAAGTTTTTCAAGTAATGTAAATTTCGAATCAAAAAACTCACTATCTTTCTATCTCCAATGCGAACAGCTATATTTATACAAATTCTACATAAACTCCCTGGCCAGTGTAAACGCAAAATAAAAAGTAAAACAAAAACAAGAAATAAGTAAATACGAGTACATTGTATTGCCACAAATCTTGAAATCTATGTGAAAATTGATAATTACAAATAAATGTTACATAAATGGTAGATTTTTTTTCCGCTATCCGCTTATATTTTTTTTCTTCATAAATCCACTGATAATATTTTACTTTTTTATACATATGTACTAAGTAAAAGTATATGGCGGTGGTTGTTGTTTTATACTCGTATATGAAAGGCATATGCATTATGGTGAACGTCAATTTTATAAAATGAAGTGAAACTAAATCATATGTCATATATAGCGGGCAATGTACTAATACAAAATGTATACAGAGAAAATGTGCGTATAAGTAAATCATACATACGATACAGTATTTATAACTTAACTTATGTATACATATGTACGTATATGTTTGTCATTTTATTGAATTAATATTTGCTGACATTTATTACATAACATTGCATAACGGCAAAAGTAAAAATATTAACGAAAAAAAAAAAAAAGAAAACAAACTAATGGAAAATATATACTATAGAAACTTATTGAATTACATATGCAAGCTATTTTTCTGGTATATATGTATGAGCGAATTTTACAAGTCATGCCTTGTGTCTTTTTTGTCATATCAAATCTATTTTATAGTAATACAGAAAATAAGTGAAAAAAATTTGGATAAAACTGCATCAAAAAAATATATAACAAAACTGTCAAAATTCGAGATAATATCAAATTAACATTTAAACGTTCCAATATAAAACTTCATAAACTGCTGGTTGATCCATTTAGGAAATTATTTAAAAATTTTAGACTCTTTTTTTTTGAAAAAAAAGAGAAAAAAAAACATAGTTTTTGCACTTACCTTTTGAACAGTAATCACCTTGCCAACCGGATATACAAACAATTTCTCCAGTCTCTGAGCATGTATAATGACCGAATTGATCATCACGTGGCCGACATAAATTAGCACAACCAGCACCATAATAATGTGCATCGCATGTAACACGAAAATCATATTGTATCCATGAATGCGTAGATTCTTGTTTATCTTCAGTCCATTCAGATGATACTTCTAAAACTTTTTGAATTGGTAGTCGAGATATTAAAACACCTATAAAGATGACAAAAAAAAAAAAAATGAAATGAAAATTAAAATTTTTAGAAAAAAAAAAAAATTCAAAAATTATAATTATTGAAATTTTATGAATTTTTTTTTTTTTTTTTTTTTGTAGTTATAGAAGAAACAAATTCTTAGACTAATTGAAAATTTTATGATGAACTTTCGCCTGAAACAAAATTTATACAATTTTCAAAGGCATACATATAATACGTTTGTGTTATGGTATCAAAAGACAAGTGAAAAACTTTATAGAGCATACAACGTGGATATTCCGTGCGCTGTACGTATAGTACGTATATACGCCTAAAGTTAAAAGAAGATATTTACTAGTAGTAGATGACTGAGAAGATAAATTTAAAAAAAAAATTCTGGTCACAAAAAACAAAATGATTATTCAATTTGAAATTTGTAAATCGATAAAAATAATCTTTAAAAATCGATAAAACAGAGACAATAGATATGTATATATGAATTCTCTATAATGTCAAAACGATTATGTACCTAAATAAGTATCTATTAGAGTATAGAGTGCATCATGCCTATTTATATGATCGTCGTCATCATCATTATCATTAGCATCATGATAATGTTATGCTGATAATGTTAGAAAATTCTTAAAAAGTAAATTTATATTTTTTAGATAAATTTAATAGTTGAAAATATAATATTTAATTAATGATTAAAATATTCCACTATAACTAATTGGTTTCGTATATAAACGCAGGACTGTTGCCTATATTGTAGGTATGATTATACTATACTTTCTATGGTTGTAGTTAAACACAAAGCATACACAACATTTGAATATCGAAGAATAGTTCCACCACTAAAAATCATATGCATATCCATACGACACACGAGAAAAGCATAAAAATTTCTTTCAATCCCATCTATACAAATCCACACATCGTATATATATGATGCCGCCGTCATTTTTATATGTTTCTGATATCATCGCACTTTTTAAGATATTCTGTGTAAAATTCTCTGATATTTTCACGGTTCTTTTATTTAAAAAAAAAATTAAATAAAATCTGTAAAGAAGAGTGCATTTATCTTTTCGATAAGAAAAATTCAAAAATTCAAAAAAAAAACAAAAAAAATAGGTACATACATACAAGATATTTTGTCTGTCTCCATTCGATTAATTATTATTAGCTTTTGGATACATTCATATGTATGTACAAACACACAAATTATCTTATACTCATACAATGAATAAATATGGGGGGGGGGGATACCTATACTATACATAAATGTATTACAACATAAATGAATGAAGGAAGCGCCAAAAATTATCCACCTTCTTGTTTATTCAGTTTTTTTCTTTTTCTCTCATTTTAATCTTTGAAAATAAAATAACGACAGAGAAATCAAATTTGAAAAAATTTTTGGATAAAAAAAACACAAAAAAAAAAATCAAAGAAGAACGAAATGAAAATGAAAATTAAATCACCGAATAATATTGAAAGCATGAAAAACGCATTAATTATAAACACAAACCACATACACATACTTTGTTAAATCCTCAAAATGATTTAATTTAACAATAAAAATAAAATAAGGTGCCGGTTTCAATTCTATAAATAAGAACACAATTTTTTTTACAAAACGTTATAAAAAATCTTTATTGAAAATTAATCTCTTAAATCTAACAATTCAAAACTTAATTCTAATTACAAATACTAAATTTTTAAATAATAAAAAATGATAATGAAAATTTAATTTAAATGTATATAAATAAATTTACTAATTTTTGAAAATATCGTTACAAATTTATGTTTAAGTTGCAACTTTTCTTACCTTTAAAAATAATTCAAAATTTAAAAATAAAAATCTACTAGCAAAATTTAATTTAAAATTTATAATTTTCAAAAATAATAAATCTACTAATTTTTTTCTCAAAAAATAAATTTACTTTAATGTACAATAAAAGTCAAATTCCAAATAAGAATTTTAATCTACTATAATTAATTTTAATTTAAAGATTCAATTACAAATTATTTTTAATTAACATTTGTTGATGCAGATGGCGTTACTACTGATTAGTTGATTGCAGTGTGTTGATTGAAGAAAAAACTCGAACCCAAACTTGAAGATTTTAAAATTCAAAATTTTTAACCGTCCAATGACTTCCGGAAAATTAATTTTATTATCAGCAATAATTTATCCCAAATAAATTATGACGAGAAATTTCGTGAATTCGATGAATTGAATATAATTTTCGTGTCAACCAAATATCGTAGCTCTCGGTTTATCAATAGAAATTTTTCAATAAAAATTTCTAAGTTTCTTTAAATTTTATGCTTTGCAATTGTCCGATGCTTAGAAATTGTTAAAAAATTTCTAAGTCTTTTTTTAACTTTATACTTAGAAATTTTTTATTGCTTAGAAATTTGTGAAAAAATTTCTAAGTCCCTTCTTTATTTTATACTTTAAAAAATGTTGATGCTTAGAAATTTATGAAAAAATTTCTAAGTCCTCCTTTAAATTTGGACTTGGAAACTCAACACGTTTCCCGACGTAGATAAATTGGCCTAACTTGCCCTAATTTCTGTAGAAATTGCAAGTATTTCTACAGAAATTCCTAACGATCCCTATTTACTAGCTCAGCACGCTAGATTTTTATAGGACTCAACACGTCCTGGTTTTTTTTTGATCCTTTGTTTTCCCTGATTCAGACTCAACACGTCATATAGGCAGGTAATCGCAAAAGATAAATTCTTCTGCGAACTTCATTCTTTATATAGCAAAATTTGCAAACTCTGGAATTTTCTATTTTCCCCGTTGGTGATAAATTTTGTATTTGTTTCATCTTCTGTCTTTCTTATTGGAACATTTTTCCGAATGGTAACTGATGTGACAGATGGTACATTTTTCGATTGTGAATGATATTAGCTGGTAATTTTCAATTCAGCTGGTACATTTTTTATGGTAACTGGTAAATTAATTTTAAGATAATAAATTAGTCGGTACATTTAAAGAATATACTGACTTTTAATTGCAAACCAGGTGATAAAAAATTTTTTTTATTTGTGGTTAAGTAATTTAAATTTTTTTTTTTTTTCAGTATTTTATTATTTTATTATTTTGTTAAAAAGATATTTTAAAAAATTGTGCAGTGTCGTGAATTTGTTCTGTTTGGGTTTATTGTGTTTGTGAAGTTTTTCTGTTTATATATATTCTATGTATAATTGTTATAAGTGTGTTATTTGTCTTGTAGTTATATGTTGTGTGTTTTTTGGTGATATCTGAATTGTGTTGTCTTTGTGTATTTATATTTTGTGTTTGAACATTTTATTTTTATTTAATATTAATCCTTCCCCTTTTTTTTTTTATTTTTTAGCATCATTATTGGTTGTTGGCTTTGTTGCAAAAAAAAAAAAACAAGGGTAAGTCAATTTAGCAGTTTTAATTTTCTTTCTAATTTCCTCAATAATTCCTTTTGTTTTCTTTTTAGGTTGAATGATTTCAACATCCTCCCCGGGCGACGTAATAACTATTTTATTTAATATTAGTAGTGTTTTTTTTTTTTTTTGATTATTAATGGAAAAAATGAATTTAAAAAATAAAAATAAATGTTTCATTTTTTTTTTAAATATTTATTTAAATATATATGTATATTTCAAAAAGTGTATATTATTAAAGTGCGAAGGAAAAATTTTATTTTAATTTTATAATTTTGACTGTCGTCTTGTTGTTTTTTTGTTTTTTGAATCTTATGGTCATTCCATGCAGCCTATGACGATAGTTCCTTTTTTTTTTTATAATGTGCCATGGAATTGACCAGTCTTCCATGAGACGTTTTATACCTTCTGGTGCCTCCAACCAGTCTGGTATACTGCTTAATTTTCCTTTATAGCTTGGTTGGTTGGTGATAGATGAACCTCCTGCCTCGAAAGGTCGAGAAAAACTTCCAGGTTCCGCCAGTTGTGTTCTTTCTTTTATCATTCTTCTCCGTTCACCTATCGTCTGAGTGTTTTTAAAAATCTTTATTTTTGGCACCTTGCCTGCTTCGCCCTTTATGTTGATCAAACTCCAGTCATCGTTTGATCTTAAACCAAAAGATTGGTACTCCGAAGGTACTGGAGTAATGGATTTATCACTTTTTGAACTCATTTTATTATATATTTTTTGAGATATTTTAATTTAAAATTTGACTGTCTTCTTATGTTATGCTTACTTGAATAAAAAACCAGTAAAAAACGACCTTTCATTAACCTTGTTGTTGCAAATTTTGTCACTATGTGCATATAGTGCAAATTATTTTCAATGATCAGGGATGTGATTTTTCATTATCGATTATTGGTATTTTGCATAATTTCACGATTGGTCGTAAATAGGTTTTTTGTTCTATCTTTACTAATGCAGACCTTACTAGTCCATCACTTCCTGGATAAGTTTCAACTATCCGGCCCAGTGGCCATAACAGTGGAGGATAATTTTCTCGTTTTACCAGCACAATATCATTAGGTTTTAAATTGGTTTGTGGATATTTCCATTTATATCTCGATTGTAATTGTTGTAAATAGTCTTTCGACCAGTTTCGCCAGAAGTTTTGCTGCAATTGCTTCAATAATTGCCATTGTTTTGTGGGGTTATTGTTTTTTATTTCAGTAATTTCTGGAATTGTTTGCAAATTTCTTTGAATCAAGAAGTGACCTGGAGTAATAATTGTATTGCCTTCAGGGTCAGTGTTAATCGGTATTAACGGTCGTGAATTAATACACGCTTCGATAGTACATAGAACGGTATACAGACCTTCAAACGTAAGTTTTGTATTCTGCAGTGTTCTTTTCAAATGTATTTTTACTAATTTGATATGCGATTCCCATAAACCGCCAAAGTGTGGAGCAGAAGGTGGATTAAAATGCCATTTCACTCGTTGAACAGCTAACTTGTCTGCGATTTGTTCATTAATCTCCTTTGAAAACATGATTTTATTAGCCTTGACAAAATTAGTACCGCAGTCTGAATATATATCAGAACACAGACCTCGTCTGTTGATGAATCTGTTAAAACTTGCAATAAATGCATCTGCGCTTAAATCTGTTACAAGTTCTAAATGTACTGCTTTGGTACAAAGACAAATAAACAAACATATGTAAACTGATGTAGTTTTTGCGTTTCGAAGCGACGAAACTTTCATGTCTATAGGTCCAGCAAAATCTATGCCTACATGTTGGAATGGAAATGATTGTGTAACTCTAGCTGTAGGTAATTCATGCATCAATTGTGTATTATTGATTGGTTTTGTTCGAAAACATTTTATACATTTATGCAATTGATAACGTATCGTGTTTTTTGCATTAATTAGCCAAAATTTATGTCTTATTGTATTTAACACCAATTGCATGCCTCCATGACAAGTTTTTTCATGAATATGATTTATTAACAGCTTTGAAAAAGTGTGATTAGATGGCAAGATAATTGGGTGTTTTTCGTTGAATGATAATTCAGATTTTCCTAACCTGCCACCTACTCTTAGTATGTTTTGATTATCTAGAAATGGGTTTAAATTTAATATGTTACTATTTCTTTGTATTTGATGATTATTTTCTAAATTTTTTATTTCTGTTGAAAATTGAGCTTGTTGTATTCGTTTTATGATCGAACTTTCCGCTTGTTCAATTTCATTCTTATTTAAATATGACGATTTAATTTTTTGTTTTGAACGGCAATTGTTAATAAATCGAAAACAATATGCTGTTATTCTTAACATTTTTGTGTACGATGAGTATTTCGATATAATTTCTGGTTCAGATATTGCAACGAATGCCTTACATTTTTTTGATTCTTCGTTTGAATCCAATATTTCTGGCTGTTCTGGCCACAATGTTTCGTTGTTTAACCAATTCGGTCCATTCCACCACAGTGTATTATTAACTAATTCATCGGGCATTTGTCCTCTGGAGGCACTATCTGCAGGATTATCTTTACCTGGTACATAACGCCACGATGATGGGTTAGAATTTTCATGTATTTCGGCTACCCTGTTTGCTACAAACGTTTTCCATTTACTAGGGTGCCTTTGTATCCATGAAAGTGTAATCATGGAATCAGTCCACAGTATTGTTTTAGTATTTTCCAATTCCAAATCTGCCTTAACATTTTGTACTAATTTAGCTAATAAATTAGCACCACATAACTCTAACCTAGGAAAAGATATTTGTTTGATAGGAGCTACCTTAGTTTTTGATGCTACCAGTGATATTTTATATTCGTTTCCTTCCTTTATTTGGAGATATATTACCGCCGCGTATCCGACATTTGATGCATCGCAAAAACCGTGAATTGTGATTTTGGTATCATCCTTTGTAATGTTTAACCAGCGAGGTATTGTAACTGTAGAAATGTGATGTAGTTTTTTTAAGAATTCTTCCCACCTTTTCACCAATACTTCGGGAGGACGATCATCCCAATCACATCTCGATATCCATAGTTGTTGCATTATGATTTTTGCTGTCATAATACACGGAGCTATCCAACCGAAAGGATCGAATAATGAGGCAATTTCTGATAATATAGATCTTTTCGTAATCTTTCCTTGGTTTTCTGTTGTCTTGACACAAATATTAAATTCGTCTGTAGCAGGATTCCATTTTATACCAAGAGTTTTGATATTAAACATATCAGAAATTGTCAACGAATTTTTTAGTTCGCGATCTTCGACAGGAATGTGGTCTAATAATGTAGCATCATTCGCTATCCATTTTCTCAAATTAAATCCTCCTTTTTTCAACAATATACATAATTCCTTTTGAATGTTTATTAACTCATTTAAGTCATAGTGAGAATAACATAAATCATCTACATACATATGTTTTTTAACTATCTCTGCTGCTTGCGGATGATTCTGAAACTCATCTTCAGCTAATTGGTGTATTGTTCTGATTGCCAGAAATGGAGCTGCAGCAGTGCCAAATGTAACTGTAGTTAGTGCATAATCTTTAATGGGCTTAGTAGATGAATCTCTCCATACTATTCGTTGTAGGTTATATTGTTGTGGATTTATATGTATCATACGGTACATTTTTTCTATGTCTGCGGTTACAGCATAACGAAATTTTCTCCATCTTAATAAGGTAGTGACTAAAGATGGTTGAATTGTGGGACCGACAAACATTTGTTCATTAAGACTCATGCCGTTACTTGATTTACTTGATGCATTGAACACTGTCCTTAATTTCGTAGTTGTACTTTCCTTGAGTACACCATGATGTGGCATATAATATGATAAATTGTTGTTACCAATTTGTTCGAGTTCTATCATATGGCCAGCATTTATATATTCTTTAATATTTTTCTTATATAATTCATAATATTCTGGATCTCGTGAAAATTTTCGTTCCAAAGCAAGAAATTGTGAAATAGCTTTACGTCTGCTTTCACCAAGTTCTAGATTATTTTTAAATGGCAAATCCACCTGATATGAACCATTCGATAATCGTTTTGTGGTAGTTTTATATATTTGTTCACATATTTTGTCTTCAGGATTTTCATGTTTAACATTCAAACTTTCTTCCTGCTCCCAAAATTTTCTCAATTGTAAATCTAAAGAAGGTTCATGGACCTGTACCATGAACGTCATACTAGATTGTGTAGCATGACCTATGCTACCCATAATAATCCAACCTAGCTTTGTTTTAATTGCAATAGGTTGATTAGGTTCAGATGAGCGTTTAATTCCCCTTTGAATTATTGCTGCATAGACTTCTGCTCCAAATAATAAATCTATTTTTCCCGGTACTGAAAAACTAGGGTCCGCGAGATTTAGTCCCTTTAAATGATTGAAACCTGTTGTTTCAATCCTATGTGTTGGTAGATTATTAGTTATGCTTTTTACTACAAATGCATTCACCCTCTGTTTGAAGGTACTGTATACCGATTCTAGGGTAAATTGTGTTCGTGAATTAGCCACAATGGCACTACTCTGGTTAAGTCCACTGATGTGCTGATTCGTCCGTATAGTTCTAAGTTGCAGGCGATTTGCTGCTGAAGCGGTGATAAAAGTTGCTTGAGAACCTGAATCTATTAAGGCTCGCAAAACTTCGGTGTGACCCTGATCATTTTTTATTTTTACTAAAGCCGTTGATAATAACGCTTGATTCATATATGACGAAAAGAAGGACTTCACTTCATTCTTTTCGCTGGGTTTGACAACAGGCAGAGCTTGGTCTCCAGTGTCATTTTGTATTGATTGAGCAGAAGGTTTCTTAACACTGAAACTAGTATGTAATAGGGAATGGTGTTTTTTCTTACATGTACTGCAAGAGTATTTGCTTTTGCATTCGTTATATCCGTGACCGAGAGTAAAACAATTCATACATAGTTTATGCCTTTTGACGAAATTCAGTTTTTCTGTAGCTGATAATGATTTAAATTTCAAACAGTTAAAAAGTCGATGATCAGAATTACATTTTGGACATCGAATAATTTGATTAGTAGTTTTATCGTTTTGTGCCAAGAAAACATTGCTTCGTTTAGGTGTATTGATGGCTTCTAATACTCTGAAACGTGCTTCTAAAAATTCTACTAATTCTTTAAAAGTAGGCATTTCTGTTTTTGAGCTTTGTTTGATTTCCCAAAGTTCTCTTGTTTCAGGTGGTAGTCTTTGTAATGTCAGATAAGTTATTATTGGATCCCAATTTTCAGTATTGATTCTCAATGTTTCTAGTTCGTGCAGAGTTTCTTCCACGTTACTCAAAACATCTTTCATAGCTTGTGCACTTTCTGACTTCATAGGAGTAAATTTGCACAACTTTTCCAATTGTGTATTAACTAGAACTCTGTTGTTATTAAATCGACTGATTAGAGCAAACCAAGCCCTTTGATAATTCGCTGCTATAATATCGAACTGTTTGATAATTCTAGCTGCTTCACCAGAAGTACATGATTTTAAATAATGTAATTTTTCAATTTCAGAGATTTCATTATTGTTGTGAATTAAATTCACATATAGATCTCTGAACGATCTCCATGACTTGTAAGTACCATCAAATTTTGGTAGTTCAATTGGTGGCAATCTAATTTTTGGATTCTGAGTAGATACTACGGTGGAGACATTCGTAGAATTGGCAGAATTGTTTAATGAAATTGTGGATAATTCAGCTACTTTATCTTCTAATTCTGATATCAATTCAAAATATTGTTTCTCGAATTCACGAAATTTGTGTTGAGCATTATATGTGGTTGTATTAGCATTGTCTTCTGATTGACAAATAATGTAATGATTCTCTTGAAATTTATCGTATAAACTATTTAATGTGGAAATCCTTCGTTCATAAACTTTAATTGATTTATTTGCTGCAATATCTTCGTGTGCGTTAATAGTTATATCATTTAATTGTTCGATCAGGCCATCTTGTAATTTAATTATACTTGTAACGCTATCCATTTTTTCCTTTTTCTTTTTTGTCGGTACTTTAGCTCTAACCATTTACAAGTATATCAAATTTTATACAAAAAATAAAAATTGTGTTTTTATTTATATCCGGCTCGAAGGACCAAATGTTAAATCCTCAAAATGATTTAATTTAACAATAAAAATAAAATAAGGTGCCGGTTTCAATTCTATAAATAAGAACACAATTTTTTTTACAAAACGTTATAAAAAATCTTTATTGAAAATTAATCTCTTAAATCTAACAATTCAAAACTTAATTCTAATTACAAATACTAAATTTTTAAATAATAAAAAATGATAATGAAAATTTAATTTAAATGTATATAAATAAATTTACTAATTTTTGAAAATATCGTTACAAATTTATGTTTAAGTTGCAACTTTTCTTACCTTTAAAAATAATTCAAAATTTAAAAATAAAAATCTACTAGCAAAATTTAATTTAAAATTTATAATTTTCAAAAATAATAAATCTACTAATTTTTTTCTCAAAAAATAAATTTACTTTAATGTACAATAAAAGTCAAATTCCAAATAAGAATTTTAATCTACTATAATTAATTTTAATTTAAAGATTCAATTACAAATTATTTTTAATTAACATTTGTTGATGCAGATGGCGTTACTACTGATTAGTTGATTGCAGTGTGTTGATTGAAGAAAAAACTCGAACCCAAACTTGAAGATTTTAAAATTCAAAATTTTTAACCGTCCAATGACTTCCGGAAAATTAATTTTATTATCAGCAATAATTTATCCCAAATAAATTATGACGAGAAATTTCGTGAATTCGATGAATTGAATATAATTTTCGTGTCAACCAAATATCGTAGCTCTCGGTTTATCAATAGAAATTTTTCAATAAAAATTTCTAAGTTTCTTTAAATTTTATGCTTTGCAATTGTCCGATGCTTAGAAATTGTTAAAAAATTTCTAAGTCTTTTTTTAACTTTATACTTAGAAATTTTTTATTGCTTAGAAATTTGTGAAAAAATTTCTAAGTCCCTTCTTTATTTTATACTTTAAAAAATGTTGATGCTTAGAAATTTATGAAAAAATTTCTAAGTCCTCCTTTAAATTTGGACTTGGAAACTCAACACGTTTCCCGACGTAGATAAATTGGCCTAACTTGCCCTAATTTCTGTAGAAATTGCAAGTATTTCTACAGAAATTCCTAACGATCCCTATTTACTAGCTCAGCACGCTAGATTTTTATAGGACTCAACACGTCCTGGTTTTTTTTTGATCCTTTGTTTTCCCTGATTCAGACTCAACACGTCATATAGGCAGGTAATCGCAAAAGATAAATTCTTCTGCGAACTTCATTCTTTATATAGCAAAATTTGCAAACTCTGGAATTTTCTATTTTCCCCGTTGGTGATAAATTTTGTATTTGTTTCATCTTCTGTCTTTCTTATTGGAACATTTTTCCGAATGGTAACTGATGTGACAGATGGTACATTTTTCGATTGTGAATGATATTAGCTGGTAATTTTCAATTCAGCTGGTACATTTTTTATGGTAACTGGTAAATTAATTTTAAGATAATAAATTAGTCGGTACATTTAAAGAATATACTGACTTTTAATTGCAAACCAGGTGATAAAAAATTTTTTTTATTTGTGGTTAAGTAATTTAAATTTTTTTTTTTTTTCAGTATTTTATTATTTTATTATTTTGTTAAAAAGATATTTTAAAAAATTGTGCAGTGTCGTGAATTTGTTCTGTTTGGGTTTATTGTGTTTGTGAAGTTTTTCTGTTTATATATATTCTATGTATAATTGTTATAAGTGTGTTATTTGTCTTGTAGTTATATGTTGTGTGTTTTTTGGTGATATCTGAATTGTGTTGTCTTTGTGTATTTATATTTTGTGTTTGAACATTTTATTTTTATTTAATATTAATCCTTCCCCTTTTTTTTTTTATTTTTTAGCATCATTATTGGTTGTTGGCTTTGTTGCAAAAAAAAAAAAACAAGGGTAAGTCAATTTAGCAGTTTTAATTTTCTTTCTAATTTCCTCAATAATTCCTTTTGTTTTCTTTTTAGGTTGAATGATTTCAACATACTTGTATGTACTCTTATGTGTGTATGGATGTAAATGTATAGTTACATATACTATCGTCTCATACACGTGTAGATGGAAATAAAATATTTATTTGGTATGGAATGATAGCATATATGCATGATGACAATGATGATAATATCTTTCAACATTTAACACAAAAAAACACAAAAAATAAAATTCAAAAAATTATAAAAATAAAATATTCATATTTTTGAAGATCATAAATTTTTTTTTAATAAAATTTAAAATTTTTGTTTTTTTTTTTTTTTTTACCATAAATTTTTTGGTAAATTTTTAATTGAAATTCCAATCAAAATTTTTTAGAAGGTGAACTGTATGTTATTTTTTTTTTATTCTTTGGTTTGTGCTTGCTTCTCTTTATTCTTGTGCTATATTTCATCATAATCATCATCATCATCATCGATTCTTTATTTTTCATACTATGATCTGAAGGAAATCTGACGGGAATATCTTGGTGATTTTCCATTCAATCTCGCATCAATAAGAAAATATTTTCTCAATATTCTTCTGATATTATGTAACTTGGTTCGAAGCAACCAAGTTCAAACTTTCATTGCCGTATAAAAGAATCACAAAGGCTTTCGATGAACACAAATTTTTCACTTCAGCTAAATTTCATGTTGAAGTCCTCTATGCAGAATTTTGATCCTTTTTTTTTTTTGTCCCATTTATGCTAGAATAAATTTTACATGTTCCTCCTCGTATCTAACACTTACAGTGACTCAAAAAAGTATTGGGATTGCGAAGTATGTAAATTGATCTGAAATTTCAAATAGTCCTCTAATGGAAATGAAAATCGATTTATTTTATGAAGTTTTTACAAGCATATCTGTCTGTTATATGGCATGTATTAACACCACAGCCACACATAATAACAAGTTCATAGAAAAGTCACAAAAAAAAAAAAAAAAAAAAATTATAAAAGTCACGTACGCGTATAAATATAGTGGAGTAAAAAATTACATATACTCGTATGTACGTTATCAAGTAAATTTATTACAAATTCATTGAAACCAATTAGTTAACAAATCACAACTATTTTTTATTTTTTTCACAAAAATAAAGACGGGGAAAAGAAGTTAAAAAAAATTAGTTGAATGTACCTAATAAATAAATGACTATGGATTTTTAGTTTATTTTTTATTTTATTCGCTTCATTCAAATAATGTATCGTTCATGTACATAACTCTCCCTCATGCAGTGTTGCACATACTTTAAGTACCTATATAGTCTTTATAAAATTTATAAAATTTTATCTTTGATATGAACCATTTAAAATGGTATCCAATAAATTTAAAAAATCTGACATTTGTTTTACTAAATAACAGCTAGATAAAATGTACAATAAGCATACGTATGTCTGTATGTATACGTACATGCAAGTTAGTTAGTATTTCATTCAAATTTTAAAGAAAAAATTTTCATTAAATCCGTATTTAAAATATCTTTGATTTGCTTGATATCAAATTTATGCTTTAAAAAAAAAAAAAAACTGAAAATTTTACAAAAAAAATTTAGAAAAATAAATAAATAGAAAAATTCAATAATAAATCTAGTCGAAAAAGAAAAAAATGTTTGAAGTTTTTAATATTTTTATTACAATTTTTGTTTTTGTTTTGGTTCAAGTAAATAAAATTATAATTGAAAGGTAAGAGGTGCCTGAAGGAACTACATTTCAGCATTTTAAATGCTGACAACTTGATCTATCCAATCCAGTGTACTGTATACAGTGTACAGTGTACCATTTATACACCACAATCACAATGGATGACATATCTATGCAATATCGAGTATAGAGAGGAGAGACAGAGAGACTCGAATATTTGAAATTGAAATTGAAACTTTAAAATTCGTAATAACCTGTAACTTTACGTTTGCTACTATAATACTGCAACACAAATTACTATTCTACTACACTCGTAATATGTAGGTACTTGGCATTTTTACTATTTAGTGGACTTGGACTGTTTTATTGAATTGTTTATAAGTATATAAATGTTCGTGTATATAATAATTTAATTTAATAAAATACAAGTTTATTTATGGATTTTATAATGTCCCATGCGCCCATAGTATTTATCGTATACCTATGGAGAATTTTTATTTGCATTTTGTTTTTATCTTTTGTATAAGAAAAAAATCTACTTAGTAAGTGTGTATACCTTTAAATTATATCACCAACAGGTTCATACTCGAAATTTGTATGTTCAGAATAAGCAAGTATTTACTATATGCGCACATTCCACATATAAATGTAACATTCTAACATATACAGGCATAAATAAATCTACAAAACTGTATGCAATTTTTATATAGCTGCTCTGTAGAATTGTTGCTGATAGAATAAATTCAAATTTTAAAATTAGGAAGAAAAAAATAAATCAGAAATCAAAACAAAAAAAAAAAAACAAAGACAAAAAAATTTGAACAACTGTAAATAGTGTGAGTGTCTATTTTGTGTAGTGAAATATTTTAAATCTTAAAAAACTATACAAAAGTAGCTATATATTAATCGAAAATCAATTTATTAAAACTTGATTTTTATTGCTTAGTTTACAAGTACTGGTAACTATACAATAAATACATAAACTGTATAAAATGCATAACTTTGTAACATTTTCCAGTAAGTAGATATTTGATATGAAATTGTGTATAGTTTGGTATACCAAAACAGTCATATATATACGTATGTACATGAGTGTATTTCTATAAATTCATCCTAGAGAGTATAAGGTACGTGTGTGTGGGCACCAGAAAAAAAAATTCCATTTAAAAATTTTCAAAAAACAAAAATAACTAATACGACTATAAGTACTTAAATATAATAGATAAATGAAATATTTGCTAGAATTTTTCACTTGTCTAAAATGTACATACTCGTATATACAAAACACTTTATACTTGTAAATGAGTTTACTTGTTACATGTGTGCATAAATACAAGTGATATGTACGTAATGTACTGTAAATAATGTGTAAAAAAGCAATGTACTTAAAAACATAAAAATATTTCTGATCGTTTTTTAACTACCCACTATCGAATTTATTGAAAGAACCACCACCATCCTATATACATACGAGTAAGAGCGTTGTATCTGTAAAATGTAAAAAAAAAATTTAAAGAAAATAAAAATAATTGATAATCGTTTTCAATACAACGAATAATCGATACTTTGCTTTTTAAGTTATGTTAGACTTTATGTCTCATTCTCATGAAAATTTCATCTATTCCATTGATTAAGCCAACACAGCTCAGAGTACATATACGTAGTATTAATACATACCACTGTATACCCAGTATTTATTATATTTATTAAATATAATAGCATTACACTGTAAGAGTTTTGATGCTCATGTTTTTTGTTTAGCTACATGCAATATTGCAATGCATTTTAATATGCAATAATTTCATTTGAGGTGAGGTGATTTGGAGTTAATTGGTAAGCATTGTGGAATTTTTATAATAATTTAAGTATGTATGACGATGATTATTTCTTTTTTTTCTTTCAATTTTTCACAACGAATACAAGAACACACACAACCATACTGCATATCGCATCCATATAACAATATCCATAAACCATTCAATATTCGCGTTATTTAGTAATAGATAATAATCATCTACTATATACGAATATTTTTACATTCAATTATACAACCAGGGAAAAGAAGAAGAAGAAGACATTGAATTGCATTACAGCAGGTATACTTACTTATTATATCCGTATAATTTCAATTTGCCTGGTTAAATTTACGGAATTTTTGGATTTCTTCATATGAGGTCTATTCGTTTGTCCGATATTATTTTTTATGAATACATATCGTGTTTTTGTGTTAAATAATAATAATAAAAATGAAAATCAAAAAAAAAAATTAAGAAAATTACATTCAAAAACTGGATGAGGCGAATAAGTTGTGGAGACGAAGACGTTGAAGAAATAAATCATTATGGATTCAAAGTTAAGTTGCACACAATATCATGTGGTGTTTGGTGTAACAAAAATGAAATGAAGAAGATTCACAATGTTTATGCAAGTAGTATTCTGAGTCTGACTGACTGCTGGACAAACGTAAATGCACTTCTCATTAAACACATAAATTATGGATGTATGTAAGTACATATCTAGTGGATCATAGACATGATTTTATTGAGTAAATTTTTATTTTATTTTATTTTATTTTTTCTTTTTTTTAATAAATTTTGTGTTTTAGAATTTACAAAAAATATTTTTGTGTATAATACAGCTGTGTACCTTGTACCTTGTTACAAACGGGAAATGATTATGTTAAAAATTAACTAAACTATAGGATTGTTTGTATAGAGTTGGCAACACACCACGACCATCACACCACACCACACCATTTCCACTCTATACACATCGCCGCAACCAGAAACAGAAATACAAAATGACATTTAGAAAAAATAAAAAATAATAAATACGAAAAAACCTGTCTGCGAAAAAACACCTGCACACCAATACAATTACACGAAAAAAAAAAAAATTATAATAATAATCATAATCAAAGAAATCGTTGTCGACAACGTCGTCGTCTTCGTTGTCTATGTCGATTTTGTTGTTTATTGAAAAATTACAAAAAACTAAAAAAAAAGCCTGGATGAAAATTGCTTTCCTTTCTTTTTTCTTTTTTTTCTTTAGTTTTGAGTTCGAAGTTCCAACCAATATTTCCGTGAGTGTCATTTTTCTTGTAATTTCTCTTGCATTATGAATTATTTGTACAAATATACACCGGTATTATGATGTGCACACAAAACCCACCTGTACATTTCCTATAATATATATGATATATACGGAATAGGAGGAATCATTATTAAGGAATTAGGAAAAAGAAATCAGTTATTTTTGATACGTATATATGCACATATCTGCGTATAACATCGAACAGGTATTATCTATATACTGCTTATATTTTTCGATAAGGATCATTACCTTTTTTTGAAGGATCCAAAAAAAGAACGACGAAAAAATGAAAAAATTTAATTACGGATTCCTTTAAAAAAACAATAAAAAATTAACAAAAAAAAAATTATAACTGAAAAAAAGGAGGATAAAATTTGAAGTTAATTGTGTGTGCGGTTTGTTTCCTTCCTATTTAATAACCAAAAAATTAAAAAAAAAAAAATCGAATAAAGATGAACAAAAAGAAAAAAAAAGAGTCGGTTTTAAAACCACCGTATGGTATTCACACGTACTTACGTACATACACAACACATACACACAAAATTCTATACACAAACAATAAAATACATACAATTTGATATCGCATATATAATCAGCAGCAGCATATTCATATATCCATCCTTCATTTATCCTTCATTCGATTTTCATTCATTCATTCATCCATCGAAACGAAACCCATATGGGTGCATCGATGATAATAATGATGGAGGAATATTCGGTTTGTATACAATTTACAGCAGTACCAAAACCAAAACAAAAAAAAACTAACAAACAATTTTTTGATTCATGCTCATAAAAATATCCCATATGATACCATCAACGCACCATCACCACCAGCATGCATATAAAATATTAAAAAAATGAAAAAAAAAAAAGTGTATCGATATCGAGTGTATTTTGTGTTGTTAATAATTTTTTTCATTTTGACGAGAAGTAAACAAAAACAAAAGTGCTTAAGTGATCGCCTTAAGGAAGGTCAATCCGCATACACAGGATATTTACTATATGGTTGGCTCTTTTTTCTTTTCTTGTTTTTTTGTTGTTGATGGTGTGTATTATCAGGAAATCTTTAGTGCAGATTATTTTTTTTAAATTTTTTAAAAAAACAAAAAAAAAAAATTTATGATTTTTTTCTAAGTGATATGTAATTCTTTGTTGTTTATAATCCATTTTTATTGAGTTCCTTTTTTTGTTTTATATTCCGTTATCATTCTGTTAATGTTTAAACAAAATAAAAAAAATAGATCAATTATCATCGAAAAAAGTAGTACTGAGCTCAAGTATATACGAAAGATGGATGAAAGTACATACATAGATGTTCTTCCGTTGTTCAAGATATAAAATGCATTAATAAACAATTCATAAACTTTGAAACATTTGTTTATCATAAATTAGCTACAAAATAAACACTATTGGTGTCACACACACACAGGTTATATGTTACAGTTTATAGACAGTAGAGCTATATAAAATCTTTGTCATTGAATTATTACATACGCGTATATTGGGGAAAAGCGCTGTAGAAAATCTGTGAGTTTAAGTATACAGTCAGATACATTTCAGACCATATTTTTGTTAAAATCTTCAGTAAACTTTATTTTATTTTATTTTCTGATTTTTATTTTATGAATCATGATGACTATACTGCTGTTCGATACGCATTATTATACACGCGACTTTTTTTTTTTTTTATGCAATTTCAGTACATTATATCGAGCTATGTAGATACTGTAACTGACTATGCAATGTAAACTGTTTGCGGTAATTAGATTCTTTTCATAAAAATGACAACTAAAATGCACAAGAAATTGCAAAACAAAACAAAAAAAAAAATGCAAAAAAGGAAAAGTGATATAAAAGTGTGTCATCTGATATCGTATATCCTTATATAGTGATGTTTTTTTTTTTTTAGTTTTGTTTTATACACATGTGTGGTTTATGGTTATATTTGTAACTTTTTTAATGATTTTTGAAAAAACAAAAAAAATATTCTGTATTCTGTATTTCAAAAGACAGCAGATTTATTTATTTTTGTCTTCTTATTTTTTTTTTTTTGTCAACATTTTCTCAATTTTTTTTGCTTGAATTGAAAGGATTTTTATGAATGGAAGACGATCATACTGTATAAAATAAGTCCAACACGAAGAAGCATATTACTTATATTTTGCGCATGCGTAACTCACTTGCATTTGTGTGCTAAAATGCTAATGCTATGCTAATACAGAGGGGGACAAAAAATGAAAAATTAAATTTCACATTATACTCGTTTGCACATAAATAATGTTCATACGCGAGCATGTACATACATAAATGTAATTTTATGCGTTCATATGAAAAAATATATGCATATGTACATCATATAAGAGCTCTTGTAATATCAGTTCCTCTGCATATACAAATTGTGGTGGTATTTCGTGTATGTACAGATGCGATAAAAAAATAGTGGTAATATGCAAAATGTCTAGAAAATAATATTTTTTCATTGTTGGTTTAAGTTTTTATTATTTTTTGAAAAGAGAGGATGTAAGGGTAATGACAAGAAAAAAAAAATTGTTTGAAAAAAAAAAATAATAAAATGTCAAGCAAAATCATTTTTTTTCCCTTTTTCCTTGTAAATCAAATACATAGAGGGTCTTGTCTTTCATACATATACATAATTGAATATAAATGATAAAAAAGATTCTTTACGTTCGAATATATACACACAAACTTCCGGTATGTTTTTGAATGAAAGCATATATCAAAACACAAAAAAAAAAAAAAAGAAACGATCATGAATAAAACAAAACGCACTGAAAAAGGTAAAAATCGTATCACAGTTCCAGGACATAAACAGGAATAATTGTCATAAAAGCAAATTGAAATTAAAATTATTTCAGTTTTTACATTTCTATATAGACAACAAGAAAACGATTTAAATCTGACTGGGACTAGAATCGATGAACTTTTAAAATGACATAACAATCGACTGAAAATGAGCTATATACCACCATTTTCTGAAAAGAAAAATTTTCGACCTTGAAATTTTCCTAAGGCTTCTTGTTTGTGATTCCAATTTGATTTGTTGTCTGAAAATGTATACATATATGAATCTGCAGTGTAAATCGAGTGCGTCGCGTCGATTAAATGTTTCATTTACCTCACCATCATTTGCATGATTTTTATCTTGTTTTTTGGTTTCATCTTATACAGTACCTATCATCCTTCATTTTTATTTTCTTTCTTTATTTTTTCTTGATTTTAGGTTTCGATTCATTTAATTTATTTCGCTCTTTGACTTTGAATCTTCTTACAGCATTAAGAGCAGGTTATTCTGATTTTACTGATTTTGGGTGATTTCGGTACACGTTTTCTCAGCCATTTTTTATCCAATTTTTATGAAATATGTTTTAAATGAAAGTTCAATGGGTCTAGAGTGAAATAAGCGGAACAAATTTTTCAAAAAGGTTTTAGTTTTTAGTGTACAGGATAATAAGGACGAGGCTTTCTTCAAATTTCAACGTGTTTTGGTACACCTTTTCTCCGTAACTACACCATATATTTTTCTAAAATTTTTGTCATACATCATTCAAAGGGTGTAGAGTGCAATAAGCGGAGCACTTTAGTAATTTTTGTCCTTATTAGTCCTGTAGAACGCTTTGAAGAAAGAAGGATTTTTACAAAAAATGTATAGATTTTAAATTTAATTTTTCATGGGTAGATGATTGCGTATTATACTGAAATTTTCATATAAGGTAATTCGAATGTTCTTTTTTCGATTTCGAAATAGAAAACTAAAAATTTTTACATTATTTTAGAATTATTAGTAATATAAAATTCCTATTTTTCACAAAAATTTTGTCACAGATAATAAAAATGTTTTGCATAACTCTTGGCTCTAAATATATCAATTTTTCACCGATACGTTTATTCATTTTATATGAATAAAAATATTATATATGTGTGAGTGGTACATATTCAATAAACAACAAAAAAAATGTTTCCAATTGCTATCATACGATCGCCGAAAATAGAAGAAAAAAAAATAAATAAAAAAACAAAAAAAAAAAAAATATGGCATAGCCAACATAGCAAAGCATTGCAAAGAAGCTACCTGCTATTATGATGTACAATATTGTATATTGTATATAATGTGTATAATAAGATAAGCACTAAGAATAAAATAGCTGGAGTAAGGAGTAACCTAATGATATTTATATTGTATGAATATATGACGTGGAATGACTGTATGTATACATATGTATATGTATAGTCTTTTAACTTGTGTAATATTATTTTTTTTATATAGGAATATATCAATTTTTCACCGATACGTTTATTCATTTTATATGAATAAAAATATTATATATGTGTGAGTGGTACATATTCAATAAACAACAAAAATAATGTTTCCAATCGTTATAATACGATCAACGAAAACAGAAGAAAAAAAAATAAATAAAAAAACAAACAATAAAATGACGTGGTATAGCAAAGTATTGCAAAGCAAATACTTGCTATTATGATGTACGTACAATACTGTATAATAAGCACTAAGAATATATTATATCAGATAAGACTTTCAATGATTATAGATGTACACTATGTTGTTTTGTTATGACGTGTACTTTTTTTTATGAAATTTTTTTTTGCTTTTTCTGCCTTCGGTCCTCATATAATATTAAGAATTGATTTTGTTTTTTTTTCTATTAGTTGCGCATTTCATATACCCACAAAATTTACAAAACAAAATAAAAGAAGGTTAGTGTAAAATAAATGAAAAAAAAAAAATAATAACAGAAAGTAAACTAACACAACGATAAAAATATTTTTTGAATGTATTTGTTAGCTATTTTCGTCGTGTGAGTTTTCAATTTTAATTTTTGATTTCAGGAGGGCATCCTCTTAAGAACGGCAAAAATATGCAACAGCAGCGTCATTTCGATTTCAACTTTTATCGTATATAGGTATTTCGGGATTAAGGTAATCGAAACTGCAAATATCGGAGAATATTTTTTTTTTTTTCAAAATTTATGTGTCGTATAGACAAGCACATTGTTAAGAACTACGAGTATACGAGTATACGTTCATAGTTTCTTCATTTTTGATAATATAATGGGATTCTTAGAACTTTAGGCTGGTATTCACCAACATAGATTATCTTTTATCTGAGATAAAGTGTATTCATCAACCTGGATAAAACACTACTCGGATATTTTTAAGACAACCTCGGAATGGTATTATAAATATCGTTCGAACATAACCTTGTTATTAACATCAACAGCACAAATAAAGATAATGTAATTGTACTGTATTATCATCTTTGCATATAATTATCACATGACAGAACTTCTTTTTTATTTTGTAATATAAAAATACAATCAGCTGACATGTTTGACACACATGTTCGACCCGATAATGAAGTTCGAAAACAAATTTTATCTAGGTTGATGAATAAGCTGAAATTGTATCCGGCTAAAATATATCCGACGGATATATCCATGTTGGTGAATACCACCCGAATGTAATTACACATTCGTATCTGCATATTTCTAGTTCTGGTTGTCGTTTTTAACTGTATATTACGATTTAAAGTAAGAATAAACTTGTACGTACGTTTTGGAAATCACTACCACTACTAATCCTATCCACATTGTTAAATGTTTAATCCTGACCTTTTAGGTATTTGACATTTTTAACATTTGCGTATTTTTTTTTTTTTTTTTTAATTTTCGCATGATAGAAGTAAAAACGTCATCGAGTAATTTTTAGCATTAATGGAAGACAGTAAAAGAGGCAAAACGAAAAATTAAATTTATCACATCAAGCAACATGATGCTACTTTGTTCCTGACTGTCTCAGATGTTGCTTTAGGTTTGCAAAGCTTTATGGACAAGTTTTAACAGTGATTCTACAATAATTTGTTTTTTGTTATTGCATAGTTTCGAAAATATGCAGAACATTAATTTTTTTTTATTTTTGAAATATTGTAGTTCTTAGATATTCACCAAAATGTGAGTATCCAAAACGTTGTATAATGTTGAGAAAATTATTTTGAAACTGACTTTTTACAAATTTTTCAAATTCATCAAAAATCTTTTTATATAATAATTTGTGAACAACAAGACAATATTTCAAAAAAAAAAAAATAAAAAAAATCTTTTTCCCAGCTTGTCCTAAAATTAGATCTGTAAGGAAAATCACTTTCAAACCAAAACACACCAACAAAACAAATCGTTGTTAGCGACTATAGCAACACTGTGCAGTAACAAAAATTCCTTAACGTTTTTTTTTCTTTTTGTGCCAAAAAAATATTTTTGTATTACATCAGTCAGATGTTTTTGTTCTCTTTTATCTTTTGTTATAAAATCATTCTTAAATACAAAAAAAAAAAATATTTTTTTTTAGTTTTTAGTTTTTTATTGTTCCTTGGGTTAATAGGTTCTAAGTTCTAAATAGCCATCAAGGACAAATATCAACCAGTACATGACATACGTATACATGTATACAATAATACCTAATCTTCTATTTTGAAAAATTTAACTTCTCCAAGAGTTGATCAGGAATTATATATTGCTTGTTGTTGGCTCAAAGGTGTATGAGGGGTATGGGATGGACATAGGATTGCTTGTATATGTACAAATTTTACATTATTTATATAGTTGACATAAAGAATTTAACAAGAAAATTACAAAAGAAAAACATATAAAAGGAATCGAATAAATAAAAAGAAGTAAAAAAACATTAAGGAATTGTATACTTGTATTACAACATGAATTCTCTGTTTCATTTTTCTTCTCTTTTTTTTTTCTTATTCAAAATGGAAAAAAAAAATTAAAAGAAAACAAAAATTCTTTTAGTATCATCTTCTTTGATTTTGTTGATGGTTGTTAATGCTGTTGTGTTTGTGTCAATGTTCTTGTTGTGTTGTTTCAATATGGTTACAGAGGGTGGAGGATTTGATTTTTTTTTTAGACTTACGTTTACATTTGGATACAAAAATGAAAATTTAAAGAAAAATGAAGTAACAAAAATCGACAGATGTAGCAAAGAGTCCAGGAGTGTAGAATAACAGTGTAATAAAAAAAATGTTTGTTGTTGTTGTATCTTCTTCTTCACTTTGTTCGGGATTTTACCTGAATATCAGAATGTACATATACATATTTTGTTGGTTTAAAATGTTTATAAGATGATAATGTTCTCTAAACTCTGTACAGTACACCATATCTACCTTCATGACTTTATACCTTTGAAATATGTGCACATACAAATCTAAGTGTATCTGTGACCTGTGTGACTGTGTGTATAATAAATTTCATGAAATTCTTAAATGATACAACAAAAAATAAAAAGAATATAAGAACAAGATATTTATTGAGCAACTAAAATTGACTGTGTGTAGGGCAGTATTTTGGACATGATTTTTCTAAGAAATTTTCTATTAGGAAACAAAGAAAATAAAAAAAAAAAATTGCATATTGACAACAAATTTTTATTTCTTCTTCTTCTTCTTTTTTGAATAATAGACAATAGTTACTTACTATATCCTTTGTGTATACAAAAATTTTCTAAAATAATTTTTCTTATTCTGAAATTCATATTTTTACCAGATGTTTAGAAAATCATGCATAAATATGCTACGATCTATACGACCTATACGAGTTTTATTTGCCAACCAAAAATAAATGGCAAGAATCGAGAAAAAAAAAATTCCAAAAACTATATTTGTAATTTATCTCTTATTCTGATTGAATGCCAAAACGAAAAAGATAATGTCATTTTTTTTTTCGTTTTGTTTGGATCAATTTCTGAGCAAACAAGATGCATAATACTCGTAATACAATTTTTGGTAGTTAAATTTCAGAATTTTGATTCCAAATTTACAATACAAATTTGTCCAGACAGTTAAATTGCCTTTTGATCTTTTAATTTTGTTTGTTTGCCATAAATGTATGCAAAAATTTTAATCATTTCATGATACAGACTATACAGAGTATATGAAGGAAGGAAAAAATAATTAAAATTTTGAAATCTGGATGAAATCCAACGAAAAGAAAATATTTCAAATCCAAAAATTATCTTAAGGAAATCCTTTTATAATCAGATTAGTATCATACAGACATTATAATAATCCAGACGTACATACTATATCCTAGATGCCACACATAACATTACGAATTTTTGGCTACAGTTTATTTTTCAATCGTATCGTATCTATCCTCTTTATCATTAGTTACACTTGTAATAGCCATGATATGATAATAATTATCAGACAAAGCATTTACATATCATTCTATACACCATTTCAAGGATGAAATTAAAATTTTTGGAATAAACGCATCTCGATAACAGGCGTAAAGTTCATTAACTTTTACAAATTATTTGCGGAATATTTAGAAAATCCTTATAATTACTCAGTTATTGTCTGCTATTGTCTATTGCTATGATTTAATTTTCAAGTTAAAGTTTTCCAATAAAGAATTTTTTTTTTTGATGATGCAATTAAAGGATTCGATTTGAAGATATTCATTTCAATTTAGAAAAAAAATAATTAAATTATTTTAATAGTCAATTAGTCATTTATCTAATGTGAAAATTGACGGATATATTATTTATTTAGGTTCTCTCTTCCAAAGAACACATTAGTAACTCGATTATCTCGAATTAATTTCTATTCAGGGTTTTCCATGATTTTTTGTTGTTTTTGAAACATGAAAATAGATTCAAAATCGCCAAATAGATAAAAAAAAAAAAGAATATAAAAATAGGGGAAAAAAAATAAACAAAATGAAACATTTAACGCAACGGCAGCTTTGTCTGTATGCTTTAACCGAGTTATCTGTATTTGTATTACTTTGACATGAATATGATGAACTCTTGTGCATTTTATGATATCAATTACCTACTTCATTACCATAAAAACCTATAAAAGCGTGTGTATACAGTTTTTAATTTAAAATTATATTTTTTCAATTTAAAATTTTTAAGTTTTTTTTTTGTTTTGTTGTTGCTGTTGTTGTTGAAGGAATATGAATGAATGAATGATGATAATGTACCGAACACAATAATAATAATTATTATGATTATTTATTTTATTAAAATTACACCTGGCTACCACCTGGAGATAAAAAAATATATTACGAGTACGAGTATATAAATTTTTGTTTTTATTAATTTTTATTTTTCTGTTTTTTTTTTATAAACTTTGTGCATATCTCTATACTCACGATTATGTGTTTAAAAGTCTGCCATAACTGCTATATATTTAATTGTATTTAGATATACGGATAAATATAATACTCATGTACTATACATTTTATTACAGCAATGTATCAATATGAGTATAGAGGTACCTACACATCTTATATTACCAATTTTACATACTAATATAGGCAATATGTATGAATGTACGGCATCTACTTAGTTACTTAAACAAGTATGATAATGGTTTTACCTCCTACAAGGTCGTACCCGCATTTTTTTTAAAAAAAATATTTAATCGTTTATTTCATTTGTAGTTTTAAATAATTGACGAGTAATATACGCGTGTATTATACTTGTACGTAGGTACGTGGCATATGTACTGTACATAAATTAAACATCCATTGTATATGCATTATAGACACTACTCGTATATTATAAACAAATTTATATGAACACATACATCTTTTTTTTTTGTTTTTTCTTTTTTTTTAATAATTCTTATTACTGGCATTTTTTTTTTTAAATTTTTTAAATAAATAAAATAATAATAAAAATTTAAAAATAAATTGAAAAAGAAAAAATAAAATGAAACAATATAGATATTTTTTATGACTTGGTCTGTACAAGTTTGTATATCAATTGTAGGATATAGAATACGAGTGAACTTTACAATGAAACTTTACAATTTACACTACTATACAACAAAACAATAGCTCATGCACACTCGATACACTCTGTGTGTTGTCCATTTTTATTCACGCATTTTTATTTTCTAGTGTTGTAGGTAGATTCATGCAATAAATTGATAAAATGATATTTTTAATAGTTTTTTTCCGCTTTTGTATAAATCCGACAAATAATATATAATCATAATCCCAATTCCTAATCTCACTGTTCCCATTTCCATTCTCTCTGTTCCATATAATTTTCTATTAATTATTGCGTCAATAAACTAAAAATAAATTCTATTTAGATATGTGCATGCGAAGCAGCAGCATAAATAAATGATAATATCTGCTTAGCTTCATGTTGCTGCAATAAACCAATCAAGAATCACACATAAATAAGTATTCATAAACCATTCAAGCTTATCTATCAAATTATGCCATCACAAATTGAAAAAATTAAAATTCACATATTAATTATTCAATTTTTCTAATAAGTTTTTTTTTTTTTTTTCATTCACAAGTTTTTCAATAATAATAATTTATTGGACATTTTTAATTACCAGCATTCACATACGATTCACTACATGTACATTTTATGATTAGTAGGTAACCATTTTGTATCTATCTCGAGCTAAATCATATATGATTGGAATGGAATTCGTTATGGAATGTTTTTGTTTTTCTCTCTTTTAGCTTCTTAAAATCAGTTGTGTTCCAAACAATAAAATGTTTATGAAAAATAAAATAAAATAAAAAACAACAGCAGTCATTTTTCCACCTTGAAAATAACAAATAATCGATATACAATGACCATATTTATGTTATTATAATTATTTTCATTTATTAATTACCGAAGGCGAAGAGTTAAGTTAAAGTTTATTACATTTTCAGAACAAACAAACAAACAAACAAAAAAAAGTAACAGAAACACCAAATTGAAATTACATACCTCCACATATGTACCAACCAATAATGTACAATTGCATGAGAATTGAATATTGATTGAGAAACAATACACAAAGAACACAACACGAACACAATAATTACCCCACAAACAGACAATAAAACAAAATGAACCTCAACCTGAGTTTGGTTGGATCTGAGACTGAAACTGAGGTGTAATTGTGTAATTCATTTCTTCTTCTTAATTATTTTAGTTTTTCTGCGTTTAGCGGAGAAGTTAGCAATAAATTAATTAGAGAAGATGTATAAACTTTAGTCGTGTTCTTGTGATTTCGTTTTGCTTTTCATTTTTGTTTCGACAGACAGATTTAAGGAAAATCTGAAATAGAGGTAACCTTAGTCCACTATAAGAATAGTAGAAAATTCTGCCATTTTATTATTGTTGCTGCTATTGATCGTGTTCGTGTTCGTGTTATGTTTTTCTTATGTATATTGTTTCAAAAATGTATATACGAGCATTACCACTAGTTTTTTATAGATTTTGTTGTTTTTCGTATTTTAATTTTAAATTTAATTTATTTAATTGTTTATACGCAGACATACACACACTGACACATACACGGAATTATTTTTATGTGTGGAAACCAATAATTATCATAATCGTTTTCAAGAAGATGTTTTTCTAATTAAAAATGGAATCTTAATTAAAAGATGAAAACAATGAAAAGGAAAAAAAACAAAAAAAAACATTTTCAGGTAGTAGATCGCAAACAACCAATCTACCGATATTGGTGTACAGTAACCATAAAGAATATTTTTCTAAAAATGAAATTTGCCCAATAAATTTTGTTTTATTTTTTTCAAGTTTTGAAAAAAAAAATTCTCATTCAAAATAACGTATAAATAAGGAGCACCAACATAAGAACAACAATTTATGGAAGTCTTGTATAATTTTTTTTTTTCAACTGGATTGGAATATTATGTTGTGTTTGTGAGTGTATCGTACATTTGTGCTATATTATTTTATTTGTTTAATTATTATTCAACATTTCATTTCTTTTTTACACTTATTTTGGTCTACTATACCATAAATATATCCAAATAATTATGGTGTAGATTTTGGACAAATTCAACAAAAATAATTTTACGGAATTCACAATAAACTTGCACTCAGATTCCCTGACACAGAATAAAGCAAAGACGGTAAGTTGAAGATGGTGCGCGGTGATGATGATAATGATGACAGAGGATAATTTATGAATGACATTTTATGGTATGAATATGGAACATTTATTCCATCCCTTTTTCTTTTTTTTTGTTTTGGAGAACTACCTGCTGTGCTAAAATTAAGTTTTAATTTGCATTTTACTTTTCTGTATTTTGATGCTACTTTTTTTGAATTTATTTTAATTTCAAAATTTTAAAATTGCTTATTTTTTTAGATTCGGCTGATTGTAATCACTGTAGAGCAAAGGACTATAAATATTTGTTTGTTTGTATGTATGTATATGAAGTTAATTCTTATAATTGTCTTTCTAAAATATCAACGGCTCAATAAAGTGACAAATTTTTATATGAAAAACGTTGTTGAAGCTAAAGAAATTAATGGAAAATTGGAATAGAAGAATGTGGTGGTGCATGGAAATAATATGGTTTGTGTATTTGAATTTGATAGAGATTTCAGTTCAAACTTTTAATCATTTTTTTCTGTACTCTGTGATGAGTATTTTGAATAAATTCTTGGTGATAATACGAAAGAAATGCAATGCAATGCGCAACAATACAACAATCGTATGAGAATATGAAATTTTTTTAAACATTTTGCCTGAATTTATAATTTTTTATTTCTCTAGACGATCGTACATTATATCGAATGGAATGTGTAGATCTTATATCTTTTATACACTGTCAGAGAGATTTTAATAAATTATTTATTACTCTTGTAAATATCTACTACTGCCTACTGGTATCTATGGTATATAAGCAAATACATATACGATAAACGAGAGTATTTATATACGCCTATATACAACCAAAACTCATTTTACAAATTACAACAATATACAAAAAAGTGAAGACAAACAAAACAAAAAAAAAAAAATAAAATTTCTTTTCTAATTTTCAATTTTTCATTTTCATTTTTTAGGTGAAAAATTATCTATACACATGAAATAAAATATAAAAAAAAAAAAAATAGGCAACATCATCATCATCCGTTTCGCAGTTATACATACGTACCGATATACAAAAGCTATACATATGAATAAGAGTATTTATAAATTATTATTAACATAATTAGCTTATTGATATACTAGTATATCTGTAATTTTTGGTATACGTACGTACATCTTTGTGTAGAGACTATAGACTATCCATAGGCAGGCAGAGATGACTTACATCACCTTTGCAATCATGTAAAGGTGTACTCGGTACGAGCACATTATATCCATATCAAATCAACAACGTACTCGTGTATACATGAATCGATCGTGCATTGTACCTTCATTTTATTGCCTACTGTACATTTAGATTTAGATGCCAGTCAATGCGGTGAATTCGAAATGTATATCGGTACTTTTACGTTGCGTTGCATTGAGCGATGCAATATCATATATGTTTCTAAGACTAAACCTAGATACTCGTATGTATATACGGAATATGCGGTGCGGTGTATGCGATCGTTAGATGCAAAGATCGATGATAAAAATGTTACGAGTATTTTTTTTTTCTATTTTTCTTTGATTTTTTGGATTTTTCCATGTAAATTGATAAACTTCTCAAAATAAAAATGAAAAAAAAAAAAAGATAATTTTTTTTAATCAAAAGAAAATTTTTATTTTAGTAAAGCGCGCGCGCACTTAACAACGCCTTCAACAAAAATTATCATTTTTTTTTTCTTCATATACCTATACTATATTTTGAAAATGTAAAAATTAAGAAAATATTCATAAAAATTCATAAAATAAATCGTAAGTAAAATAAGCTTTAAAGTGTTTTGTCGTTAAACAACAAAAAAAAACATTTTTTTTTCTTTTATTTATGTGTATGTTTGGATGTACATATGTAAGTATCTTTGATTTTTATTACAAATCACATACACAGATTATTTTTTTGGGGACAATGTAACTGGATTTTTATTCAGTTTTTATTTATTTATTTATTTTACTTTTTTTTTTCAAAACTGAGTTTTCTTGTTTTGTTATTTGATTTTGTTATTCGTATTCGTATAGTACCTATATGTATATATAAGTAATTGAAATTAGATACTTTTTAGCGCATCTTAACGTTACATATATATTATAAGTTATAATGTATTCCACCACCTCCTCGCACATAACTCCTCTCAGTTCTGTTCCTGTTCATGCATGGCGAGATGATGTCTTATACGAGTATGTGCGAGTGTATACGAGTTTGTGTATATATGTAATGGATATTTACTATACCGCGATGTAAATACGATCACAATAACTTTTTTTTTTTTTGGTTTTCGTTTTATTTTTTTTTTCTATTTTTTGGTTGTTATTTTTTTCGTATTTACTTATTTTTTTTTTATTTTCATAGATATTGTTGCAGTTTGTAGTATCATTTTCGTTTTAACGTATTTCTGTCGATTTTGCATTTTTTTTTTTAAAGCATTTTGTCAAAGTTAATCATCGCGCCGCACCGCACAGCTCTGAGGTTGGAATCATCACATCATACCATATCATGAACATGTACATACACAATACGCATGCGTGAAATACTTATTTTTTTCGAATTTGCAACTTGCGCAGAATTCGGTGTAGTTAATCTAATTTTCTAATTTTCTTAAATTTAAATCGATTATGAAAATACTATCTTGTGTATAAGGATATCATTGATATTGAAATGTATTTTGAGTTGTCCTTTATTTGCAAAAAAAAAAAAAAAAACGCACTCCTGTTCACAAATCATCGCATCACAATATTGTGAAATTATTGTACATCTGAATACGCATTCATAAAAATACATTCACGCACACATACGTGTTCATTTTTATTTACGGGTATATTACATATATACACGATCATTTGACCATAACAATACCTGTTCATTTTGTATACCTTTTGTGTATGCGCATATACGAGTATATAGAAAACTTGCATATATGGAAGCAATATACACGTGTGTGTTGTATTGTTACACAGCGAGATCATATTTTATTAACCATGATAGATTATTGACTTCTTATTAAGCGAAAAAAAAAAAAATCGAAAAAAATTTTTTATTATTTATTTATTTAATACTCGTCGTTATTATACTCGTATTTTATTGAAAGGTTTTTAGCTCTTTTCTCTTTTCGTTGTCGTCAATCATCTGTTGTATCTAGTACGAGTATGTACTATGCACTTTTACACTATTCTCTGCTTCCTATTTCTTCTTCTTCTTATACTACTACTTTACGATTATTTTTTTTTGTTTTTGTTCTTCATTTTCAATCATTTTTTTTACACAAATCATATTCTTCATCTCTATTGTATCTTTTAATTTGATCATCATCATCATCATACAAAAGATCTGTAAGTTTATTTGTTTTTTGTGTGTTAGTGTGCTTCTTTTTTTGTATTGTATATATTATAATAGTGTAGTGTCCATGTCCAAGAACTCGTTTCAATTTGATATGTAAAAAATATATAAAAAAAAGAAAATAAAGTTAACACTATAGCGTCCATTATAATTATTGCCGTATTTTTTTTTTCATTTTCATACATTTTTTTTGTGGTGGTTGATGTCTGTCTATCTTCTCTTTTGATTGCATTCATTTATTTATTTATTATTTATTTTGTACGATTAGAAAATTATTTAGAAAAAAAAACATTAAACTCATATACAAACATCTTATAAGCACATATTATTATGTGAATTGCATTCTAAACATACGAGTGTATGCGCATGTTTTCATGAAGTCATAAGTGCGTTTGTTTATTTATTTGCATTCGTATTTTCATTTAATTAAGTTTACAACACAGTGCTAAGTACATTTTGATTAAATCGAATGTACTAAATACTAATATTACTGTGTGAAATGCATTTTCAATTTGGTTTCATAATAAAATCAAAATGATAACAAAAATAATTTTCAAAATGTTTATTTTATTTACACTGAGATACAAATGTGATTTGTTTCTTAACACGAAAGTATGCAAAAGAGAATTAATTGTACCTAAGAGAATTATAATTAAGTGGTACCAATATATTTATTACCAAGTGGTACCAATATAATTACTAATAGACCGAAAATTAATCAACGAGATCAACGATATCTGAAGGCAACAAAGAAATTCGGCTAGACACTAGAGTACGATGAATAGTTCTCTCTTCAACTCTCTCTCTCTCTCTCTCTCTCTCTCTCTCTGAGTGATCAGATTCGTAAGTACTCAAACTTTCCTCCTATCCTCTACAACACCAGCAACATCAATTATCGTGAAGTCAATACAAAATGACTGTGTTAGGAATTTGAGAAATATCCCATTAATTTTTCGTGAATCTCATTTGACATTTTTGATGATCGTAAAATACCTAAATGTTGTTTAATAAATGAGTACAAAAATTATGTACCTATACGTCCATATAATGTGGGTATCGCTTATCATAAGTTTTTACATCAGAAACATTCATTTTATTATTTAAATTGAAAATTTTAAAAATGAATTGTCATATCATTCGAACAAAAAAATACAAAAATGTCAATTCGATGACTAACAAACATTAAACAAATGTGTGTTAAGTTTATGGTGCATTTAGTAAGCATATCAACATCATATTTAAATGAAAATTATTATTTTCACACAATTATAGAAACCGTTTATAGAAAAATATCAAAAAAAAACGAAGGAAAATAATAATAACGAAACAGAAAATTAAGGTCAAATCTGCACTTTTATATATAAATAAATTTAAATGATTATCATAATAACAATATACGAGAATTTTGATTTATATTTTTCTCTATATGTAATGTCCACTATTGAAAAATTATTTATCAATAGATTTCTCTTTGAAAAATTTTCTTTTGTATATGAGAGCTTTATAGATAGCCCTCATTTTAATATTAATCTTCTTCATTTGATTTGAAGCAATTCAATAATTCAATACACAAAATGTATGTATGAAAAGATAACATTGAGTATAGCATGTGCGCTCCGCGGACATTATACAAATTACGCATCAAAAAAATTTTTTGTAACAAAAGAAAATAAGTAAGTTGCATATTTTGTATCTAATTTCTGTCGTATTTCTATATGATTGTTTCTTATACAAAAATAATCAATAACAAATCAATAAGCGTCAAAATAAGAAATATTATAAATATATTTATAATAAATTAGGTGTGGTGTTTCTTCATTTTTGTTTTTGTCTTTTGACTAGCTATATATGTTGTATACTCCGTACACATTTTAGTAGTCCATTTAGTGTTGTAGTTGTAGAGTCATTATTTTGTTTTGATTGTTGTGTCATTCATTGGTTTTTGTTTTTCATTTTCCAAAAAAAAAAAAAAAAATCCAGGCATCTAAGGCCTAGTAGTATATAAATGTAAGATACAGATATTTACTTGTACGTGTACCGTATATGCGTATATGAAAAGTGATGAGATTTTTTCAAGGTCTAAACTCAATATTATTACGAATATTATTTATTCATTCTTTTATTTTACATACCAATAATAGCATTCGTTCATGTATTTGATTTTAATACAATTTTTCATTTGTGTTATAAGTGTGCCAAAACGTAGGCAGATATCTAATGTAATTTAAATTTGGACAAAAAAAATGTTTTTTCTTTATTTTTCTTATACTAAAAATGAAACTTTGATTGTGTATCTTTATCGAAATTGAATTATAAATTGTAGTAAGGTTTAGTAATACATAGTACGTACGAATGTATGCATGTAAGAATTTATTGGGTATCGATCAAACACATTTTGAATGTGCAGTCAAGTACAAAATACCACAGTGGCTAACAAAAATTATCAAAATTAAAACTGAACCAAACATTTAAATTGAAACATTCACCAATCACCAAATATGAGTTGAGAATCAAGAGAGTAGAATTGTACTCTTTCTTCAGATATATCTATTCCATCTATTCCTAGTCTTCAACTACTTGATGTTGATAAACTTGAAACTTTGCAAACAATTGATCGATTCTTGCACAATAACTTCTCTCTTTCAGCGTAAAACGAGAGCAAAATTTATTTGTGTTCGCATTCAATTATATGCTCGAGTTCTCAATTTCCAAAAAATTCGTTAATTATTCAAACAAAAATCTCATTCAAAACAATCTCATTTCAAAAACATCAATCAAAACTGACAAAATTCATAAAATAAGCATAGGAAGAAAACAAAAAAATAAATTTGATACATGATGTATAGGAGGAAATAAACATTTTTTTTTTTATTTACGTACCTGGTGATCGTGCGTTGGATTCATTTGTATCGTGCCAGGCTTCCACAATTAACGTGAAAGTTCCCTATAAAAATAAATAAAAAAAAAAAAATAAAGTTGTTGTTAAAAAATTTCAAATAATAAAATGTTTTTATTTGTTTATTAAATAATAAAACAACAAATCGAAATAATTAAGCGAAAAATGAATGAAAATTTCATTTCATTTTTAAAAGTTCATCAAGTCCACCTTCTATAAATTCGAATTTCCATTTAACAGTCATCGTCGTGCCGCAATCGTTTTCATTGTTTTGCATTAACTAATTTAATGATTTATTTATTTATTTATTTTTTTTTTTAAATTTTTTTCATCTTATTTCCTTTCTCTTTATTTATTTTTTATTTTTTATTTTTATTTAAAAAAAAAATTACAATTTAGTTTTCGATTATGTGAACTAACTTAAAATGATGACAAAAAAAAAGAAAAAAAATTGCAGTGGGTTGATTTTTTGTTGTTGTTGTTGTTGTTGTAATTGTTTCGATGTGATAAAAATGCATTAATTTTTATGAGAGATTATGTGGTTTTTCTATTCGACTATTTTTGACACATCATTTTGTATATAGTGCATAAAAAATTATACAATTTTTATTTCATCTTTAGTCAATGAGAAGTGACAAAAGAGCATCATTTTTGGAGCATAAAATGTTTAATGTATGGATTGCAAAAAAAAAAAAAGAAGAAAAAAACACACACATACGCACAAAATCTGCTCTACAATCGTGTGCGATATTACGAACAATACTTACGATTACAGTGTTATGATCGAATGAATGGTAATGATGTTGTGGATGTCTTTTGAAAATATGTACATATTGGGAGAACTTGAATAAACAAAAAATACAAAAAAAATACTATAGACAAACAAACAAGATACCTACCTAAAAACTGAAACCGAAAAAAAAGCCACACTTAAACATTTTAGCTACACTCGATGGTAGGTGTATTTGACTATTTTTTCACATTTTTTTTATGGAGGATTTTTAAGTATATTAATGATTTTTTATTACGATTTTGATTATGATGATCATCATGATGAAGAAGAAGAAAACGTTAAGATATAAATAAAAAATCAATTTCAATTTTCATGTAGGTGCGTGCACCCAAACAGGCAACAAATCTATACAAAAAACGATTTTAATAAATAGACGCATTTTATTCAAAGCCAACAATACAACCATATCGCAGATTTACCATTTTTTATCGAACGTGGGCAGAATAAATATTTGATTATATAATTGACATCTTATACAGTCTTCTCTCTCTTTTTATAATTCCATTAAAATTGCATCCATTAACGTACGTAAATTTAAATCCGAATTATTTTTAATTAAATCGAGAGTAAAGATTTACATTAAGAGAAAACATAAAATGGAAAAGACTGCAAAAAAATTTATTCAGAATCAATTTTAGGAAAATTTTGATGTTGCTGAATTGTTGGGATGATATTCTGAGCTGAATGAGGTTATGTTTCATTGTGAAATATTGGATGATCGGATCAAATAAATCATACCGGAGTTGATTGGTTTATGAAAAAAATGCAACTAAATAGCATAATTTATATTTGGAAGCAGAAATTGGAATTTTTTTTTTTAACGAAATTTTTCTAGATATCGACTTTTGAGATCAATCTGTTCTGAATTGTACTGGGTACTCACAGAAAAATTAAAATTTATATAAAATATTTTTCAACATTTTAAAACGGTGAATGATGCAATGATCTTACAAGATTTGTTTTTTTCCTTTTTTTTATTTATTTTTTTTTTGAAATCAAGATCAGTTCATTATTTGGTTTAGTTTAGTCCATCATCCATTTGAAAAGACACAAATCACAAATCACAAATGAAATGAAAATTTACATTACAATACAGTTTCCAGATAATACACAGAACTATTTTACTATTTTTTATGACGGAAATAATGAAGAAAGCCAATAAGAAAATAAAGTAAATGAAGAAGAAAAATAATTTCTTATATCAATTATTGACATTTCAATTCTATACAAAAATTCTTTTCAGTGCGCATACAATACACACAAGCACAACACTCACATCACGTATGTATGTATATATCACCATATCACTCTTTACATATTTATAGGTAAAATGGAACTTTGACATTTTAATCAGTGACAAGTCATCATGAATTTTCATTCAAAATTCATTCATTAAATGAAATCTAAACATTCACAAAAAAAAAAAAAAAACCAAAAAATATTCTATGAAATCCAAGTTCATAATTAGCCGCCGCGCCGCGCCCCGCATACAACGTTACCACTTTAATTTTACGTATATTTTATATGAGTGCGTGTCTATACATACAATTATGCATGTGTAAATATACAATTGTGCGATTGTGTAATGAGATTTATTAAGACAGGAAAAAAAAACATAATAAAAACTAAAAACGATTGATCCAATCGATCAAACCGATAGAATGCACATCACATTTATATACATCAGATAGAATTTTCTCGGGGTATGAATTTAACGATCGTAAAAATAAAAAAAAATTCAATAAAACACACAAACAAAACAAAACTAAAACAAAAAAGAAATGAAATAAAATTCTTTTTCCTCTTTACATTCTTTATTATTTATTATTTTGTTTTATTATTAGAGAATTTTTATTTTTGATTTTTAATTTAAATTTTTGTGAACAAATAATAAAATTTTTGATTTTTTTTTTTTTGTTTTTCATTTGTGTTTTGTTTTTTTTATTTTTATTCATGTTGTTGCTGTATATAGGTACTGGCAGAAAAAAACCAATTTTCATAATCATTCAACTGAAACGTCTGGCTTTTCTTGATTTTATTTTACTTGTTTTTTTTTTTTGTTTCTGTTGATTTTATGAAAATTGTTTATATACTTAGAAATTTTTGCATTATACAAAATGCGAATATACTAGTATGTGGACGCGTACATTTATGCAGGTACATACCTACAGACGACGCATAAAAATAGAAGAAGAAGAAAAAAAGAATGAAATGAAAATTTTAATGAAAATTTTAATGAAAATTTTCATTCATTTGAATATTCAAGTCCTAGGTCAGGGCTAAGTTAAAAATAAATTACGGCGCTCCTAACCTCACCTCGTTCACATATATAGATTTAGCACATAACAAAAAAAAAAAGTCTAAAATACCATATGAACGATAGCACACATACATATATACACATGCACATGTACCTATGTAAGTGTTTATACGACCATAAAGTTTTTATTCTTATTTCTATATAATATCCAGGTACATTATTGTTGCAAAATTGAATATCTGCGATGCAGTCTGCAAACATATGAATAATGTTCCAGAGTATAAGTGCTAGTATGTGTGTATAATGGGAGCATTTGCAAATAAAATTTGAAAATATGAAATTTATTTGAATACAGCGAGGATTTGTTGCTCTTTATTTCAAAATTTTCATTTAATTTTTCAGTTCATTATTTTCAAACAAAAAAAAAAAGGCAAAATGAAAATAAATAAAATCTCACAGATAAATGAGTATTCCTCTGCTTCAGTCTCTGTATTTATGTAAATGCGTTATTTTTATACGAATTTTTTATGTATTTATCTTCATTTCATATGATCATAATTTTATTTTCAATGATCATCATAAACCTCATAATTATTGCACTGATGAAAAGTGACAGGAAATATTCCAGACTTTTTATACAAAAATCCTAATGTACATATACATATATTTTAATCTTATGGTTAATCTTTTGTTTATGTGATACGGTCGGTTCGGTATACGCGGTGATACATTACACAATCTATACATAAAATAATGATGGGGATATTTTGAGGATATATGTTTCATATCAAAATTTGCAATGAACAAAATTTTCATTATATATACTTTTATATGTAATGTATTTGCGTGCGTGTGTGTGAGGGTGTACAACAATTAATGACAAATTTAAAATGATGATCCATGATCGCGTATAAATTATTGTTAATGATTTGATATTTTTATAATGATTATTAAAAATTTAATTTTGTGAACTGCGAGAAATCCTTTATATATATTTATACATGTGTGTAGTCAAATTCACGAATATACATACACTACAAATAAATAAATTTTGCAATTACATACAGAACTATTTAATAGTCTTTGCGGTATTAAAAGTTATAAAATTCATTTCTACTTGTATAATTTGTCTTTAATAAGTTGTAATATCATACGTACAGGCAACAGCAAGGCAAGTATAATAAAGTATATTGCACAGAAATGTTGTTATTACACGGTATATATGTACACGATTTGTGGTCTTCTTAATATGTAAATGGTTTATGGATTGTAAACATTTCTGCCTCTTCCACCGAATAATAAACACACAATTTTCAAAGTTTATTAATAATTTTCATCGGAATAATATTCGCGGTGTGATTCGGTATACCTCCAATCAGAATTCATTTTTAGATTATAAATTACGAATGCGATCATATACATTTATAGTTTTAGTTTGCACGTATATACATGTACGTGTGTGTATAGTGTAGGGAAAAGAAGGGAAAGGATGAAAATGAAGTAAAAAAAAAAAAAATAAATTAATAAAAACATTAAAACAATTTTTTTTTTTTTTGGTTTCAATTTTGATTACAGAAAATGATCATTTCAATTCATTTGAAAATTATCATTTTTACGAGTAAATAAAACCGAGATTATTACATAGAGTGTTATCCACATAGTATACATTATACAAAATCATTTGACGTACATGTATGCATTCGAAAATTTGTCAATATTGTTCTTTCATAGAACTACAGCTCTAAGTGAACCAGGGCTTTCACAGAATTGATTCCATGACTTTATTACTATCATGTATATGCACCTACAGTTTAATGTGGATTGCAAATACCCCTGAGTTCCTGATAGAGAAGCAAAAGTTGTCAATATTACACACACAAATATACACAAGTAAATAGTGATTTTTATATGTAGTACTCGTAGGTACAGACGCATGTGAACTTAATTTTGAATGGAAACTTATGTATAAAGAATTTGTATATCCTTTCTTATAATCAAAACTTTAAATACGTTTCATATGCAAATATTCGCATCATATCTCGCTTATTATTACACTGAACCGTTGTATATATGTACATATGTATATTTAGAGAAAGAAAAAATAAATAAACGAAGAAATTTATTAAAATTTTCTTAATTCATTTTAAGAGTACATTTTGTATATTCTCACAGTCGGTTAATTGGCATACATATTATATTCATTTTTGATGTTTATTTGATTATTATTATTATGGTTACCATGTACAGACAGATATTCGGATCGATCGGATCTATATGAGATTTTATTGGTGATTATTTTAATATGATTTTGTGTGTGTGTGTGTGCGTGTGTATGTATTTTGTGTATGATGATTAAAATGATGAGAATAATAATGATAGAAGTACTAACAAAAATTTTTTAATATATTTCTTAATTTTAATTAATGATGACCTAAAATATCAGATCAAAAATATCATGATGGCTTACATTACGTTTACATAGATACCATTCTTGTTCTTCATCATATATTTTTTTTGTTTTTATTTTTGTATCAAACCCCCACCCCCCCATATGCTATTTGGTATTGCAGTTAAAAAAGCAACAAAGTAGGTAAATGCAATATAAATATTTTTTGTATTAAATGAATTGCGTGCACATTTACAATACAACACTGCTCCTTCACAGAGTATACTATACGATATTACATAGATAAATACTTGCGATTGCTGCATTATTCACTATATGCAAGAGTACTGTGTGTGTATTCTTTCTGTATTATATCTGTATGCATGAAAGTCACATATAGTTTGTAGGACATGATGATGATGATGTGGTTTACGAGATGATTATGTATACAGTATACATCCTCTTATATAGATCCAAAAAATTCTCATCGTATGCAATACACACGCATGCAAGTATATACAGATGCATTTTTATGGATGTATTATTGTATATAGAAGTCGAAATCAGAAGATACGTAGATCAAAATCAATTTATGATTATTTAAACAAAATTGCAGCAACATCAACAACGAAAATTTTAAATAAAAGTGCATCAATGAATAAAAAGAATTCCATGGAATTGAAACAAGATTATGCATGTTATTATTTTCTTGTATTCTTTTTTGTTGTTGTTGTTGTTGTTGTTATTTTTTGATTTTTAATTTAAAATTTGTACACAAAAAATCCTCAATCAATATCGTATCCTATAATGAGATTAAAGTACATATACATATCATGAGGTGGTGGTGATTCATTGTTGTTTGGTTTTTTTATTTATTTTTTTTTTTTGATGCTCTCATTCAGATTCAATATTTGAATGCGTGTTCTTCACATTATTAGCTTACTTCTTCGTGGATCTACTCGTAGTACCAGCATATGTAACAGATAACAGGAGGTTAAAAATGATAAAAAACAAGAAAGCAAAAAAAAACATTGAGGGAGTAACAAGAACTTTTTTCGATTATCACTACCTAGGATATTTGTATATACATTTGTTTTTCTTTTTCGTTTTCTTTTCATTATTATTTTTTCTTATAATTCTGCCAATTAATTACAAAGAATCTAGAACAAAAATTTTTTTTAAACAAAATCAAAAAAATAAAAAAAAAAAATAACTCTTTTATAATTAGGTCCTATATCCTATATACACACACATCTTTATTTATATTACGTATGCAGATATTGAAAATTTTACAAAAGTTTACATATACTTATGTACATACATATCTAGAAGCAAAATCGTTCTTATAGCACCTTTATATGGTAAAGGTATATACTAACATAACAAAACAGCAATATGCAATCGAACTCGAAAGAGTATAAAAATTTTTCACCTTTTTATTAACTCTCTCTACCATTTTTATATTGTATGCATGTACAATACGAAAACGAGTGTGTACATATTCATAAAATGTGTGTGGGCTGCTGGTGGCCGTATACTGTGTACATTTAAGTTCGCAGTATTTTTATTATTTTTTCTTTCTTTCTTCCTTGATTCGCATTAAAACAATACAGAAAATGATTAAAAAAAACAAACAACAAAAGAAAGGATGAGAAGAAAAAAAAAATCATCAGGATAAAAATATTTATGTAACATGTAACGTAATTTTATTTTTAAATAATAAAATAAAATGTGCTTTATTTTTTTGTTGTTGAAATTTTTCTTATCTTGAAATTGTTTATCGGACATTTTTAATTTGATCCTTGAAAAGCAACTTTAACCACAAAGTGTTTTTATTTTTTAAGAGTCTCAGTGTTTTCACTCAAACGATCAAAGATTACACACAGACACACACCAAATACCAAATAGAAGAATATGAGTATAAATGTATAAAAATTAAAAGTATCAGGTCATTCAAAAAGTTCGCAGCCTAACGCATACGTGACATTTCTAGAAACAAAAATTTATTCATATTGGCAACACTAGTCCTTCATATGAACGTAACATAAATTCCAGATCGATCTGTCAAATAGTTTAGTTTAAACAGTTGATTAAATTGCACGTGCTTGGCTTGTTTTCAGAAAATGGATAATTTAAAAAATCGTGTGGTGATTGAATATTTGTTTAAAAAAGGATTAAGTGGGAAAGAAATTTTTGATGATATTGTAAACGTATTAGGAGACAGTGCTCCTTCACATGCAACTGTAAAAAACTGGGTTGCTCTATTTAAACACGGCCGTACAGACATCAATAATGATCCGCGTTCAGGACGTCCAAAAGCAGCAACCACGCCAGAAATTATCGACAAGGTTCATGATTTGGTTTTGGAAGACAGCCGAATAACTGAGGTTGATTTAGCTGGGGCCACAGGCATCTCAACTGGATCAGTGCATAGTATCTTAACTAGTGAATTAGGTATGAGAAAGTTATTGACAAGATGGGTGCCGCATTCGTTGAATTCTGACCAAAAACGTATTTGAGTGAAACTTTCTCAACAACGTTTGGATCATTTTCAAAAGGGTAGAATTGATTTTGTGCGTCGATTTGTAACTATGATACTGAATTGCGACAACAAACATCGGAGTGGACAGAGCCCGGCTGTTCGGCCCCAAAGCAGCCAAAGCTCTCAAAATCTTCAAAGAAGGTTATGGCATCAGTTTTTTGGATGCAAAGGGGCTTTTACTAATTGATTACCTTCAGACGAGTAAAACGATAACATAGAATATTATTCAAATCTTCTAGACCAATTAGACACAAAAATTCGGGAGAAGAGACCAGGATTACAAAAGAAAAAAATCATTTACCACCAAGACAATGCACCAGCACACAAAGGTGTCCTTGCAATGGCCAAATTGAAGGAACTACACTACGAATTGTTGGAGCATCCACCATATTCACCAAATCTGGCTCCGTCTGACTTTCATTTATTTCCAAATCTCAAAAAATTCTTACGTGGTAAGCATTTTTCATCAAATAAACAAGTCATAACGGCTGTCGAAGAGTACTTTGGAGGTCTCGAGGAAAATCACTTCAGGCAAGCGATAAATGAATTGGAAAATCGCTGGAAAAAATGTATTGAGCTTAGGGGGGAGTATATTGAAGATTAATTGTATTTTGGCTCATAAATTCATACTGCTTCATTATAAGGCTGCGCACTTTTTGAATGACCTAGTATATGCGCTGTGATACAACACAAGAACATGTGTTTTTGTGGACGTTATTATATGGCAGAGATGATAGCTAAAAATTTTTTGTTTTTCTGATTTTTTGATTTTTTTTTGTGTGTGTGTACGTAACATACAGAATGAAGTAAATAAAAAAAGAGTATGAAAAAGTAAATACAAAAAAAAAATACAATATAGAAATGTGTAACAAATGCAACGAACACATCAAGTGCACACATCCAAAATAAATTTAAAAATTTTTGTTTTCCTTATAAGTGGCTTATCTTTAATATACTTATGAAAATAGCTTTTTTTCTTATTTATAGAAAGAAAATAAAAAAAGAAAAATATTGACAACATAAAAAAACTTCATATTTGTACGAGCATGTTTATGGTAGATGGTAGAAGTATAAGTGAGTACATTTTTAAATGATAAATCAATGAAGTGGAGATACACTTTTTGCTAAGTGGTACCCATTTAATATAGATACGTATATAGAAAAATATTTATTTAGTGTTGATATATTCGTGGCTTATACATTCATGTATTCGTGTATCAAGTAAATGCAAAATATACTTTATTTTGCATTAAATTACTTATCAGCATAAAATTTTTATATTTTGCTTATAAATTTGATATTAAGTTAGACAAAGAATCGACAAACACTTCAAAACCATCTACTAATACACTTTTACACGAAATAAAAGCATTTATATTCAAATTCAAAAATTCATCACTCTACAATTAGGTATGGGTACTTGGTACTTGTAATCGAAAAATTTCAAACATACACACTAATGATTTGAGCAGCAATAAAGTCACCAAGTAAATCAGTTATTTGACTGAATTTTAAAAGAAATCACTTCTTTAATATCTTAATTTTTAATTATTCCGCATAAATTTTCAGACATTGAAGAACAAATGTAGGTATTCCAGAGAGCTAGAAGTTTACATCAAATAACGTTTTAATTCAAAAGAAAAAATCTCGACTATGTATAGTATTCCGAAAATAAGTGAAAAATTCTATACAAAATAAATCACTATGACTGCTGTCAGGAAAATAAAAAAAAAATATATATGAATTAGATAAAAACATATATAAGATAGTATACATGCATACGAGATACAAGAGTGTGTGAGTATAAAATAAAAATATGTAGGAATAAGAATTAAAAGAAAATGAAAAATGAAAGAAAATTTTACTATAAAAAATTTTCATGAAATTCAATTTTATATAAATTTTAGATATGTTTATTCTGTTAGATTCTATACTACACATGTGTAATGCATTTTGTAATGCATAAAAATACGGAGTAGTATCTATACTATCTTCCTATATGGATGTACGCATCAAGTAACTCGTATATAAGTAATTACATTTATTATAATGTATGCAAGATGAGTGGATATAAAATCATCCAAAGATTTATTGTTTTATTCTAATGTTAAAGATAATCCATATACTCGCGCGTATGTACGTACACTTCTTACAGTTAAGTAGATACATATAAGTATGTACCAGATACCTATACATAATTATTTTAAAAATATAGCGGAAATACAATTATCATCATAGTCATCATCATCATCATCATCATCGCATCAACATTGCCTATAGTTTTGTTTTGACAAAAGAAAAAACAAAAAACAAATTTCAGAACAAAACAAAGAAATATTTCACTTAAAAAAAAAATCTATGAAAATATAAATAAAAAAAATTTATAAAAAAAAAAATCTTACAATTTAAATAAAATCAAATAAAAATTGATGATTTAGCACATAATGTATGCACATGCAATTTTTCTAAGAGAATACACACACATTTACCTTACAAATGTGTATTTATACTTTCATATATAGTGATACATTCTTACTGATCCATCCAATAATATGAGAAGCTTAAATTTTTGTTTTTTGTTTTTTGCTTCAAAAAGTTTGCAACAAATAATTAAAAAATAAGAGAGAGAACAAAATAAAGGGTGTTTTTTTAAGCGTGATAGAACTTTAAAATTGAATAAAACGCAAAGTATTAATCGAACAATGAATTTCTTTTATTTATTGGAGACATTATTCTGTGACATTAATATTTAAAAATGATTTCTGGTAAATGTACTCCACGGCTGCCTCTGAGGAAGCGAATTCGATCAGTGAAATTTTTGGTCACTTTTTCGAGCAAATGCGGACGTATCTCACCAATAACACGAGTTATTTTGGCTTCCAATGCATCAATTGTTGATGTTTTGTCAGCATACACTAGAGACTTGACATATCCCCAAAAAAAATAATCCAATGGCGTCAAATCACATGATCTAGGCGGCCAATTGATGGGTCCATTGCGCGAAATAATCTGATCATTGAATTTGGTTTTCAATAAATCGATAGCTTCATTCGACGTATGGCACGTGGCACCATCTTGCTGGAACCAAATCTCTTCCATATTAATGTTTTGCATATTTGGAAACAAATATTCATTAATCATCTTTCGATAACGAGCTCCATTCACTGTAACACGTTCTCCAGCATCATTTCGGAAGAAATATGGCCCAATGATGCCACCAGCATGTAATCCACACCACACAGTGCATTTTTCTGGATGCAGTGGAGCTTGATGAATTTCCTGTGGATTGCTGTCACTCCAGATACGGCAGTTTTGTTTATTGACGTATCCATCTAACCAAAAATGAGCTTCATCGCTGAACAAAATCTTGCTATTATGTAAACCATAAAATTCACGAAGTGCTCTATAAGTTTGACGAACAGAACACTGATTTTTAAAATAAAACTCAACGATTTGCAAGCGTTGCTGAAGCGTGTATCTCTCCATAATCATTTGTCAAAGCCTACTAAATAAAAATATCAAAGAATGTCATTAAACCGCCTGCTACTTTGGCAGCTATTCCAGCCGAAAGTTCTATCACGTTTAAAAAAACACCCCTTATATATGTACATAATAAGTATTAGTATCCCAAAATAGTAATTCTGTCTGTTTAAATGCATTTTTTTTAGAAATTATTTTACTTTTTACATTTTTTTTATTCGCTTTGTAATTTTCTATTTTTTTTTTATTTTGTTCTTCGCAATTCTCTAGTAGTCTGTCTGTATACAGACGAAGACATACTGAGCGAGTATTTGCGCAGTTTATTTCATTAGATACTAAGTTTTTATAATAATTTTTTAATACATATTTTTCTTTCTGTTTTTTTTTTTTTTTTCTATTCAAAACAAAGAAAAAAATGATATACACAGAAGAATATACAAATAAGCCAAAAAAAAATCAAAAAGAAGTACGAATATAATCTAAGAAGAAGAAGAAGAAGAAAATTGTTAAATGAAAAATGAAACTAAAAAGAAAATAATTTGTAATAAAATACCTCAAGTATAAGAATATTACCGTATTACGTCGTCGTATGTGAACGTACTATATAATATGAATACTCGTGTGTATAATGTACTCGAAGAAATAATAAAAAAAAAAAAAAAAAAATTAAAATCACCTTTGCTCATGTGTGATGATTATGTGAATATACTTACATACGAGTATACATACGAGAAAAGTACATCATAAGTTTGTACATATATGAAAAGTTTATGTATACCCGTCTAATATGTATAATATGTATTTTTAAAAATACAATTTAATGTGAATATGAGCTGTGTGTGAAAATTAAATTTTTAAAAATAATTACTTAATTCAGTGCAATAAAATTTTAGAATAAGAAAGAATAAAATGTAAGAAAAACGAGCAGAGAGATTTCTGCGTTACCTATAATATGCTAAAAGTTTATTAAAGAAATATATTGTAAAAGATAATATGTATACTTATGTACACCAAAGTGCATTTTCCATATTCAACATTGAATTTGTGCAAGTGCACCTATACTCCTCTCCATTGTTGGAAAATCTTAAATCCTGACTTGAAATTGCTTGCGCTATAATGAATTATTTTCTTGTCAATTTTTCATCATTCTGCGATGTTATTATTAAATTAATTTCCGTTATTTTTATTGAATATAATCGAATAATCTATAAACTTATAGCAGCTAGTACTCTGTAACTATCACCAAAGCACATATATAGGAATTTTATACACAAATCCAATACAAAAATCTATGCATCTACAGTGTACGTGGAAACACAAATGCACATATAAATAGTGTCTCTAGGGGTCTTTTAAATAAATTTTATTCTAGGGCCTAAAATTCCAGAATTTATTCATTTTTTTTTTTTTTTACTTTTCTGACATTGCATTTCAATTGCAAAATTTCATAAGTATGTATGTACGCGAAGACGAGTATATGTAACTGAATTTTATTTTTGCAAATTGCCTTCTTGTACATACATGAACATTTCTTTATCTTCTTCTTATATTTTCGTTGTATTTTTTTTTCTTTCGTTTGTTGGTTTGTCACATTTTTTTTGTTCCATATGCAAAAATTCTCAGTCGGGGTCTACTAAAATGTCTATGCCATTTTTATACTACTTACATACAATGATGTGTATACTACTAAATTCTACTTTAGACTATGTAAGCGTATAGCTTAGCTTAATGCTGCACCCAATGTCTAACGTGTTTAAACGCGAATATTATTGTATACAATTGCACTTTATTTATTTATTTTTATTTTTATTTTTTTTTTTTTTTCATAAATATACGACACAGAGTATATAATATATAGAATGCAGTACATATGTGTAGACATTGTAAATTGCACATGCATGTATGCTACATTTATGCAGATGCACATATTATAATGCTCGTATATCATCATGTATGTACACTTTTTAGGATTTTACAGTAATTTTTGTTGATTTTTCTAAAAAAAAAATTTTATTTTTGCATCACATCATCTTTTTTTTTTTTTTTTTGATTTTTCATATCTTTTTCAGTAGTACCTATCCTATCATACGAATATATGCAAATATATTTTATCAACACGCAACACCACACCATACACCATATATTAAAATGAACCGAAGAAAAAAAAATTTATTCATCATATCATTTCATTATTAAAATGTACGTATAACATTTATGTAGTAGATGGAATTTTTTTTTTTTTTCTTCACGTCTTTATAAAGGATATATGTGTGTACAATCTGTTATTATAATACATATTTTATAATTGTGTGTATACTTTGTATAATATATGTTTGGATGTGATACATTCATTTTCATTACAAATAAGGTATACTATAGCTTCTAGCATATATAATGTAAATTCATAAATATGCTTATTGTTTTTATTCTAATAAATAAATAAAATCACATACAAATTCTAATATTGTATGTGCATTGCATACGTGTAGTAGTACCTATACGTAAATAAGTAGATACGTACCTCATACCTATATGAAATTTGACTTATGTGGTATATACGTAATGCAAGAGCATAATATTTCAAGATGCATTTTGCACAGAGGTTTCAAGTACCTCATCATATTCTCTTCTTGAATATACATTGTACGTACATACGAGTATATTAAAGTATAGCAGCACACTGTAATTTTGTACACGTATAAATCGCTGCATATACGTATGTGCATACTTGTACATATATTGCACATGATATCTATGTATCTATTATATAAAACAAAACTGAATTATATTTAATGCATATATAGATATATATAGACAAAGACATAATACAAAAATTTATGGTATATCTTTGAAATTAAAGACAACTTACACCACCACCAGAACAACAAAAATATAAGATAAGAGAAAAAATATATATATACATAAGAACAATAACAGCAAACAGCAACATAGAAAAAAAATATAACAGTGAGACACCTAAAAAAAACAAAAAAGATACTTATTTGTATGATGTGATTAATATGAGTGTGTGTGTTTATATTTTTTATGTAAAATTTATGTACTCGTACTTCAAACATATACATTCATGTGTTCATATATACATATGTGCACATATGACTTGATTTAGATGGTTTTAATTACATTTTTGCACAAAGATTTAATTACAATATCTAAAACAAAACAAAACAAATAACAACACAATCAACTTTACATAAATACGTATGTACGTGCATATATGTATGTATGTGTCTGTTTATACATTATACACTCAGCCAACAATATAAAAACAACGAAAGAAACGACCAAAAAAAAAAAAAAACAATGAAATGAACTGAAGAAGAAGAAGAAGAAAATAAAAACTCAATTTAATGTTATGCTTGCAAAATAACGCAGACATCACAACACAACAAAATTAAAAAAAATTAAAATAAACAAAATATAGAACAACAAAAAAAAAATCATTGTACTTTAAACTATAAAAATAGAAAAAAAAATTTTTTTTTTTAGAAGGATCAGATTTTAATTTTAGAAATTTAAAAACAAAAAAAAAAATTTTTTTTTTATTTTTAAATTTTTTGCTTAATTCTGGCAATTCTATACTGAAACATAATCTAAGTCACTTGTTTCTTTTGCAATCTGCCATATATATAGTCGTATAATATGCAATTTCTGTTATGTTATAATATTAAAAGAGAATTAAAGAGCCAAAAACTTTAACAGAAAATCCCCTAGCTCTAGCCTATAACTGAAATTTATTATCGTATATCGATTTTTCATACAAAATTATACAACCACCACGATAAAAATTTAAAACAAGAAAAAGTAAAACAAAAATGTGTCGTCAGTGGCATTGGCACAGATGATCGTCTGTCTGTAGTGCACACAATGTATGCAAAAGCAAGAGCACACATATACTACACTCATCATGTGGAATTTTCTGTCACCCCATTTAAAAGTTCATAGTTTACGTATGGCAGACACATTATCGAATATTTTTTCGTTTACATTACACACATATCTACTATATGCATAGTAGTAGTACACTACGAAAATTTAGTTGCGCGATTTTATTATATTCGTATACTCTATATGATGGTGCACTTCAGTAAATTACAAAAAAAAGCCCTTTGCACCCTCCCTGTGCGTTGGTTTTTATTTTTTCGAAATTTTTATCATGAAAATATACTTTAAATGTATAAAAAATCGTGGTGAAACTGCATCTGTATTTGTATAGAATTGGCGTGTATGTAGTTGTAATCTTGATGTTTGAAATAGGTACGAAAATTTAAATATTCGTCTCGTATTATGTACTAAAAAAATTTTAGGGAGTAATATAAAATGAAAATTTTGAAAATGGCTGCGTGCGCATATTTATTGACAATATAGACCAGTATTATAGATATAGGGTAAGTCAGAAAAACGTTACACACGTTGCAATGAAATTCGTTTTTTTTTTTTTTTTTTTTTTGTTAAAACAAAACTAGTTGCAGTTAGATAATGTTATTAGTTGTAAAGGATCAAAATACATATGTGTGTATCTACATTGTTTTTGGATAATATAAGTATATGTAAACAAACGAATGTACTTATACATAGTTGTAAAATTTGTAAATGGAAATATATGTATAATATGAGGGTCTATAATATGAACCAGTTCAATAAAAAATGAACTGGAAATGAAATTGACGAACGGGGTTAGAATAGAATAAAGTCAACGAATTCATTTCAAACATTTTTTTTTTAGTTTTAGTTACTTGTGCTTAGACCTTAGAGCTACTCTCTATATTGTCTGTGTATGTATATGTAAATGTTTTTGTTTAAATGACCGTTACGAGATAGTATAAAACGTGTACATGTCTACCAATATATGGGTACTAGATACAAGATAATTTTTCTTTCTACATATCCACATTATATGTACCTTCATATGCTGCCATTTACAATTCAATTGAATGAAATAAATAAAAGAACATTTTTTTTCTTTCTAATATCGAATTTAATCGAATTTTATTCACATATACATAGACGTAGACTTACCAGAAGAAGAAAAATAAAAAACAAAATATACATAATATTGAATTCGTCTTGAAACTTTCAAAAAGGTCGATACACTTTCGAAATCTGCATTGTACATTACCAACCACACCGCATCAAGCCGCGTGTCAAAAGTTCGTATATAATAATCGTTTTTGTGCCTTCCTATGCACGAGTAATTTTTTTTTTTCGTCGTTTTTGTACAGCTGAAACGATCAAGGTAATACCCGTAATGTTTAACGTGGTTTAACTGATTAGGTAGTATTTCGGAAAAAAAAAAACTGTCTATTGTAGAATGATATACACAGTAGTTTCACCTTCAATTATATTATCATAGATCCGTGTATGTAGACAGTTTTTGATAGTCTTGTACGAGTATTTTTTATATTTTTTATGTAAATAATAATAAGAAGAAAATACGTAGCCTTTATATTGGTCGATGCAGTACCACTGTGTACCTCTATATGTATCTCGTTATCGTGGTGTTATCTGAACCATAAAACTATAATAAATCCCCAATTCACGTAAAGTGCAACAGAGTATTACCTAAGTATTTCTCGATACAACGTCATGTCTTTATACGTCCAGAATAATGGTATTATGCATGCGATCTCACTTATGAAAAATCTACTTTACGTATTTAGTGTTATGCGCTGTATGTACTTAAGTTTCACATTATAATTATTGCATTTTTCTGATGTACGAGTATAATATGACGAAATTATTCTTTTATTCACATACACTCGTTTGTATACGTAAATCAACCAAAATTACGAATTATCTTTAGTATTTTTATAATAAAAATCATTGTTTGTCCATGTCCATATAGCCGTACTATTATTACTACCGTGCACTATAATGCACCGCTGTCATTCATAAAGTCTTCAAACGTTATGACTTTTTTTCAAACATCATATATATAGAAGAAGAATAGAATTTTGTTTTTTTTTTTCATAAAATTTTTAAACTTTTTTCTTCTTAAATAATGAAATTAAACACAACAGAAGAATAAAGTTTAAGAAGAAAATAGGAAATGTACTATACTACCGTTGTATCATAGTTGTATAGTCATAGTAGCACACAGTATTGTTGAATTTAGATTAGGTACACCTTGTAAAAATTAATGTTATATATTATGATTTTTCTTCAGCATTATTTTGTTGTTGTTGTTGTTGTTGTTGTTGTTAACGAATCAGTTGTGTATTATTTTCTTTTTCTTTTAATACTCATACACGTTATAAATATTCGTTACAGTCGAAGAGTTGAATAAATTTGAAACCATATGCATATATAGTACATTTACGATAAGGAGAGTATTAAAGTAATAATGTATGTACGCATGCGGACAGAGTTTATTTATAACAAATAAATGTATGTACCTATACAGGCAAAAATAAGGTACGTATGCTTACTTACATTTACATATATTTACTTATGTTCGGGTAGATTTACCTATGTACTCTTTGTAAAAATAAAGTAAAGAACCTGATTTACTCGAATGATTTTTCTTTTGATTTCGTTTTTTAATTTTTTTTTTTTTTTTTAATTTTATACAATAAAAAATGAAAATAATCGTGTACGCATATGAAAAGAGAAAAAAAAATAATAATAAAAACTGGACAAAATATCGTTTGTGGTGTGCTGTATTACCTACTTGATTTAAATTTTAAAGGGGAGAAATATAATATGTACTTATAAAGTATCTACATGCGATGCGAATAATAGTAACGCATCCTATATAATAAAATGTAATAAATTATTATACCATAGGTACCCTTTGATAATGAATAAATGTACAATACTATAACGTAAAAATTTAAATTATAATTATGCATATATGCCAATGCCTGTATCAAAGACCTATATATAATGTTGTTTCTTCGTTCGTTGCATACATTTATGAACAAAATGTATCTGAATATCACTCTATTTCAAAGAAATAAAAATATTTCTGTGCCATCTAAAAACATTCATAATGTACATTGTAAGCTTATGTATGCATCAAATCAAATGAAAATAAAAATTTTTCTATTTATGTATACATAAATGTATACCTATTTCTCTTTCAGTATTTTCAATAAAAAAAATTGAGTACAAAATAAGAGTATATACATACTAGGAATATTAGAAGTAGTAAGTCGTTCACCGAATTACTTAATGGCAATGTTGATATGATCCCAGCTGACAACTCAATGAACTAGGTTCACAGTGAATTCATAGTGAATGCCAAAAATCTTCACCAACTGAGTAATTTTTCTCTTATTCATTTTGAAAACACGAAATGAAAAATAAGTGAATTATTCAAAAATGGGTAAATTATGAATACACCAAGTGATTGAAATATGAATTATATTCATATAAAATTCATTTGATGAATGACGATTTATGTAAACTTATTTTAATTTTATGATTAGACGAATTCATTCGCTTTATCTTTGTAAAATGGTTGCGATTCACAAAGCCTAACACTATGGAATCACTTAGTGAACGTATAGTGAAATTTTGGTAAACAATTTAGCTGTTTCTAATAATCTAAACAACGTGTAATAAGTGATTTTATGATTTGAGTCTAAGAATAAGCAAAAGTGTTTTAAATTCTGTGCACTATTAGTTTATTAAAAATAAAAAGTAAAATAAATAAATAATAACGAAGTGATTAATTATTAAGTGATTAAAGAGTTTTTATCTAAATCACTGAAAAAACAAAACGAAAAGTATAGGAATATAATAATTAGAGCCGGGATTCATTGATTACTCACATTGTGAATGGTATTTCACCTTCACAAACTGTATTCAATATGAATTCATTTCGTGTTTTCATTAAATGTTCAGTAAGTAATTTGAAAATGGGTTCAATGAGTGAATTCACTATGACCAGCTGTAGCGTAAAAATTTTTGAAATAAAATATCTTCACAAATGATTCACTGTGAACGTTCACGTGAAGAAACACTTGATTGAAATGAATTCAGAACGAATTCACTATGAGTTCATTTGGTCAGCTGGGATGGCATTAAAAGTTTTCTTGTGTTGTATAGTAATATTCTTCTTCTATTTCTATATTATTTTCAAGAATAAAAATAATAATTATAATATTAATATCAAGAAAAAATAGAATTATACATTATGTGAGATGATATAAAAATGTAGCGCAGGAGTAAATTATTTTTATATTTTATAAATTTTTTTTTTTTTAGTTTTTTAGTTTTATTTATAGTGTACTAATATGAACATGAATTCATGCGTGCATTTATATTATAAATTCCACACTAGAATGACGATGCGATGTGACTCTGCAATATACACTTATGTTATACGAGGCTATATACTCATATATGTTCATAATTTTATGAATAATAATATACTTAAAAACTGTACATAATATACCTACTCGTATATTTTATGATCCTGTGTAGTAATTTTGTATGTAAATGATAAATAAAATAATATGCACTATACTAGCATTGTAGTAGCTTAGCTATACATATGATGTTGACGTACAGTGTATATAATATTCGACAGATGTTTCGTGTTCATCATCATATTCTTTTATGTATCTTATTCTTATTTTTATTCTTGTATTATTGTATTTGTATCCAATATTTTATACAGTGAAATTTTACTACAGTACATGCATATATTTACTTGGCTTGGATGGTATGCACATATGCACATGTATTGCACTTACAATACTCTTATACATATACGAGGAATAAGAAAAATGAAATTTATAAAGTGTAAAAATTCAAGAAGAAAAAGAAGAACAATCCAAGAGTACAGTACGTACATAGTACCTAGAGCAAGAATACGAGTACATTACCGAAATGAAATCAAATGAAATCAAATGAAAATATTTTCAAAAACGGAAAAACTTTTAAGGTAATTTTTGTAAGATCTAGCGCAATCCATACTGGTGTATTTTAACTGTTGCATAAATGTATAATCTCGCATCGCATTTATTCAAATCCAAATGAAAATATGACAAAAATGAAAACTTATGAACAAAAAACAAAATTTTAAGGAAAAAAATAAATTTTTCCAAAAGCATTACGCAAATATTTAACATTTTAAAAGTAAAAAGCGTATAAGAACATACAAAAATTAAACATTAACATATCATAATAATAAGAAAATATTAATTCGAAGGACATTATATACATAAAACACATTAGCAATGTATAGCATCGCAGCATCAGCATCAGTGTATCAGTAAAACAATTTTTATTTTGAAACACAAAGCAGATAAGTAGATCTGCGTAAGTCTTAGTAAACCCATGCTTAAAGCATCACCATACACGTTCAAAATATTATATGTATGTTCACCATATGTGCATATTACAAGAATATACCTATATGTATGTACGAAAAAAAAAAAAAATGTTAAGGAAAAAATTAAATTCAACACAAAAAATTGCAATTAATAAAATTAAAATTTAAAAATTCGCTACATAATGATTTGTATTAATTGTTGTTGAAAAAATTTATGGTAAAAATATGCACGCTTTTACACATTCTCTATGTATTACATACGATTATAATGAGTGTGTAAATGCTATTTATAAAAATTATGCTTTAAATGTTTAAAAAAAAAAAAAAACATTTTTTCCTTTTTTGTTAATTCAATTTAAGATTCAAATAAGTAAAGTATAGCTATATGCGGCGATGCGAGAGCAACGAGAGAGTGGTGTAATAACATTTAAGAAAATTATGAATTTAGAGGCCAAGAAAATGAAATCATCATAAAAAATCAATGCTCACTTATATGAAAAATAAATTCAAATTCAAAAAACAACAACAACAGCAACAGAAAAAAAAAGGATTCAAATAGAAAGAAAAAAAATTACTTTTTAAAAAAAAAAAATTAAAAAGAAAATTTTTTCCAGATTATTTTTGCAACATTTTATTCGCGTAAATAACTTATTTATTACGCACATACTCATATATACATAGAATGGAGTATGGACTAATAAATGCACACACACATGTGTGTGTGTGTGTGTCTGAGAATAAAAAAAAAATGTTCATTTCTTTTTAAAGTCTGGTTCTGATATTATAAATGTACTCGTACGCACTATCTAAATTTAACTTTATCTAAATACCGATATGTATGTATGTGTATTCATGCGTTAATATGTACTCGTACATATATACATGATATAATATATTGACCTCCTTCGATGCTAATTAAATTTTATATTTTTGTTAAAAGATTTTTATGTACCATACGAGTATGTACATATATCCATGACCATACGTACATAATGTTTAAATGTACAATCGCACACAATTCATTTGAACAATTTGAACAGATCATAAGCATGTATAATTTATTTACGACTGTTGTTATAATAAGTAAGTATAAATGTACTCTAGTACACTATTTTTGAGATTATATTTATGGAAGAGAAGTATGCACGGAAGGAGAATCATCATCGATTACGTTACGGCAATTATAAAAATTAAGTTAACGAAATCATTTAAAAATAATATTTTCGGAATTAAATTTATCTTGCTTCAAACATTGGGAGGAAGATAAATATTTTTGTGTAAAGTATATGATAATAAATATAGATACTTGTATAGACGTAAAGTTAATTGAATTTCAGAATGTTTTGTTAAAAAAATTTCTCAATAGATGAAGACACGTCACTCATACACTTCGATGAACTCATTTCAATTTTCGCAAATAAAATTTGTACTTATTTGTAAGAAAAAAAAAAAATAATTCAATAAATTATGTATATAGAAAAATATTTAAATTAAAAAAAACCAAACAAAATATCATTAAAAATTACTTACCGGCCATGCAAAATTAAATGGAAATGGTATAGGATTTATAAATCCTAATTGTTGTAAATTATTAGCATTATTTGTTAAATTAACTGAATTTTCACCTAATACTGGTGTAACAACATCACCAAATGTACACTGTGATGTTGTATCAATTTTAGCTTGATAATGTTTTAAACATACTCGAAATCTTGTTCGACAAATACCACTACATTTACCAGTATTCGGATCTAATATACCACTACAACATTTTCCTTCATGATCTGTACCATTATCATTATTAAAATATTTTAATCTTAGCTCAAATAATCCGGAACTATGTACCTGAAAAAAACAAAAAAAAAAAAAAAATAAGAAAAAAAAATTGTTTGCATTAGTTTTTAGTTTTTATTTAAAAAAAATTAAATAAAAAAATAATTAAAATTTGTTATTGAAGATGATAGGAATGAAGAAGAGCACATGATGAAAAAAAACCAGCAGCAAAACAACCTAAAACAAAAACCAAGAAGACCTTAGACGACATGGTCTAGACTAGAATGACACGACACACAAGCCAGCCAACTACACCTAATGTACATGAATTTTGAAACCAAACTAGAGAGAAATTCGTATAGAGTATAGAGAGAAGCAAGCCAAAGGAATGGATAACAAAACAGATCTTGGAACAATTTCAAATGTCACATTGGACCTAATGACTATAGCAAAATTGAAATTTAATCTATGAATCTTAGTACTTCTTCTACAGTGCACCATCGTATCAGTTTGATATTTGTCATTATCTCTATTAATGTTGTTGTGTGCTGATGTGTCTTTTCCTTGATCTTTAAAATTAAAAAATTTAAAAGTTTTCTTTTAATAATTTTCAGTGCAACAAATTTCTGTATCTATGAAAAATGAATAAGAATCTCTACAAAAGAATCTAAAAGCATATGTACCCGTACATAAAAATATGTAGTCGCCTTCTTATATAGTCATAAATCAAAATTCTTTTGATTTTTTCGAAAGTCATTAATTATTTTAACCAAAAATTATAATCAAATTAACAAAACGGTATTTTGATTTTCATTTACAACATTATCTGGTATTTCTCTTTTCAAAAATGTTTTCTTGTGTTGTCTGTGTTGTGTCTCTTAGTCTCAGGGTCTCAGTGATTTACTTCGCATTCGCATTCGTACATCTTGCATATTATACTATGTACATGTTGATCTCTGTTTTATTATTTATTATTTTTATCTAAAATTGACTGTGCACATATACATATATGTACAAATGTATGTATTTATGTTATTTTTTTGTCTTTTCTTTAAATCAAAATAAAAATAAAAATAAAATGATTTAATTAATTTATTGTTAAACAAGTTTGATTTATGGAAAATCAACAAAAATTATTTTCATTTCTCAAAGAGAGTTTTTTTTTTTGGGGGGTTTTTAGAATCTTTGATTTATATATTTTTTAAATGAAAGAAGAAAAAACAAAAAGTTAACAATAAAAATAAATGCTACACACTTATAAATATACTCTTACGCATGTATGCGTATGCGGGGGGATTGAGTAAATAATTTATATTTATGAATGAACAAAAACATACTTTATTTGCAGAATATAGGTACTAAAGCGAATATTTGAAATTATTTTTTGTCATTTTCATTCGAAATTAAATGAAAAATTTATGTAGAACAAATGATATTTTAAAAACAAAAGAAATAATTTTATTTCTCGTACATTTGACATAAAAAAGAAAAACAATAAACAAACAAATGATTACAATAATTTAATAGAACGTAGTTTATTTTTGTATACCCAAGAGCAGTTTTAAATTTAGATTAGATCGCAGCGAGCTTCTACCACCAAATGTAAGTACTTTATACTATCGTGGTACTATCTATACAAATAGAAAAATATGTTATTCAAGTTTATGGAAGATATAGTAGATTTCTTTCATATAATTTTATCATATCTTCTATAGGTATGTACCTAAGTACTGAAAGTACATATTTTTTTAACAAAATCATTATATTTATAAAGTTTGAAATGAATGACGGAGATATGATGATAATTATGGTACTGATGCTGTTGAACAAAAATGACGACGATTATTATTCATCACAACAGAATCTCAGTTAAAAAAAAAAAAATTGAAGCCAAATACAAGTCAATGTGTGAATTTATGTATATCTGTGCATCATATACATAAACGAGTATGTATATGTGTGTATGTACGATTATGTATACATATTTTCCGCTCTAATACACTTTAACTTAAAATAGAACTTATTGGAAAATTGTTATTTTTTTATTTTTTTTTTTTTTTCTAAATTTTATTTCCATATTTATTTACACAAAAAATGAAAAATTTTATAAATAGATAGATTCTGTGTCTACTATATTCAACGATATGATGTAGTACAAGTTATATATATAGCGTGGCATTATTATTAAAAATTTATGTAAGATGCTACACTGCCATTGCTCTTTCTGTGTTCTATACTTACACGTACATAATATGTACATCTGTTTTCTTATACTTTTATATTTTCATTTAAACAAAAATTTTATCTCATCAGATATTCATTCATATTTTTTATGTTTTTATTTTTAATGATGACCATTTTTATGTGAATATTACACTTTAAGCACCTTATTACAATCTAATTGAAATACATACATATATATATATATATTTTCTTTTTTTCAAAGATTTATAAATATTTATTGTTTTAAAGCAAATCTATAATGTATTATACATATATAAAAAGATCATTAAGACACGTAAAATGATCATTAAAGTTCAGGTAGATACACACTGATGATGAAAATTTATTTATTTATTTATTTTTTTTTTTTTTTGTTTTTTCGTATAAAATTTATTCAGTAGCTCCAAAAAATTAAAAATCAAACACATGCATACATATATGTATATAGGCAAGTATATATAATGTGCGTAAGCAATGCATATTATCACGTAGCTATGTAGTTGGCTACTGATGAAACTGATTTTAGTATTGCTTGGATATAAAGTGCTGCTGTATTTATCAACACTTGCTCTTTTTTTTTTTTTTAGTTTTTCTGATGATTTCATTTTTTATATTCATTTTATGAATGTACTTGTATATAAATAATACATGCATAAAACAACGTAAACATAGTACACATCATGTACTTATTACTTACTAAAAAAAAAATGATAAATGCATTAATTACCGAAGAGTAATAATATTTCATTCGTTCAATAATTGAAAAGATAATCTCTTCAGTTTTTATATTTTTCATTTCTTTTTTTTTTTTTGGATTTTTTTAAAGCTTTTTCTCTGTTGTTGTTTTGTTTTTATTAGTGTTGTTATTACTGATGTTTGCTATGTTACTTGCTGTTTTCGTTATAAATGTTGTTTGTAATGAGATTAATGAGAAAATTTATGAGGCACCTGATTTAATTTTTAAATAAAATTTTTTTTTTGACGACAAGCATAATATGTACTCTACTTTGCTCGTACATTTTACAAGGTAAAAAAGAGTCTCGTTTGAAGAAAAGTGCGAGTGTTAATTATATTTACTGATCAATACAAAATAAATAAATAAGTCAAACTGTCATACTTTATATGTTTTTTTAGATTTTTGTTTTTCCAAGTTATTGAAAATAAAATTAATAAGATTAAAAAAAGATGACACAAATATATAGAATTATTTTTCAATAATTTTATAATAAGTAATATATGTGTTGTTGAACATTTTTTTTTCTGTAAAAAAAAAGCGAAATAAATTAAATCGAGAATTTCTATTATTTATTGCATATTTTTGTAAATTTTTTTTTAAAAATTCTTTATAACGATATAGAAAAATGAATTTTCGCAATATACATAATGTAGATAAGTTTTTCATATAAATCAAGATCAATTATTTACTTATAGATTCTAAAATTATGTGAATATACGTAAACTTGTATTCGTATGTATACTAATTGTGTATACCATATTCGATGTACATATATTACTCTATAGAATCAATAGAATGTAATTTTGATTTAATATAATTTTTCATTCGAAATACATATGTACTTCTTAAAAATATTGTATCTAATCTATAGATGTCTATAGTAACTAGTAAATGCGAGCAAAAATGCAAGTAAGTACGTATGTGTGTATAGTGTAGGTATGTACCTGTACATTGATCAACAATTATAAATTTTTATTTTAAAACATTTTAAATTGTTTTTTTTTTTTTGTGATTTGATTGTGGTATTGTGATGTATTTTATATAAAGCACTTATCTAAGTACATTATATGTGTATGTGTTAATACTTCAATAATATTATCCTTTTTATTTTCTTATATTGAAGAAAAAATAAAAAAAAAAATAAATAAATAATAATAGTATGTATGTAGGTATAAGTGTAATTTTTGAAATATGTATTTATATAAATCATGAAAAACTAGATATCATTTCCGATATAAAGTAAAAAGAATTTATTGATGCTTAAGATGATGATGATGATGGGATTTTTTCCTTTGTATATATATGTATATATTTTTGGAATTTTTTTTTTTTGTTTTTTTTTGAGAAAAGGTATCTATACTACCCTACTCTCGTATATTGTCTGTGATGTAATGTATAGAAAAATTTGAAATGATTGAAAAATATTTTTATCGATCTTTTATTTTCTTATGATTTTTATTTTTTTTTTTTTTCTTATTTTACATTTTTAATTGTATTTATATAAAATAATAATATCGGTATTTTCTTTGAAGAAAATTTTTCTTTATTTCAGATTCCTATATATGTATATAAAAGTACATATGTATATGAAGATATGATCATGATGACGACGAAACGATGATGATCATCAGATCAAAATGATAAAAATGAAGATGATGTGATGATGATGATTGTGAGATCATTTATGATAAAAACGCGATAAAGATATAAATAATAATAAGAGACAAGTTTTTATTTACTAACTATACCTTCTACACACACACACACATATATAAAATTGTAAATCAATCTATATTATGTATCAGCACATTTATGAAAGTTTTGAGTATATAATATACAGGATGTACATGATCTCATATTTATTTAATGAATTTTTTATTGTCTTGTGAATTTTTCATTTTTATCAAAATGAATACGTTGAATCACAAAAATATTAAATTCTTTACAAAAAATATTCTACATTTTTATTATATTTGAGAATAACCTATATATCTATATCTATATAGCCAAATACCATATAAATATGTATTTCTTATTACGGATGTGTTACTTGAAAAATATTAATTTTATTTATCGTGACTGTACTTCATTTCTATATACACAAAATATACGAGTGCATTACACATCAATACATACATATAAAAACGATATAACAATAACAGTATAACGACATACATATCTACAAAAATAATATCTAACGACAATCAATAACATGATTATGATCTGATGATTTCTTGTCATTTTGATATGACATTGTGTGGTGTGATATGTTGGTTTTTATTATTTTTTATTTTCATTTTTAATTTTTAATTGAAGATCTCTTTAAAATCCAATTAGATTTCTATACTGTTTTTTTTTTTCTGTGAAAATTCAAAAAGGAAAAAAAAAAATTGTTTCGAAATAACGAAAGAGAAAAATGTATAATAAATTTATCATCTCAGAGAGTTTCAGAAATTTGTAAACTAAACTGTAGAATAATATCTAAGTCTAAGGTATTGTATTATAGAGATTGATTACATTTCTGTCAGTTTTCTATCTTTAAATAATTGCTTAGGATAGTATATGGGTGTAAGCTTGCAGTGTGAAAATGCATACTTAAAATGGTGTGCATTGATTAAAATTAAAATTGAGTCTGTCCAAAAAATTATATTAACACACAAATATTTGAAATCAATTCACAATTATTACATATGTTATACATTATAAAGATGTTGAATTGTAGAGCTTATACATATATTTTATAACACATACATACGTATATGTAATACGTTCTTATATATAAATTTCTAATAATAATTAGAAAATTTTCTTGTAACAAGTGTATGTCAAGTTAAATTAAAATCAAGAATATAAAAAATATGATGTGATGATATTTTATGAAGTGATCGTGCTACAATTATAGAGGTAATACACGTACCTAATACGTTTACGTAAAATTTATACTTATTTATCTGAGTATATATGGATGGATACAATAGTAAATATGAAAGGTACAGATGTGTATGTAAGTAATCAACTTAGACTTAGACTATATTAGTTATATATAAAATAATTATTATTATTATTATTTCTGCTATACATAGACTTATTATGGATTTTATTTAATTTTCATGTATGTATAAAAAGATCAACCAACCAACTACATATTATAACCAACCATGCATGCTATGAATTCATTTCAAATTGCATATGCTCTAGTAAGTACTTATATATATTTATACATATATGTACACATGACTGTAGTATATACATGCATTGTAGATTGTAGGTATATATTTGTATATTCAAGTGTATTATAAAAAAATTATAAAAAGAATACAATATAAACAATAATTTATAATTATTATGTGTTGCAGTATAGTGGTACAGTATATAGAAGGTGTATAGACATATATTCCATGAAGAAATTGCAATATTTTTTCTAACAGCAGTTTATTGAATATATATATACATACATATATGAAAATGTAAATGTACATTTGTATGTATATAACTGCTACGAAAGTCTGTATATAATGCGAATGAAAATAATTACATATTGCAGTACCTTAATCTGTAGGTGGTTGCGATGACAATATTGTGTATACATACATCCATTTATGTGTATAAACATTTCTTTTATTTTTCTTTTAAACATAAATTATCATTGCACTATCGATCGACTTAATTTGATCAATCCTCCATCTCTATGCTTATATACATAATTTTACAAATATGATTATGTGGATAAATATGATCATGTTATATACTTACATTTCATTTATGTGTTTGCATAAGTGTAATGCACTTTCTTGTAAAAGCAATAAGTAATAATAATACTTATACATAATATAATCATTATAAATTATTGATGATAACAGTAGTGATGTTGATGTTGTTGATGTTTGAAGATGATGATGATGATGATGATGATGATGATGATGATCGTTACGGTGATATTGAGGACTATCATAATAATAATAATGATGATGATGGTGACGTGACAGTATGTATAGTAACAACTATGATCACTGAACTGACTATGGCACGATCATTAATCCTAAGTAGGTATAACATATAATGTAGGTTTATATCTACACTCTATGCCAATAGGTACTCATCGAAAACAAGTTTTTTTTTTGTAAATTTAATTTTTCAATATTTTTGTAATACCTATATACCTTCCATTTTTATGTCGTTTTCTCTTTATTAATAATAATTTCATTATTTTTTTTTATACTCACTCACATATACATAATGTGATACATATTGCAATATTGTATAGATAGATTATCAGGTGTATACCAATGTACATTTATACATACATAATATTTGCACCTGATGAGAAAATCTTTGAAAGCATACACTTCTTCTACATAATATCAGCAACAACCAACATATGCTTTTCATATTTTTATGTTGAATAAAAATGATGAAAAAAATAAATAATAATAATAAACAAGAAAAACGAACGATAAAAAACTAACTAAGTGATTTGATACATATGTGATCAGATGCTGTGATAACAGATCAGAGTAACTACAGACATACAACAACAATAACAACAGCAATATACCTTTAAATATACGCATCTACATGAGTAAACTTTTATTATATACTGATTGAATAGATACAATCCCTTTAAGATTGATCGTATATTATTACATTACATTTTCCATCTATTTACAGATGTTTGTTTGTTTATGTATGTATGTATATGATTACTTGTCGCCACCTCTTTACATTTTACTTCTTTTTTCTTTTTTTTTTTTATATATAGAAAAAATCCCGTTTTATAAATAATTTTGATCTTATTTATTGTCTATATACTTCTTATGTACCTACTTTTTTTTTTCCATAAATAATAATATTGTTGATGATTTTTCATTTTTTTTTTTTATGTTTTATATAATATAATAATGTAGGTATGTGAGTATGCATGCGTATTTTTTTTTTTAAATTATCGATCAATCCATCAGGAAATTGTCGTCTCTACAGAGCACGTTCAAAGCTGTTTGTAATGTACATACATAGGTAAGTATATGTAAAAGAATATATGAAAAGTACTATAGATTTATATTATATTTATTCACTATAAGTTCATATTTATAAGTATTGATAATTTTTCTTTTTTTTTTTTTTGTATTTGTTACGTTTTTCTAAACTTTTCCTTTTTATACATTTTTTAAGAAAATAAAAAAAAAAAAACTTTTTACTATAGGTACATACATAGGTATACATACATTTATAGAAACATATGTATGTAGAAAGATCGATAACACTGTTTATGTATAACAACCATCTTCATAATATTTAAACAACATTTTGATCATTGAAAATATGATTGAATTGATCATCATCACACATATGATAATATGATGATGATAAATCGTACATATTACCACATATAAATGTAAGTACATATATGTTATGTTGTTTTATGTGTATGTACTGTGTACTGTTAATATACTCGTTGTAGTATATAAACAAATACATATTATGTATGATATACTTACATATGTAATTATATGATATGTACATACAAAATACGTCTATATATTTTGTGATTTTTTTTTTTTTGTTATCAGTAAGAAAAAATAATAAGCATTAAGAATTGGAGGCGCCATTGTAAATGTATGTAACAGCATAAGTTTTAAAAGATTTATTTTCATTTTATTTTAATTTTAATAAAGAAAAAAATGTTAAAAGAATAAAATCTTATATATCGATCATATCGTATTGTATAATACGAATACAAAAATACAGAATCTATTTATACAGATTTCTTATTAATTCTTTCAGAAGTGAGCATATTATACAAGTACATGTGTGGAGTATAAAGTGTTGCTTGGTATAGGAAAAAAACATTTTTTTTTTAACTTTTAATCAAATGAATAAATTTATGATTTTACTGATAGCAGAACAGCTTATTTTATCTTTTTATTTTCATTTTTTTAACTTTTTTAACTAATATAAAAAGACAAAGAATGCTAGTTTTTAAACTTCATATATCTAGCTTACTAAGTATGAAGATTCTTCATTTCTGTTTTTTTTCAATTTTTATCTAGAAAAATTTATTTATGCATTTTTGCAAAAAAAAAAAAATAAAAAATAAAATGTTTTAAAATTAAAAATTAAAATTAATATAAGTTTGTATACACGTACATATGTATGTGATATCATATAAAATAGATAAAATAGAAAAGTATAGGTACACATTATTATGAAGTATATAGGTATAACAACGATGAAAGATATACATATACATTATATTGTGGGTACCAAACGTATATGTATACTTAGGTAGATATTTGAAAATTTATGGATGTGAAATGTGACATTCGAAAGGTAGATATATCATTCAAATAAATGGCTCCTACATAGTACAAATGTTACTGGTACTGGTACATGTATACAGTTTCTTATTATTGTTATTTGTTTCTTTTAGTCACTTATAAAAAGAAATGTAACCATATACTTGAGTGATAATATATGAAATATATATTTATACATATTCGAATTTTGACTTTACTTATGAACATACATACATTATAAATTTTTTTATTTTTTTATCTATTTTCAATATTGTGTTTATAAAATATTATAATGGAATTATATTTTTTATTTCACCATGAATCTTTCTCTTAAAAAAAAATTAAAATAAAATTGAATGAATGAATGAATGAAAATGACAAAAAAATTGCATTTTTATTTTTTTTTAAAAAAAAAAAGATTTATTTATTTATTTATGTATTTATTTTATTATTTAGTATCCAAATAGATAGTGAGAGAGAGGATCAAATCACATCACAATAACGAAAACGATCAATATTTATATATTCATTATTTATTATTTATTTATTGTATTATATTTGTAGGTTTCTATGTACATATTTTTATTTATAGTTTTTTTTTTTATCTTCAATATTTTTTTAATCTGTGTATAAAACTATCAAAATTAATATTACCTATATATTTTTTTTGTCAATGTTATCCAAGTGTTTTTATGTTTCTCAGTAGATTTTCATTCACCTCTTAAATTCGAAAGAAGAATTGAATTAAAAACAGAATAATATACAATCGCATAAAAATCAAATATTATATGCGGAATCGATATCTTTTCTCTTATTTATTATTATACACTTTTCAAAAAAATATTATTCTTTTTCTCTCACTTTTTTGTACTAGAAATTTTTTGTAAATGTTTGATGGTTTAATGGATACAATACTGGTATACAAATAATGTTGGGGCTTATAGTATAGTGATGATAATAAATTTATTATTGTAGATTTAGGAAGAAATTTTATTGTATTTAGTATCATGCACGTAAAATAAAACATCACTTTTTGTATATGATTGTACGTGTATGTAAGGATTTTTTTAATTGAAAATATTTATATACATCGATTCCAGGATGAATAATTATTCATTTAAAACGCCTTGTTGCTTATTGAAAGTTTTGAAAGATTATGTACCAATTCCAATGTTTCGTATATAATAACATTTACTACTCTACTCTGAATATATTGTGAATGCAATTCAAAAGTCCACTCTACTCTACTCTACTAAATCTAAATGAGACATTATACAAAAATATATTCAAATTTTCGTTGAATTTTCTTTTCATGTCGTGCTTTATAAAAGCAGACTAAATACTCAGTTGAATGTATAATATAACTAACGAATTTCCAATGCAACTAACAAACAATGTTTATAAATATTATTATCGGTCAACATTCACAATTATACACAAAATTGTACTTAAAACACAATTTTCTTTTATTATATCTGTTCCACAAATGCAATATGTATACACGTTTTACGATTATATAGGTAGAGGGGTACCTGTATTATACTCAATAATGAAAAATGAAAACGATAATACATAATTCATTCTTGCAATGATGATGATGATGATGATGAAAAATTTCTCTTTTTCTCATTATACTCGTATAATACTGAATAGTTTTTATGTCGTCCATTAAATCAACCAGCACCACAAATTAGGTACTTACCATAACGATAAAATTTAACTTATTAAAATGTTTGGTACTCGTATATGCTCGTATGTGTAATATACGTAAACTATATTGCATTATACAACAGTAGGTAAGACAGATGAAATAAAAGTCACATCACACAAAGAACAATGACATTAATTGAGCATAAATGTACAATAAAATTAACAAATTGTTGCTTTTCTAAAGAGTATAAAAAAGTATAGCTACTTTTATGTACGAGAACTCATATACTTACTTACTTTAGTAATAATAACTTGAAGTGTTTAAATTATTTTGACAAAATCATTTACTTCACTTTGTCGGGCATATGTTACGTGCATATGAACATTATGGATACCTAAATAGGTGGCTGTCGTGTGTGTGAAATTATACTGAAGATTTAAGTATAATTTCTTCGAAAAAAAACAGTTAACTTTTTAATTTGCAAAATTGTTATAATTAATATTACCCAGTCGAATAGCATAGCATAGCACATACTTGGTAAAATATTTGCAAAATTGACATGGCTTTTGTTTTTGTGAAATTTTAAATTATTTACGGCTATATTGAAATTTTAATATTTGGCTTCAGTTGATGGTTTGTTGGTTTTAATAGTGTAAAAATTCAAATTTGTTTATTTGTAAAACAAATTGAACTGTTAATTCCCATGTGTACTCAATTATTTCTACACGAAAAAAACAAATATTTTATAACCAAGATAATGAACATTTTTATTCAATCAATAATTTATCCATAGATCGCATCATCTATAATAATAATACACCCACACTATAATAATTCTATTCGATTCTAATTATTTTCTATTTTATTTTCTCTTTGCATTTTCTAGTAAAGAAAGAAAACATTATTAGAATACACTTTTGACTAAATTTATTATTTTTATGCGCTTATATGTACATTCTTATCTAAATAGAATTTTTTTTTCAAATTCATGCAATTAATTTAAATTCCATTTAAAAGTCACATAAATATTTTTATGTGATTTTATAATCTTTTCTCATCTGAAAAAGTATTTTTATTTAATTTTTATATAAAATATATTTTTGTCTATTTGTTAAATCTTCTTCTTTTTTTGTTTTGGCTATTTTTATAATACGAGTATACTTTGTAATAACACACATTTACGTATACTGTGGTACCGTACGTACAAGTATATGTGTACACATAATGTTGTGCGTTTCGAAAAAGAAATTTCAAATTTTTTTATGATTCATTAAGAAAATATATATTTTTTATTTGTATTCTTTTTCTGAAATTTATTGCTCATCATTATTATACGAGTACATAATTAAGAAAATTGAAATTAATTCAAAAATATAACAACAAAAGGAAACGATTATTAAAAAAAAAACACCAAAAAAATAAAATTAAAATAAAACTAAAATATGAATTTTTTTATAGTTAAATGATTATACATATTTTTATTTCGTATCATATTTTGTGCTAATTATTAAATTATTTAATCAAAATATTATGTAGATTATAAATTTTAAATTCAAAGGTGTTACAAATTTAATTTTATAAAATGAATATACATACATATGTACGTGTATATATCAAGAAAACAAAAAACGGGTATCCGATTTAGGAGTCAATGCTTCATGTTTGCATTTTTAATTTTATGAATTATGAAAATTAAAAAAAAACATCAGCAATCAGAGAAAAAAAAATATCATTTGTTATTAATTTTTTTATTATAAAAATTAGAAATTATAAAAAAGAGAAATATGAAATACAATAAGAAGAAATAAAAGAAAAATTAATTTGTTATTAATGAGCCTTTTATAAATTTTTTAATATTTAGAATGCGTTCTCATGCGATACATAACGCAAGATGCTACTCGATTCCAAAAAATTTCTCTTAAACACTCAATTGTTGCAATAAATACTCACGCTTCTGTATAATAACGAAGATGCTTATTGACGAAACAAGGTTTGCTTCAGATCTTTTTACAATTTTATTTAATTCATTCATATTATCAACTCGTATTTTCCTCAATGTACGCAAGGAATCAATTTAAAACTTCAATGTTGCAGAGAAAATGCATAAATATACACCTCTCTATACTATCATACCGATTTCAGTACAAATTTGTACCGAAAATAAGTTGCTTGCATCCAATGAGAACGCACTCTTAATGTCACTCTTACGATTACGAGTAGTATATACATTTACCCTTTTTGTCATTAATTATTTTTTTTTCTTTGATCGAACAAATCAATTCGGTGTGATGTTCTTATTTTTTATTTTTTTCATATTTATGTTAATGTTTTCGGTTTGTTTTGTTATTTTTCTATAGATTTTTTTTTTGTTTTTGGTGATGATTATAATTTTTATTAATTTGATCTGTTTTTTTTTTGTATTTATTGAGTTTTGTTTTTGTTTTCGTTCTCTCATTACCATATTATGAGCATTCATTACAAATTATTGTGCTGTGATGATCTCTATTCTATTATGTAAATGCGTTAATAATCTTGAAAATTTGTATTTTGTATATTAAATAAAATATAATAATTCTAGCATTCTACGATTCTACGTTTATCTACATAATGTAACCTATACATTTATCTGCCAATATTCTATATAAATCGTGAATAGATTGTTTCATATTTCTATTATTAAACGAATATAATAAATGTTGGTATCGAACAATAATTTAAGATTTTTTTCTTTACTATAGAAAGATCTATACCAATGTATAGTTCTATAGTATTTAATAATTTTTTCATTCTTCTTCGTCATCGTGTCATCGTCTTCTACATTTTTTTTTTAATTCTTTTTATTTTACATAATATTTTAATCAGGTTTTTTTTATGTTCATTCTTTGCTCATGCTTAACGTTGTGAGAATATAATTTTGAATTAATTAAATCGATCGATATTTTTATATAATACGAGATATAATATATGCACACTGACATTATATAACAAATACGAGTATATTACCAATATTACTTATTTACGATTATAATATATGCCATATTTATGAGTGTATCTATATATAGCTGTATATTGGATTAATTTCAGATCTGTCATTTAGATAATTTTTTGTGTTGGTTTTCATAAATATTTTTGTATGTATTTTGTTTTTTTGCTTCGGGCTCAAAAATACTGAAAATGATTTTGTTGCTGGTTTTTTTGTTGTTATTTTTTTGAATTGATTTTTGAATTATGTATATGTCAATAGAAAAAATCGTTTTTTTTTTTGCTTTGTTCTGAATTAGTTAATTTTCAAATTATTAAATATTTCAAATCTGAATTAGTATATTTATATTCGAGAATATATAATTTATACATAATATGAATATGAAATGAAGATCATTAAATTTGAACTGAAATTTTGACAAATTGCCAATTTATTATATAATGGATTAATAGGAATTACCGTATTATCAGATTAAGTATAAGAAGTACGCATATACCATAACGCTCTTTTTGGATAACTAATTTTGTATTTATTACTAATTAATTGTACATATAGATACAATATTATCGAAATTCATATTTGACATGAACAGTTCTTTTTTAGATAAAGGTTTTTAGATGTAGAGTAGTTATAGTTGATAGATTTATAGAAATAATTAATTGATTTCATTTGATTATAGAGAAGATCGATGCAGAAAGTGGTAGAGCAGAGCAACTGGCTACTGATCTCGAGAGTGTAGGTTTGATTCCTTTGCCTATTACCATCTTTCATTACCCCAAAAAGTTCACTCAGTATCGATTTCGAATGAGAACCAGCTTAGTTTACTGGGATAAAGAAAAGAGCATAGAAATGCTGAAAAAAACAAAACAAGAGAATGTAGTATATACATACCTATATTGTGTTGTAAAATTTTTTTTAATTTTCTACATCCTTTAAAATCATTATATGGATCAGAAATACTGTGAAATCTTTTCAAAACAATAGATTATTTTAATTTAATTAACGGGCATTTTAACTCTGTACGTATAGAGGAAATTATATTTTTATCTTTTATTTAAAAATTTTTGCTGCAAATTGTAAGTGAATTTAAACGAGAGAGAGAGAGAGAGAGAGAAAATAAAACAATTTTTTTCCTAGTTTAAGTGTAAAATCTTCTTAATTGTTTCGTTTATGGAATATTAAATAATGTGACATTTTACATTTCAGATAAAATGTTAATAGGATAACATAAATTTATATAAGTGCGCATATACATATACACAAATCATTTAGATACATACAAGTACAAGTATAATAATATATGTATAATGTGGATTTACGTATTTAGACACATAAAAGAAAAAAAATAATTAAAACTCACTTTCAATTTATATAAGGAAATAACACAAGAAACGGTTTGAATTGCAATGCATTGCACATATACATATTTTCCTTTTTTTCCTATACATATACCATTTACCAAAGTATGCAAATTGAATTTTATGTAAAAAAAGAAAAAAGAAAAAAGGAAATAAATAAATAAAATTCAATAAAAATAAAAAATAAATATCAAGTTATACGAGTTAGTATTCATGTATATATACGTACATATATGTATTTCTAATAGGTTAACAATAAAATATTTCGCATTATTTTCATTATTTTTAATATGTGACAAACATACGAGTGTACATATAGTTATCAGCAACAATTTTTATATACTACATATCTCAAAATCTATTTAAATATTAAACTGTGAATTTTCACATACATACCTACATACTTTGTATAATGGTAAATGCATTACCTACGCGGATATTCCATCATATTATGTATATATGTATAAAGTATGAGCATATGGAAATTTTCTAATATTTTAACGTCTATTAGTTAGAAATAATGCATATATATAATGTTGAAATATGTATTTGTATATATCGTAATCGTGTAATATTATAATGCACATTTTTTAAGATGTATATAAAACATACATGTGTGGGTATATGTATGTGCTATATGTAGTTATTTGTATATGGTAATTCATATATGAAATAAAGTAAGAGTCACGGTAATCAACAACTTTTGAATCAAAAAAAAAAAAAAAACATTAAATTGGCAAAACGATTTTCTGTCGCTAATTTTTTTTTTTTTTACATTTTTTTCTCTTCATTTTATTATACTCCTGATGTATACTCGTATGTAGATATAGATGCACATACTATATATAGACTATACGATATTATACATTTTTACATTTGATATATGTATAGTAATATGTATGCGATTATAAACGAAATTCTCATCCTCAATTTTCTGGTCATATATACAGTGAGATGAATACGTTTGGATATGTGTGTAAATGTATGTATACATGTGTGTGTGTGCACATATTCAACATATGAGCAAGGTAATAGATCTTGGTAACTTTATATGTTGAGTTCATACAGGAAAATCATTTACCTATATACTCATGTATACAGTGTATATTTTGAATAGTTAACAGTATGATTCCCATGACCATTTATTGCATTTAAAAATAAAAAAAAAAAAATTTGAAGAAAAAAAAAAGCTCATTCTATCCATTGATATGAGTATCTTTCTATATAGTGTATTTTTATATTATATGTGTAGTTATAGGACTACGTAGCTTCTTATATAACTAGAAAAATTTTCATCACACAAATAAAGATAGTACCTATATTCAGATTCACACACAAAATACGAATACATATTTGTGTATTGTGTACTGTATGCAAATGATAAATTATTATATATATAGTAAAGTTGCTTATCCATCCATCCACCACAATGTAGATGTACACACAAACATACAATAAAAGGTGTCGAATATGCATACACAAAATTTACATACAATCGTATTATTTAGTGAAAATATATTTTAGGAGACTGAGCTTACGTACGTATGTGTGCCTGCCTATCATATGTATTATAGTATACTGCAAATTTTCTTCTTCTTTCAATTTCAAATACAATTTAAGATTAAAAATTTTACAAATATAAATATGCATAATGCAACCTTTTTAGACCCATGACATAGCCTCGTATATGTATACTCGTACATCTCGCAACGAGTGTATTTCATTTAAAAAACTTTTTCATTTTATTCTTTATATAGGCTTATCCATCCATAGATGTAGAAATATGTGATGTGCATGTATATAAAATAATAATGTATATGTACGATTGTACTTAATTCTTTAAAAACGCATTTAGATATCATTTCATTTTGTAAATGAACGCATGACCGTGTATTAGTAGATGGATAGAAATTTTTTATAAAAAAAATAATTATTCACAAAATATATAAAATTAAACATTCCTTTATGATGATTCAATGAGCAATATAAACGATGAGCACATATACAGAGGAGAGATCACATTAAAAATTAATAATATTAAATAAATTTATATACAAATATGTACATATATATAATTATAATGATAACATGATTTGCATTTCATTTATGTTTGTGTGCAGGTCACATCCATTTAATGGAAATAATATAAATTTATTGAATGCGACTTTTTCAATTCAATTTTATGACTGACAAAGATTCTATATACTCGCATGAAAAAGAAATATTTTTTCAATGAAATTCACAAATCGCAATATTCCCATCCCATAGATAGAGCATCCCATATACCATCCAATACATATATGTACCTCCTCCTAATTAAATTTTTAAAATTTCTATACTAACAAAATATCACATCATTTATACACAAAATTTTATTTTGTTCACATACACTCACACACAGACACATTTATAAACATTTAATAATATTATGCGAAATAAAATTTTAAGATTTTTCAAAAATCTCATTTACCCATATCAAAAAATAATAAAATTAAATAAATCTATATGCCTATATGTGCATTCATATTCTGGTGTACCTATATGTTGTACTCGTACAGTAAAAATTTCAAATATCTCACCAAACATCATAATTTTCTTCATTACCGTTCTCATATTAGAATTTTTAATTTAATAATATTTATTTGAATAAGTATGTGTATAGAGGTATACCTATCCTCTGACTATATTATATGACTCTATGAATAAGTAATTAATTAAAAATCTCTCATATTGTATATGGATATATGGGTATATTTTTTTAACTGTTATACAAATAAGAAAATCACAGAAATAATATACATATTAAGAATGGATGTGTTTACATTATTATCGTATACGATGTACGATACAAATATAAATTTTTATATAAAATATGTGTGTTTATTTATGTTGTTTAATACTGTAACTAGTTATGTGTGAAAAATATTTATCTGAAAATAATTAAATAAAAGTCAATAATAATAATGAAAATAATAAAAAATAATGATGGTAATAATATTGAAAAAACGTTCTAAAATCATTCAACCATATACAAATAAAGTAACAACTTGCATACATCGATTCGTATATGTATACTTATATGTATGTATGTACATTTACATACATACATATACGAGTATGTAAACATGTAGTTACGCACATAAATATCTCTGCACAAAAAAATATAAATTGAAATCTTTACAAACAGTATACATAGATTACATTTAATACACATTCACATTCATATTTATGTGTATGAAGATACGTATAAGAGTATACCATTCTATCGATAATTATTATATAAAATGTGTCCACAAGTATGATAGCATCTTTTAACATAAAAATCTCCATATGTATATACTATACATTATGGTAATTTCACTGTTTCTTTTCTTATTGAAATATTTAAAAAAAAAAATAATGTCATATTTATTCTCTCAATTTTTTAATTGATATACTCTCGTTTATATGTTTGTTGCTCACATATGTACCTATATACATATAATTTGTCTGTGTAAATATAATTATTGTACGTAATGTGATTTTTCTATATTTGTTTTATTTTTTAAATTATTTTCTATTTATTTTATTTTGTATTTTTTCTTCTTCTTTTCCTTCAAGTTTTCATTAGTACACATACTAATATTTATACAATATTATTTTTTTATATTTATCTTAATGCTTCTTACATAGGTACCTATATTATTTATATAAATTTAAATTTGTTTTAAAACATTAAAATCTTGTTAAAATTTTTCAATTCATTAATTCTTTAAATATATGTACATATATAATTTTTTACAATAATAAGCCGATATTTAAATAATACATAAAACTCAGTGTTATATGTATACAAAAAAAATAAATAAAAAATAGTATAATATTTTTTGTATTATGTGCATTCTAAAACAAACACACACACAGACTTACATACAGTATTTAGTTAAATTCACTGTGTATATTACTTTGTTTACATTTTTGTTTGTTTTTTTTTTAATTTTTTATGATGGTTTTTGTGTTTTAAGTTTTAAATACATTTTAGTTATTTATTTTTAATAATATATACATATATGTATGTATATATATTTATTTGTTTTAATAAAGTAAATTATTTCTTATGCATTCGTACAAAGGTATACAAACTAAAAACTGTGTACATTATGATGTGTATAATGGTGTTTATTTGAAAAGAAAGTCATTAACTTTTTCTTATAATAATTCTTTGCTTGTTAGGCTAAGTCCTAGGCATAATACTGTACATAGTATATACGAGTACATTTTACGAGCAGTGTGAACATAACATATATAGGTATCATACATTATATACGAGGACTAAATAAAGTATGCACATAATACATTTACATTTACATTACACTAAATAATAATATATCAATGATCAATATATAAGGTATTTATGTATTTACATAATTCTATAAATATGTTTACTTATTTATCACTTTGATGCTTTTATGTATGTACATATGTACATAAATATAAAAATTTACGTACATACATATTCGAGTACATTATTTATACAAAAAATTCCAAAATGAAAAAAAAAAATATATAAAAAAAAATAAAATAAAAGAAAATTAAAAGCACAATGAATGATATAAAAAAGAAAAAACCTGTGAAAAACATATTTATACAAAATATAAGAAAAAATAATAAAAGAAATACATATATGAGTTACGTATTCATGTATACATGTTTAAGAAAAAAAAAAAAAAATTGAACAAAAATTAAATTAAATATTATTAGCTTTTCACATTTTATTTTGTTTTATATTCACAATGTTTTATTTTTTTATTTTTTTTTTGTTTTGAATTTTCAGTAAGTAAGTACATATATGTTTTGTTGTAGGTACACCACCATACGTTGTATTTTTCATGGACATAAACAGACAGACATTGCAGACAACACTTGTATATATGGTATACATTATAAATACAATATGATGATATCTTCGAAAAAAAAATGTAAAATACTAAACGAAAAGCTATAAATACACCACCAAAATGCACAAACTTGAATAAAAATAAATAGGTAGGTATATACAATGATACATGTATGTATGTACGTAAATACGTATAAGTACGTATATATGCATATAAATGATTTATATTCGTATGGGTAACATCATCACTTTAAAAGTTAAATACCTTTGCCATCCATAAGTTAAATAAAAGAATTTTTAAACTTTGTTTTATTTTATATTTTATTTTTTACTTACATACGAGTATTATACTTAAAAGTATGTATATACAGACATTTAACGCATGTATAGGTACCTATATATATGGGAACATGTATGCATATGTATGCAAATTGATGTATAATGCATCTTTAGAAAATTACTACAACAATAAAAGATATGATTCGAATTCGAATACATTTTATAAGGTAGATATAAGTATATTGTGTTAAAGTACATATGTACATCGCAAAAGAAATAAATTTACAAAAATAAATTAAATAAAAATGTGAAAAAAAAAATAGCTAAATAAATAAATAAATAAATAAAAAATATAAAAATTTAAAATAACAAAACAATATAAAATACAAAAATTAATGTAAAATATGAGTGTACTCTGTACTGTGTACATATAGACTATATACGAACGAATATTATTTTCATATTAATTGACTGTAAACAATGTATCTATACAATGTTGTTTTGTTTTGTCATGTATACAAAAATGATGATTAAGATTTATAGTAGTACATCCCTATGCGATTTGCAAATACTCTCTGTATTCATTCATTTTATATGTAAACAAACATACGTATAAATATATAAACATATAGAACACAATATATACATCACATATCACAATATATGTATACACTATCACGAGCAATAATGATTTAGCAGCACATAAGTAAAGTGAAGTTTTTATTTTTTTCATTTTAATTTATTTTAATTTATTTTAAATTTATACTTTATACTTTTCTCATAAAAAATTGAATTAAATGAAATATTACTTGATATATTATGATGCGATATACATATGTATGCACATATATGTATGTATCTGTAACTGTATTGAAATAATCTTTGAATCTTTGTTTTTAGAATGTATGTACATACGTAAGGTACATCTCTGATTTTCATTTTGATTTATTTGAAAAAAAAAAATAAATAAAGAATTAAAGAAAAATGATTAAAAAATATATAAATAAATATAAATAAAATTTAATGATTGTAAATAGTGCATAAAGCTATAATTTTTTATAGCGATTACAAGTACAAATATGCATATACAGATGCATGTGTATATATGCATATATAATACATAGTCTCAAATATTCAAGGTAACAAAACGAGAGAATTTAAAAAAAAAATTGTAAGCTAAAATGAAAACAAAAAAAAATAAAGCAATAATGTAAAGTTAATTACGAATATGTTTGTATTACTATTATATTTTTATGATCATCAAAACATGAATAAAATTGAAAAAAATATTAAAAATAAAGTCGACGATTAGCTATACATAGCTATAGATAGATAGTGAGGAATTGAATAGAGAAGAATTTGAATTTAATTTTAAAATTATTTTTACATCATTCGACAAATTATTGAGTAATAATTCTCTAGTAGAAATAGAAGAATATAATTAATAATAAACCATGTATCAACAAACATAATGGACATTTTATTTTTTGTGCCAGTATATTATGCAACTATAATGCTTGTATATGTACTCGTAAGCAGATATAAATTCAAGTTATGTAAATTTGATTTAAGTATACGTCCTTCATTACAGCAAGTACTTACCTCGATCGATCGTTCAGTATAAAAATTATAATTATACGATTTCAATTTCAATGATTAGATGAGCAATATTGAAAATTTATTAACAAATTTTCTATTGGAAAATAAATATTATTTTTCTTATATCGAAATTCAAAATAAAAGCCGCGCTATACCAATAGTTTTGCATCCATCCGGATTTAGAACATTAATACGAGTATTATGTAACCATAAATATGATATGAGTGCAAACAGTTCAAGATCAATTTCAAATACAAAAAAAAAAAAAAAAAATACAAATTGATCTAACTAGACAGACTGATAATAATCGATCATCAGATTATGTACACATACATACTAATAAATACTTCTCATTTTATATGTCGTGTACAAACATAAATCTGTATATTGTTTTGCTTATTTATTATGCATGTTTTACGTTTAGTTTTGTTACTGTCCAATTATAATGAGAAGAATAACAACGACGTCGACGCGATGACGAAAAATCAATGAAAATATTTTTTCAAAGTCATGGTAATTAACTGTAGCATTTTATATTATGTCAGATTAAATTTGTTGTTTTTTTTTTTCAATTAAACATTTTTCTGCAATTATTATTATTATTATTAGTTTAAACATGTTTTTATAAACAAGAAAAAAAAATACAGTATAAGATACTACTTGTAGGTGCTTATAAATATTTATAGATACAAATTGATGATTGGATTTAAATGAAAAATCATTCTTCTCACATAAATTTAAAGTACCCATATACCCTAGATCTATACGTATTTATGAGTGTACGATGTGCATAACGTATAGCATATGAGGAAGTTGAATATTTACATATTTTGATAATAAAATTAACCTGCAGTGCGTTATTTCTATTATTTTATGTATGTACGTTTACGTGGATAAACGTATGTACTCGTAAAATAAAAAATGCCGCCTGTAGCGGTCAAATAGAATTCAATTAACCAATTATTTAAGTACATATTTCAACGAATATTTAACGCCACAGATTTGTAACTGTGTGTAGCACATAACGCATATCTACTACCTATGATGGGTATGGGTATATCTACATCTACATCACTGTACTCTTATAAGTAAGTATTATTGCATATATATAAAACTTACAGAAAAAGGTGTTTTGAATTTTAACGTTGAAAATTTTGAATAAAAAGCCATATGCACATGCGCAGATACCAACATAGGTACACTGTTTTTTATTGTTCGTTATTGGTTTTTATGTGATTTTTTGAATTTTCAATCAATGTAAGCATCTATTCAGAGATATTTTATGCGTTTTTTAAGTAATATAATATACTGTATGTATTTATAAATGTGCATGCATACAGTCATCGTAGATTAATGATATAAAGTGTAATTGGAATTTTCTACTTGTTTTGAATTTTTATTAATTTTCATTATTCGGATTTTCAATTATCTTGCGTATATAAATTTTGACAGAAAGAACCAGAATGTGGTGTGGTGTAGTCATATAGTTGTAGTCGCAGTCTTCGTGATATTTAGGTTTTTCTTTTCAATTTTAATTTTTTCAATTCTTGAATTAATAAGAATTTTTACACTCATCGGTTAAGAGAAATGTATATATCATCATCATTACCATCACTGTACACGTCGTCACACTGAATTATTATAATGTACCTATCGTTGATTCATTTTGGCTATCTCTGCGCGTACATATAATTGAAATCTATTTCACTAACTACACACAAACTCAGAACCGCATGGAACTATGTGCTCTGCTTACAGATAGGTATATGTGTACATTGTTAAATATACAATAATTTTTATTATTTTTTTTTAAATATTCTTTTAAATAGTTTCTTAATCATACATAAATTTTAGAATCATCATCGTATCATCATCATCATCATCATCATATTTATTACAAAATATGTTAAACGTTTTATGCTTGTGCTTCATCATAACTAGCATAGCATTACATATAAATTCTTGTATAACTTATGTATAACATATACGACTACTTGTACTTGTATATGCTACAATATTTTATACTATATGTAAAATTTACTTTGCAACAAGAAACATGCATATATTGCGTACGCAACGCAACGAAATATAATAATACAAGAACAACAATTAAGTACATATATCCAGCCAATCTAATAAACAATTTAGCTGTGGCTAACCATATAGTATGTAATGTATGTATGGTATAAATGAAGATCTAATTGAATATTTATGTACATCATTTATATTCTTCACTTTATGATGTATTTGTAAATTCTCATAAAAATTAATTTCAAATTAAATTTGATTGACGCGGGAAATGAAATCAAATGAAAATAACGACAAGAATATATAGAAAAACAAAAATTGAATAAATAAATACCACAAGAATTATTGCTTTGTCACATCATCTATACATCGCAAATCAAAATCATCATCAATCGAATTCCGTTTTCGATTAAAATTGATTTAAGATTTTTGTTTTTATTTAAGATACAAACGCAATCATTGCATCCATATTGTATATACGAAATCAGTGATAGTTATATACGAGTATATTAACAAGAATTTTTATATTTTTATTTTCATAAATACCAATATGTAAGACATATTCATTATATGAGTGTTATACAAACTCGTACATTTTCACATTTAATGAATATTGTATTTTAATCATATTGTTGACATGTATTATTCATCAATAAATGACAAAATATAATTTCACTTATTAATAATAAAGAAAAAATTTTTCCGTCAATTTAAACAGTAATTCGATTACAAATGTGTATCTATAAGAAGTAAATTCTATATAGGCACATGCAAACGATATTTACATATATGTACATTTGTGTGTACATATGTGCATATATGTATATGAAAATTTAAAGACGAGTCTTTCCATCATCATTACAATTATGAGTATAACACTGCCGATTGTAAAAATGAATTTCACAAATTTTATTGATTACAAATAATATAATGAAAAAATAAAAACCGTAATTCAATCAAATTTTATTAAATTTGAATAATTCTATCATCAAGATACTTTGCATTTATGTTTGTGTATGAACATTCTAAGATTTGATGGATATGTAATGATATGAAAGATTATGACGAATGCTGTAATCTGAGTGAATATACGACATACGTATAATAAATAATTATTTATTGTTTTAATTGCTCAATTTGCAAATATGTGTATGTTTCTTTGTTATTTCAGATTGTTTACTTTGTTTTTATTTGTTGTTATTGCTGTTGCTTTGAAAGTTCATCTTTTATCTTAAAATGTAATGAAAATTACATATAAAATTAATTAACAAATGTTTTTGTTATTTTTCGTTTTATTTTACTGTGAATTTTTATTACAGACTTACTACTCGTTCGTACGTTAATGCATGCGAAAGTATATTGTTAAATTTGCAGTACGAATACATATACGATACTAATGATTATAAAGATTCAAACACTCGTATATTCTTTTGTATCTTTTTTATGCACAAAATATGTATATATTAGCAATTATGCACTTGTGTGTATTTATAGAAAATTAATAAAAAATATATCTACATATATAATTTTTTATTTTGAATTTTTCTCTTCTTTGAAAATTATGATGATTAGATTTTATTACACACATACACATTGCATACGTAGATAGTATATTATTATGATTATGTGCACATATAATTATCTATAAAAATATCAAACTGTTGTATGTATTTACATTAGGTAGGTACATATATGTATACATATGTGAAGTCTAGTCTATGTCTTATTATATGTCCTATATTCAAAGCAATTAATTCAGTGATTTTTACTTGTATATCAGTCTTTTATTAAACAATAATTTTAATATTAATTCACTATAAAACAAAAATATAATTCAAGTATATTCTTCATCCAAATGAACGAACAAAGTATATATATGTTTTTATAATTTGTCTACATTTTTATACAGTTTTTTTTTTGTTTGTTTCATTTATTATTATTTCACAATGTTGCATATTTTCATTTTTATATATATTTTTTTTTTTCCTCTTTCCTTGTTGTTTTGTTCGATTTTCATTTTTGATCATGTAATATGTATATATTTTAATCGTGTGTTAATTTGGATCCACCCACATATATACACATGCAACCAAAGTATGCATGGTACATTAATAAAATGTTTCGTGCACTGTTTTTTTTTTTTCTTTTATTTGATTTTAAGTTTTTTTGTGATTTTTGCGTGCACATATTCAATGAAATTTATGATTAATTAATTATTTATTGTAAAAAATTTGAAAGCATCAAGAAAACAATGTTCCAAAATATATTATTAATATAGTACTATACATACCTACTCGATCTATAGGTATCAGTACAGCACTTAAGGTGCATTTGAGTAGATTATTGAATCGTGTACTTATTCCACATATTTTCCATCAACCATAAAGTACAAGTCAGTCAGCAAGTCAATTGTAGATTGTAGCCATGAAAATGAAATATGTATAATGGCAGTTGTGTTACATATTTTATACAACAAATTATTAAATTAATTTGTGGTACCTTTTACATTGCCTTCTTAAACACAAATAATACACATAATGGAAGCATAAAACGTTTTAATAAAGTGACATCTGTTCCTTTTTTCAAATTTTACAAATCATTCTCTTTAACTTTGTGTTTCGAGATTTACCATAATCACTTTACCAAAAACATTTTATTCTCTAACGAAATTAACCAAATTCTCATTTTTAAATTTTATTTAAAAAATTTTAACGAAACAAAAATGCAAATAATTTTTTTTTTTTTTTTTTTTTTTTTTAGTTTCATTATACATACTCTTTAATATTTATCATTGTTGTTTCATTAGTTGCAATTACGACTAAGAGTATATATTCGAAAATTTAAATTTAATTTTGAAAGTAAGTCACGCTGAATCATATATTATCTTGAATTTGAATTAATAAATGATAAATATACAGACAGACATTAACATATATGTACATACACATGTATCTTTTGTCTATTTAAACTTCATATGCATTAAATAGTATAATTTATCATAAAATATTTAATTCGTTTTGCACAAATTAAAAATTATTTCATTGTGAATTCGTACACATTATGCTTAGTCTATGCATACAAACGAGAGACTATATAGTATAGACGATGAGATGAAAAATATAAAATGAAGAAATAAAACTTAAAAAGTTCATTGTTTTTCGTAATATTATTTTTTTTTTTTTTAATTTTTATTACTCGATCAAATTAATTCATCGAATTATCTAATAAATCAATTAAAAAGATAATATCTCACATTTATGTATAGTAATTAATTATTATTTTTTTAAAATTTGTACAGTCATTCAAATTTCATAGTTATTGAAAAAAAAAAAAAAGATACAACGAAAAATTTTGGATACTTCTAAACTCGTGTAACAGATAACAAATTAATTAGAGAAAAGAAAAAAAAATTCTTATGATCATGACATATCATGGATCTGTAAGTTTATGTCATGTCGAAGACTTTAATTTTTTTTTTTATTTTCTTTATTTTTCAGCTAGTATAGAGAGAGATTATTTTTTGTTCAAATTTTCTACAAAAGAATCAAAGGCTATACACACACAGTAAATTTTAATTAATTGGAATTTTTGCAAAAAAAATAAAAAACAAAAGAAAATGGTTGATTGGTTTGTATGGTTTCTTAGATCTCTTTAATAAAATGTTCTACCTCAAAATGTTTTTTTTTTGTTTTTGTTTTTCTTCATTTTTCGTTTCTGAATTAATAAATGTCACGATTACCATAAAAATTTTATGGTTATTTATGAGTAAAAGTGTTGAAATTTAAACAAACTTTTGTATGCATTTAGGTAGGTATACTAACGTTTTACCACTAAAAAAAAAAAAAAGAAAGGAATATACAAGAGTCTTGTTACGATTAAGTACAAATGCATATAATAAATAAACGAATTTCAAAATCAAAATATAATAAATGCATAAATAAATAAAAAATAAATACTAATCTCAGGTGAATCTTTAAAAAATTTGCAATAAATTTTCGATGCGATTATAGAAAAGTGAAGTGAAAAAAAATTTGCAAAAAAAAAAAATATATAATAAATAAATAAATAATCAAAAAGAAAAATGATCACAATGATCATTGCCAATGAATATCACATTGTATTTGATCTCTAAAGAAGGCCAGTTAACCCATTTCTCATGGTATATTATTTATAGTTGAATTTCGATTGTGGATTTTGTTGCTAATAATGCTTTTATGTACTTTAGATTTTTTTTTTAAATTTTTTTCTCTTTGTGTTTACCACAATATACATTACATCGTAGAGTATAGAGTTGGTATAGGTACACTTATATTGTAGAAAGCGACATGCAATGCAATGAGAAGGTGAATCATCATCATTAATGTATTATACTTATATGTATGAATGTACAGGTATGTATAGGTATGTGATATAAGTTTCAATATATACCTATACATAAAGTAAAATAGTGTTGTTCTGAAAGGAACTCAAAAACGATCACCTCACGCTTCAACTTCACGATCAATGTCCATAATGCACATAAAATGCACTCATGATACCAATAAATAGCAATCCATGCACATATGTATGTACATACATATAGATGTGATGTATGTACTTATGTGCATATGAACAGATCGGAAAATAATCATTACAATGTATTACATGATCTGTGTGAAGCTAGTTGCTAGTCTATACATATTTACATTCACACATTTATTCAGATTCCATAATGTGTATTCATATCATGCATTTAGATCAAAATAAAACTATGGATGGCAATACATATACATACATGTATTATAGATAGGCCGTTTTTTTCATTATTCATCTTCGTTTTATTTTTATTCTTTTTAGTCTTCTTCTTCTTCCTATTTCTCTTATATATACGACTCGTATATGTATGTATATTTAATTTATTTTAATTTTTAATAAAATGCATGAGGATCGCATATAAGATTATTTAACGACCTAAAGTAATAATCCGCTTATTAACTGTAGCCATACTAAAGTTTAAAGTTTCAGTCTTTAAAAACTAGAATTAAAAAAAAAAAACAGCAAAAAAAAAATAGAAATGAAATGATCCCCAGTATATCTACATACATAAATGTGTAAGCACATACACATGCATTTATTTGCATCACATATACAAAATTAGTAATATTATGGCTAGTTCCAGTCTGTGCATAGTACAAAAATATAGGTACGTACATATATATGTACATCTATTACAGAATGATCATACATGCATACATGGATCTTATTATTTTATTCTTCTTCATCTTCTAATTCTTATTATTATTTTTAATCATAATTTGATCAATGACGTTGACGACCTTATACATACAATCTGTAAGTGTTACCACAGCTCAAGATCGCATATACAATATAATACCTATATGCATATTATCATCGCATTTAATATTATGATACAGCGAGATACATTTCATATTTTTATCTGCATTTAATATTAGGCCCCACTTTGCCCAATGAATATGCAACTTAACTACATATATCTACCTATAATATACTTAGCCATATAGGTTACATAAATATGTGCATGTACATTGCATTTAAATGCATACAATCAAGTAAAGATACAAGATACAAGTATCAATATAATATGTATACCTACCTACTACAAGCAAGTATATCAGTATTTAAATGCACTGCTAAAATAAAGTGAATGCTTTATATACAGAGAACACTGAATCGAACATGAGTAATACCTACACAAAGGAAAAAAAAAATATACGATATCCCGCAAACTCCAAAGAATACAAATAACAAAAATAACAACAACAACAACAACAATAACAGCACAAAATATGTATGTACGTACGTACATAATATAACATCTTAAGAAAAAGAAAACCAAAATGAAGAAAAATAAAAATTTGACCGGCAAATCGTATGCCGTGGGAAACTATTCATTTCAAAAGTTTGGAATGAATATTGACAGAGACAGAAACACGTTTCTAAAAACTCTACGAAGAAACGTGATAGAAATACATATAATGTTTGTATATTCACGATTATATTATTATATACCTACTTATATGTGTATGTATGTGGATATAAGTATATGTTGTATTTATATTCACATATCGCTTATAAAATATATTGTAAAATTTTTTAAAAAATCTACATAGTATATATAGGTGTATGCGTATGTAATGTAAGTATGTATATGCATCATATATGTATATAATGTATATATATAATATTATAATACATAGAGCCATAGAGGTAAGAAAAAAGTTGAAAAGAACACTGTGTGTATTATAAAGCCTGAGATGACTTAAAATGACGACAGCTATTTATATGAAGTAGCCACATATACAGTACATATACTCGTATATTACATACATATGTAGAAAGATCTATATAAATTCTATAAGAATATATAAAGTACAGTACAACGTACAACACTGTATGTATACGTAAGTAGATTTCATATCGTATATAGAATATCAAGAAAAAAATACACACCAATACTAACACTATCTATACCTACATTGCACTCTATATTAATATATCCAACATAATATCAGATATATACGTATTATATACTTTGTTCTGTTGGTCTGTTGGATTGTTCGTTTATAATATATTATGTATTTGCTTTTGCCAAGCTATAAAATATACATGGGCATGGGATCCAGAGGATTTTTACTGCTGAGAAGATACCAATACTATCAACTGCTTGTTGAGCTCCATCAAAATCGCTTTCAATTGAATATAGTACTCATATGTGTATGTATACGCGAGAATCAAGAAAAAGGTAAAAATGAAAGAAAAATACAAAAATACTAAAAAACAAAAGAAACTTGACTCAAAAAAGAGCAAGAAATCAACCTGGAATTAAATTGATCTTATAAGTTTATTATAGTACATACGTTATATAAACACATATTCGTATTATGTGTATCATGCATGTATATATGGTTGTAGGCCGATATATTTACATACGTGTGTTATACATATATGCACTGGTATCTATATTATGTACAATTTTGGTGGTGCTGCTGATCATCATCATCAACAACAGAAGAATATAGCTATATATAATTATATCACAACTTGTATAGATGTGTAGCTAGTTGTAACAGCACCCCAAACCCTCCATCATTCAGGTGAATTAACTATGGGTAATATATAGCACCGACCGAAATGCACCATCAAACCAGCACCAACAACAAACAGTTCATTCGATCCGTCCATCCATCCATCCACCTAACTTCTTTTTGTGTATAGTTTTTTGTTATATTCGTATGTGTGCATATTAACTATAACATCCGTTCGTATATATTCATATGTATGTATGTGTATGTAATTTATGCAATAAATTTCTTCGTGGTGGAGTTCGCTTTTATACCCCCCTTAGGTGGAGTAAGTAAATTATGTACTTTTTCTTATTGCTTTGTATGTACGTTAGGGCATTATACATGCATAAAATTATAGCAGCAATACACACATAATATGTAGGTATTTAGTCGTATAATATATGGTATGTCTCTATATGCATATAACAGCACATGTGCACGATATTTATTTATTCCTATATATTTTTATTATTTTCTTTTTCTTCTTCTTCTTGTTTTTAAGCATTCTTTTACACAGGTATTTCAATAAATACAAAAACACAACAACAACAACAAATTTTTACCTTAAAACAGTTGTGGTATCATCAAGCAAATGCTCTTTGTATTTTTATAGTATGTGTAATGTGAGGCTATAATATATGTTTTATAGTTTGCAAAAAAATAGCAGAAAACTTCCAAAGTTACATGATCAAGAAAAAAAAAATATATAAAAAAAAGAAACTTGGTAAATTAAATATTAACAAAAAAAAAAAAAAGTAAAATAAGTAATGTTGCACTGCTGCTGAAGAACAAGTCTTTAAGGAATTATCTTTCTATTACATATGTATATGTAGGTTTCTGTTGCTGTTTGCTGCTGTTGTTGTTTGTTAGTGCAGTTTGGGTTGTACGATTATAATTGTACTCTTCAATGATACCCTGGTTTGAAAAAATTTTGAAATGTTGTGCCGTTCACCGTGCAATAACTTCAAAACTTTATGCAAGAATTGATTTCTATTATATGTACTTCTTATAAGAGATGTAATAGTATGCGCGATTAATTTATACAATTCACTCACACACATACACACAAGTGTACATGTATGTATATATACATTTATGGATTAATAATAGATACATTCATATGATGTGATATATGTATATATTACGTACGTTTGGATGCGTTTTGTAAAGTCTTCAAGTTTTTTTTATTTTTTAAACTTAATATTAATAATGATCGCAACATCTGCTTCTTTTTAACCTACAACTTTAGGCAAATGTTTCATCTTTTCACTTCAAATATTATTATGCTGTATATTGTATTTGGGTGTGTGTATGTGGATGTGAATTTATATACATAATTATATTCTTTCTTGTTCTTATGTGAATATTATAAATTTATAAAATTTTTCTTTAATTTTTTTTTTCTTTTCTTTTTTATCAAATTTAACCACCTTTTTATTTCTACATTTTTCATTTTATTTCTTATCGTTTTTGTGTAATATTTTTTTATTTTTAATTTTAATTTTCTGTTTATATACATTATATAGTTTTTGTCCTGGGATAAATAACTTTCGATCTCCATCATATTTGAAAATGTTATGGATCCAAAAAAATATACAAAATTTATTTTATTTTTCTCCAGATATTCATTTTAACTGAAAAATCCATGTACATACTTGTTGTTGCCTGTTAATGTTCTTCTTTTATTCCACACAATTTTTGTTACTCATCATCATCATCATTTTTGGAGAACATTCAAAATTTTTTTAATTCGAAGGTGTTTTATTGAGTCTGAATTTTGTTAAATATTTGAAGAATTATTCTTTATTTTTTATCTCAAATCAAATATAGGTATGTACATTTATTCGTGTACAGGAGACCAGGTAGATTATACGGTTATACCTGTATGTATTTTTGTATACCGAAAATAACGCATGCATGTGTAAGTATTTTTATTTTGTGAAATATCGAGACGTATAATCTATGCGCTTATTCGATGTTATATTAAATGCAACAATTTTTTATTTTTGATTTTTTTATTTAGTTTTGGATTTTATTTATTGGTTTTGATGGTAGAATTTTTAAGTTTTTTAATTGGGTGTCTTGAAAATTAAACGATTTAAATTTTCGTCTTCCTTTCTATCAACTACCACGATCATCATCATCATCATCATCATCATAATTTATTTTTTTTTTTTTAATTTTCTGTTCTGTTCTTGATCGAAAAGTTTAAAAACCAAAAAAAAAAAAAAAATCTAAAGTGTATAGAAACTAATCGTTGAGTTAAGAATTGAGTAAAGTAAAGTGATGTGATTTTATTCGTACACAGGTATACGTGTTATACGTTTCTGTACACTTTCTGAGATGCCTATAAATATAAATAAAATATAGTACGAGTTGTATTTACGACAAGATAAACAAAAATGAACATATGTACACATATATTTTGTACGAGTTATATGGTTTTGCTTGTGCGTTATCTTTTATTATAGTATAGAGGTGTATCTACTACCATATACGAGTATAGGTATATGTAAATGTTAACCTACTGATGAATGACTGACTCAGCTGGAATAATCTGGCAGTAGTTATTATCATAATAACGATACAAATGATTCTCTATATAGTATATAGTTTTCAGAGGAAGCAATAAAAAAAAAAATGGAAAAGGAAATTGAACGAATACAAAAAAAAAGCGACGAAGCAATCAAAAATTAAAATAAATAAATAAAAAAAAAAAATTCACAGAAAAATTACTACCTTTTACCTGGTGAGTTACATGCCTTGAATTGGATAATTATTGAAAAGAATGAAAATAAAAACTGACATATAGAGCTTTATTCTTATTATTCTGATTTCGATTTTATTTTATTTTTCTTTTCCATTTTTTTTTTCTATTAATTTGTTCTTATATATTATGAGTCTTAGAACGTTTTTCGTGAGGCGTTAATTGGACCTCAAGTGAAGAAGAAACGTTTATAAGTTGAACACAACTTTTTATTTTTTATTATTATTATTATTTTTTTTTTTAGAATATAAGAACCAAGGATAAAACAGAAAAATTCTCAAGAACATTATATGATCCAGACCTCAGATCAATATAATACGAGTATGCCATATTTTTGTATATTTATACCTATATTATTGTCTAGCCCTTTACCAAATTACTGTGTATGTACATCTTTTACGTTCGCTTTTTATGTATTTGCGTTAAATATCGAAAGAAGCGAATATAAATGATTTTTAGTTTTATAGGTACTCGTATAGTGGATTACAAAAATTATAATTGTTTTATTTTATTTTTCACAAAATAATAAATTCATAAAATTTAAAAAAAAAAAAACCCATCGATAGGTTACATAAATGCCAGTTTATGTGAATGGAAATATTGGTATTAAGAATGACGTGCAATAAAAACTGAAAATGCGTTCACGTATTCGTGGAAGGATTAAAAAAATTATTTTATGTTACAACATGTATCGAAAAATTGTAATAAAAGTTTTCGTTTTACAATTTACCTAAATGCTGAATTAACGAGAAAAAGAATTTTTTATTGCACAAAAAAATATATATCCTGACAGACTATGTAAAAATATTTCGTGAATTTATCATTTCTGGATACCTAAATAAAATGAAGGAAGATCAACATTTTCTTTTAATTACGAGTAATACTTAGACACGTGAGAATCTGTGAATTCAGTATCAATGAGGTAATTATGAGAAATGTTCATCACGTCTATCGTAGTGATTGTAGATACATAATATCTACACACAAATGATTTGCAGATAATTAAAATTTTTATAACACGTTTATATCCTTATCAATTGAAAATAACAAATTACATTCACACCAGCGATCATTGAGGAATATTAATTATGTTATCTCATATATGACCTAATGGTTCATGATAAAAACATTTTTTTATTGTTGTTTTATTTTGTAGAACATTGTAGCTAAACATTTCTCATATAATATAACCGAAAGGAAAAACAAAAAACAAAACAAAACAAAATGTACGAAATGTGAATGAAATTTTAATCCAGTTTTCAAGGAATTCTCATATTATAATGAGACAAAATTTTATCATAATTTTCACCTACACATAACATTTAATATGTGGTGTGGTGCCTTACTATACGAGTATGTACACTTTTCTTTTCACACAATATCGTGCCTACCATACATTTTTATAATCTTATCGCATTGACAAGATGTAAATGGTGGCACAATGGTGCGGTACTCTCTTCCACACATACATTCAAATTCAATTTATGATCATCTGTGGATAATTTTTTGTGGTAATATTTGAAGAAACACATAATTTCAAGTGTAGGAAAAACACGAAATACATTATTCATCCAATATTATACCACAAACAAAACAAAAAATATTTAAACTGTCACATAATTATTTAAATTATTATGTGAAATTTAATTAAAAGAAAAACAACAAAAAAAATAAAAATTATCTAGCCAACGTTTTTCCACTTTAAGTAGTATACACATATTCGTGGTTATTATCACACACAAAGAAAAGAAAACTTTTCGTACACCTGTACAGTAATGCATATATACTTTGCCCTCAAGTAATTTATTGTGACTGTATTGAAATTGTCCAAAAATGAGACAAAATTAATTGAAGAAGAAAATATGAAAATTTACATTTGACACTTCCTCCTCAAAACTTTAAGCTTAAATAATAATTGAACAATAAATCAGGTAGCAGAGCACTTATAACTTTGTAGTTTTGCATGTAATCTATATACCTGTATGTATGTGTACATTTGTATATATAACAGCAAATTATGATGGTAAATTGACTGATTTACAAAAAATGTATACTTTTGACTAATTTTTAATTTTTTTTTTTTTGTTTTCAAACATTTAAATATCTAAATTTTTGCTGTTTTTGTGTTGTTGCTGATTATTACTGCTATGAAAAAAGTGAAAACTTACCACAGAAAACTAAAATGATTTACTACATTTTTACATTAAAATTTATACCTACACAAAATAAATAAAAGTTATTGGATGGTTATGTTACATAGTGGTTATAGAGTTTATAGCTGATGTACTATACATAGTAACACCACACGAAACAGGAAATTCGCAATATAATTTAGAAAATTAACACAATAAACTTTTATATCACTATAGTTGTACATTTTTTATATTATCAATTTTTTTGCTTTTATAAAAGAAAAGTTAAATTGTTACTAAGCACTACATGTATGTGACCTGTCCTTTGATTTTTGGCCACGTACTCATATGAGTATAGAATATGTTCAGTTACGTTATTGTGAAACTATTAATTGTGTTTTCTTCCTCTATTTTTTTTTATACATCAAGTGATAAATACAGAAACCATTGGTGTGTATGTGGTACACTTTTTGCTTTGAGTTTGTGTATATACCTTATGCAGTTTAAAAGTTATTCATAAAACTATAAAAAAAAAATATATTTTTAATTTCCTTTCTCCAATTGTCTAAATTTTTAGAAATAAAATAAAAAAAAAAAAAAAATCAAAGGATATAACGTTCACTCATATATCCTGTGTGTATGTATGAATGTAATATGTATAATATTTTATGACTTTGTCTTGTAAATCTACTTAAGATTTTTAATATATGTACATATGTATAACTAATCAAAAATAAATATTTCCTTTTTTAACTTTTTTTTTCCACTAAAACAGAAAGGAAAAATGTTAAAATAAAAAAACCAACGAAAAAAATAAAATAAAATAAACAAATAAAAGTAAAAATTAAAAAACAAACATATGTATGTACCTATACACAAATAAACAACAAACAAACACAAAACTATTAAATAAATAAAACCGTGAGAAAACCGTTCTGTATGTCTTTAAAAAGATTAAATAACATTTCATGAATGATAACGATGTCTGATATTTTCATTGTCTCTTCTTATAAATCCCAACATATACGTACACATACATATGTAGATATTCGTTTAGATGTAACAGATATATGGAGAAGCTCCTTCTGTATGGCTATATGTATTCATATCCACACACATACAATACATACTCGTATTCGTACTTATATATTGGCTTGGTGTATCCAATAAAGTGAAAAAAAATATATAAAGTACTCGTATATAATATCGTAATAAAATGAACATAAAACAAAGTTTTAAAAAATGAATTTAAAGAAAAAAAGATAACAAAAAGAAATATTAAAAATAAACTGAAATATACCAAAAAAGGAAAACTCTGATCATGACTACTTTAAATTCCTTTTTAAAAGAAAAAATTTTTTTTTTTAAAAGTCAGAATTTTTAAGAAGCCTTTTTCTTATATAAAGGTTTCGATATTATATACGTAGTATTTCTTATGTAAAAAAAATTTTTTTCTTCTATTTTATTTCAATTTTTATAAATGACTAACTATACTACTAGACATTAATATGCTCCTTCTCCTTTTCTCTATTTCTAACATTGTGTAGGTATATGGATCATTGGAATTGAATATATAATCCGAGTGCCGACAACCAGAATCTACACGTGGTTAGCATTTAATAACATAAATGTCCGGATGATTATGATGATAATGATGAGATTACCTATACACACTTAATAAAAAAATATGTATGTAGAAAAAAATTTTAATTTTTTGTCGTTGTTTGTAGATTTATTCCTTTTTTATTTTTGTCTATGAGAAAATACCTTTTTTTTTCTTTCATTTCATATATCAGATGAAGTACATTACATTGATTGCATATTGTAGGTACGAGTAATTATGCAACATATGTATATGTAGCCATGCCATATAACTTGTAATAAGTGGTATACAGCACACATATATTCATTTTTTTTAATCAATATTCTAAGAAAACAGGATAAAAATGAAAATGATTGATTACCAAACAATCTATCTACTTATCTTTGACATACATACATATATACGAATACGAACGAGTATAATGTAGGTTTTGTCATTACATTTTTCAGATTTTTTTTTATCCATACGTCGTTTAGTCAATAATATCTTGGTTGGATAGAAATTTCTTTGAAAATGTAACAAAAAGGATATACATACTACAACTAAGTACTATACCTAGACAAATACACAATTTATTGTGACTGTACAACAGTGAATTGATTTCATGGAACATTTGAATATGTGGACAATTTTCGATGTAAATTATTAAAAGAATTATAAACAAGGCTAAATTTTCCAATTTCTAGTTTTAAAAAAAAATCATTAATTTGGTCGATATAAATTAAAGTTATCGCAAAAAGACCAATGTGCATATAAATATTTTCACTTCAAAAAATTTAAATACATATTTTAATTCGAAATTTGAACATTTCTGTAAATATGATCGATCATTCATTCCTATTCATATTCATGGATCACAAAAAAAAAATATTCTGATTTTAAATAATAAATTAATGTAATAGATAAAGTAGTGTGAAAAATAAAATTTTAAAAAACTTACCCGATCAACAAAAATCACAAGCACTGTAATCCATGCAGATAAGCAATAAATAATCCAATTCATTTTGGTAATTTTTTTTTGTTTTTTTTGTAATACAAATTATGTATAAATATACGTTTTGAGTATGTTAGTGTGTGTGTGTGTGTAATCCTTAATTAATTGTGTAAATGTTTTTTTCTATGTTTAAATATACGATGATCTGTTTTATGTTGAGTATAGAATTTTATATAACTATATATGAATGATAATCCACATTGAATTTTGGGCTACTTATATGAAGTAAGTACCTATACTATAGTAAAAACACGATCACAGATTATTTAAAATTTTTGCAATATTTAACAGTTTATTTATAATAGTATTCATTATTTTTATTCAATATACGCTTTTGTTTGTTTTGTGTTTTATTTCTTAAATTTTTGTTCTTATTTCATTTTCTTTTTTAAATTATTGAAAACAATTAAAAATTTTCATCAGTTTTTTCATTAAATTTTTGTTTTTTAATAGAAATTACGGTAGTATATTTTTTTCTTTTTTTTTCTTATTATTTTTGATCATTTTTATTTTCAGTATTTTTTTTTCTCTTCTTCTTCTTCTTATTTATGTTTGTTTTAAATTTTCCAATTCACAGCAATATGAATGACTATTATATACGCGCACTACCTATATATGTACATTCATGTATGAATTTTCATTTTATTAATTAAATTTCTTTAAATAATTCATAAATTCCTATTAACTATATTTTTAATGCAATCGCTATATATAGTAATGTGTATGTGTGTGTAGGTTTAAACTTTGGTTAAATAATTACACAAAACACAATTTTTTATTTTTTATTAGTTTGCAAATTGATGAAAAACTATACATATTCAAATATGCATTGTAATAGCTAATTAAATAATGGGTGTATGAAAAGAACAAGTATATATAAGTTCACATATAAGATGTTGCAGAATAAATTATTGTGTGTAGGTGTAGTTGTATTGTATTTTGTAATTAAATAATGAAGACTGTATAACAGCAGCAGCAGTAGCAGTAAAATAAAATTCACAAAAATTAGTAGGTATAAGTAATTATAGTATTTCAGCACATGTAACCTCTATCACATAATTACATTTATCCAAGTATTTGTATATCTAAGAGTGTGTAATTATATGCAAATAATCACTGCATTTATGTTTTATTGGTACTTTCATTATTTTTCAATTTTTTGTCGGTTTTTTTTTTTTATTTTTTATTTTCCGCTAATTATCAATTTCAGAAATTGAGATCATCGAGAACAAATTTTAAAAGAAAAATTTTACACTAAGTACCTACCTATTAAACTATAGTATACAGAATGAATATTTTTGGCACACACATTCAATTAAACACGCGCACGTTTTTCATTTAATTCGGTTATATGAATTTACCAAAAAACATTTCATTCTACTACTTGAATTTATTTTTATTTTTTTTTTTTGAAATTCGACTGTACTTAATTTAATTACTATTCGTTCGATGATATAGATAGGCACATGTTGTTATTCCAGCAGCTTCGACTTATCTGTATATGCATGTACCTTACCTTATATGTAATAATTTAATGAAGAGATGAGAAGTTGGTATTCTCTATTTTAATTTATTTTTCGTTTAGGTATACTAAATGTTATACATACAATGAACTGAACTACTGATGCTAAACACACAACTGAATTGACTTGACTATATATGTTGCTAGAGTACCGATTACCGATACTGACCGACCGATAATATTATTTAAATTTTCGATTTTTTACACAAAATGTGGAAATAAATGTAATGCTACTTTTTGATGTTTAAGAAAATAAAAAATACACTTTTTTTTGTTTTGTTTTAAAATTTTCTATTTTTGTAACTGTTCTTTTTATGCTATTTTTTTGTTTGTTTGTTTGTTTGTTTTATCAATTGATCATCATCATTGCACTATATTTTAGTTGTTTGTTATATTCATTTATTTTAATGTGACTAAAATGTAAAATAAAAATATGTATATTCACTTTCTGTATGTATGCACTGTGTGCTATTGTTGCACTATTTCAAATTTTTTTTTTTATGATGCACAGAAAAAAATATTTTTGGATGAATTTGAAATTGGATTAAATACTATTTTTGACGATGAAAACTAAAACAAACAAAAAAAAAATAAAATAAATAAAATGTGTAACGATTACAACCGAATTTTATTTATTTTTATTCTCTTTCACTTTGCACAATTTTTTGTTGTTGTTGTTATATTGATGTTTTAGTTCTTGGAAAATTTTTTTTTATTTTTAAATTATTACTATACACGCATAAAAAAATTTATAAAATTTTCTTGTTATTATTTTTTTTTTCTTTAATCAAAAACACTCATCACAATGAAATTATTATAAATATAAAAATTCACGAATGTATAGAAAATGTGCACATTTTTATTAATTCAATAATAATTTCTTTTTTTTTTCATATTTTTCTTCTCAATACGTTATTTTTATTTTAATAAATTAATATTACTATACACACTCTTCATGCACATTAACAAATTTTCTCGTTACCGGTATATAAGTAAGTAATGTAGTGATCCTTTTCCGAATTAACTATACTAGTTATTGTTAGGTAGTATATAGTATACGTATTATAGGGTAATTTTTTTGTTGATAATGATTTGTTGTTTGTTAGTTTTTTATTTTATTTTTAAAAAATGTTTAAATCATTAACGAGGGTAGTATACGGGTAGGTATATACTGCGAGTTGTATAGGTTAAAAATACAGAATTTAACTTTATATTATTTGAATATTAATCCTTTTTTATATGTTCCTATACATACATTTTATAAGTAGCAGTATGCAATAAATTTATTTCCTCTATGGATACATTCCTCGTTCCGAGAATTAGAAGAAACAAGAAAAAAAAAAAACCGTTCCGTTCGTTACACAATTTCTCTTCACAAATGCAATAAATACATAAACATCCTAGATGTACCTACTATGGTAATAATTTTATTTTACCCGCGATTTTTATTTTATTATTATTTCACCATAAAATTTTATATATTATGTATTTTCATATTGGTTTTTATTCTTTTTAAAATTTCGTTAATTTAATTATTCTTTTTTTGCACTCAATATTACTCAGAAATTATTATCCATTACAGTACTGTATAATATATTGTATTTTTTTCTTAATTTTAAAAATTTCGAAAACATTTTTACAAAATTTTTTGTATACACACTTTGTTCCTTTTTGTTAAAATTTTTTTTTTTTTCAAAAAAATTAATTAATTATAGCCGCGCACTTTTTCACATTTAAATTAAATTAAAGGTTAAAAGCAACACAATTTATTTATTTTTTTTTTATTATGATCATAATATGTAATATTTAGATCATATAAATTATGTACACATTCAAAAAAAAAAATAATAATAAATATTATATCAAAATAATTTATATTTAAATTTTATAAATACATTATTATATTTTCATATACACATCATTTACGTTATTTTATTTAACATTTATAAGATCTTTTATCAACCAGCCAAACTATACAACTGATGGCTTGACGGACGACGAAGTCATCATTCCGTAGAAAACCAATGTAAAAAGTTGATTCGCTGCAAACTGCTGCTGTTGTTGTTGTTCTTGTTGAGTTGAATCTTGAATGTCGGTCGATTTGCCGCAGTCGCTGCTTTTGCTTATTTTCTTGTTTTCTTGCTGCTTTGCTTTTGGTTGGATTTGTTTGCATGGATGTATGGATGGCTATGGATGGATATGGATATGAAGAAAATGTGTTTATTTTGTTTTTGGAATTTGAAAATAATATCAGAACAGAATCGGTAAATGTGTGTTCTTCATTTATAAAATGCTATAAGTGTGGTGAGATAAAAGATGCATAAGAACGAGATGCATTATGATGAAATGACTTGTTTTGTAAAAAAGCTACAACAACAATATTTGATGGTAGCTATATAATTTTTCAAAAAATAAAAAAAAAACACAAAAAAAAAAAACGACAAATTTTGTATAGAAGCGTTCCCACTAACACTTCTATAAATGACAGATGTTTTGCTAACCGCCGCTTGTCTTTTTTCGTTGAATAAAAATAAATACATATAGCTTATATGCATGTGTTTTCATTGTTTCATATGTGTGTGTGATTAGCGTTTATATTTTTTTTCAGTTTTTTGTATTTTTTTAGAAATTTTACATTTTATAAATTCAACAATATTTTTGTGTTTGCTTGTTTTGTAAGTTACTGTGACTGTGGTTATTCTGTATTTTTGTGAATATATGTATATCTATCTGAAATACATATATATATTGCAATATTTATGTATATATATATATGTAATATGTTGCATCATATAAATAAAATGAATTAACTCATACATTCAAATATACCATAAAATAATATAAAAATGGGAAATAAAAGCGAAAAACTGGTCGCGTGCATTCTGTGCGAATGGTGTATTTATATATGCTCGTCTTCGCATTTTCGTATATTTATAAACTAGAGAAGATAGAAGTGGAATACATAAAATAAAAATACATTCATTCTTATATACATCATATAAATGTACAATTATATGAAGAAAGAAACATGTATTTCCCCTGCAGATATGGTGAGAAATAAATAAAACGTAGGGAAATACAATCAGAAAAATGGGAAATTTTTGTTTTTATGCCGGTTTTTAATTTAAAATTTAAATATAACAGCGCTGATGTCGGTTAATGGAAATATGAACTGCGGAATTGCAATTTACTAGAAGAAAAATAGTAATTAAAAATAGGTAATTGCATCTTTGAAAATAATGAGATGATTGTATAAAAAAATCATAATCTGTTGTATGTGGTTGTATTCAGTATAATTTGTTGGTATATTTATTGGTAGACGACACTATATAGATATTCATGCTAGATTTCAGCAACAGTAGTTAACAAAATAAGTACATTATTTCCTTTTCCATTCGGTTGTTCGACGTTCAATGACAGTAAATAATAATTACTAAATCTATGTTTGGTTAATTATTATTTGCGAGGACACCAAAAAGTAAAGATTTTCATGTTACCTAAGCAAAAAGGATATGTTGGGATATTCATAATTCTATAGTAATATTTTAAACAAAATAAAAATAAATGTGGTGTAACGAGGCAATCGTTACTCTTTTTCATCAATGGTAATGGCCTGATTATTCGAAATTCGTATAATCATTCGAGCGTAATTTTTTTTTATAAATTTTTAATGCAAATACATATTTCAGAAATCGAATGAAAATACGATTGACTGCAATCAAGGATAAGATAACAAAATAAGATATCGAGATATTTATATGGATTCTGTATAATTCCATAATTCCCGTATTAAATATATGATTTCTTTCTGATGCGGAGTAAAGTGATTTTCTGGAACAGAAGAATTTTTTAAAACCTTCAGCTTATAATTAAAAGCGTAAGAAATTTGGTCAGGAATACCGTAGATGTTAATAATTTAAAAAAAAAATGAACTAAAGGATAACGAATACCGAATGTTTTACCCACGATATTAGTTACTTTAGCCCTTTAGCTTTATAGCATTCTTGAAAAGGCAACACAATCTGTATTAAATATAAGAAATTTATTTATTTTTTGTTTTCATTTTGCGTGGCTAATTAAAAGTTTTATGCCCGTGTTACTCATTTAATTTTAGAAACAATAGTCAGTATAGGTAAAGCAAAAAATGAATTAAAAAACTAACGAAAATACAAACGTGAAAATAATAATAAAAAAAATATATGTACTTATATAGGAAATAGGAAATAACCTACATTTTCATATGAAAATAAAAATATGAATATAAAGAAAATGAAAAAAAAAAAACAATGCACATATGAGTATCTTCATTTAATATATAAAATAAAAATATGTAATGTAACATTGTACCTGTGCATCATATCTTACTATATATTCTAGCTGCTATATATAGATACCATTATATACTATTTGAGATACGATTATATGCAGATATATATGTACATGTAAAAGTGCATGCATTCATATACGAGTAGATAGGAGTACTAATTCTCGTACCTTTATTATATACACATGATGATGGCAATCATCATCATCATCATGTAAAACATGAGACAATGACCTATTCCATCCTTGTTTTTTTTTATTTCATTTATCTCGAACCTAGTATATATTGTTAATTACATGAACTGATGTATAACAAACAATGTTTGTATGTACTTACACCTAGTGTTGCTTGCATACATATCTCAATATAAACACAACATGCATATACATATGTATATGCACACATGAATATTTCAATAAAGTTTATTAGCTTACTAATTATTTTCTTATCGTTACTGTGCAATGATACTTGATTATTAATTTTTACAGTTTTCTTTTGTATTTTTTTTTTTTTTAATTTTCTTTTGAATTTTTATTCGCTAATTTATTATACACACAAATACACAAGTTTATGCTCATGTGATATGTAGGTATATTATAGAGGAGGTCTGAACTCTGAAAGTATATAGGATAGGTACATTATTTTTAATGTTACATTACAAAGTAAATATTTTCGCTACGTATACTTATTACTTAGTATACTTGTGAATACCTAACACATTATAAATAGGTAATTTTGTATAAATATTTTTATTGCGATTATGAATAAGTATATGTACACAGAAAGTCATAATGTATATAGAAAGTTCATAAAAGATTTTAATCAGTAAACATTACACTTTGATAAATTCGAAAAATAAAATTAAAAAATTTCTTAATACGATCATAAAATTAACAGAGAAAAAAAAAAACAAATTAATAAATTTAAAATAAATGATAAAAATGAAAACAAAAAAAAATTTGTTACTTTATAAACATTAAACAGAGGATACAATTCTGTAATGAAAAAGATAAAACAAACAGAGAGATAGAGACTCAAAGAGAAAGAAAATTTTATTGCAGACACAGACTATAGGTACATGCAACATTATTGCTTTAACAATATTATAATATCGTTCAAAAAGTATAAACTTTTTCTTCTAGTTTGGGGTAGACTAAAGCTTGTTATAAAACATTTTTTATGTGATAATGGCCTATTAAGTAGTAATTTGGGAATTCTTGTAACAAAAATTATGTGCCATTATGTCCATCCAAACTTTGTTAGGTCCTTTGCCTCTTGGAGAATGCGCCTACATCTCTCTCGATCCCTTGATGCCGTCAACCAGTTCATAATACCGAGTTTGTTGATGTTTTCTTTAGCAGAGTCTCACCATTCATTTCTTGGTCTTCCTTTTGGACGTTTGTCTGCGATTTCCGAGGAGAGTTTTCTTACAGTGATTAGTTAATTCCATGCGGTTAACATGTCATTGAATTTTTATGTAAGACGCTATATTAATGTAATTGTACAGAACATTTATTATTTCTTCATTTGTTTTTCTGATGTATGTGCAATCGTTATTTCTCGTAGCTCCATATATTCTTCTAAGCACTTTCCTCTCAAAGCGTTTCAGTTTATCAATGTTGGCTTCCTTAAAAGACCAACACTCGGACACATAAGTGGCAATGTACCTAATCAATGTTTTATAAATTGGGACCTTGGATCTTTTTGATTTTGAAACTACTAAATTTGCAATAAAGTGTTCGTGGAATTCGTAAAAATCAGGACTAAGAATATGTTTTTAAAAAATCAATTAATATGGATGCGGGGAAGAAAATTCTTAGAATAGTAGTATTGCATATTATGTAAAAAAAAAAATTACCCTTTCCTTCTTCCCTGCTTCTGTTTCTATCCTGGTGTGCTTATAGCGCAATACTTTTTAGCGCAATAATTTGAATTATTTTCTAGGAACTACTTAGAACTTTTTATATGGCACCTCAACAAATTGTTTTTGATTTAAATTTTACTCCGGAAATAAATTTTTCAAACAATTTTTTTTTAAATAAGAAATCTCCAAAGAAAGAAAAAGGACAAGAATATCATATTTTTAAATTTTATTAAGAAATTAAATTTAAAATTGAAATGCAAAAAAAAAAATGTTATATCCACGTTTTATAGTGAAGTATAGTGTGTATAGTGTATAGATATCCCATCCTCCGCACCTTTTCTTCCGAAACGGAAGTAGATATTTAAGTTTCTCATGAAATGTGAATATTATATACATATACAAATATATGTATACCAACACACATATGTGATGATAGAAAAGAAAAATACACAAAAACTCAGAAATCAAAAAGGAAAAATATAAAAAACGAATGGGCAAAGATTGAAAGAAAAAGAAATTTTTTTTTTGAAATTAAATCGGAAGTAAGTTAAAGATTATATCACAGGATTTATATTTTGCTTATGATTTTATTGTTGTTGTTGTTGTTATTATTATCATTACAATATACGAAATATACCCGTTAAAAAAGTGCAACACGAAATTCACTATCATTCCCACATTATTTTATGCTCTTTTTTTCATAATTTAAAAATTATTATATTATCTTCTTACATCCTCCTTATCCTCATCCCTGTTATAGGGATATATGAATTTCAATCATATCGCAACATATGCATTTCCAAAGAAAAATCAAGAAAATAAAAATGAATTAAATTCGAAATCAAATATCTATACAGAATCGTCCTACATTTAAGTGTTCATTCATATTACCTATTAATTTAATTGAGATATAAGAGGATGCAAATATTAATTTATTTTCATTTTTAGATTTTTTTTTTTCAGATATATTTACATCCTTACAAATATTAATGTTACTTTTAGTTGTATGTATAGGAATGCATTCGAGGAAATAGGGTGGAAAAAGAAAACTGGAAAAACAAAAGCCAACAAAGAAAATAACAACATCTCCTATACATGATATCCTCTGAGTAACATTTGAACATTTTCAGTTTTTGTAACAAGTTTTAAATCGTAACATAATGTAAGAAGGTGTATGCACTGGGATAACTTGGTATTTGAAATCGTCCTTTTATAAAAAAAAAAAAAAAAATTCAATTCACTTTTTTACTTGTTGATTTCTGAAAAATAAAATTTCCATTTTATTCGTTTCATTGTTTTCAATGTTTTTTCTTCTTCTTTTCAAATAAAATAACAAAAGGCAAGGTGCATATAGTTAATAACTATCCATATGACGACCATAACATATATAGAGATGACGATAGATGATGATCATGAAGAGTATATGAATGCATGTAGATTTACTCTCGAAGATACACGAGTATATAGATGATGTGATGACGAGAATGACGATGATGATGATGATAAAATCGTGAGAATTTTATGAATTTCAAATTTTTCATTCCTTATTCCAACACAATTTTGAAATAAAAAAAAAACTATGAGAAATTATTTACAAACCTCCAACAACTACAAGTAAAAAATTTTTTTTTTTTATATTATTTCTGTTACTTGTTTTGATTATAATTTTTATTATTTAGAGAATATCCTTGCATAACATCCGCCAGATTGTCATATACATAAGTATATTTGCGATTTCGAAATTCAAAATGAGATGGACATTGAAGAGATGTGAAAAAAAAAAGGAATAACATTTGAGAACAAAAAAAAAATCCAACAAATATACGATGAGTTTACACAGAAAAATGAGCAACCTGTAAATGCGTCGCTTGGATATGGAGTATCTACATAAAAAAAAAATGAAATAATTAGTATTCCAGGATTTTTATAAGGAAATAAAAAACCGGATGCTGTACAGTAGTAAATTAATGTGAAAGATATAAAAACCGTTGCGATATTTATATTATTTTTTTTTTAAAAAAGTTTTCGTATTCAAACACAAAAATATTCGCGCATTTTCACGTATACACGTACCTATATAGCGATGAGTTTTAATTTCTGATGTATATTTTATTATTGCATGGTTCTGGCTGGGTTGTATCTCCTGCGTGAAATGCAGTTTTTATGTTTGTTTCGTTTCGTTGGTTTTTTTTTTTTTCATTTTATTCTTCTTAGAAAAGTTATGAAAAATTTTATATTTTTTTCCTTGAAATTTTGTTTGATTTCGTCATATTTTACACACATAAATAGCGGAATATTTACAATTTTTTAATACCAATTTGTTGCAGAAGAACGAAAGAACAAAAATGTAAAAAAAAAACAAAAGAAAAGAAAATATAACAGTATTTTGTAGGTCAAAAAACAGGATGTAAAATTTTTAATTTCCTGTTTTCGATTATTTTACAATACAAACATACAAACGTATTCTAGAAGGAAGAACTCTATAATATAAACTGTAAAAGGATATACAGGAAGGGTAGTGATTTTTTTTTGTTTTAAATAATACAAACGATAAATTTTATAAAAATAAAACAATCAAAACAAAAAGAAAAATCTGTATTTACCAGCAAAAATACATAGTTTTTCTTTTCTTTTTTACATGACTTTATAACTAACGCAATGTCTACTAAATCCAGTCACACGTTTACTGTATACTACCTACACGTCGAACATTTATTTATACTTTATACATAACGCTATGATAACAACAACAACAACAAAAATAATTAAATCAAATAAAAACCTGCCAAAAGTTTGTTCCTCAAAAGATAAAAGAAAATTACCAATTTCTCATTATGGACTCAATTCCAATAAATTAAATGTGCAAATTCTGTTTCAAAGGTATATATAGAGGGATATATAGCGGTAGAGAAAGAGGGATCGAATCGAATGTTATTTGCGCTTATATTAAAGACAAAACGTACATAAAGCAATTCGCGTGGCTTTTGAAGTGAAAAATTTAATTTGACGGATGGTCACCGTAAACCTTTGATGATGAATGATAAATTATCGCACAAGCAAAAAAAAAAAAAATCAATCTAAAAGTGCAACGCGGTTACAATCTTTATTGTTGTTGTTGAACTGATGATGATGATGCTAATGCTGTTGCTGTAGCTGTAGCTATGAAAGAATCAAATTAAACTATGTAGTACTCACCATTGGACTACTTTGTATATATATGTACCTGTCTGTCATACACTGCCCATATGCAAGTACGATTTTTCTTACAAATATAAAATTTGGTATATTTTTTACCATATAGCGATGTATAGTCTTTAATTGTTTTGTTAATTTTGGTGGTATTCAGAGTTATGAAGATATACGACGAGTGGATACCAAAAATACATTCGGGTATGCATATAACCTATATAAATACTACTCGCAAGTGACCGGTTTTCAATTACGTTTTTATTTTAATAATGCTTGTATACTGACTGATCAAAAACAAAACAAAACAAAAAAAAAAAATGTAACCAAGAATTATTTAGGTAATTAAAAATGCTATCATTCTACAAACACAAAGTGAATATCATCACAAAATTTGCCATCCACTATATAAGTACATATGTCCAGTGTCTAAATTCGAAAATGATGGACCCGAAAAATCAACTGTTTTCTTTGTATTTCTGTAATGCTGATAACTATATGAGGGTAATGATGATTCGATACACAGTGGTGAACAGTATACGAGTATGCAGTCGCATTTCAGTAAATGACATAAGTCTTAAGGGGATGATAACTCTGTGTGAGGTATCGAATAGTTTTCGTTTGAAAATATTTTCATGTTTCATTTATTTAATTCACAAAATGTTAAACTGCTTTTAGATCTGTAACTTCAAGTATATACATACGTAATATGATATAATACACATCTACACATATGCACTCAAAATATTAGTCTTTTACACAGGTACATTAAACAATTGTTATTAAAATGAAAGTTCCTGGTTTTAATTTTTATTTTTTTTTTTATTTTTTTGTCATTTTTTATTTTCAAATTTTCATGTTACTCTTTCTTTTGCTACAGTTAATTCCCATATCCTCTGAAAATATGATCGGAATTATTGTGTACTCGTACATATAACCAGTACTTTAAAGATGAAATTTCTTGAAGTTGTGTCATTGTAATTTTTATTGATTTCATCAAACCGAAAGTATACACAAGTTTTTTATTTTTGCTTTTTTTTTTTTCAATTTTATTCCTTAATTTTATTATTATCTGAGTTGCATACGAATTATTTTTTTCTCGGCTCACTATATGTGGATAAAAATACTACGTATAAGGCTGATGTTATACTTCGGCTTGAAAACATAAAACTCATATAAACGTCAGAAGGTATTGATGTGTATAGCCACACAACTTGAATGTTAGATGACGTTCAACGACTTATCTTTTATGATTGCATGTCACAATAAGCATATGAATTGTTTTATATTTGGCATGTGATTCGTCTGTTCTATTTGCTGTCCCATCGTAGTCTCATATGAATTTATGATATTATCATCATCAGTGTAGTGACTCAACAGCCTGTTATCAGTCTTGGCCTCCATTAGAATTTCTCTTCAAACTTCTCTATCTTGTGCCTTCTTTCTTCAAATTCCCACTCCCAGCTCTTTTATATCATCTTGAATTTATGATAAACTACCTTATGAAGTGACAAAATTATAAAAATCTTAAGCTTGGAACTGTATTGAACGCCATATTAACAGCAGTGTAACAATAGCGTAAGTATATTATTGTATATCTTCAGCTCGTAGTATTCGTATACTATATGAGCACAGTTGGTAAATTTTTGCTATAGATTTTTCGTTTAACTTCTTGGTATGAAAATTTCTCTGGTTATTTTTTTTTTTTTTTCGTTTGGCTTTTAATTGCATAAGACAATTGTATATTTAAAAGTTTTTCTTAATTACACATGTGTACGTTTAAATTTCGCGTAATGAAATTTTTTCAAATGAATTTTAAACGAACATAAAATATAAATAAAAGTCAAAAAAACGAAGGAATTTTTTAAGTTTCCGGTAGGTCAAAAAATAAACGTGCGATTATAATGAATTATGGGAAATTTTTAATTCAATAAAAACTAATTTTTTTAAGGACTATGTTTGAAGAAAGAAACTTCTGTAAATAGAAGAAAGTAAGTTAAATGACTTCAAGCGTAAATGGGCTGAGTTCTAAAATGTAGAAAATAAGCATCGATGCGGTAGTATTACCGTAGTGATGCAAATATGATGCGTATCATTATTACATTGTATAAAAAACGCATAATTTTAAATTTGAAATTTTGAAACGAAGTTAGGAAGTGATTGTGATATTGTATAAAAAAATGCAATGTTTACTTAAATGATGAGTAAAAAATACATTTACAATGCATTTTGAAACTTATGACAGTGTAACCGTTTTTATTTTAAACATTTAAAAACTATTTACTTTGCATCGATACATTTTAGAACTCAGCCCATTTTCTCAATTTTCAATAAAACGTAATAAACTATTAAACACTAAAAGTGACAGAAAAACTTATAAAGAGTCAAACTCAAAATATAATGTTTGAAATATTCTCTCTTACACTAAGTGTGATACAGAACAACAGAACTGATAGGATAGACCGAAAATTTACATCGATTTACGTAAAATCTGCATATACTCGTAGAAAGTTTATGTTTATAAACATCATATTGTTGCTTAGTTGTTTTGAAATGTTTATTAATTTTTCTTAATAATTTTCTCTAATAAAAAATTTGAAATACGCGATTAGTGAATGTACAATTATGTATTTAGAAAAAAATATATACGAGTATACGTAATTTTTGCAAATCAATGCAGATGCGCGCATAACTTCAAACTGATAATAATCATTCGTTTCATCAACATTTAATACACATTTTTATACACATACGAGTACACTCGACTCGTTTATGTCAGCAATAGGCATTAGTTTGTTTACAAAAACAAACAAAAAAAACATAAAAATAAAATTGAAATAAAAATTAAAAATAAATTCGAAATGAGTAAAGGCGAAGGTAAAAAAAAAATTTCTTATCTTCATAATTTGGCACAAAAAATAAATTTCAAAAAATTATTTGATAAACTTAAAATGATAACAAAGGTCATCATTATGTTATATTTATTTAAAAAAGATTACCTACTTTATTTATGTGGAATATGCAAATTTTTATATGCGGTATTTTTTTTTTTATTTTTTTTTCAAATTTTTGTTTGCATAATACACCCGTCCGTATATATAGAACCTATATAAACGAATACTTAATTATATCACAATTTACTATGATAATGAAGTAAGTAGGTGTATGTATACGAATTTTACTGATAACGGCATTAAAAATAAGTAATATAGAGTTTATTGAATGTGATGCGATTGCTTTACAAATTGATATCAAATTATCAAGAAATCAATTTTTATATAATATCTGCTACAGTGCCGTGAAAAAATTATTAGACAGAAACAGTACCAAAAATAATATTATTAGAATTTATGTGAAAAAATGAATTCGATAATTCGTTTGACAACCTCCACATACGTCTAAATAGATCTCCTCGAATTGTTTTGGCATTAATTTTACATTATTTTTAATAAAATCTTATTCAATTTTTTTCAAAAATTTTCTTTTTCTAAAAATTACCAAAAATATTCGATTTGATTTAGGTCGGAGCTTGGGTCTGTGAAGGTGTTTTTTATCACATGACTGCAATTATATTTTCTCTTTCTGTCTGTGGTAAATCGCTAAAAAAAATTATGCAATAATTATATAATGAACTTGTCATAAGCCAACATATCAAAGCGAATAGATTGAAATGGCTGAGGCATGTAGTCAGAATGGATCACGAAGAGACTACAAAAAGAGTTTGTGAAAACAATTTCGGTTGAAGAAGATCGATGGTTAGACCACGAAAGAGATGGTGAGACAACATCATGAACGATATGAAAAGAATTGAAATCCTTAACTGATGGAGTCGGGTACCAGAAAATAGAAACGAATGGTGGAAAATACTGCAAGAGGCCAGGGTTCTCAAGGTACTGAAGTGCCAACATGATGATGATGATGATGAAATTTTTAGTAAAAAATTATTACTTTTGTCTCATAATTTTTTTCACGCCTGTATATGTACATTTTAACTGAAATATGTATCTATAAATAAATGTACATATATTAATTTGTAGTTAAATATAAGAATTAAATGCTCATTATTATAAATAATTGTGATAAATGATTACTTCTTTTGGTGTTATCACGTGTTATTGAGAAAAACATTTTTTCTCAATTATAGCACGCATCAAAAATAATTGTAAGATGATTTTACGTAAAAGTACGAAAGATTATCTGAAGGTACATACATATCAGTACAGAGGGGCTTGAATAGCTCGATGGTTGAGTGTCGGTCTTGTGATCTTGAGATCACCGGTTCAAACCCCAGCCAGCGCACTACTCTTGCCCAAGTCGATCATTAATTTTTCCCATTAGCAATGTACACCAGTAACTGATTACTGATAATAAACTGGATGATATATCTGACATAAATTACTGATCGGCGGTGCCATAATGGACTCAGTATCCCCGTGCACTTAATATATACTATATACATTGTAAGTATATATGTATATTTATTAAAAAAAAAAAAAAAAAATATCAGTACAGAATACATACTTTGGGTTTGTATGTAAAAAAAAGGTGGTAAAAAAAATGGGGGTATTCATTTTACATAATAGATAATTGGCGGGGTCGTAAACCGAGTAGGTGAAAATAGTGAAATAAAATTATTTACACGTGAACCTTCGTCTCCGCTTGCGTTCTCATGACAATACTTTACAGGAGGAGGATTGTCAGCCCATAGACGTCTCTCTTTTTGCATCATAGATTAGCCTAAGTCCTTCCCGTTACCAGCCCAGACCTATATAGTTACCGCCTTACCTGTGGTTGTCAGTTGAAGACTCTATGGATACTTGACTAATAGCTGCAAATTTGCAACCCAAAAATACCCCTTCAGGATGAACAGTCAGCGCCTTCCCTGCCATTTTTCCATCCAACCACGACGAGCCGCTTACTACGTTAAGTGAATATACCCTTAATAATTTGTATTTTATGAAAAAATTTCAAATTTTTTACAAAAATAATGCTTTACACACTTTAAAAATGGAAATTATGTGTAAAGAATTTGGCACAAATTTGATACATTCATAAAAAAATATTTACGAAAATTGATGGTGTTAAATTAGGTACGAATTAAGATTGTAAGATTGCTTACAATATAAATACATATGCCATATCCATGCCTAATTAATACGTTAACCTCTTAAAAACAAATCGAATAAAAATAGAAAATAATGAAAATATATAAATTTTGAGAAAACAAATATAAATTGAGAAGGAAAAAAAAAATTATTTATTGCAAAAAGCTTTTAAATTAAATGATTTTTGTATATTATTTTAATTTCGTAATGTATTTAGGAGTGTTTTTTTCTTCTTTTCTAAAAAATTAATATGAATTTTAATTGTAAACTGATCGCACCTTGTAGATTGTATGTATTCAGTTCATCTCATATCTAAAAAAAAAAAAAAAAAAAAAAAAAAAAAAAAAAAAAAAAAAAAAAAAAAAAAAAAAAAAAAAAAAATTATTATGATTTATGGCATTTATTTTATTATAGTGCGAGAAACAAAGTAAACACAAAATAAAAACAAATAAAAAATTTTGTGAATAAATAAAATTAATTTTAAGAAAAAAAAAAATGACGTCATTTTGATACATATTTGCAAATGATTACAGACATTTTTGTTCATAGTTATGATAAATCTCCGAAGAAAAAAATAAAAAAAAAAAAATATAAAATAGATGCTTTACCGGCAAAATTTTTTTATCGCCTAGTACTTCTGTAAACGACTGTCCATTTTAGCCAAACAGTATTGATTCTATGGTCGGATATCATCGTCTATCTTTCCGTTAGATGATATTTTCATATATAGGTATCGAAATCTTACACTGTACACAAAATAATAGGAAGCAAATTTCGCGCAAAAAATCTTTTAATGTACAAATGCGTAAATGAAAATTTCTGATTATTTTATGTAAAAGAAATTCATATTTTTGCAAACATCATTTCAGTTAAAATGAAAATCTGATAGTTTTCGTAAAACAAAAATACGAAAAAAAAATTTTTTTCTAAATAAAAAATTTGAAAATAAAATAAAAGGAAAAAGGAAAGAAAAAATAATAAAATAATGTTGAAAAAAAAAAAAAAAAAACGAAATTTTAAATAAAGAAAGTAACAATTAAAATTGTAAAGTATGAAAAATTGTATATTATTTTGTTGAATAAATTTTCATTTTAATGTACAAGTATTTACAAATACTTGGGATCTATAATATATTTTTCACTTTCCTAATTGTCACTTTTTGAAATTTTTTTCAATCATTGAAAATAATATCGAAAATATACATATGTATACATAGATAAATTATCTACTTATAATGTATACATGTACCATGGAAATGGAATAGAAGATATGTATCTAAACACTTTTACCACCTTTTACACAAATTTCCTCTAAAATACCATATTTGTACATTTATATATAATTTTTTTTTATTTACTTACATGTACACACATTATTATATGCACACACATTATAAATAATTTATTAATAAAATTTTATTTATTTTAATTAATGATCAACATAAACATCATCATCATCATCATCTTCATCACAAACAAACAAAACAACCAAAGCAACAATAATAATCAATAAATAAATAAACAAGCACATAGATTTATTGATAGCTCATGATATATCGTATTTGTATGTACATGTACACGTATACATACATACTAATGATTTGTCCCATAAATGTTTAAACAGTATAAACAGACGCACTTCAATATCAATAAATCTGACAAAGAAACAAATCAAATGAAATCGAGATATTGGGCCCTATATTATGAGTGTCGATAAAATCGACTATCGACAAAATTAAGACGAGACGAAACGATGTAAATTTTGTATTTATGTAAATCGATCGCCTCTATAGTAAGATATTGCCATATCAAATTTTGTTTTCATTCAATTTTACCATGTAATTTCTATAAAAATTGTCAAATGTTTCGATATAAAAATTTATAATTGACATTTGCTTTCAATTTTGAATAAATATTTAATTCATTTTTGTAATTTTTAATAAATATTTGACTAATTTAAACAATTTGTAGCTAAGTGCGAAAATATAAAACATATTAATTTAATAATGATTTTTTTTGCATAAAAGAAGAGCATTAAGAGATGCGTTCATGTTTTTTTTTTTAAACAGCAATTTTGGTGATTTTTCTTTAATTATAACTAGCTGTACTCTGCGCGCGTTGCTACGCCACCAACTAAAAAATTCATTTTTCTTTACATTAATCTTGATCTTACGAAGATTACTAAGTTTACGACTTGAAATGAATCCCCTTATTGTCTGTTCAATGTGAGCCTGACATGAATTTCATAATTTATATAAATTCTTATTTCACCCACAACTCGAAACGTCATCATTCATTCGCTGTAATATAAACTTTGACACTTGCAAGGCTAACTAAAATAAAAATTAAAAAAAACGACTACATTTTCCGCCTTATCATGATATTCGAAAACGAAACGTTTCGTATCTTTTTGTTAAAAATGCGATCGTGATATTCGAAAAGTTCCAAATTCAAATGATTTTCATCGTCTACTCAGCCGATAGCATTTTGTTCATAGTTTACATATATTTTGAACGTTTTGTTATTGTTTGCATAGTTCTTTTTTTATTAAACTAAATTGATTAAATATTTTTAAATAATGTCAAAATTAAATGTTTTAAAAAAACCACGTAGCACAAAATATTTTAAAATAATTCCAGTCAACTTGAAAAATTCGTTTGTGTAAAATTTGATATGGCACCACTAAACGTTCGAAACACTCGAAGAAAAATTTGAATTAAGGCGTAGTGACTATAAGCTTGTTCCGTCCCGTCCCGTTCCGTCCCGTTCCGTCCCGTCCCGCTCTGTTCCGACATGTTTCAAAACATACCTGTTATAATAAAACGGAACGGTATATAGTAAATTTGAATGCTAATATTGAAAATTTATATGGAAACAGGTTATGTTGTCCGTGAAATTTGTTCAACTCCGACGTTCCGCACCATTCCGTTCCGTCAATCATAACAGCTTTTCGGTCAATCCATATAAATAACATGGAAATGTCAAATATTCAACTTTTTTCTTTTTACGGAACGGAACGGAACGGGCTTATCGTGACTACGCTCTTACACTACTTGTCATATCTTTTGTTTTTATTTATCTATGTTAATACGCTGATACTACTACTAACTTGTATTACGACTGGTATTAAAATCACAACTAATGCACATGTGAACATACAATTAAGACTAACCATCTGGACATGGGCCTTAAATGTTATTTTGATATTTTTGGGATATTTGTTCTGTAGCACCTAGAACCCCAACTCTGATTTTAAAAAAAATTTTTCAAAAACCTTCCCGGGGATATACCTAATATTTTCCCAAATTTTCAAGGCAATTGGATGTATGGTTTTTGAGTCTATCGAGAACAAACAAACAAACAAACAAACAAACAAACATACATTCATTGTTATATATATATATAGATATATAGATTAAATTATTTTAATTAATTTAGAATAAATTAAGCAGAATAATTAAATACATCTTATCTTATATACAAAGCATACATGAAATGTCAAATCACCATAGACTACTATGCATGTCGATTAGTTTTAGCTGATCGACTCAATATGTCGATATTCTCGCCTCATATCGACACTCATAATACAAAATTTGTCGAGTCGAGGCGATAGTCGATGACGAGACGATATTATCGACACTCATAATAGGGCCCATTGTTGTATACATTTTGTTGTACAATATGTTGATGAATATGAGTGTGTTTATGTGGCTATATATCTATAGTCGTAGTATGTATATTTTCATTAATATTATTATATTTAATTTTATTCCGTTTCACCACTCTTACTTTCAAATCAGCATGAAATAAATATATTAAATTAACTTAAAAACAACAAAAAATCCAAATGAAAATCCACACAAAAACAAATATAAATATATAGGTAAATAAGTAGTTAACTAGACAAAATATCAGTATAGTTGTCTATATAACTTTTTAAAAACAAAACATTAAAATCTAAAAGTGAATAAATAAATAAATAAATAAAATTAAATGAATGAAAAATACAAAAATATATAGAAAAAATGCACAAATTAAATAAAAAAAAATTAAAAGAAAGTATCAAACATTTGATGCGAATCTACTATATTCAAACTCGACTGTAAATACAATTATGTACTATGTGCAGTCGCAGTTTGTAGGCAACATTTTCTGATGTACTTTGTATGCAATATTATCTACTCTTGTATTGTTTCACTCTGTATGTAATTACGTATATAATATACACGCTTGATATAATAATAAATCCTCCACCATAAATATAGTATTTACGGTCATTTTCTTTACAACTTTTTTACTCAATTTTTGTTTTTATTTTTGCTACTTTATCTAAACATTTATCAACAAACTACATTTATAAAGTGTAAATGATCTCTAGAAAAAATGTTTATAAAATTTTTAATATGTTTCTTATACATTACAGGCATATACGTACGAGTATACATAAATCCAGTATATTCGCATACATATTTATATATACCTCCAACACCATATAAATAGCAAAAAAAAAAAAGAGAAGAAGCGTTAATTAACTTTTATCCGATTACAAAAAAATTGAAAAAAAAAAAAAATAAAAAAATAAAAATGAAAATATCTTCCCAGTCAGTGGTCAATTAATTAACCATCAGTTGCCAATATAGTTAACCTAACCATTTAGCGATGAATATGAGAAATTTATTTATTTATGTAATTTTTAAGATGTGCTTGTATTGTTGTATGTGTTGTGCCTCGAAATAAGGATTGTATACATATAGGATATTACTGCAATTATTAAACTGTACTCAATACTCATACATTCTCGTATAGGTTGACTTAACAAGCGAATTTTGTGGATGATTGTCTGACATTAAGCTGAAATTTGAAATGATATCCATATTCCATTACCATTTATGTATTTTTAAAAATCTGGTACAAGTATTTCTCTGAATCGGTTTCGTCTCTATGTACCTTCTAATGATCACAACTATTATAAGTGCTATATGTTTTGTTTGTATAATCAAATATTTTTACAAAACATTTTTTTAAAAAAATAGAAAAACAATTTTTCGAAAGTGATCAACCGCGATTAAAAGTTAATTTTAAATTTTATTTTTCCCTACTTTTTATTCATTTAACTAAGCAGGTATACATGCTTGTACAGGCTTACTTGTAGTCATTTGTTGGGAGAGAATAAAGATGAACATTGCATTTCGTTGCTTTTTAAAATGTCCATGCATCTGTATACATACGACGATTACTATGGTAAGAAGATGTAAAATAAAATTTTCAATTTTTCAAAAAAATGTTATCATCATCTGTATTGCATAGAGTATAGAGAGTATGAACATGTGTTGTGCAGGAATCTTCAAATAAAGAAAATTAACACTATAAACTATTTATGGCGCCGTAACTAATTGGTGATTTTATAGTTAAATTTATCACTGCTGATTGATCGATTGATTTCGTTTAGTATGAACATGGCTAAGTAATTTGCAGATTTGTTTTTCTTTTTCTCTTATTTATAAACTTTGTATTGTTTATTCTGCAACATGTACGAATATGTTGCTGTAATGTGTTTAAAGATAAAGAAATTATCTACAGCATATAATTAATGTACTTATATACTTATAAACAAATTTTTTAATACGTTGGAATGGTATCTAAATCTACTACACTCATGATGGCTTTATTAATTTGTTCAACAGCAGTGTAAGAAATTATGTATTTTAATTTTGTATAATCACAGACAATAAATCTTATCAATTTTTATGTACGTCACCATACGTCGCTAAACAAAGTTCCTGAATCTTCATTCGAACTTATGAGGATATTACATTCAATGCAGTAGACTTGACAGCCTCTTTTTCTATTTACTACTCGAAAGTCAACAGAAAAAAAAAAAAAACTTGTGCCCACGACGGTGGTGAGAAATGCTATAGATTCACTCACAGGTAATCTGCATGAGAGTACTATATGGCAAAATCTCCCAAAGTGTAAGCAAAACAAGCGTGTTATCAAAAAGCCAAACCCGGCTATAGTGGCTTTTCTACTCATACAGGGAAGGAAAGACTGCAGAGCTATATGGTCAATGCTCTTACAGGGCATAATACCTGTGGAAAGCATCTCGCTACCATAGGAGTTATCAGTGATGCACTGTGTGCTTCTTGTGGAGAGGAGGTCGATACGACGGAACACTTCTTGTGTGAGTGCCAGGCCTTCTCCTCTATTAGAATGTGCATTTTCGGCACTGATGTCATCAGACCCGAACAAATTGGGCCTGAAAGTTACCTAAGAGCGACGAAGAAGTTTGACTAGACGGGGGCTTCGAGTACAATGGACAACGTTTGACTGAGTGCTCTGGTTTTCATACCTACCCCTTAAGAAACAACAACAACAACAACAACTCAAAAGTCAAAGTCTAAGTAGAAGTCCCTGCATTAAATGTAGAATCGGCACTAACTTTATTGAAGATTAAAGTTAGAATAAAGATGAAATTAGAATGATCATTTAAACCTAATTTGAGTGACAGACGAAAAAAATAGAAATGATCAAACGCAACGAATAATTGTTATCATTAATTCGCTTTCGTCTGTCTACACTTTTATGTATCGATAAAACATCGATGAATATTGAAAGTCAGACATACATTAATACAATTCATTTTAATATTTTTCGTTGTATTAATTTCTTTTTAAATAAAAATTCAAACAGAAAAGTTATATCCTTTCTTTCATTATAGAATAAATTTTTAATTTCTTTCTTTGTAAATAACAAAAAAAGTGTAGTATAAAATAAAATAAAAACAACAAGAAATTTTTTATAAAAATTGAAAACACAGCTTGCTATCCTTTTGCTTAAATTCTAACCCCTTCATAAATCCTTTTTTTGATTTAAGTATTTTTTTCTTATCAAATTAATACATTTTTTTTGTTTTGTTTTATTTTGTGATACAATCGTATTTTGTTTATGTTCTTTTTTCAAATCAAATATCAACTTTGTTGTACAAGGATTTCTTTTATTTTATCTGGTTTTCAACATGAACCAGAATGAATTGTAAATGCACATGTATAGATGAGAAAAAAATTGTAAATAAAATATAAAATTAAATAAAAAAAAAAAATGAACGTCCATCCGATACGAACAGGTGAATATATTCCTGGAACAGGTAATTCATTTTCCTTTAAATGATCTTTCGAGTATGTGTATTATTATTCTTGTATGAAATACTTAAGTATATAAAGAGATTGAAAAATTGAAATAAAAATTATTATTTATTTTTTTTATATTTTTTAGTGTCAGAATTATTCCTTCGTCCTTATGTATTTACGATGCATAAGTAAGTATAATATAGTGCCCTATAGTGATGCCCTATAGTTCAACATAGTCAAAATGATTTTACATTTCGTTGCCTGTCTTTTCAGTTATCCACGTATGATTTGCATCTTGCATCTTTGTTTCCATTTTAAATTTCATTATGACAGGGAATGGATTTCTTGTGTATAAGTGTCCTGATATTATAAGTGCACAGATACTCGTATTTGTACTACAATAATATAATCAGAAACCTGTACCTGTATACCTATATTCGATTTGTGTACAGGAGTAATGTGTAAAATTAAGGGAAAAACGAAAATAAAATTCAGATAGCAGATTGTATACGAGTATTAAGAAGTGGTGTGTTGGTATTGTATTATACAGATGAATGTACAGGTGTTTCGATTTCGATTCAAAATTACTAAAATGCAGGAAGATTTCAACGCACACAAAAAAAAAAAAACATAAAATAAAAACCTTATAGGTACACTTGTATAACAGAAATAATTTTCTATATGCCATCGTATTTATTTATTGAAATCTGGAAAAATATCCGTGAGAATATTTTTAAAGGAATCAAAAAACAAAAGCAAGAGAAAAAAAAAACGAATAAAGATATTTTTTTTTCGTTCAAAATTTCTCTCCCTCGCAGCATTCAAGTCGTATACAGGATTTTAGAAATTTTCAAAAATATGTTTCATTATAGGTACGAAAATTATATTTTTAGAATTTCGTTACATCTCAAGTACATAACTATTTTGTCCTTTTAAGGAATAGAATATCAATAGAACGAAATGATAAAAAATAAGAAACAGCAAAATTATTACAATTTCGTCAATAAAAATGATGAAAAGAACAAAATTTAAGAAAGTAAATTTGTATGCATTTAATTTTGTAAGTCTCCTTTTTTTTTTCTTCATAAGGAAATTAACAATTTAATTTTTGATGAGTTAAAATGCAGGACACCGCGTAGAATAATTTTCGATCAAAAACTCAATCATCCAAGGAAAGCGCATTCACAAAAAATAAAAACAACCAAAAAATTGATAATTTTCTTCTAAACGATTTTTAAAATTGCTATCAAATTATCCTTTTATTATATATACCTATACGAACATAGATATTTATTTTCTAAAATGCACTTAAAAAGGAAATGAAATTTTTCGAATGTATCTCCGTTGTCAATAATAATTATGCATTTTCCTAAATTAAAATTCTTCTAGATAAAAAATGTAAATTGCGCTTGCGCATATGTCAAATTGCGTAAATGGATAACCGAAACCGAATACATTTCGTTTACATAAGATTATCGGATTTTTCACCTTTTTGAAGGATATACATAACTTCGTTCGAAATATGCATTTTAATTATGCGCAAATGTTTTGAAAATTTATAAATTTATCGAACTGTTAAACGATTTAATTGAAGTACACGCGTATAGCAGTTCGGTCGGTTGTTTGGCAATGATTACAATGTTTACTCTGCAATTTAAATAATTACAGGATTAAAACGAAATTTTTAAAAAAATTTACAAAAATTATAGATCTTGCATGAATTGTGTAAGTATAGGCAGTCTGTAGAATTCGTTACACTTTTTATAGGGACATAAAAATATGTATTTGTTTTTTTTTTTCAATCGTCCTTTTAAGGATAAACGAAATTTATTTTTTATTTGTAGAATAACCAATCGTTTTATCATTTTCTAATTATCATTATAAAAATTACGACTATACAACACCGGAATATGTATGTAGTCTGGTCTGTAATGAATTTATTTTTATCCTTGGAAAGTACATCCATTTTATTTAAGATCTATTGGCTGTAATTTTTTTTATTCTGTTCAACACTAGAATTTAGAATTATTCAGCAAGATACATTTTTATAGGACTTACTATATCATTTTAATAAACCCCCATCCCTCATCCTTTATATTCCTTATGATGAACATTATTTTCACATACGGAATTACAGACGACGTTTCTTTTTATTGTTTTCTTCATGCTTTTTTTTTTACTGGCTCTTCTTTCATTCCCGCATCTCTTTTTCTATTTATTTGTTGTTTTCTTTTTTTCTTTTTTCATTTTAAAATTTAAATCCTATGACAAATAAAAAGCAAGGATATTAAGAAAAAATCTCCAGTTGTCACATAATCTTTCAATTGTTTAACTTTACATATTACTTGTACTCGAATTGTGTATGTATGCTCAGCGCAATTATTGTCCTCGTCGACTTAAGCATGAAATCGAAAAGAAAAAATAATCAATTTTAATTTTTTTTTTTTTTACAGAAAAAAAAAATATAGTCTAGGATTTATTAAAAAAATAGTAGAATGAGAATGTTGGTATGAATATAAGTGAAGCTAGAATATAGAATTGAGGATTTTATTTACTATGGGATGCTCTTTTACAGCCAAAAAACCTATAGCCCTATAGCCAGCAGGTCAGAATTCAGCACTGTCGTAGTGATTTTTTTACATTTAGAATATGAATTTTATAGAACAATATATTTGATGTGAATCCTTATACACAATCTGCACCAAGAAAAAATCTGAATAAAAATTTCATTATTTTCACTTTTTTTTGGGTACAAAGAAAAAAAAAAAAAAATAACTGAAAATAAATGAAAATAACAATTCAATTAAAAAAAAACTATGAACTAGGATTCAATTGAATGGATTTTATTTTTCATTTTTCTATTTTAAAAAGTTGAAAAATTTCATAAACAGGTGTCCTTTCTTCTGATTTTAGAAATTGTTTTGTTCGATTTTGTTTACTTTTTCATTTTTAAAATTGGAAATTATTTGAAACTATTGTATTGTTGAACTACGAATACACCAAATTATTAATGGTCATAAAAATATGAAAGGTAAACTATAGTTTTCATCTGAGAGTATAACAAATGAATTTCAAGTGTGTGTAAATAAGCAATTTGCGGTTTCATTTGTGCCAAAAGAAAAAGTTAAATAAATGCACGATCACTGGGTAAATTCAATGTCTGAAACTAAGTATGCTAGAAGATTTATCCGGGAACTTTATAAATGTATATAGTAGAAGTATTTTATTGCAATGTTTTTGAAAATAAGGAACAAGAAATCCTAGTAATATGTGTACAAAATTTGGAAAACTTCGTTATCATCCAATATGCATATCTCTGTAGTCATCTCTCATCATCAATGGTGCTGCGCTTCCCAAATCGAGTCTTGGCCTCCAACATAAGTTGTCTCCATCTGTCTTGCTCCTTTGGTATAGTGATGTGCTCTTCTTATTTATCTTTCCTAACTTTAATTCTGCATTTTGTCACGCTGCTTATTCCCACCTTTTCGTAGGTTTCCATGCCAGCCTAGGTTTCCTTCCAAACTGCTGCTCATGACTACTATACTTGACTCCACCCATATAATCTCCTTCAATTCCAGTTTTTTATATGGTGTATCGTCAGTATCGCTTTATAGATTAGAAATTTCCTTTTGTATTCTTAAAAATATACAATTTGTCTCAGGATTTAGATAATTTTTTTGCATTTTCTTGTGATAATTTATCATTTACTTGAATTATAATGTTGATATAAAGTCTATGTTTTAAATAAAATTCTTCCTGTGCTCCTTTGCTACCAATTTTTTTTCTAAATTCTAATCTGTAATTAATTTAGCTTAATGTTGACAGTAATTCCTTTATAGTTTTACACATTTCTGCATTATCTCTCTCTCCATTCCATACTTTATCCACACAATTACTATAAGTCTCCATAGATTCTAGATAAGTGAATATCAAGAATTTCGTTTGATATTTTTATTTTATTCAAAAATTTCGCTACACATAAATCGATTTACATTTTAATATTTCCGTTACTTGCAACCCCAAAAAAAAATCTAAAAAAAAAAATATCTTGAAATTTGACTTATCAATATTTACTTAACGTTTATAAGAGATGATGTATTATAACTGTGTTTCTCAAAAGAAAATATCAAAATGACAATAATTTGTTTCTCCTTTTTTGACGTAATCGCAAAAAAAAGTGTATTTACCACAGAACAAGATATTCAAACAGTAGCCCTTTTCATAAATCTTATCAGTTAATGAAACGGATCTGGATGTTGTGTTGTATTATAGCATTAAAATAAATTGAGATTTGACAACCGTATATTTGTGTATACAAAAATGAATTCCCCCTTTCTACATACATTTCCTTATAACTTATAGCACTACTGTATCTATGGTATATTTGACTGATATTTACTTACCCAAAAATGTATTGATACTTTGAAAATAAATTACGTACGTATGCGTGTAAATTTTCCTTTTCTACTGCAAAATTTTGACCGTTCAAGTTCAAACACCTTAATCGTTCGTTCTCTATAAGATATTCATGTACATACTTACATATTCGTTTATTGATTCCCTGTACATATAATACTGAACGATATTGTGACTTATTATACAATGAATAAGGATTATAAATCCTTGAAACTAATGTTATGGAAAAATTTTAATCGTAATCATCATCATCGTCATCAAACATTATCATTGTCATTGCCATTCAATTCATTCTGGATTCATATATTATTCGTTCTCTTCTCTACCACGTTCTATTTAATATCCTGATGCTTGAATTCTTCGAAGAAATAAATAAATATTTCCTTTTCAAGGATTGATATGTGTATGAACATGAATGTAAATAACAAAAACAAAAAATAAAATAAAATTAAACAAAAAGGGAGAAAGAAATGACTTATGATATATTATCATTTGGATAGATGTCATTCAGTCAGTCATGTCATAGTATCTAAGCACGTCTACATATACGAATAAGTGTATATGTAATGTACGATTATATTTATGTGTATCTATAAATATCAGTTAAATTGTAAACAAGTAGTCCAGACAGAATAAAAATAAAATTCAAGTAAAACAAAAAAAAAAAAAAAAAATCAAAAAATTCGAATTCGTTCGTAGAATAAGAAACAACTACGTTAATGTGTGTATGTAAGTATTTCGCATTGCAGTTAAGAAAAAAATTTATTTGCAAAAATAAAAAAAAAACCTTAAAAGAAAATGTAAAGACGAGGGAATTTAACAGAACGAAGATAAGATAAAAGAAGTCACTTCTATTTGTAAAATTGATGACTTTTCTGTATACCTTATATAAAGACCTTAGTTGTACTGCAAAATTTACACTCATATCTCATACGTACTCGTACATGCACGTTACTCGTAAGTAAATATACAAAAAATCTACAATATTTGTAGGGTGAAATCGAAAATAATCAGAACATTTGTTTTGTACACAATACACAATGTGTGTAACGTAATGTCACATAAATGCGTCTCCGCGGTGTGTAATTTGTAGAATTTTAGATTTTTAATTGTTTGACACCTTTGATAGTAAAAGTACATATACGGATACGATGGTACGAATCCACAATCAATAGTAAGTTAATTCGTAAATCGTGTATACTGTGTATACTATAATGGTACTCGTAGCACCTCGTAGTTTGCTTGTTGTAACAACAATAAGTAATGCTCGTCCTCATGTCACGCAATTTTATTTTATTTTTTTGGATATACGAGTGTATTTTCAATTTGCTGTAAAAATGATTCGCATAATGATATCTAATCAAATGATAAACTGTCGCGTTTTATTTTGATTACTGTTCACTCTCTTCACAACTCTTCATTAGAATTTAAATTCAATTTTAAATTATAGTCTACCAGATTCATATCACATGGACTCGTATAATGCATGGGTACTAACATTTACTAATTAGCTGTACATGGTAGTACGTGTACTACTCTACATATACTATAATATGAATTGGATCCATTGTCAATTTTTCACCCGCAAAATATACTTGTACGTACGTACTAGTACGGGTACAAAAAATAATTTTACACTATGAGATCATTTAATTGAATATTCTTTGATTTTCTTTCGGACGTTATTTCTTTTAAATTACAAATTTGCAACACCATGAACCATAACTGCAGTCCAGTACATACAGAATTAGAATAGTCAAAGGCTATGGTATACAAGATCACAGCGACAATATTTATGTCTATAACAAAAATGGTCGGTCATCAAGCTTAAATTGTTTCATGTTTTATAACAATAATTTTGGTTTTTATTTTATTTATTCATTTTTTAAAATGTTTTTTTCATTTTTTTTTCCGATACACACGTAACAACTACATACATACAGGGTGTCCCGTTTCGGGTGGTCATCCGGCACACAGTAGATAGGTCTCGCCTAGACAAACAAAAAATCGTTCTAGAGCGGGGGGGGGGGGGTAATCTCAACCGTTTAGCCGCTAGAGGGCGATGAAGAATTTTCGCACTCAATCTACGAAACACCCTTTAATAACTACGGTGTACTAGCTAGAAGAATGTGGTGTAAGAAAACTCTGAAGGAAACTCCCCCCTCTCTTCAATGATACCTTATATGCTTCTCTACGTTCTTTGTTTCAAGAGTTATTGTGTTTTAAAGTCAGAATTTAGTGATTTTTTGTCATTTTTTTCAGAGATAATAGAGGCTGTGGGAGTAAAGCGCCCTCTATATTAATTTTTACTTAAATTAGCAGATAGCCCAGAATGTCCGCTCCATTTTAGTATTGTACAGTAAAGATCTATCTCTTACCAATTCAATACCAGCGCATAATAAACAATATTTGAAAAGCCATTTTTTAATAAAATACGGTTATTTGATATGAGTTTTACATGATTTTACATGATTTTACACAATTCAAACACTAAAAAGATAGAACATGGAAAAAACTGTGAGAGATAGACCTTTACTGTAAAGGGCAAAAATGAAGCAGGTGTCTTAGGCCTTCTGTTTTTGTAATTTTAAATTATTATAGAGGGCGCTGTAATTCCACAGCCTGTATTATCTCTGAAAAAAATGGAAAAAAATCACTAAATTCTGACTTTGAAGCACAATAACTCTTGAAACAAAGAAGGTAGAGAAGCATATAAGGTATCATTGAAGAGAGGGGGGAGTTTCCTTCAGAGTTTTCTTACACCACATTCTTCTAGCTAGTACACCGTAGTTATTAAAGGGTGTTTCGTAGATTGAGTGCGAAAATTCTTCATCGCCCACTAGCGGCTAAACGGTTGAGATTAACCCCCCCCCCCCCTCTAGAACGATTTTTTGTTTGTCTAGGCGAGACCTATCTACTGTGTGCCGGATGACCACCCGAAACGGGACACCCTGTATATTTTCCATATCGTGCATTATATGTATGTATGTATGTAGGTACTTATATGCATTACACACGATTACATTATTGTTATCTACAAATATACACGCATGATATAATAAATAATTTATTTACATACATGAATACTCGTATATTTATAGTATGGTACGAGGGTGGTGTGATAAGTAAGCTACCTAATAAGGAAAACACAAGTTTTTTTCTGATTATATATTTTATATTTCAACGTAGTCCCCTTTAAGCTCGATACACTTATTCCAACGATATTCTAACTTTTTCAACCCATTTAAAATATAATCTTTCTCAAGCTCTTCAAAATAAGCATTTGTTTCAGCGATGATTTCAAAATCCGATGAAAATATTTTCCCAGCTAATCATTTTTTCATATTACAAAATAGGAAAAAGTCAGATGGCGCTAAATCTGGTGAATACGGAGAGTGTGGAAGTATTTCATACCTTAATTCAATTGCGTTTATAAAGTTCTAAACACTGCTTAGAAACAATATAACTCTTTCACGTTTTTGATCAACAGTTAACAAACGCGGGCACCCATCTTGCTGATAGTTTTTTCATATGCAAATATTCATGTAAAATATTTCCAACACGTTCTTTTGAAATCCCGACAGCATCAGCTAACTCACGTATTTTCACTCTACGGTCATTCATTACGATATCGTGGATTTTATCGACGTTTTCATCTGTTGTTACTTCTACGGGCCGACCACTACGTTGTTCGTCACTTGTGCTAATTCTGCCACGCTTAAATTCAGCAAACCAATATTTCACCATATAATCTGATGGTGCTGATTTACCATAATGTTTATCAAGTTTTTCTTTTGTTTCCTTCGCGGTTTTCCATTTAAAAAAATAATGTTTTATAACGACGCGAAATGCACTTTTTTCCATTTCTTTAAAGAACAAAAAACCCTTTTATGTATACGGCTGTATCACAAAAACTAAGTGACGTACCGGCCTGACACTTTGTAATTAGCAGTTTGACAAGTTATAAAGAAAAACAAAACAAACTAGTTTTGATTTGGATTCAAACAGGTTTCAAGGTAGCTTACTAATCAGACCACCCTCGTAGTATGTTAATATGTACTATGGATTGATGTACATTATGTTACATTACATATTATTATATTATGCATAAATGTTACGACGTTATACGTTACGTTATGTTACGTTCACTCAATCTATCCACCTTTTACCTCTAATTATGTTCAAGTGACATGAAGCGAATCGATTTAAACTGACTTCAGAAACCATTAAATATTTATACGTATGTATGTATATTTTTCTTTATTTTATACATAATGTACATATGATATTGTAAATATTCATATAGTATACTATGTCCATACAACAGGTACATATATGTTATTCACAAAATACTTAATTCAGAGATACACACAAATACCGAATCGGCAAATATTTCTCTTTGCAACATTTTTTTGTTTTTTCACAATTAAATCTCTTAGGTACTTTCTGGATGAATTCTTCTAGTAATGAAGCAGTAAAGTGCATGAATTGTTTTGTTTTTTATTATCATTCCATGTATCTACTTTAAAAGTTATAGCTATATGTAGGTACCATAAAGTAAATTCTTTTATAGCAAAAATATACACATCTAAATCTAACACATAGGAGTTACTACTTCTATTACAAACATTTTGATGAACAATATGCAAGAACTAACATAATATTGGTACCTATTTATGTACATATGTGTATGAATTGAATCAATTATATAAAAATTTTTAGTTTAATTTTCTGTTTTTGAAACGCATATAATATATGTGTATAAAAATTCATATGTATGTATGTAGGTATGTACTATGGTACTATGCATATATTCGTAAAGATATTAGTTGTGTTCCTTTCATGTGAGCGAATTACTTCTAAGCAATTATTTTAGCAATGACTCAAACTATTCAAAGAAACATAAATAAATTTGACAAGTGAAGCAAAAGATAACCTTAAAATTATTTTACTTTAAATTTGAAAAATTTATATAAAACACTCCATATGATATTTGTTTATACCAAGAAATCTAACCTAAACAGTCAATTTCCATCTGTTGGATAATCTGAAACTAAAAAGACATCTGGTAGAAAGAAATAATGTAACTACTTACAAAGTATGAATGAACTACTTTTGAAAAATTGTTTGAGCAATTCACACATAAAAATTTAGTGAAGTATTAAACCAATTCGATTTTTAAGTACTTTGCTCACGTGAAAGGAACACAGCTATTATAAATGTAAGTACATTATAATTCGTTTGATATTCATATTATAAATGTATTTAAAAACAAAAAAAAAAAAACAAAAATGTAGTAAGACTTTAAAATCATTTTCCGTATCATTTGTACATACATATATACACAACATACTTTTATTCATGTATTTATGGCATTTATATATGTATGTATGCATGTGCATAAAAATATAAAAGGAATGTGACTGGCGCACTTGTCTTATATTAATACAGTCCGCCATACACATAAATACAAACACGTTTATAATACTACACGTTTATATTTACTACTTAAATGGACTTATATGAACGTGGTACAATGTATAAGAATGTCCTATTCGATATATTATTCGATAAATCCCACCTGCCCACCTTTATTATATGATTAACCTGTTATAAATGAATGTAAACGTATAAGAAGAATGTACAGGATGTTCCATGCGCGAACGCATTAATTCTGAGGTAAGTTTAATATTTTGTTAAGAGAAAATAAATAAAATGCATGGCATTTGTCTGCGAATTCAGAATTGGAAAACAAAGGCACAAAATCGAGTAGTCTGGCAGAAGATTCTGGAGAAAATCAAGGTTCGAAAATGGCTGTAGCACCAATGATGATAAAAAATATATTTGTCGTCATAATTCGAAAATATTGTTTCCAGATTAGTTCTCCATCTTGAAGATTATAACAAGCGCTTGAAGAATAATTTCTGTCACTTCAAATGATGTTTAATTCAATGCAAAACATATCTAATATTTTCCTTGTCAAAATCATGAAACGCTAAAAAAGTTTCAAATAATATTCTCACATTTTTGTGCTAAAAATATTTAATACAGGTTTTGTTCGATTGGTCTACACATATCTTCAATAATTGTTCAAAAATTATTGATCTCTTGTCATAGATGTGAGTTTGCAAAATTATATTTATGTAGATTTAACCGAATTCATGAACCAATTATTGAATCGCAGATACATTTTATCCTTTTATTGTCTATTTATATCCTTCTTCTTATTTTAAATACGATAAGGAAGAGCGTAAATTTAAATAAATTAAATTAATCAACAAACTGCAATATTTCAAAAGTTGCAGACACATGTTGCTAAAATATATGTTGACGTTTGTGCAATTTTATTTTATTCGACACATTGGGTGCGTTCAGTTCAATGCAACGATGCAAGTCAGCGATGAAAATGCAGCGATGTTTAGATAATCGCTGTATACAATTTACTGAACTGTTTACAGCAGAAAAACCCGCTGCAAACAGTTGATAGTTGGCTTTGTCTGTTGTTCTAACATTAAATATGTCAAAATTTGTTTACGATGATTTTTAAAGCGAACTTTTTTTCAGCTGCAAAATATTTACATCGCTGCAAAGTAGCGAATATGCAGCGAAGCCGTTCAGTAAGAGAAATTATTGCAGCGATGGAAAATTATACATCGCTGCGTGGAACTGAACGCACCCATTATTTTATAACACTTTCACCCTGTTTACATTGCAGTAAATTACATTTGAAATTGTATGAAATTAAATTCATACATACATACATATATATGTACAACGGTTTGGTTATAACGAAGTTATATCACACATGAATGCGATTAAAAATTTGTACTTTTTTACGTATTTTAATTTGTGTTTATATATTTTTCATATTTTTTTTTTGTTTAAATTGAATTTATTAATGTATGATCTATGTACGAGTATATTATATACAAATTTTTGATATTTATTTGCTAATGGGCTTTTTTTCTTCGCTTTTTCTGCGGATTCATATTCGCTTATAATTTAAATTGCATTAATTTTTAATTTTCTATAGATAGTGAAAAATCTAAAAATCTATATAAGTGTACTCGTGTATGTAGATATTTTGTCTATGATGTGTACCATGTTACACATATGTTTCTTGTAATATCTTGCATAAGATGAACACAACAACAAGCAACATTTTAATTCAAATTCTTGCACAATTTCGCAGTAATTTATTATATATGTATGTACATAAATGTATAGATATAACATATGTGTAAATATGAATTCATTATTTAAACATGCATTGGCATAGTTTTAATATTTGTTATATTTATACCTATATGATTGTGTATTTAATGAGTATCTTTATACTTCTGTACATACTAAAGGGATACACAGAATATGTAATGAATACCAAACTACTCGTATATATGTAGATACACTCGTGGTTGTGGTGCATATTTATCATTGCAATCCATATATCGATCGATTAAGTTTTCGTTCAATGAAACAATTTACAAATCATCACAAAAGATAAAAATCTTTTTAGATTCATTCAATCTACAACTGAACTGTGTACATACTCGCAACACGCATACATATTAATCAATGGCAGAAGATATCACAATCTATCTTATATACGATCTACATAATATTATTATGTACTTTTATGCTCATCAGTGTTCAGAATTAATGTATTGATTGAAAACAAGGTAAAAATAGAAAATAAAAATATCTTCTTTTGTGCTATTATTATAAGTATCGCATTATTATTGTGATCTTATACATTTTTATCCATTATTCCATTCAGAAATAAACAACAAATTATAAATAAATCGAATGACAGAATTGATAGCCATGAATTAATTTTTCTTTTATTTTTTTTTTTAAATAATTTTGAATTGTACAATAATTTCAGAATACTGCTGCATAAAGATGAACTCTACTACATGCATGCAGCATATTATAGAATTTGATATTATGAATGCACAACACGATCAGTAATAATCAATAAGGCGTCTTCTCTTTAATGCATATATAGTAACTGCGAAAACAAAAAAAACAAGACAAAAATACTAAAAATGTATTCTGTTCTGATGTAAAAATTATTTCTTAAGAAAATTTTTGTTTACATGATGCGAACGATCATTGATCTCTTTCTCTTTAGCATTGTGACTTTGGAACAGTATCGTTCTATATATGAAGTTATGATAAGTTGGAGAATATAATTTTATATATTCCTTTAAAAGAAAACTACAAATACTACTCGTATGTCTCTTCTACACATCCTTAAACCAAAAAGAAGATTCTTTATAATTATGATATCTAGTTTGTATAAACGTTTGAAAACTAGATCAATTTTTAAAGAATCGATTTAAAAATTCATTAGATTTGTTTGCAATTTGTCTTCTACATAGATTGAATAAAATCACAAAATTTTTCAATCATCAAATATATTTTAAGAAAAATTTTCTTCATATTTTAATCGCATTTACCATCTACTATACTAGAATTTAAGCAAGAAAAAATAAATTTCATAAAACGAAAGATAATAAATTTATTCAGTTTTTATTTTTGAAAACAATGCCCACTCTTATAATGCTTCTATGTATGTATATGTGTATAGGACATGGTATAAGAAGTTTAGGTACCCATATACATACAGTATTTTTTTTTCCATTTAAGATAAAATTTTTGTTTTGATGAAAACATCTGGCAATCAGATGGTCCTAAAAGTATAATATAACTCTCGATTTAACAACAAAACTTTGTTTTTGTTATTATTGTTGTTTTTTTCTTTCTTTTCTTGATTGTTTCTTAAGTAATTTTTTATTTTATGTTTTTTGCAAGTATTTTTTCTCAGTTTCTTTATTTTGCTACATTTTACACTCACACGTCCTACATTACATGTGTATATGTACGACGAGTATGTATACATACATATATTCGGTCCTTGGTAATTTTTGTTTTTTTTTATGGTGATTAAGGTGAAGTCAAAAATTGTAAATATATAAGTGAAAATTGATACATACTCTCATATATTCGCATTTATATGTGTGTATATGTACATAAGAAGACGCCATCACACTCTACTCTACATAATATATCTGCAGATCCAATACACATCCACATCTTTTCGTCTTCTTAAATCGAAGGTATATTAGGTATATGATCAGTAATCGCAGACTTTTTCTTTGGCCAGAATTAAAATTAAAAGAAAAACAACACTGTTATGTGTATCAGTGTTTCACTTTAGAACTTATATATGAATGTATTTTTTATTTTTATTTTTGATAAAAATGTTCACAAGGATACACATGAAATGCAACACGCTTAAAGTAGTTGTATGTTATGTATTGAAGCAGCATAGTCAGCATTACGACGACAATCTAAACTAAACATTTCTGGATTTTTGAAGGTGTATAGTAGACTGATAACGCAATAAGTTTATATATATGCCTACAAGGCAACATCATGGACATGGTGTACAAGCTGCACTAATACATTGATCCCAAAATATGTATATACATATATACTAAATCCACAACAACAAAACATCTGCCACGCGACTGTGCGGTTGCTTTTGCTTGCTTGCACTTATGAATATTTTTTTGGAGCCCCTACAAGATATTTTAAGATTTTATTTTAAGGCTGGTCGATTTCAAAGTAAAAATTTATTCTAAAATAATAAAGTGTTTCGATCTGATCATCATCATCAGAGCTACGATATGTGTATGTATGTATGTAGAATAAGGATGACAATGATGAACATAGAATTTTTAATTTTTTGTTTTTTACTTTAATTAAATCAACTCCATAACGCAATGCAATACACCATTATAGCAATACTTAACATACAGAAAAAAGGATTATATAGGTAGTGTGTAGGGCTGTCTGTATCATGTTTGATGACGATCACCACAGTAGTGATGGATCATTTTGATCGAGAATCGGTTATAAATTCACTCAATTAAAAAAAAAATACAAAAATTATTATTTCAAGGATTGGTTTTTTCTATTTTATTTTTTGAGTTGTTTTGGCAATAATTTTCATTTTATTTTATTTTTTTCATTTTTTAGTTTATCGTTGCTTGTATGATTTATATAAGAAAATTTATGCACCTACATTGGTATTTGTTTGTGAACGTATATAATAATAATATTAATGATTGCCCATTAGAAGATATACCTATGCTGAAGCACTGGTAAGTACACGTATAATGGAAGGTATCGATATACACACATAGTTAAAGGAGTATTTGACAGATGGAAGAATTTAACGCCTGATGTTGCATTTCAAATAGATACACTCACATAAATACATTCATATTTTTTGATGTGATGTTTTTCTCAACAAAAACAACAGCAAAAAAAAAAAGGATTAGGTGTCCGTATATAATAAGAGATAACAGTTGGAAATCAAATTTTTTTTGTTTTTTACTTACTTAGTCGATTTTTGTTTCGGTTAGTCAATAATTTAGTAAAAACATTGAAAAAGGGTTCTTAGACGTAATTAGTAAAAAAAAATTCTTATTTTTTGGTGAAAAAAAAACGGTCATAATAACCCATTTTCAAAGGTAACGTTAGATTCTACTTTTTACTTTTTATCGAAGAATCGAAAGAAAAAACATCAGAAAATTTATAGCAGATATCGTAGCATAAATTTACGATTTCTGTCTAATTAATTCTGTATTACTGTGCATGTGGACGACGACAACTGAATATCAGAGACATTCAAATTGTTTAAATTGTCTGCCGATTTTAGATAAAAACGCGTGAATTTCGTTTACATTTATGTAGTGGTGTATAAAGTGGCGAAATATACGCTCAATAGTCAGTGATAATGATTTTTATCATTTTAATTTATATTATTCAGATTTTGTCCTTTATTTTATGCATATACGAGTACGTAAAAATGAAAGAAAAAGATACAGAACTTTTTTTTTTTTAGAATTAAAATTCATCCGTCATCATTTTCATTTATACAACTCAGAAAATGTTGCTGACAAAATATTGCATTTTTAATATTTAAATTTATGAAAAAAGAAAATAACACGCATAACAAAAACAGGAAAATTTCGCTCAAACAAAATTAGATTTTTGAACACGAAACATTTCGCTCCATTAATCCAAAATATGCGTCCATCATATATCATTTGGTATTTTACTCAGTGCCCTGTTCCTGTTTGGAGAACAACGTGATAAAAATAAATTTAAATTGAAGAAAAAAGGAGAAGAAAATTGTCGTATGCCTATATCGTATATGTATGTATATTCGAAGCGTTATCGTACAAGTAAAGCAAACGCGAAAATAAAAAAAATAAAGCAACGTTAAATTTTTGCATATAACCAAAACTCCAGCTAAATAAAATTTAAATTACTCGAGTTTTCTTTTTTATTTTGAATCTTTCAAATAATAAGAATAGAAGAAGATGACAACGATGACTGGTTAAAGTGATCATTAAATCGATCTCGTCAGATGACAGTTAAAAGACGGCTGCTCTACATACATAAATTCGTATATTCTATACTCTGAAAACTGAAATGTATTATCATTAGTTTTTTTTTTACTGCATTTCAGAAAGAAAAAAAAAATTCAAATAAAAAATTTTTATTTTTTACTTTACATATACACACACATAACGCTATTGCTGTAGAAAAAAATATTCGACATATTCGACTATCAACGCATTTATAGCCGTGTTATAAGTCTTCTTCTAAGGATTAAGTGTCATTCATAGTGCATACGTGCATACAGATTATATAAAATGTTTACATGTGTACATACACATGTTTGTGAGGATATATGTAGCCACTATATTCTTTGGGTATAGCAGTAAGTAAGTAGCTAGGACTTTTTAATGTATTGAGACATTTGGTTCTGTTCTTGAAAAAAAAATATATATGTACACAGTTTTTTTTCCGCTTAATATTTTCATCATTAAAATCTGTTTTTTGTGACTATATAGTTTGAATTTGTTGTTGTAGTTGTAGTTGTAGAATCATAGAAAAAAATTTTCGTACAGCACGTGCCATTTGCAAGATTAAGGTTCATAAACCAGGTGGCTAGATATACAAATGATGATCCTTCTTTCTTTCTTTCTTTCATTTGTGGTTTTTTTTTTTTTCTATGAAATCAATTTCACAATCTTGAACAAAAAAAAAATATCATATCCAAATTTCTGTCTCTTTTTTTTTTTTCTATTCAAATGAATATTTTAGATGTGTATCAACAGTCATCTGCATGTTGCGCTTTATTTATGTCAGCCTACACATGTATGTATACAAATGGAATGTTTCTAGAACGAAAAGATGTTTTGAAATCAATTAAATCTAAGTGCAAGAGAATAGGAGTATAGTTTAGGAGTAGGTAGGTAGGTAGGTGGATAGAATACCTCAAGAGTAATTCTATATTTTATTCTAAGGATCTATACATAATATGAAAACAGATGAAACCGGAAAATGAAAAACAGATGAATGTACAAATATCTAGAAAAGCAACAGGCTTCATTATTATGCTCATAGATTTTAAGAGGTTGCGGAAAACAATTTTTGAAGGATCATATAGAATAGAAAAAAATTGAAAAAAAAAAACACAAACAGGATAAAGCTGATAGCAATTTATAAGAGAATTTTAATTGCATTTTTAATAATTAATAAAAATTAAAATTGTTGCAGAACGAATTTTCATTGAAAAACTTTTCACCAACATTTACACACCATCAGAATTTTCATGTTCAAGAAACCTGAGAAATAATTTTAGTCTAAGTAAAACATAAGGAGATCAGATCATCTGCCATCTAAACATTTTACAAAAAACTATTGAACTTTGCTAAAATCTCGAGAATCGACACAAAATGAGAACAACAGAAAATGAAATAAAAAAGGACAATTTTTTTCTGCTTATCCATTGTTTATGTTGTTAAAGTTTTGCACACCACAACCATAGATATACGCGGATGTAATGCACTCCTAAAAGATGCGCAATAAACAAGTAAACAATCAGACAAACAAAAAAAAATATTCTCTTCATGTTATTATCATTTTCAGGAAGTTCCAATTAAAAATGAAAACATACAAAAAACGCAACATTCAAAGAAGGGGGTTGGGAGGAGGGTATAACAGCATTTATTTCTTACAAAAAAAAGAAAAGAAAAACATAAAACACATTCAACGATACGCGAGTATGGTATTATGTACTGGAATTAAAAGTTTGCTCTTGTTTTCGATGAAGATAATTATTTCCTTTAATCGATTTTTACCTTGAACGCTTGAACGTTGTAATACGAAACAGTGAGTTACTACATGTGGTTACATACAGCAATAGTTAACAATTCAGCCAGACATATTATGCGCAGTTTTGTTTTTTTTTTCTACAATGATGCTGTTACATATTATGGTGATTATTTTCAGATCATACCGGTATGGATTACCTGCGATTATTATTTATAAAGATCAAAAATAATAGTCAGTAAATGAACGGGATGAATGGATGGATTGGATCTGATCATCATCGATCGCCCTCATCATCATCATCATCATCGTCTTCATTTTAATCTTTAACAACATTGCACAAAAAATTAAACGGTCGGTATACAGTTGATTGACTTCTGAACGATCGATTAAATCTTATACTCCTTCATCTGCTCGTATACAAAACTTTGTACATCGACATTCATTAGATTGAATACGAAAAGAGTTACATTACACACATCTATACCAGTTTAGATCTTCATCATCTGTTTACAAAGGTGTTAACTTACTTACCTTTATTTACGCTTTTAGAGTTAAAATTTCTTTTTGAAAAAAAAGGAAAAACGTTTTTTTCATTACCAATTCGATTTTGGACCGTTGGAAAAAAACAACAAAGTACCTAATTATACACAAGAAGAAGAAGAAGAAGAAAGACGAGAGGAGAAACAAAGACTCTGCGTATAAATTCTTACCATATATACTCGTAGATATACAATGATGATAATAATGTGGATCATGATGATCATGTCGATATATATAATATATACCACACACATTGATCCTGAATCCTTTGAGAAAGTATTTTTTTATTGCTGGATTTTTTCGTTATTTTTTTTTTTTTTTCTTTTATCTCATCTTTCATGACATGTACATATATTGTCTTTTGTATATACGAATGTGGCAGATATGCAGTCATGTTTGGAGGTATCAGAAGTGCATTTTTAGGCTGCTCCAAACACCGTGTTGCACACGAGAATGCATTTTCAGGAAACAACAAAAACACAAAAAAATTAAAACTGGTGGGGTAGGGTGGGGTGGCGGTGTGCGGTGGTTGTCGTATATCTAACATACAAACCGGTAGGAAATAAATTATCTGGTTCTTAAATTTTTCAATTTATATTTTTTGAGATTACGACAATTTCGATACACGAACATAATTATCTTCAGCCATAGCATTATTATATATAGTATACATATAGCGTCATCATCATTATGTGAAATTTCTGCATGTGAACGAAAATTAAGAAGAAGAAAAAACAAAATCGCAGGAGATGCATTCGAATTCATTAATTATACATTTTTACCCACAGAAACCAAAAGAAGCACGTATTGTGTGTGTATGTAGAAGAGGATCGATTAAATTTCTGCATCAATTATAGAGGTATATGTGGTATGTACATATGTATTATCGTCGAAATGAAAGGACAGGTGCAATAACTTGTATAATATGTGTGAAAAACGAAAAACGAAAAAAAAACTGAATTTCATAAAATTTTAATTTTGTGATTCATTTGCATTTTGCGATATCGAATCAAGTGAAAACCAAAAAATTTGAAAAAGCAAAAAAGGAATAACAAATTTATATTATTTATTTTTAATAATCCTTGAAAACAAAAACCAATTCGTTTCGATACTTTATAATAATATTATCCTTTTGATATCTGATGTAAATATGAAAGAAAGGATAATAATTTTGAATTATTTATCAAATTTTTTTTTTTTTTTATTTTGATTTATTTGTTCTTTTGTTGTTGTATGAAAAAAAGAAAGAAATCTGCTAAGGTTTTTATTTCCTTTTTTTGGTTATTATTATTATTATTGGAAATGCAATAATTTTGTGTTTTATATAAACATGGTAGATACTTGAAGAAAAATTTCAGCACGTGCCACGGGCCAACTAAGCCTCTATAACATACTGCCAATACTGCCTTACTATAGTACATTGCGACATACTAAATCCATCCACAAAAGAGAAGACACACATGCAATATTTCTATTATTTTTCAGGCTTAATAATTTTCTTTCTTTTTTGTTTTTTTTTTTCATTTTCTTAAAAATATCCTTAGAATATAATTTAATTTTTTGTTGATTTACTTATATTTTTGTTTTTGTTTGACTATATATGTACATATTTACGTGTGTGGATATTGTGATATGATGCGTGTATGGTGTGGTGTATGCGAAGACATCTGCTGTATATGTGTACGTATGTATGGATTTTATTTTTTGTTTCTGCGTTTCGCGTTAGTAGGAGTCTATAATGAAAAAAAAAAAAAATCAAAGAAAATAAAAAGGACATTTTTTTTTACGAATATACTCACTCAAATTTTTTTTTTTTTTTTTTTTTCAAAAATACAAACCTACAGAACATGTAGAATACGTACTAGAAGATCCACATATTATACTGTACATATGCATGATAGGCTAGAATTTCTTTTCTATTTTTTTTTTTTTTTTGTATATAAATGAAGATATTTATAAAAAACACAAGCTGATCCATAAATCGTGTATATATAGAGGTACCTTCTACCATTTCTACCTATAAAAAATAGCGTATGAATCTATGCACTACCATACACTCTATCTATCGATCGTCATACATTTTTTTAATTTTTCTATGTTCATTACACACATACACATCTACTTAAGTATGTAACATATCCTTTGTAAATGTATTTGTATTTGGAGCAGATTTGTTTTATAAAAAAATGTATTACTACGAGTATATTCCACACATTGGAATATGGAAAAGACAAAAAAAAAAAAAAAAAAGTCAAGCCAATTCCAAATTTTATTGGCAGATGTTATCCTTATAATAATGAAGGCAATTTTTTTTTTATCTTCTCTTCAAAAATAATAATGAAAAAAAAAAATATTTTCGAACAACCAAACCACCATATGCATGTGCAGGCAGGTACATGCAATGCAGAAGTGTGTATTCGTCGCAATAGAAAGCAGCTACAAAATTTTAATTTAAATTTTTTTTTTTTTTTTTGATTTTCAAAAATTCTAATCCAATGATATTTCTATAAGGAATTTCTATTAAAAATTTTAGCTATGGCTACAGCTACAGCTGATTTACGACGACTGTGACGTTGTTTTTACGGTGGGGGTGGTGGATCCATCCATTGAATCGATGAATTGATCTACATAATGTATTACTCGTGATCGTGTATTCTAGCAATCTGTGTAATGTACTGAAAAGGTGCAACAGGCTATATGATCCGCATATATATACTACGTGGGTTGATAAGGATTAACATGTACTATGTAGATGACACTTCGATGAGTTAGGAGTATTTTTTTTAGAAATCATGATCTTTTATGAGACGCCATTTTTATTTTCAAACCTATCTGTCAATTAGTTTATATTTTACAAGCAATTGAATTACGTGTGTTTAGCATTTTTTATAAAATGGATAAAGTTCAAGTTCGTAGTGTGATACATTATCTCCATTTGAAAGGCTTATCAGCAACCGATATTAAAAAAGACATGGATGAAACTTTGGGTGAGTCTGGACCATCATATGAGACTGTTCGTTTTTGGGTCAGTGAATTTAAAAGTGGACGTACAAGTGTTTATGATGATGAACGCGGTGGAAGGCCAAAAGAGGTAACAATACCAGAAAATATCGAAAAAATCCATGATATTGTGTTGAGTGATAGAAAAGTGAAAGTGAATGAGATTGTGAACATCGTCAACATGTCAAAAGAACGTGTTATTAATATCTTGCATGAACATTTGCATATGAAGAAACTTGTAGCAAAATGGGTGCCGCGTTTGCTAACAATCGACCAAAAACGCAGACGTGAGACCACTTCACAGCAATGTTTGGATATGTTGACAGGCAATAAGGCGGATTTTTTTCGTCGAATAATAACTGTTGACGAAACATGGATTCATCATTATACACCTGAATCAAATAAACAATTTGCAGAATGGATGGAAACAGGTGAAAGCCGACCAAAGCGACCCAAAACTCAACAGACGGCTGGGAAAGTCATGGCCACTACATTTTGGGATACACATGGGATAATATTCATTGATTATTTGGAAAAAGGAAAAGTGATCACTGGTGAGTATTACTGCACATTGTTAGACAAATTAAATGAAGAAATTTTAAAAAAACGACCACATTTGTCGAGGAAAAAAATCCTCTTTCTTCAGGACAATGCCCCAGCTCACACGTCAACAATTGCGATAGCCAAATTTCATGAATTAAAATACGAACTGCTTCCACATCCTCCTTATTGTCCAGATTTGGCTCCCAGTGATTACTTTTTGTTTCCAGAGTTGAAGAAATGGTTACGGAGAAAGAGATTTTTGTCGGATAGTGACGTAATAACCGAAACAAACGCATTTTTTGAAGGGTTAGACAAAGTGTGATATAGGAAAGGGATAGAATTGTTGGAGAAACGTTGGAATAAGTGTGTAGAGCTAAAAGGAGATTATGTAGAAAATTAAATAAAAAAATTGTGAAAATTTACGTGCTTTACTATGAATACAGGAAACTTATCAACCCACGTAGTACATAACCTTCTTGTGTTTTATACTATCCTTGTATATTTTTTTTTGTTATATTGTTTTGAAATAACTGTACTTTTAGTGATTCTTTTGGTTTTTTTGTAAAAAAAAAAAAAAAAAAAATTAAAAAATTCTCAAAAATTTGAAAGAAAGAATAACGTTTTAAATTACATAATTTATTCAAAAATGTTGATTATTGATATAATAATGATCATCTTTTTCTATGATGGCCTGACCATGGCTGTATCATGATGGTTATTCTGTGAAGAAAATTACGGGTAAAAGGATCGAAAGATAAATACATAAAAAAAAATATTAAAAAAATGAACTCATCAACTGCATATGATTATAAATGTAAAATAATTGAATTATAAAGATAACAAATTTAATTCCAGATGTACTACATTTGTAATAGAATGTGTGCCTATTCCGTATTGTATTACGATGGATAGTAGATTCTCAGATAAATTGAAAACGTATATTAGATGTATACCTACATAATGAAAATAAAATTTTGCTTGTAATATGAGATTTTTATGAGGATTTCATTATATTGCAATGATTAATTCAAATTGAAAAAAGGAAAATTGTAATTCAACATGAGACAATGATCGAATTGTAGTACATTCATATTCAATTTTGATATAAAAAATTTGAAATGAGATCACATATGAGATCATTTGATTGAAAAGATTCTTCACAACAACAGTCGAATTTACATTAAAACCACAAAATCTAAAAGGGCAATTTACATTACAAAAATTTAACAAAATTCATATAAGAAATTTACATCATCCAAAGACTATCCAGTAATTCGTTTACCTTCGTTTATCTTTCCTTGAACAAATTTTTAATTTGAAAACTTTTACAATTTTATTTTAAAAAAGAAATTTTAAACAAAAAAACGCTTTATTTTAATTTAATTTTTTTCTTCTTCTTATTATTCTTCTGCATAATTAAAATCTTCAATTTGAGTACTCAATTTATCACTTCAAAAAGTTACCGACTTATCATTATAATATTAAGTATTTGAAATGCACATTATAATATATGTATAGGTATACTCATATACTCATACACTCATATAAATACGGTGCAAGACGACAACTTTTAGAATACGACGCGCAACATATCACATTTTTATTTTTTCACATACGGATGATGGATCTTGATGATTTGTGAAAGAAATGAGAATTTAAATTCTCATCATCATATCAAAAACAATAAAAAAAAAAAAATGTCCCACCATCATCATCATCATATTATCAAAACAAAATCAAAAAAAAAAAATCAAAAAATATTATAAAATCTACACACACTCACACAAACTATAAAAAAGAGTCAAGAATCAAAAGTGATAATCATCATATTGGTAAACTAATGTGGTACGGTGGTACGCTTTTAACAAGATCCCAGTAGTGTAAGGAAGTAGTTCTTCAATCGATTCTGGAACTACTGCAAAAGAACAGCAACTACTTCTCGTTCAGATTCCATTGATCAGAAAATACGCATTACCTTTTACATTAGATGTCATTAGGAGGCAACCAATCGTCTAACTTCTGCATTACCAAGAATCGATTGAAGAAGTAGTTACAGAGAAGTAGTTACGGAAGTAATGAGCAAGCAAGGAAAAAGAAGTAGTTTTTTCAGTTGTTCTTCAGAATTAATTTTTTTTAATTTTTTATTACGCCTTCAAATATAATAGGAATTTTTCTGTTGTGAAACATGAATAAACATGTCGAAATTTCTGTATCTGCTAACAATCAATAATTTTACTTACAGACTGCATTTACATTCACAAAAAAGTAATGCAGAGCGGAAGTAGTTTGGATAATATTCTGTATTTTAAAAACAACCGAATTACCGTCCACATTACTTTAATAAAAGAGTAAGTCATTATAGAATCAATTTTTCAGAACTTAAATAAACTATTAGATGTAATGGGTACTGATGAAACGAGCACTAGTTCTAGAATCGATTCCATAAGGAAGTACTCCCAATTTACACTGCTGGGATGCTATAGGTTCATGAATATTATTATACACCTAGGATGTGCATATGTACGAGTATAAGTTTGGGCTTTGGTTTGGGTAACATGTACATTACTATATACTTAGTCATAGAAAGAAAGAAATATAATATTATATCGGATGCTGTTGGAATTTGAAATTGAAATGATTATGATGATTATGATGATGATAATAAAGATGATGATGACGATGATTTGATCGATCTACTTTACGACAAGTAGTCAGGTAGGTATATGTATAAATCTTCTCTGGTATATCTACATTTAAATACTTATTTTGCATATGCTCAATCGATTTTCAGCTTTTATTTTATTTTTACATACACATATGTAGTTCATATACTTTAAACAAAAATTACTTGTATCGTATGCGCGTATTACTTTTTACTTACCAACATTTTAACAAGGTCTAATTACATATAAACAAGAATTTTATCAGATAAATTGATCGATACGTAATTAACTGATCAAAAAATGATGGTTACATTACGAAATATACTTACATTCATATCTCTGTATCTATAGGTATATGTTAGGTATATGTTACATATGTATAGGTATATATTATTGTACACAATTTACATACTATCTCTTCTTATTCACTTGTATAATAGGTCTTATATTATATGGAATCGCAGTGGAAAACACTGAAATGAAAGAATAAATGAAGACAAAAAAAAAAATTTTTTTTTTCATTTTTTTTTTATTTTTTGATATGCATATTACACTCGTAAAAATTACACATGCAGGTTGAAAATTTTGACAATTAAAATATGTACTCATGATAATGTATGTAGAAATGTGTAGAGAGGCATATTATGTACAGTATACTTCGTTGTACATACATAAAAACCATTGCATTTGCGAGTTATGTTGGTATAAGTTTTTATTTGTAACGCGTTGATTTTGAGTTCTTTGTTTTTTTTTTTTTTTTTGAATAATTATTTCAATTCGCCCCTTTCATATTTTTTTACAGATTTTTTCAAGAAGAAAATGCAAAAAAAAAAAAAATTTTTTTTTTTAAAGGATACACTTTAACATATTTTTTTTTTTGTATACTTACTTCTTAAAATTGTAACAACAGAGTTACGAGTATATATGGTGGTAGTAGTACACAGAAATCCCGAAAAATAACAACAACAACAACAACATCAGCAACAACAGTTCTTTTTTATTTACAGTCCACTCGTGTAAGACATAGTACATGGTGTGTTATGCAGATCAGGAAAAATGTGTGTAATGACCACAAAAACAAAACAAAAAAACAAAAAAAACCAGCAAACCAAACCAAAATTCAGTCAGCCAGGTGTTTTAGTTTTTAACCTACGTACGTACGTATGAAAAAAAAATATATTGCATATGCGTACATTAGTGCGCTTGCGCATATTACTTCTTATATAACAACCTTAATATACATTATACATAAACTTAGGTAAACTGCAAAAGTATATATACATACTTTTTTGCAATACTCTTTATAAACATTTTTTATTTCAAAATTTACATATACTTAGATATGTACACACATACTCACACGCATATATACAATTTTTGTATATGATATGTAAATTCGACAATATTATACACTTACATAACTAAAAGGTTAATTTTCATTATAAGAAGACAACAAAAAAAAATCATCGTAACTGCTATGTATGTATATAAGAAATCATGTGCAGCTTGCTGTTTTTAATTTCAGATACTATATACTTAGGTAGGTGCCTTTTTAAAGTGTACATATAGATGTACAAATGTGTCCATCTTTCCAAAATTGGTACCCACAAAACTGGAAAAAGAAAATAAAAAAAAAATAATTTGAATAATTCAAAACCAAACCAAGACAAGCTGAATGATAAAATCACAAAAATAAAAAAAAAAATGAAATAAAATAAAAATTAAAATTAAAATTATACAAGACTCGAGTACACATATATATATATATATACGTATGTATGCACATTTAAAATGACAACATGAAAGGCATTTACTATTTAGCTTGTAATTAACAGATTATTATTCAGTTAATTATTATTCGATGAATTATAATCGGAATTTAAATTTGTCTTTCAATTTTTTTTTTTAATTTTTTTTTATTTTTGATTATTATAAGATGTGCATATATACGATATTATCTACAAAAACAAACTGTGTATGTATTTTCCTATGTAGTACATGTGTATGAACTAAGTATCAAATTTGTACACCAGTGAATGAATATTGAATAAGTATAGATACTAAATTTCTAAGTTAGCGCCATGTAATTGATCAATAATTCTAAACACAATTCAAAAATGTTTCCTAAAAATGTATATATATTATTATGCATAATCAGATAAATCGATAAAAATTATTTATTTTGTATTTCTTATGTGTGTTTGTTTGTTTGTACATTCATATACAGAATTCTAAATTGAAAAACATAAAATCTATAAAGACGCATTGTCAATTATAACGACATTTTTAGAACTATGTATATGTAAATCAAAATGTTTCAAATCAAAATTAATTTGTCTCCAATAATCTGTTCATTATTTCACATTTCACAGAAATTCTTACCACATTATGTACTTGAGAACATTTATGTGAACTGTTAATTCTAATCTCTATAACACTTCAATATGTATGTATGTATATTTGTATAAATTTTTATTCACATAAATGCGTATAGGTGGTTAGGTGGTTAGGTGGTGGTGGGTACATGAATAAATTTTAATGAAGACTTCTTGTACTGATTTCAATTTGAAAAGATGATTATCTTATGAAATTTTATCTGTTCTATCCAGTCCTGCTGTATATATAGAGAATCAGGGTGTTGGTTTGGCACAAAAGTAACACATGGGAACGGAAAGATATAAGGTAATACATACCCGCAAGTATTTACAAATAATACGATCGACAATAATATCGATTATGATCACTCTTGAATAATTCAAATAAAAAATTAATTCAAAATTTATTCGTTACAGGAATACATAATTTTTTATTATTATCGAATGTTTGTTTTGATATAGATACTGTGGAATAATTTAAATCGAGCAAATATGAGTTGAATATGTTATATGATAGGTGCCGCAATATATTTGATTCATAAATAACGAACATACTATCGTATACAACATTAAAATTTGCGATAAAATCATCATTGAAATAAGTATTAAAATTAGAATGAAATAAAAGGAAATGTTATGCACTAGTATAATATTTATTTTGTAACTGAAATTTAGTTTGGATATTTTTGTATACGTTTTATGTAGAAAAAAAAAGCAATCATTTTTATTGAGTATTTTCAATGGAATGACATAAAAGTATTGTAATTATTTTAAATAATTAAATAGAAGCACTATATAAATGACAACAGGCCTGGAGGATTACAGAGCAATAAAACTTTTCATCACTTTATTTTTTTCTCCCATGGTTTTGTAGTCTTTTTTTTACTATAAATACAGTATAGTTCAAATTATTTGCTAATTTCACGCCTTTATACAAACAACCATAACGATTCTGTTAGAGGAAAAGGATGGCTCTGATCTAATGTGATTTTTATATTAAAAAGGTATGTATTTTGAGCAAGAATTTTGATCTATATCTGCAATGCATTTGAGTATAATTCCTTTTTACGTTGAAAAAATGATATCCGGGATTAAAAGAAAGAAAATTTCGATCTGAAAAATTACTGATTTTGAGTGGATTTACTGTGGGATCGATCATCATCGTTGGATTAGTAGTAAAGTGTTGAGTTACTGATCACAAAACCTTATGATCGATTCTCATAATTTTCATTTACCCTAAATTTCATTCTGATTTGAATGAGTATCAATTTGCTGAGAAAAAGAGCTTAGAAATGCTGATTACTGCAAACATATAGATAATTCTCTTTATTCATTAACATAGTCCTCCTGCAAATGCGATATATTCACCCAACGCTTTTTTAACTTTTCTATAAGACGGCCGTAAAGAACGATTTATCTTTGGTCTCAAAATAGGCGTTATTTTCAGCGATTTTGGCGATCACTTCTTCCATTGGATTCAAATAAATTCATTATACAAATTCAAATTCATTCATTTGGCAAATAAATTCCCTAAAAAATCACAAACTTTTCTAAAAATATTTTCAATTATAAAATCTTATAATCTAGCAGAATAATATTGTAGGACAATGATGTATACAATAAATTTTCTCTCCATAAAAATAAACCATCCTCAGAAAGCAGTCAACAATAAAACGATTCAATGATGTTTTGAGGGGTACTGATAATGCAATGCATTGTATAAAAATTTTCACTTTTACATAATTATTCATAATCAAATTATTTATTCATTCATTTACTTACATATTATATTTATTATTTTCAAATTACAAGATACAAGATATTTATAGGTACGTAATATCCGCATGCTCTCTTGTAAATACAAACATTCATTCATTTTACACGAGTTTGCGTAATGTATAATTTTCGATATTTTATTTATTCATTTAGTATAATGTTATTTATTCGTTGTAATTTTATTTTTCGTTCAATAAAAACCAAAAATCAAAAAAAACGAAAAATGATATTAAAATTAAAATTTATATAAAAATTAAAAACTAAAAAAAAAATATATACTAGGTACTTACCTACATATATGAATTTCATATTATCAAAATGAAGTAAGTACATATAAGTTACAACTACAATTAAGTACACATCATAACATATTATAAAGTATGAATATAATTTTACATATGTATGTATCATACTTTACTACTTGTATATTATAGTAGGTACATACTACATTATTATTTATATCGAATATTATGAAGAGGCAGATGATCGCGTGCTCTTTCAGGTGAAATATCTTGTCAACTTGCAGGTGTTCTACTATACAACTTCTTCATTATTATCAAAATAAAAAATATTAAAAAAAAAATATAAAATAATAAAATACAAAAATTCATTGACATGAAAATGCATTTACAATAATATAGCAAAAGCAATCCACCAAATATATTTTTTTTATATTTTCTACCCATATAACACATGATTCAATAAGTCCCGAAACAAATTACCAAAAGTCTCCTTCAAGTGGAATACATTCTTTTAGCTTAGCTGCTCTAACTTTTCTGTGACAATTGTGAAGAACGGTTCATCTTTAGTCACAAAATAGACGTTATTTTTGGCAACTCATTCAAATCAACTCTCTTTTTCTGGAAGCAAAATTTTTTAAGTCTGCGAACAGCCTACAATAGCTGGAGGTATCTGGAAATAATCCAAATTCCAATTCCCGCAATATTTCTAACATTAATCCGTTGTTCTTTTTGTTCCATTAAAGCAAATGTGGCATCCATTTGGAAAAAAGTTTTTTCGTCCCCAAATGTTTGTGAAATATCTTTGAAAGTGATATTTTTAGGTTATCAGCTATCTCACGGAACTTCAGAACTGCGGTAATAGCCTCATTTGATCAGCCAGAGCCGTTCAGCATCTATATTGTGACTGTACGACCGCATATGAAATCAAGGGTACACACTGTTTTATTTCCTGATGGAGGAGAGTTATTTTAATGCATTTGCAATACTTTTTAATGCATTTCTAAGCTTGAAAAGTAAATTTTTCCCCATTAAAAAAGCAATGTTTGATCAATACAAGAAATTCAAATTTTTCTATTGCTTTGGAAGTTATAAAAGTAGCGTCACCCGTCACCTAAACCACTGCGTAGCTTCACTGTAAATCATCGAAACGTTACTATGAAATGTGATGGGATGTGACTCGCAGAAGTCTAATACTGACAAATAAAGAAACAATTTTTTCAAGAAATCGTTGTTTTGATAGTGAGTCTCGGGACTTATTGATCCATATGTATGGAGTACTATACACGTACAACAGTATCCATACTTAGTACCAATACTTTTTGATCATAATAAAAATTTAATTTTAAGTATCGCGTATTCACATACATATAAGTACACATTGTAATCTTTACTGTATCATTTTTTTTATTTATTTATTTGTTCAGTTTTTTTTTTTTTTAAATTTTTGTTTATGTGTTTTGTTTTGTTGTTAATTTTTTTTTAATTTTATTTTCAGTTAATTATAGCAATTCGATGAAACCAACGCCATTATTATAACTTTTGTATAACAATTAGAGCAAAGGTTCCAGTTATTTAAAAAAATTTTCTTTTTCGATTTTTTCATTATTTATTTTTTTATTTTTGTTGTTGTCGTTGTTTTGTTTCGCTTATATTTTTATGATGACATTATACCATGTTTCACATATGTAAGAATCCATGGTACATTTATACAAAATATATAATATCTATGTGTGCGAATGTGTATAATGTACGTACGATCGTACATGATGTGCTTGTACTATTTATATTTGCGATAAGTGAAGTACATGATATGTACATTTATTACTAATATCGTATAATAATTACATACAAAATCTAAAATGTAATAATATGCAAATATTTTTCGGGAATATTTTTTTTTTCTTTCATAAATTTTTAAATGAAATGAATAGTTTTTTTATGCTGGGTATAATACTGTGCTGTGGTACTGTGCGTCTGCGTTGTGTACTCTCCCTCGACACCATATACACGTCACGTGGTATTACATATAAATGAAAAACCCCCCACAATAGGAGAAAATAAAACCGAGTAACGTCCAATAACATAACCTAAGAGCAAGCAAAGAAAAAAAAATTTATAAATGAAGAAGATTATGATATCAACCAACATTATGTACGTTCGTACATGAGTATTTTACTTATTTTTCTCTCATTTTTTTTTTTAAATGCAAAAATTTTCAATTTGAAAAAAAAAAACAAAAAATTTAAATGAAATAAACTCGAAATTTGGTTTGGTATGCTGCTGTTTTAGGTTTGCTGCTGCCGTTGCTGATGGATAACTGTTGGCTGGGTGCTGACCTGGCTTGACTCTGGGTTTGATAACTGACTATATGCACGCGGGTTTTTGGTTTTTCTTTATTTTTTTTTGTGTTGTTAATAATTTTGCGATGATATTAAAATTTGGATTTAAAAAAAAACATTGTAAAATAATCATGATGATAATAACTCGTAAAGAAGAGAAGCAATAATGCGATTACTCGATTGAATTCGTACGGTATACATAAAAATATTATGTAGATTGTAGTTGCATACAATGTGGTGGAAGTTTCATATTATTTTCATTGAATTTTATTTTGTATAATTTTCAGCAGTTATACATACGATTACTCACTACACTAAATCTATAGATACATTTAGAAGTACATAATACGAGTAGTATAAAGAAGAAACGTTACGTATACATATTCATATGTAGTGATATAGATAATCAGTCGCGTGTCATTTTATGTAATTATACAAACTGAAGTCACTTCAAACACCTGGTTAAAAAATAAAGATAAACAAAAATGAACAAAAAAAAAAAAACTATAAATTAAATAAAAATAAAAATAATATTGTTGGTCATTACACTATAATAATATAATGATAAAGTTGGCAAATATTTAAATGACTTTCTAATGATGATCATGGCTATAACGATGATGACGGTGATAATGACAGGGAGAATTGGATATGCGATAGCGTAGTGGCATATAGTGGTATATTATAGGTATATGATGTACGTTAGAAAATAAACGAACATGAATATACATACGAGCTATACGAGTATGTAAATAAAGTTTAAAAAAAAATTCTTTTTATAGATATTATGATATTATTATTATTTACAAGCTTCTCGCATACTTGATATAGGATACTCGTATAATGTAAATAAAAAATTTTAGTTTGTATAATACCAACTGTATTTGTTGAGTTATACACCACGTTTGTACACATACATACCAATACCGATCTTAACTAAGTAATATAAAAGTGATACTCAAATCAATGGCATGTACATAATATACTTACCATATTATAAATAGGACATATTTTGATGTGATTGTGTCAACAAAAATTTGTATAGGTACTACACGTATGTAGATATATGTAAATTTTTGAATGGCAGATGAAATTTCATAAAATATAAAATTCTAAAAAAATTTAATTTAATTTTTTTTTTTTTTTTTTATTATTATTTGAATTTGGTTATGAATTTAAATGTTTATTCTGATAAGGATTTTCTTTTGAATTTTGATTGATTTTTCATGAGTGGCGACATACTCGTATACCTATAATCATTTAGATTTTAATTTATTTATAGATATCGTAACCGCAGGACTCATATCGATAATATGATATCACAAAAAATATTAACTAAGTAAATAAATAGCAAATAACTTTTAGAAATGTTTAAATAACTCTATACTAAAAAAGAACAACAAAAAAAAAATTTCATTTTAAAGGAATCACATCTGTGCTGTTAAGTTTTACGTTTCTTCCATCCAAAAGAAAAGATTTACGTTGAATATCATTCTAGAAACAAAATATTCTTTTTCTTTAATTTTATAGGCACTACACCTACATTTCGGATCTATAAGTGTAGTAGTACCTATCGTATACAAAACGTATCTGTATCTGTATGGAATCTTTTCTCCTAGTAGATCAAGATTTTTTCGACTCATAAAACTAGACCAAGGCTATTTTTCTTTTTACCTTAAAATTTGAAATGAATAAAAAAATCTATAAGTGTGTTATGCATTACATCTGGTATGCATCTTCACTACCTTTTGCGCATAATAAAACAGTTTAGGCATACATAGGTAAAGAAGATATATGCAGAGATACATTACCGTTTGTATAACATCTGGGAATACTTTTATATATGCATTCTGTTCTGTTCCTTTAAAAGAGACATAATGAAAAAATGTGATTTTCCAATGATTTGCATCTACAATAAAAAAAAATATTAAAAACTTCAAGAAAAAAATATAGGAATAATTCGAGCATATAGATAAGCCTTTATTCCTCTTTTTAGGTATGTAGCTTAAGACCATCCCTTTGCCTTTCTTTCATCAATATCTGTATAATGGGCATTCATAAAAAAAAATTAAAAAAAAAAATTATTTTATATCAAAAGAAATTTTAAATTCCAATAAAAATAAAATCCTAAAATCCTTTTATACTGTAACTGAATTGCATAAAAATCCAATTATTCTGTTAGAACGAAATTATTTTTTTTTTTTTTTGTATTGTCGAAGATATTATTGTGTAAGGAAGAAAGGATATAAAAAGTTCAATACACATACTCGTATATATTGTCCTGCATTTAAATATTTTTAACCCTATCTTAGTACATATTTTTTATCCTGTGTATAGAAACTTGATGAATGTAAAAGAATCTTCAAAGAATAGATTTTCAATTTTCTATCTTCTGTATGTATAGATGTGTATGTGGTATATGTGTGCGATGGATTTATTTCGACTGGAGTACATATGAAAATAAATAAATCGCATCGAATTCACAAAGAATTGAATCAAAAGATGAATTTTCTTTCATCCTTTTCATTTTCAAATTTTTATTTTTGTCAGTTACTAATCCCTAAAAAGAAAAGCTATATCCTTGCATCTTTTTAATGCCATTGTTGTCTGATAGCAAATCAATTAAAAAAATAAACCTCCTAAAGTTATAGAGGAAAAGGATTTTTGTAATTCGAATCGATGTGACAACCGTTTTATTTTTTTCAAATTTTATTAATCAGATTACAATTACGTTTTCTATTCCCACGCAGATATTTTTGCAATTCCGTTTAATAAGACAACGAATGGAATTAGGAGAATGTTTAATTTTGGAAATTGTAAATAATTTGCACTGAATTTGTGCCATGTATATATAAGTAGAGGTAGGTTTCCATACTATTTTCGGTTTTTATTTATTTGTGGTCGAATATCAACAGAATGTCACATACAAACGGCATCCAACATAACATTAAAACACTACATAAATTACAAAACAAAATAAATAGAGACAAGAATGAATTAGTAAGGATTTTTTTTTTTTTTTTTTGTGGAAAAACAAAGATTCTCAAAGAATGTCCAGAAACATAAAAACATAGATCATCAGTTAAAAAGCATGACTATAATTCATTGCCTCTAATTTCTATACAAATACCTATAGAAATAGATGCATCGCATATACAAACTTTTTCATATGAAAGTTTATCATTTTTTTTTAAAATAAAATATTTACATTCGGTCGTCTGCAATAAATGAAACATTGCATTGTCAAAACCAAAACGAACACACCACACCGATATGCAAAAAATATTGTTTTACAGTGGCAGATAAAATTATGGGGACAAAGTAATGTGTAGCTTTAAGTAAAACGAAAAGAAAAGGTAATGAGTAAATCTAAACAAAAATATGAGGAGACGTGTAAAGTGTGCAGCTAGATACTGTAAGATGCTGTAATCAGCGATAGAGAATCATAACAAAAAATAATTACAAAAAAAAATTGGACTCTGAACTGAAACAAAGTTTACAGTCTTGCAGAATAAATTGTATGGCTTTCGTCTTGTTTATATGCGACAGCCTTTATGCGCACTGATCACTGAGTGATTTCGCATTGAATCAGCGCACTCTTATAAACACTGTTTCAATTCAAATTAAAATTTCAATGCGTATTCGTTCAGTTCAGTCTCTTATAACTAAGTTAAGCCGTAACCAAAATGACTTCAGCTAACTCAAGTCAAAGTTAACGAAATTCACTCAAGTCTGATACTTGTGTGAATTGAGTAAGCACATATGTGAAAGTAAGGTTAGTTAATTTAGTAGTTACATGAACATGATATTTGTTACTAGTTAGAGTTAACACATACAAAACATAAAATTTAGAGAGAGTTACACATAAAGGAAATTTTTACAAATTTTTTACATTAACTACAAAATGTGACATTTCATATAAACTTCATTTGGAATTGGTTATGTTTAAATAGTACATGTACATATTTCACTCAAGCCACTCAATTTTGTGTGGTTGGTAGGCACACTCACTGAAGTCAACGAAAATTCAAAGTGTTTCGTTAAATTCAATGAAGCTGACTTCAGTCAAATATATAGCTACACTGATTTAAAACAATGTAATCTGACTTCTGACTTGAGTTAGCTGAAGTCATTTTAGTTACGGCTTTAAACTTCTTAATGTGCTCTGAAAACTCGCCTAAATCGTTTGTTGGATGTATTTCGATTTTTCGTGATCTTTATCGTATTCTCAAGATACATCTACTCAATGCGAGTCAATGCTTTATGTATGAACATTGAACAAACTGTTTGATTCAAAGTTCGCAATGCAGTTGAAATCAAATTCAAACTGAAGAACAAACAAGAGGTATTTAATATCATCCGCCACTGTATTGAACAGATTTATAGTACGATCAGAATAAAAAAAAAACCAATCCAGAATATGTATTTATTTTTTATTGAAAATATATAAAAATTTATTATTTTAAAAATACATAGTGCAGAGTACCTACATACGACATGATAATTCTTTGGATTGGATATACAATACCAATACGTAATGCCGTAATGCACATTACATACATGCACACGTACGTATACATCATTCCGTTTTGAAATAAAATTCATAGATAGTTTCAGATTTACGATTATTCATCGATTTTTCTTTTATAAATCTTATACAATCTATCTATACGTCCAGTTTTAATAGTGCATTTATTATGTTCATTATTATTATATTTTGTGCATCATCTTCCAACCGCAATTGAACACAATTATTGTACACGACATAATATCTAGAGAGATATATACGAGGATACGTATATGTAATGTCTGCAGATAATAGAATTTATGTACTACTTCTGGATATGGATCAAAGAAAACACTGGAAAAAAAAAATATTTTAAAAAATAATGAAGAGGGGAAAAAATAATCTTAAAAGACATTTAAAGTTCATGGTTCAAGATCACGGATTTTCAATGTGTGTATGTGTATACGTGTAATGCACATTACATTACAGTTTTGTATAAATGTATGTATACATAAAAAAAATTTTTTTTAAGGATATTATTTGTTTGATTTTTATTGTGTACTGAAATGAAAATAAATGACTATAAGAATTTTATCTGTATTATAAAGGTATGTATGTAATAATAAAATAAAAAACCAACAAGATAACAATTATTGTTCTTTATAAACACGATACGACGATACGATAAATACATATAGATAAATCTATAAATATGTACATATATTGTATACGTTGACTGCCGATCAAGATACACATACTAGACAAGATCGATCGATATCCAAATCGATAGAATAGAATTCTCGTAATGTTTAGGGGGAATGAAATAATAAAAGCCAAAAAATCGAATAAAAAAATTTTATAAGAAAGAAAAAAAAAAAATACAAGAACGATTCTAGAGGTTTACTATGTAGATACGTACATGTATGTAGGTCTAGGTATATACATAAGTTGGGTTTATGATCTCATGATGATCATGATGATTTTTTGATTCACGATCATGATATTATAGTACACCAGTACATGGATATAGAACGATTATTATTATTATTTACGCTCAGTGCATCAATACTAAATGCCCGTTATATATCTATTTCTGTTCTATATGTGGGTATACCATACCATCCTTATGTGTATTCTATTTGGATATGAAATCGAAATGGACTAAATGCATAAAAATGCATCATATGTATGTATATAAAGCCCTACAAATACTCCCTATAATAATGATGTTCTGTAGTGTGCGTATTTTATTTGTTACGCATTCATATTATAATCCGCCATTAATAAAAACATTTTAAAAGTTTGATTGAAATGTAATAGATATATTAGCTCTGAAGTAAAAAAAAAATCCTTTGTTGTTGCTGTTATATTTGTCCATTCATGTGTATTCGTTTTTAGTTCTAAATACATTTATATACGATCGAAAAATGATCCATTTATTGTTGAAGATTAACACACGCAACAATATAAGGTCAAAATGTACACCCAGAAACGCGTGAATAAAAATATTGCACATACTATAGGAGAATATATCGAAATTGTATTCGTAAATCCAACTACTGAATATCATATTTGCAAAAGAATCATTAAAAATGTTGCCGCAATATCGAATAAATAACAGGGAGATCCAGTGTTGTAGAATACAGTGAACATCCATTTCAACTATACATAACAATAATCCACATAATGTACTGCACTGTTTTATAACTGATCGGCGATTGTATTCGTTTATGCGCATGTATTTGATAAAAACGAATACGATCATGCGCCTATTATATTTCTATGTGTGTCTGTATGGTAAATTTTGATTGACAGATATTTTATCTGTTGGATACTTTAATTCATTGCATGCAAGAAGATATACTAACATAACGTAACGTAACTGACATAAGACAAGGATTCAAAATTCATATAGTCAATTTTATGCATTTGAAAATCATTGTGGCAGTTTTTAATCAAAAAATGAAAAGAAAATAAATTCTATTCTATTCTAAAAAGAGAATCAAATTTAGAGCGGTTCCACATTGAAGATACAAATTTTGAAATTCCCATGTTATTTAGAGATAGTTACTACATATAAGATGTGTCAGATAAAATGATATTACACTTTGAACATTTGTGTGTAAGATACAGGAACATAAAAGTAAATAACTGTGATGACTTTTAAAAAAAAAAAAATAATCAAAAATGATTTTCGTAGGTAATATCGAAGGATATTACATATCATTGTGGTGGATTTGATGACTTTTTGTCAGTTTAGATTTAATGATGTTTTAATTATGAAATAAATGAAAAATAAAATGTCGAAAATAAAGTGAAGGGAAGGATATTATACAGAAAAATTTAAGGGATGTCCATGCAAATACGAGAACATTTTTTGTCGTGTTACCCAATATTGTCCAGAGTTCTGCAATTCAATTTATTCTTTATTTTATTTTTCTAATAAAAAAAAAAAAACTTAAAAAGGACATCGAAAAGAAATCCGTTAAAAACTATGACTATAGATAATTTTCTTTAGTGACAATAACGAAAAATATTCTATAGTTTCGTTTGTTTCATTTGCATTTATCCATTAAGTCCTTTTGGTTTTTATGCATGAATTTATAATTAAATCACGTTTTTCAACCGATATACAGATAAATGATAAAAGGATAACTATATGTGAGCATTTGTCTATGTAAATAATTGAATTAATAAATCTTTGTTAGATAGAAATTATTTAAAAATCGATAAATCACATTCTTGTCCACACATTATTATTCTATTGTTTGTTCTAAGAAGATCCTATAGATTTCGTCTGGTCCATCCATAACAATTGATTTGAATTAAAATTTTCAAATTTTATAAAATGAATAAAAAAAAAATCTAATAAATGATAAGTAACGATGATACATTCATACAGAAAATAGATAATTTATTCCAAATACAATCTGTATTTATGGACAATCGATAAAATATAGTAGGAACCAGTTTTCATTCAATACAATTTTATTTACCTTTTACAAAATTTCTATAGATATCCAACGCAATACACATTTTAGGATATACACCTTTACGTCAAATTGTTGTTGACTAATAAATTTTCGTGTGAATTAAATTTGAAAATTTCGAACGAAAGATGAAAGTAAAAACTATGATAGAAGATTTAAAAAAAAAATATATTAAGGAAAATGCAACAAAATAATAAGACATTCTCGTTAAAAAGTAAAGAACACTTATCATACACGGGTGTTTTAAAATTACTCGAATCATCATTAAAATCATATCTGTTATTGTGTACAAGGAGTCTAACATTGCGTACACATGAACATTATTATTAATAATAAATAAGTTATAAAATCTGTACTGATGAATGCATTTTCAAGATGACACAGGCACATGCACAGTACAGATATAGGACAGGACCATATTGTATGTTGCATGAAAAACATACAAACTATTTAATAAAATACAAAACAAAAAATCAACAACACTACACAAAAAAGGAGAAAAAATTTATTGAAAAGAAATCTTAAAGAAATTCTAAAGATTTTCAAAAATATTATAAGATAAATGTTTATGTACGCACGCATGTTTCAATCTATTCTAATATTTGTTATACTGTTATTAATATTGTCCTGATGTCCTGATATGTGATTTATAGATTTATTGTCCTTAAAAATTTATTTTGAATCTATAATGTCCTCTAAAGAAAGTCTGTTTTAAAAAAAATTTGTAATAAATACATTAGAAATTATGATACAGGGTGTGTAATACTTGTACCTTGTACGTGTATGGCGATAAATTCCTATATTGTGGGTGATACATAATACGTGAAATACTCGTATGTAGTAGTCATAAAAATTGCATTCGTATCAAACAGTATATAACTGCCTTTGCATACTGTCCGCTGTTCATGTCTTTGTTAGTTATTATCTGCATACATAGTCAACGTTCATCATAAATGAACATGAAAATGAACACCGTATCATTATAAGGAAATATTTTAAAATATGAATATTTTATGAACTCAGATATCGCACCAAAATATCATATATCGAAGTCATAATTAAATAAATTTATGACTCAATTTTTATATGTGCGTGTTTATATTTTTATGGACATCGGACGTGTATCAAAAAATACTCAATTATACAAAAAAGGATACACACATAAATATGTACATACTTAAATTCACACAGACACTAATAAAATCAAGGACATTGGAATGTTGTTTGTATTGTATTCGGAATCGGATCGTATAAATATCACATCACAAAAATATTTTTGAGAAAATTTCATGATTTTTTTCCAGGAAAGATATACTTTATTCTGCATTCTGCTTAGTATCCTTTGATATTTGTGGTAGAAAATGCAAATCATAAAAAGATTTATTTACAAACACGCCGAAGATTTCATCAAAATATAACAAGACTATTGGGGTTTTTTGCCAAAAACATTTATTCATTCAATCGTCTACATCAGATTTTTCAGAAATTTTATCTTCAAAGTACTTCTAGAACCCACTTTTTGGCATATGTGGCATTTCATTTTCTTTAACGATTACTTTTCAATTTAACATTTTTATAGAAATGATCGTTAGTTTTTATCAAACTTTTTATTTTTTCTTAGATGATATCAGTTATTTATTTATGAAGAAATAAAATTAAACAATTAATTTCTCCTTCTACTACAAGGCATAGGATCCATTTCTGCACGATAAAAAGATAAATTTTGACGCGGAATTGTCAACAGTGTTTTTTTTTAAGGTTTAATTGTCATACTGAATTTTTCTATCATGTTCTCACTTCTCAGTACATTGTAAAATTTGATAAAAATCCCTTTCAATTTTTCTTATAAATTTATTTAACTCACAAATTTCGCTTATCATTTATTATTTTTTTTTTCTGAAAATTACTCATAGAAAATGTATTTTGGTTCTGTAATCTCATGATAGCATATTTGTACGAGTATATGGCAGTATGTTTGGCTACAAGGGTGTGTATGTCTACATATGCTTTTTATTTTTAAAAATTAAATTGCACCAAATGTTCTTTGACAAAGCAATAAGAAAAAGAATAAGAAAAAAAAAGTAGCTAAAGAATTGCAATAAAGTAACAACTGAATATTAGAATGAAACTATTGTTAATTTTTATCATTTTCACTGCTGTTATGTTGTTATAATATGCTTTACTGAACTGACTCAGACTGTGACTGTATTTGAGTTTTTGGCTTATCACTATTCATTCACACACACTCTGCGCTTTACACACTCATAAAATTATCTCTCGCTTCTTAAGATTAATGTCTATATGTGTGCACGTTGTGTTTATTTTCTTTGATAAGAACAACATATGCTCTTCAAAAATCTCATATCACTTATTACCTCTAAATGAAATATTCAATGCACATACATATGTACGAGCGTACGAGTTTATATACATACATATACATGTTCTGTAGGCGAAATAAAAATTATTTTCTACCTACAACTACCTATATCGAGATTTAAAAAAAAAATTTCTTTTTTGTATTTTCGAAATGAAATGAAAATGAATAGAAAAAGACGAAATAATTCTTTTTTTCTTAGATTTCAAGAAAATTATCTCTATAGGCATTGGAACATATGAGTGAGTATATTACTTAAGTAGACCATATGCGGATAAATTAATGTTTGGATGGATGGATGAATTATTATTATTGCAAACACTAGTTTGAAAAATGATTTTAATAATATTTTAAAGAACAATTTTTTTTTAAAGAATTTAAACAAACTCGTATACATTTACTACTGCATATACTCGTATTTATCAATGTTTATCCTGCTGCGTCCAAGTATATTATTGTCATATTGTTATCGATGCTGTTATGCAATGTCATCCATATACTCGTAGTACAAATGAAAATTTTCAATTCAATTTTTTTTAAGTGTACGTATCTACCAAACCAATATATTTAAATACTTGCACATTGTACGTAAATCTAGTACTTTTCTAATTTAAAAAGATTTAATAATTTCAACAAAATACAGGAAATCAATATTTAAAATCTGTATTTGAGTTTACGTACACACAAAGGTACTTAAATGAAAAGAAAAAAATTTTTGAGATTTTCATTAAATTTTCATCAAATTTGTAGTATTTTCGAAAATTTGCTGATATCACTACAATACCATAATATTGAAAAATTCTTGATGTGCCTGTATATATAAAATGAAGAGTCCTTTTCTTTTTAGTTCGGATTAATCAATATTTCATAATTCAGGATTTCTTAAATTCTATTGGATCCTTCGAAGAGAATTTGAAATTTTATTTTTGCGACCTAGGTAGTATATCATATCAATTATTATCCAAGGAATTATTATTTTTATATTCCTAGGATAATAGCACAGAATGACTTCGCAATTTTAGAAAAAGTATGACCATGTATGATGACATTAGCTTCTTGCAGGAAAAAGTATCATTGTTCGTAATCGTAATCTGCAACAGAGAGATATCATTAAATGTTCCTCTGATGGAACAATTTTATTTCAATTTCTACTTTCTAGATGACTAGATATTTATTGCATTTCCCACTCACTGAGCGCAATTCAAGACCAATAGAAACGGATCAAAGTGACATATCATGGATGTACTTTAGCTTGTACCGCATCGTCAAACAATTACTGAATCGATTACACAGTATCAAAATTAATTTCTCATTGTAAAATAATTTTTCATAAATGTTTACAACTTTTCGGGATTCAAAATACATCATGTTGTATGGCTATACATTTTGATGATGAAATTGTATCGCTTTCCTTTAAAACTATACGATTTCTGTAACATACTTTCTCAATTACTTAATACAAAATGATTCCTTAATTTAATTTAATTTTTTTTTTAATATCAATTGGTATATCATACGACGAAAATGATTACGAACAAATTGGAACTGATTTCATGTAATTTACAATTCAGAAATTTTATTTAATCGTAATTGTTTAATGTATGAACATGTTGATGACAGCGACCAATACAAAATTTTGATTTCAAATTTGTACAAAATCAAAATGAATCTAAAGCCCTAGACAGATATCTGGTATAAACGTGGTACCGATACCATGTTATTGACTATACTACATGTCTGTCACCCTATACTAGCTTTATACCAGGAAAACAAGCTGGTATAAACGTGGTATTGAAACCAGCATGATTTGTTTAGTATGAATCTAGTATTCACAAAATTTACTGAACGTAGTGCCATTTTAATGCTACGGAAATTATAGAAATTAGTTTTTACAGTAGTTTTAACATTAAATTGAAAGTAATTAGTAGGCATAGTAGGCATTAAGTTGCAAGTAATATATTGCAAATAAAAATTTTCTATATTACACCACAACAAAATTCACAAAATATGTCAAATGATACTTGGTTTATACTAGATTACATGTCTGTCACCATGCTGGTATTGTTCATACCATGGTATCGATAATAGATGTCTGTCAGTGGCTTAATAATCGCTCGAAACCTACTCATGTTTCGCTCTTTACGTAGAACAGAGACATCTACCAACAAATTGTAAACCAAAAAAAAATGTTTTTTTTAAATTTTCATTAAGAAATAATTGAATATAATTGACAGTTAAATTTGATAAAAGAAGTAGGCTATTTTCAGGTAAATTAAATTAAAATTAGATAAATTAAATAAATTCGACAAACTGTCAAAATCGCTGTGTGTCACCTTCGTAATTTCTACTCGAAATTAAAATGAAATCTACTGGATTTCAACTTCTGTGTGTCTACAATATAAGTACTCGTATATTTACTTCTTGTGTTTTAATTTTTAATTTTTTTGTTATTTGTTATTTTTTGGCTTGTTAATCGTGATACAATTTATAATATCATCATCGACAATAATAACTTCATCATCATCGTCATTATACCATCATAAACATATCATCATAACATATTCAACAAGTTAATCGTGTTAATTGAACCGAGTATGTTTTTTTATTTTTTCAATTATAACAAAACGAACTATGTATGTAGCGCGCACTGTAGCAATTGTGTGTGTGTAGTAATAATGCTAGTATAGTTGAACACACTAAAAATTGACTATATAATTTTTATGTAAATGTATACTTAGATCGTTAGATGTATGATTATCTGTATCATAACAATTCTATGTCTTCTATTATACCTGTAAACATTTTCAGAGATGTAGAAAGCTAACCTATAAAATTGCTATTGCTACTTCATGTTATGTGTACGAGTATACAAATATGTCTAAAGGCTTGAACTAAATATGGAATACTTACTTACAAAATATACCACAAAGCTGTATACATTATAGATACAATTTTATGACAGCCGATAATGATGAATCAATTTATTCTCAGTGCTGTCTGTATATCATGATACATATATGCAATGAATAACGTGTTCAATCAGTCCACTAGCAGTCTACATTCATAGTCAATTTTAGGTGAGCATTTAATAATAAAAAAAAAAAAACAACAAAAATCTCTCAGACCATTACCCATTACCATGAATTTGTTATGATGTCCATAAAAAGTGTACATAGACTCGTATTACATACGTCTGTAGTTTTGTAGTTAAAGCCAGAAGCTATAGATATAGTTTCGTATATCCATCCATCCATTCATTTTGTGTACAATTTTTTATTTCATGTTTTTGGTGTTAATTGATTATTTGATTTAGATCACATACAAATTACAAAATTATAAATGAATTGATCACGATCAATGATCATATAGTCGTCATCATCATCATCATCATCATCATTATCACCTTATAGACTTACCTTGATTATTTATTATTCGAGCAAGAAAATATATTGAACATGAAATTAAATCATTGTTGGTGGTAGGTATAGCGTGGTATAGCTAAGTATTTTTCTATGCACAAACATGCTACTGTTCTATACAAAAAAAGTTAAAACAATGAAATCAATTAAAACCAGAACAACAAAGTATATAAATAATTAATAAAAGGATCAATATTGAAAATTGAAAAAATCGTGTTTGTGATATTTTATTATGCGGATAACGTTCTTGTAATTCTTATAGCATTTAAGTAGAGTAAATATACATTCTCGTAGAAAAATAAATTAAAGAATTTTATGTTAATTTGATTTTTATGATGACAAGAAAGGTGAATTGTGAGTCTTATGTTTTATAAAGCAAAAAAAAATCAAATGTTAACTCCTTTGTTCCTGAAGTGCTTTGAAGAATTTAGCTATAAATCAGTTGGTGCTGTGCTATAGTAAACGAAGTAGTAGTGGTTGTTTAGAAGATTTTGTATTTTTGTAAATTTTCAATCATCATACAAGTAGAGTAGGTGTCTGTAGTGTGGAGAATTCATTTAAATTCCATTAACATTTCATTTTAGAATTTGATTTTTGTATACTAGACCAACACTACCACCATTACAACTTTTCAATTTCATAAAAAAACAAAACCAAATAAACAAAATGAATACATCTACTCGTAAAAGTTGTAATAAAATGAAAAAAAAAAAATAATTTTCTTTTTAAAGTTTTTTTTTTTTTTTAATTCAAACATCAAAAAATCAACATCTCACCTCGTTTTGTTTGTAGTATTTTTGAAATTGAAGTGAGAATTATTTTCATTATTTATGTATGCGGTGGGTAAACAAAATTTTCACACCTTTAATAATGGCCATATACATATAAATATAATTTATTATAGGTGTATATGACGAGTATGCATCTGTACGAGTATTTGTATATGCAGACTCGTATGATGTATATAATAATGATGATGTATACTTACGTATGTGATGATTTCTAGATAAACTTGAAAACCTTCTAATTGGCTTCGATTTTCGAATAAATAAAAAATGAAATATATAACAAAACAACGAATGTAGATCTTCACAACCGTGTGCAACACTTAAGGCCCAACTATAATCGACATAGCTGACATAAGCTATGACATATGTCGCAGCCGAACACAGCCAAATCAATGAGCTAAACTATAATTGACATTGCCGACATTCGTTAAAAATTCGTTTAACATATAAGCTCGACATAAGCAGTACGATCGAAAGCGTACATGACATAAGTAACATAAGCCATAAGCTCATTTTGTGAAATTCGTATTGCTTATTGTTTCGTATGTTATCTATGTTATTATAGTTAACCAAATGTGACGTTTTAACATTCGTTATTATTTCTCATGTTACCCATGTTAGCAATGTCGATTATAGTTCTACCTTTACGCGTATAGAAATAATAAATTTTTTGCCACCTTTTTACTAAACTCATCTCATAGTTGCTATGATTAATGACTTCAGGAAGAAATTACTCGGTAATATCACACTCGGTAATATGAAGTTGGTATATACATACATCGTTTACTTTTTTCTTTAAAAAACAAAAAAAATTTCTTACTGTAGGCATTTATTTATTTTTTTTTTTATTATTATTTCTTACCCTTCGTTTTCTCTACAAAACTTACTTTAATTCTCTTCTTCTTCTTCTTCTTTTTATTGTTGGAGTTATGTCTTCATTTCTTCATTTTACCAGAGATGAATTTATGCTATATGTACTATGCTCGTATTTTATAATTTCATTTTAACGATATCGCAAACATTCGCTATAATTTTCACTTAGGTGTCAAAATTTTATTATTGATTGATTATTGTGAACAGAACAGATGTATGAGTGAATATGTTGCATATATGAATATTGATATGGGATACATTAAAAGATGTGAAATTATATTATAACTCAATAACAAATTAAACGATGGAGAATATTAAACGATGACTTTGAACCATTAAAAAAGTCATGTAAATATGAGATCGTAAAAATATGATAAAAGGAAATTTCAAATTTTTGATTGGTTTTAAAGATGTGCGGTGTACAGTGAGAGGGAGAGAGAGAGAGCGAGAGAGAGATATGTATTACATTATATTCTCAGAAGTTGATAACTTTATAGTCTGAATTTCTATTTAAATATTCAAGAATATCCTTGTAAACTTTTATAGGATAGTAAGTGAATAATAAAAACACAAGCTTCCAAAATTTAGGATATATAAATCGCTACTGAGAACAATTATAATGAAGGTTATGATTATGCTGGGCTCTAAAGGAAATAGACAAAAATTTCTTGGTAGGTAGAATATAGAGAAAAATACTCAAAAGAATTTTTGGTGTGCAAAGAATAAACGATAATGAATATCGCACAAGAGAAAATGGTGTGTTCATGCAAGATCTATGGTGACCACAGACACATAGCATCATTGATCAGAATCAATCGTCCTGGATGGCTAGGGGACGTGAGTTTGAGTATAATGGAAGACACAAATCCGTGCAAGAAACTCTTTGTAGAAAATCTGCAGAATTCCAGACTGAGAAGCAGACCAAAAAAAAGATGATGGGACACGGTAGCTGCTGATTTGAAAAAGTTCCAAATACAGAATTGCCTTACAAAAACCAAAGATAGGCAGAAATAGTGGGGTTGTTTATTAGAGGCGAAGGCCATCGCAAGGGATGTAGTCCCATGAAGAGAAAGAATGCCAACACGAAATTAAACCGAATTCGCATCGAAAAACTACTAAAATTTAATCTCTTTTAAGAGAAGAACATGGAAATGTTAAAAATTTTCCAAAATATGTAATAACAGAAATGAAAAATATATTTTTTGGTAGAAATATACCTATACCACAATTGAAATAGTGTGGAGTGAGGATTGAAACATTTGAAACAAAATAGGACCACAATATCTCTGGAAAAGTACATACTCTTACACATGTATATCCTGTTCAACATAACAAATGCAAAATGCAAACATTTGTTCTCCTGATATACGAGATATAGAGTACTTTATAATCTTATCCAAATATCCTTAGCAGTTTTGGATATTTTATTCAAATTCTAAATAAGGTCATATGGTAATTTTACAATTATTTTTCTATTCTTTAAAAGAAAAAAAAAAATGAAATAGAATAAAATCTGTTCCAATATGCACCTAAAATGGTTATATTTTTTTTTTTTTTTTGCAGCTGTCATCCAATAACACGTGTTATTCTCTATTGTATGATTTCATGAAATTCAAATATACTAGTACATCCGTATGTAGAGGCGTAACAATTTCATCGTGTATATGCGCTTATGATACATTTGAACATGATACATTTCAGGATATGCAACAGTTTGCCTATTTCCTTATTATTTCTTTTTTTATATTAAACTAACACCACTAGCACAGAATAATTTGCCTTTATTACAAAACGCTTAGCAGTATTTTTTTTCATCCTTTGCAATTCAAAATTAAATTGATTTCAATAGAATTAAGAAAAACGATGAAAGCAAAAAATATACTTTATTCTTGGGAGCACAATTCAACAAATTGTTGAATTTCTGTCTATTAATCTGATATGTGTGTATATCAGTGCTGCATTACAAAAAGAAAAAAGAAAAAATTGAAATTGAAATTCAAAAATCAACAAGTAATAATCGAATTGATGACAGATGCTATAAAATTTACTGTTCCAAATATCGATTCCATATACATATATCTATCAAATGAAAAAAAAAAACATTTCAAAACCCAAAACCAATTCAAATTTACTATATTAATATTCTGTGCCAGGACTACCTGTCTTTATAAAATATTTTTTTTGAATTCTATGTACATATACAATGATATAGCGTAAAAATGGGAGCATATATACTGATACATTTTTACTCGTTTATAGCATACACACATTTAATTCCTGCATAAGTATAGTTATCCTCATAAAAATATTCTGAATGACTATGGGATTGGTACTATTGGATTTGTATATATATACTACATCTATGAGATGAATAACAAATGCAAGGATGTGGATATTTTTCATTTCGTTTTATTTTTATTTTTTGTTCAAATTTTTATTTTTTATTTTTTTTTGGCATCAAGAAATCTGTTGAAATATTGAAAACAGGAAGAGATCTCATATCATTTCATATTTCATATTTAAATTTAAATATGAAGGTGCATCATCATCACCGCACCATCATCATAATCGTCATCATTTTCTATCTATACAGGGCTCTTATCGTTTATATTATTTACTTGTATAAATAAAATAAAATGAAATGTTATCAGTTAAAGGCAAATGCAAAGCAACTTGCTGATGTACTGAAGTACAAACCTACACACACATACGAGTTTGTATGCATATATTACAAATATAAGAAGAAACTACCTATCTACATATGTTTTTGTTAATTTAAATCTGAAGATGCATTGGTTTTTTTTTTTCTAAATTTCAGAAAGGATCTGTTTTAGATGCCATTTAAGAAAAACAATATATAATAATAATATTGAGGGTCCCTTCCCTATATATGTACATATGTATATGTACATCCATCCACTTATACATAAAAACGCGGAGGATGTTTGTTGTCCTTTTGTTAGATACACAACAGATTTTTATAATTTATATATACAAACGTATACTGACTGAATTATTTTATTTGTATGTACCTACATATGTTTAAATATTATTTCCGGAAGCCTGTTGATTCGGAAATAGGAGCAAATGGTTTTTTTTTTTCAATCTCTTGTTTTATTTTGTCTTTTTCTGTTCTGTTATGCATATTTGATTTTGTAAACTAATGTGAAGTGTGGTTCGAAAGGAAATTTAAAATATCTTCCATTAAGGTATATGTACGTAGGTTTACGTAGGTACATACAATAATAATATAAACTTATTTACTGACAAATAAATAAACGCGAATACACGGTAAGTAATAATATGCAGATGTATGTATATGTTTGTATAAATATGTAGATAATGAAAAAATATGGCAAAATGTTGCTGTGAAATTTTTCTACCAAAATCTTTTGTATATTTTTAAATATTGATATTGCAAATGCATACATGTATCTCATGAAAATAATGATTAAAAAATTGTTTCTTTTGTCTGCTTTTAAAATTCCCATTGCAATTTCTTTTGTATTTTGAATATTATGAACTGTACTCTTTTTGTATTTAGTACGTTACGTTACGAGAATCTATGAATTTCATTATTATAAATTTCCAAAAAATCTCATTAGTATCTTTACGTTAATTGGAATAAATTATTTATTTATGAAATTCAGTTATAAATTTCCGTTGCATATTTTTTTTCCCAATTTTTTATAATTTTTTTTTTATGGTTATGGTGTTCGAATTATTTACGAATTTATGAACAAAAAAAGAAAAAAAGTTAAAATTATTTAAGTTAATTAATTACAGTATAGATGATGAGTATGTTTTTTATACAGTATGATTTTTGCTTCTTCTCTAATGAATTCATAAAACCCGCACAAAATAATATTAATTTCTCGAGTTATACAGAAAGAAAAAAAAAATATTTTTATTTTCCGTTACCCAAACAAATACACACATCATGCTGCGCAATTAAAGTCGCCTGCGCATATTCAAAACAAACAGTAATTAAGATATAACTAGTGTATATGACGGTGAAACGTTGGCCAACAATTCTCTTCATACTTCATTTTCACCATAATCTTCTCATTCATAATTTTTCTTCTCTTTTTTTTATTATAATTTTATATTCAGATTTGATGGTTTCACTCGTCTAATATTATTTATTCGCGCATGAGAAAACACACATATTTAAAAATAAAACAAAAAATAAAAAATATGAAATTTTTGTATTTTGTTTGTGGGTAATTATAATAAATTGCATAAGAGAAATTAGCAACAAAATTAAAAAGAAAAGTCTCCAACGGAGCAATACGTAATACAGTAGCAAAAGTAACATTTTTTTTTTTGCAAAATATTTCTGAGAAATTAATAGCTCTATATCCAGTCCATGGCAGACCTAATAATTTATAGCTGCTTAATGTGTAATTCAGTATAGACAGACAGAACCAAATCAATAGCCATTCATTCAATCTTCTCACATAAAACTCTATCCGAACTTCCAAAATGATTATTGTTATTTTCATTCTAACTTATTTGAAGTAAGTTTGAATGAAGATGTAATGATGATTTTAACTTAATTTGGGGTGACAGACGGCAAATGAATCATGGATTTTGTGCCGTCGTTTGTCTATGAGTGAGTGAACAACGTGTTCGGTGTACATTTAATTGAAAGATTCTAATGAAGATGTGAATCTGTGAATAATTCGACAAAGCATATTTGTCTACGAATATTCCTTGCATGAATTTAGATCATCATTGTCTTAATCTCATTAAATAAATCGCATACTACGGTGAATTGTATAAATATTATTGACACATTACGGCTCATTATGAGGTGAAAGCTCATTATGAGATGCAGCTTAATGAAGTGGTGACACATTATACTAAGCTCATTATCTTTGACATTTATCAATTTTTCAATAGTTTCTAGAGAGTTTTCAAATTATTTATTCGCAATTAAAAACAAAGAACTCCGGCTAAAATTTACTTGTAACCTCAAAAAATACGTCTGTGATCCTAGACACATACAGCTCGAAATTACCATAATTTTCGAAATCAACCTTTTTTCTTGATTTTGGCGACGAATTCAAGAACTTTTCATATAATTTCAACAGATCGATATTATGGTAATTTCATCGAAATTACGTAAAAATTGCTTGATTTTGATTAAAATCACGATAACACTTCCAGTTTCCAATTTCATTTTCCAGTTTCAGCTGTCATTAATATCATATGTTCATATAGTTATACGGTTATACTGGTTATACATTCTTATGTATTTAATGGTTACATTTTTAAAAAGCTAAAAGCTTTTTTTAATACACAATTAAGTATAGAACTTCAAAATTCATTCATTCAAAATCAACAGAATGCAGTGTGTCACTATATGATTTCAAAAGGTTGATTTCGTAAAATTATGGTGATTTCGAGCTGTATGTGTCTAGAGCACGTATTATAAAAAAATTGAAATTGACAAAAATTGTATTGGAAATTTGGAAAATTTGGAAAATTTCCAATAAATCTTTATTTACCTATGCCTCGTAAGTAGGCGCTTTCACATAATTACGACATAATGAGACGATTTTTACATCATTACGAGCAGCTCATAACGATTCAATTATACTTTATTATGAGGACTTAATGAGTATTCAGCTCATAATGGGTTGTAATGTGTCAATAGTACTCGTATAAATCCAAACATTGACAATTATTCAATTTCAGACTGAATTTCAGGCACTCTTGAACTGAAAATATTCAAAATTTTGAATGTGAACTCACAATTTTACTATGGACTTCTAGTTTCGAAAGTCATCAAATTGAAACTATACATGCATCGATGGATTCTCTTATCATTCCCTCGTTGGATCAACAGACAACACCACTCATTATTTATCTAAAATTTAAAACGATGGCCAATTAATATCTAAAAAAAGAAATAAATTCAATAAGAAGGACATCGAAAGCGAATACTCATTTTGATTCTTATTATGTAGTACTTTCTATAGTGATCAATAATTCTATTCTTTTTCATATACATATATATATATATGTATATATTTTAAGTTTTTTGATTTTTTTCTTCAAAATTTTTATCCGCGCTTGTGTGTACGTGTATAATTCTTGTTTTCGATGATTCTTTTCTCTTTAGAATGAAAAGAACATATTAACAAGCTAAAGTGGACACAAAAGCTGATTATACACCTGCCAATTAGTTGACATATTTTCTATATGTTATTTTCTTCTTTCTAGAAATTTTCATTATAAAAAATATACAAAAAAAAAGAAATTCAGTTTCTTTTACAAAAAATGCAGTTGTGATTAAAAATATATTTTCACTTTTCTTGTTTTTTTTTTTTTGTTTTGTCTTATTCTTGAAAATGAAAAAAGAAAAAAATAATTTAATTTTTATAAGCAGCACCTGTCTATTATTTGCATTATAAAAACGATGGATATATTTTAAATTTTATGTCCTACGTTTTTAATTTTTTTTTTTTTTGTATGTATCGAGGCTATATACTTAATTCATTTAAATCTCAAAATGTATCGTGTGCAGAGAGAGAGAGATGGAAACCGTGTATCACGAATTAAATTTTTTTTTTTTTTTTTCATATTTTTGTCAAAGTATTTTTCTTGAAAAGTTCTTTTACCTTTTTGTTTTTTTATTTTTAGTTATTGATTGTCCTTTTGAGAGTTGTAAGAATACACAAATTACAGCAGAAATGAATCAATTGCGTATACCAAACGCCCCATTGATTGAAATGTAGCAACTGTGTATTCCACAACCTGTGCACACTCTACTCTATACATATTGCGGAATCAATTTCATTCATGACACTGCCATTTACATAAATTGCGCGTGTATATATATTGCGTTTGCATGCAGTTAAATGTGCAAAATAATTACACTCATCAAAACATGTGTAGATAGGCTACATACGTACTTGTGTATGTATACGCGACTGTATCAAAGTAAAACGTTGAAAAAATTTTCTTATTCATTCCTGCTTCCTGTACATCCATTCACCCAGCAGACCCATTACAGACTTTCTTGTTTTACATGCAATATTATGCGAGGATGAAGTGAAAGCAAAGCTGCGACTGTTGCAACTTTGTGATTGTAAATCAAAAATCCTTAAAAAAAAGGACGAAATTTATAAAAAAAAGAATTATGTATTTGAAACAATCGGAAATAAGGAGTTTTTCTTTTTTTCTCGATCAGAAATCCGTTTTCCCTATTTATCTTTTTCAAGTCAATTCGTAGAGTGGAAAAGAAATTTCTCACCTGGGAAAGTTGTCATATTTCCTTTCAATAACAATCATTCACATCTGAATATCTGGGTATATCTGTTCTCCTAAATTCAATTGATTCCTACGTCGAATAAATAATGATAGTATAGGATATTCTTTTAAGTACATAAATGCAGTAGTGGTGACAGTGGTGATTTTTTTGTTTCTGTGCACTGATCCACCTGAATTTTTTCCCTATTTTGTAATTATTGAAGGAAGTTGTAGTAAATCAAACAGAATCGTGTTAGAGTTTATTTCGCAGATGTTTTTGTTATTGTTTTTGAATCAACAGCTTATTTGATATGGATCACATATATTAAGGATACAAAAAATAAAACAAATTCGCAGAAGTAATCACCAGGGACCTTAAAAATCGTAGAAATAAATAAACAACACAGAAGCAAGATGTGTGTTTGTTTTCCCATTTTTTTTTTGTCCACCAATTCAGAGCAATAATTCCAATCGAGTACATTTATGCCACCACGCTTATACACGTTATAAGCGTTATACGTTATGGTAGTAGTAATAAATTTATGTAGTACACGCGGTGGTGATATTTTGTAATTTGTAAACCTGTTTTGAATACAGGTTGAAAAATTTCATTCATAAATTGGGGTAAAATGTAATGTTCAAAGGTTTGTTTGCTTTCTTCATCTTCTTCCTCATTTTATGATTTTTTTGTGTTGTTTTTTTTTTTTTTTTGCATCATAAAAACAAAAATTCGATTTGTAATTGTAAGTGGGTTTGATTCGAAAACAAAAATTCAGAAAAAAACGTAAAGGTCTTATTTGTTGAAGAAAATAACTGTAGGCAAAAAATGGAAGAAATAAAACGGAAGCAGATTATGCAATCAACTGCAAGATTTTTTATATCCTTGTATTTTTGATACAGGTAGTAAAATATATTTTATACAACATTTTTTTTGTGCACTACAGAATTTATGATATAGGATATTCGAAACAACTGCGTTTGCTTAATATTTTTCGTAATTTAATTACATATACATACATCACAAAATATCATAAAGGAAGAAGGAGTTTTAACATGAACATATCACTTATCCGCATGTACAGGAATCAAAATTATCGATGAAAAAATTTGTTTTTATTTTGAGATTCTATACAAATATCTAGGAAATTAAAAAATTCATTGATGTCTTTAGAGGTAATCGTGGCTATAAAGTCTTGGATGACAGACCGAGATAATAAAAATGGCTTATATGTCTTGACTATAATCTCGCGTAAAAATTGTCTAATTTGCATATTTTTCTTGGCAATCTTTCAAAAACAGATCCTTCAAGCTACTGTTAATAATAAAGGAGATCTTGAACACATATCCAAAAACTATTAATTATTGCTTCATTTCTAATCTCATTCATGTGCATTTTAGAAGAGAATTTCTTATGGTACTTTTGATGCAAAGTAATAGCAGCCTGTTCATAATGTAGTGGAACGTTTAAACAAAATATTCTTTTCGGATACTTTAATGAATTATCAAAATTTTTTTTTAATGAATATATCCGCGTGTATACATATTTTTTTTGAATTAGATAAGGACTATGTTTCGGTTATACCGTGAATTATTCAATTGTGTTACTTTTTCATTTATTTGTCACTTCATTTCTTTGTCGTCACTCTCAAAAAATTACCCATGCACGTATTCCATAGTTGTTATTGTGAACCTATATTGATGTTCTCGCACATGTGTTCTTACGAATACTCTATAGAATCTAGTATATTATCAACACAAAAACCACATAATAAAAAAATATATAATAATAATTTAATGAAGACATTTACGGCTATTATAATGCGCGGTTGCGGCTATTCTGTAAAATTTTTTTATGATCTAGTTTTCTCCTTTGTAGTGCCATTCTAGACATTTAAAAACTATTCATTAACTAACCATTACGAATATCCATTCATTTGATTATTTACAGATCATATTATCAAACAGAATCTATCTCTGTGTATTATACGTGTATGTAATGGTTCTTACATGGTTACATATAAATTATGTGTGAACGAATTTCAATGTTTTATAACAGAATAATCTTTCAATGGTTCCCTTAATTAAATTGATGTTAATCTCCTCAAACTATTAACTAGTATAGTTCGTCTATTGCAGATTGTAGTAGTCAACAAGTCATTAATGTAGAACTGTGCTAAATATACTACTTACATCTACATAGCTAGAGTTATGAATAGCTCGTTTTTTATTGCTTCCTGAACGCAATAAATGCCCACAAGTGATTTAAGTTTAGTTAGAAATAGTGGTGAAAAGGAGAAGTAAGAAGGTCAGAGCAGATAAAATAGAAACACGCGTCTTAATTTTTTTACAAAGATTTGCATAATTGAATAAAAATGTTGGAAAATTATTACAAGAAAATTTCAGTTGGCAGTATACTCATATTGTGGTTTATGGTAGATTGGTGCGGGTATACATTATGTGCGGTAATTATGGTCAGTATGGTTTTGATTTGTGTAACTTTATGGATTTTTGTTCTACCAAGCTATAGCTATACAGATTGTGGATGCCAATTGCCAATATCGTCGTGTAATATGGGATAGCAACAGATTTATTGGTCTTTTCATGATTACGAGTGAAAAATGTAATATCATTGAGTAATTTAACCTTGATATTCTTTGACAATTGTTTTATTTTTATTTCACTTTGATTTTGGAAATCAGAATATTTTATAGTTTTAAGAATAATAATAAGTACATTTTATAGATAAATTACCAAAACATTGTTCCTACAATTAAAATAGTATACGCCAGTACGATGATTGTTGAACTAAGTATATATGTATATTCCAAGCATTCAAGGTTATCTTTTTCATTCAGTCCACTTTAGAAAGTGAAAAACAAAAAATACAAATTTCTGTGTAATTTTCATTTTATTCTAGTCGATTTCAGATTTTCAATAATATATAACACTACGGTTGCGGTTATTTAAAAGTGATGATGTTAAACAATTTATTCTTGAAATTGAAAGGAAATTTTTGAATATTTTTTTTATTTTTAATTCGATGTTCTTGTATATTGGTTTATGCAAGTTCCTCATATTATGTACATTGCATATTTACGTGATTATAAAAAAGTTATTGTCATTTAATAAATTATACCTTGATGAAAACATGAAAACAATAAAAGAAAAAAAATTAAATATCGATAACGATTCCTATCTACAATACCATGAATATTTTCACGTACATATATACACTCTTTTATTATTTATTGTACATTGTTAAATAGAAAATATCGATCGATTCATAACATCGCGATAATAAAATGCGACATTGCTTACGCTTTTACATGTACCTCTTATACATATATGAGTATGAACATATTTCCTGTATATGACTTCCAGGCAACCAAGTGCGAATCCAGAAGAACTGTTGTCATCTTTACGCTGTTGTCCATCTGTGTGGACCATAATCGATATGTATATAGTCAATAATATAATCGAAATCAAAACAAAACAAATATAAAATTGAATCATGGAGACTTCCTGCTTCTTTATTGGCGACCATTTTTTTTTCAGGTTACTCCTTCATCATAAGCATTTTCTTCAACATCCCATCTACATCATATTAAATACCTACAACCACTTTGTCATCTATGTATCCAGCTATATAGTTAATGATATGTTCATTGAATGGAAACCAAGTGTTTATAAAAAATGGAAATAAGAAAACAAAGAAAAACTACAGATAATATATAGAAGCTGATGAAAATCATCTTCTGAACTAATACCGCCGCCACCTTGATATTTTCCTAAGATTCCTGTACAAAATAAAATATACAAAGCAACAATAATTAAGCCACTGTCTTCTTTATCTTTATATCTACTGTAATCGCATCTGATGCTACTAAATACTTTAGTGGATGATTATAGTTGGGATTGCGACTATTCCATCTGATCTGTAGGTATATTGATGCAGGTGCCAGATTATGATCATCTTTTGATATGTCGCCTTCATAACAAACTGGAAAACATCAAATAGCAAAATATGATTTGCAATTTTTGTAAAATTTTTATCTATTTTTATGTGTAGCGTGCGTACAAGAGTGTTCTAGTCGAGAAAACTCTATATAGCGGATTACGCACTTGGTTACATCCTCATCCATCTTCTGATATTGATGATGCTGGGATGCTGTTGATGATGATGACAATCCGGTATTCTATCATTAGCATTATCATTATTATCGTTGTCAATCAATATACTCGCGAGTACTATACCTATAGCCTATAGACTTGTATATTGGTACCTATACAGATAGCCCCATTTATTGATGGATAATGGTTATTATTTTACTTATTATTATTAGTAACTTTTATTGAAGTATTTAAAAATTCCATTGCATACATTATCCATTCCAGATCGTTACATGTACCTAACCTACATATATAGCATAGCATATAAACCATCATAGCGTATGTATGCAATATACTTATGTACGTATATATGGAAGTGCATTTGTAACGAAACTATAATAATATGTGAACGTGTACCACCAGGAGTCAACTTTTTATGAATGTCCTAACCACGGATATTTGTTATGTACATACAATTTTAATGAATGAACAAAAATTATGAATTATTCATAACATATTGTTGTGTTTCGTGTTTATTTGATGGTGCCCTAGTGTTTATACATATCAAGAATTTCTTTTTTATTTCTTTTTTATTTCTAAGGTATCAATAAATTTATTTTTATATTTTTTTTTCTGACAATTTTTAGTTTTATTATTTATTATTTTTAGTTTAAAATCGAATTAATTTTTGTCGTTACAAACACATATACGTATATTATTTTTATTGGCAATTTATACAGAAAAAAAAAATATTTTAGGTATACCTACTTACTAACCTATATGAACGTACTTTCGTGAGTATATATGCTAAGAAAATCTTAAACTTGTTCACATCATGTATACGAATATTTTAGTACAAACTCACGCTTATTTGTATGTTTGAATCTTTTACCACACTTGGTAAACATTCTACTTAAATGTATGTACATACCTTCAAAAGTATGAGGGTATTCATTTCAAAACGTAAATTCAATCAACGCGGTATCAAATTGTCAAATTGTAAGTTAAAATGACGTGAAACCACTTCTTGAAATACAAATCTTAGTTCTAATTATTGTAAACTTAAAGAAAAGTTCTCAGTGCAACACGAAATGAAAACAAAATTTTATGAAAAAGCTTGAGTAATCTTGAAATTAAAAAATTGGACATTAAAATTTTGTTTGAATTCACATTTAATGCTTAAACTTTAAAACACTCAACTGAATTTCAACTTTTTTATGTAGGATTTTGAAGGCATATTTTATGGGAAAAGATCCATTTGATGATCAATTTTTAAACAACAATTTTGAAATTAAATTTATAGCTTTTGTTAATTGGAATTGAAAATAAAAATACATTATAAATCAATCAACAGTCATACTACAACCCTATGTGAATCTTGGCCTACTCTAAGATACTCCTCCAGACGGTCCTGTCACTTTTCTTAATAAGCAATTCAAATTTCCAATTAGACAGTATGACGCACAAACGTAGATATCTAATTTCGTGTAAGAAAAAAAGAAACGAAAGACAGATAAAAATCAATTTCATTTAAGCAACTCAAAATATGACCACAAACTGCATTTTCAAATTTCATCTGGTAAAAATGAAAAAGCTGTCAAACTTTGATTCATACAAAATTTATTTATTTTCGAATTTGACTTGTGCCGCTTCTACATTCAATGCAGCGACTTCAACTTGGACTTTGACTTTCGACTTCACAGTATGCTTAACATGTAAAAGTAGCTGTCAACTCTACTGCATTGAATGTAGAAGTTCTAATACAAATCCATCAAATCAAAGTCGAAGTTGAAGTCACTGCATTGAATGTAGAATCGGTATTACGCTACTAAAAAGTCTCTATCACTTTCGCATAAAGCTCATGATTCTCAAAACAAATGACAAATTGACGAAGTCTTGTAAAACTATACAGCCAATTATATGCTACTTACGCGAGATTTTTGCGAGATTTGAAGGGAATACCCGCAATATGTAACTGCATTTTATTTTACTGAATTGTTTGTGTATGTTGTTACATATTGTGCTACTGAATAATTATTTTAAAATTAAATTTAACATTTATTCAAGTTTATAATGAATGCATACATATTCATGTGTACTTATGTGTGTTATATAGAGTAAATTTTAATTTCGTATATACCCGTCGCAGTATTTGTCTGTGTTCTTTAAATACATTCACATACAGATGCATTATGAACATATTATTTTTTTTCTTTTCAAATTTTTTTAACTCATGTCATTTTATTAAGGTTTATGAGTGTTGAATATTTTACCACCCATTTAGCAATATAGTAATAAACAATAAAAAAAAATACACAAAAAACAAAAAGAAAAAATTTCAATAAAAAGAAACGGAAAAACAAAAATTTTGTATTTTGAAAAAAAATTGTCTGAATACAAAATAAAATTCTAATTAATTTGATGGTTATTTTTCACAAAAAAAAAAAATTTTTTTTTTTATTTTAATTTTTATTTTATTATTATTTTTACATGATAAATGCTTTTTTTTTTATTTTCATAAATATGATATACTGGCGTACGTTAGATATGTATGTACATGTAGATTGTAGGTACTCTAAGGTACATATGTGTATAAATAAGTACCTGAAGCTGAACTATAATATTCACGAATTATTTCATTAATTTTTATGTTATCCAATGAATAATTATTATTTTATTATATTTTTATTATTTTATTGCGTTCTCTTGCTTTTTTTTTTTGATTTTTTATTTTTTGTCTGAAACTTTTTTGTTAGTTTTTTTTTCTCTTATTTTTGTTATAACATAAGTGGTGGTGGGATCATTTTTGATATAAATGAGAAGAAATATATATTCAAAATAATCACTTACATTTTAGGTTGGTAAATCGTTATTCTGCAAAGAATTTACCATTCAATTTTTATGAATAATTTTATTTTTTTTTTATTTTTTAAAAAAAGTTTTGTCCTTTTTTTTTTTTTTGTAGAATATTGCAAATATATTTTTCGATCAGAATTTCTTTATTAAGTTAAATTCAAATTATATTTGCATTCATAAATATTCGTGTTTGTTTGTTTCTATACATATGACTATCTACATGTATGTACATTACATCTTGACATGCACATAAAATTCAAATTAATTGAAGTAACAGTATTGCATTACGCATGTACTAATGTGTAAATGTACTCCATATAATCGTACATACGCGCACTGTGTACCTAATGTTAAATTTAATGTTTTTATTACTGAACTTGTACTCATGTACTAATATTATATCATATCGTATACTTAATAAACAGAAACATTAAAATATGTGCTGATGCTCGTATCAAAATACCCATAATGCTTGTATAAATCGTAGCTTGTGAATTTATCAAAATTGTTTGTACATTAAACAATAAAAAGAAATTAAAAAAAAAAATGAAAAAGAAAAAGAATAAAGTTTTAAAGAAAATTTCTAAATAAAATAAAATAAAAATAATTCAGTATTTTATATCGAAATGATAAGTGATCTTTACGGTTTGGTGCAATATTTCTTTGTAACTCCAGTACTTGCACATAATTTACAAAAACAAAAAAAAAATGTATTCATGTACAAAAATATAAGTTATAGGGTTTACCAATAGGAATCTCAAAACTTTCAAACACTGCAACGATAACACTGTTCACAAGGTCAAACTCAGATTTTGATTGAAGTGCTTATAGTGTATTGTGAGACAAATGATCATGGAATGTGGAAAGATACACGATTCAACAATTGTTTGAATTTGGAAAAGTTGTTGGAATTTATTATCAAAATGCAATCCTCGGTTGGCCATATAAGTTTCGTGCATTACGAAAAATTTATGGAAGAAGCGCATTTCTTGCTCAAACGGTTTTTGAGAGAACAAAACTGCTGGATTTCGAATGAAGAAAAACCTCAAGAGATTCGCGAAACGCCTCTTCATGTTCAGAAGGTTACAGTTTAATGCGGCCTTATTTTTTTTTAACATGAAAGTGAATATCATGCAACTAAGAATTTTGAGCACTATACAGGAATATGAGTACCATCGGCGGAGGGTGGTAGTGTTCAGGGTGTTCAGTGAACACCCTAAAATTATATGAACATGATCATAAAATTTTGTAACTAATTCAAAAACAAATTTTTATCGTAAAAGAGAAAGAAAACAATAAAAAATTCGTTTTTCTATACATTACTTCACTAAAGTTCAAATATAAATATAAACCGGGGAAAACTTTTATTTATATTATCAAGTTGAGGTTGTTTAAGTGTTCACATTTTGAAATGAACAAAATATTAAAATTCGTTTTTCTATATAGTATATATCAATCTGGTTCACATTTTTATATATGAAGCGACAGAAAACTTTGAATTTATATTATCAAGTTGAAGTTGTTTAAGTGTTCACATTTTGAAATGAACATATGAAAAATTTTGATACTCCATATATTGATTTATTTTCTTCTCTTTTAAATTTCGTTTTTCTATATATAAGCCGGGTTCACATTTAGATATGCACCGACCAAAAACTTCAATTTATCATATATTATCAAGTTGAGGTTGTTTAAGTGTTCACATTTTAAAACAAACATAATTAAAGTTGGTTTTTCTATAATATATCAATCTGGTTCATATTTTTATATATGAAGCGACAGAAAACTTTGAATTTATATTATCAAGTTGAAGTTGTTTAAGTGTTCATATTTTGAAATGAACATTTATGAAACATCTTGACTTGATACGCATACGATACTCCATACATTGATTTATATTCTTTTCTTTTAAATTTCTTTTTCTAATAAACTTATAAGAAATTCCTCTTCTCTTTAAATTATAAGATATCTTCTCTTTATATAAGATAAGAAATTTAAGAGAGAAGAATATAATCATTTATATCATTTATTATGAAACATCTTGTTTGAGTTGTAATTTTATTGTAATTTGTAATGTAAGTTGGTGGAACTCCATATATTGATCTCTTTTATACTCTTCTCTTTTAAATTTCTTTTTCTTATAAACTTATTATAAGAAATTATGTAAATGTACAGAGAATATACAGCAGCAAGGTTAATAAAATATATAAGGTTAGCTGTAGCGATACTAATAACCTACAAATTAAGTTGTGACGTCACAATGTAAGATTTCTTGAAGCATTCATAAGACCGCATTATGTTAGTCGAAATTTCGATGTTAAAAAGATGAATTAAAAGTTAAAAAATTACTAAAGATTACTAAACAAAACAAATTAAGTTATTTTTAATAGTTGATAAAATATAGATTTAGTGCTCTAATTCTAAAATACATTCGTGTTTTAAAAAACAACAATAACAATTTAACATTTCTTACAATATGACGTCAGAATCGGTTGAAAATCTGATTGTAAAAAAAGAAAAAAGTTTTCCTATATACGGCTACAGCTAACCTTATATATTCTATTAGCCTTGTACAGCAGTACAATTACAATTAATTATACAGAATACAGAATACAATATACAAATACAATTTGTACATTTTACAATATGCATGCATGTTATGTTGTTGGTTCACATTTCCATTATGTTAATCATGTACACCCAGCCAAACATATGGGATCGATTCTATAGGAATCAAAAATAAATGCACAAATATACAAAAAAAAATGCGAAAAAATACACATTTTTCATACAAAATAATTTTTTAGAAAAAAGTTAGTAATTTTTTTTTATATAAAATTTTGTAAAAGGTAAATGAAACTTAATTTTACTACTTAACTTATATAAATTTTAGTAGAAGGGTAAACAAAAGTTGAATTTAATATTAAACTGAATTTTTTGCATATTTTTGTAAATAGTAAATAAAATTGAATTTCACTGAATTTTTTACGTAAATACATATTTAGTAAAAGGTAAATAATACTACGAAAAATAGTAAGCTTTGAAATAATTACTCAAATATGTATGAAAATGCATGAAATTATGTGTATTTTTTCGCAATTTTTTGTATATTTGTGCATTTATATTTTATCTATGCAGTTTCTATCCATAAATATAATATCATTGGAAAGAGGACAAAAAAAACCTTTCAAATGAAAGAATACAATATTTATGTCATCCTTCAAGTTTAGAAGTTATACCGTAATCAAAAGAAGTTGAAAAAGTGATTTTTAAAAAACACGAAATTTTGACTTTAAATCCTTATATCTCGAAAACCGCTAATCCAATCAAAGTGAAATAAACTGTGACAAGTAGAACAGGAAGTTCTAGAAGAAGAAATGGTATATCAACTAATCCTGATCTGAGTCAAAGATCCTGATCTGGATAAATAACGGATTTCGTAAAACCCGCCATTTTGGACCAAAAATTTTTAAGGGTAGTTTGTTTTAATTATTATTGTTTGTGTAATGAATCTGTATATTTATTAAAAAATCTGAACACCCAAGGAAAAACTACTGGCTCCGCCACTGATGAGTACAGAATATTTTTGGCCTTAACTGGAATATTTGTTTTAACCTAAACATAGACAATGTTGATTTACAACAATACTGCGTCACATCAGACCATGTATCATTGAAAATCTACCACGCGATATGTGTGAAAAAATAGTGGAAAATTGGTCTGAACTCAGACACGACTGCATTCAAAATTAAAATAATAAGGAAATCACGTGGATATCACTTGTATTTATTATTGTTTTTTGTTTTTTCATTTTAAAGTTCTGATGTCCTTATAGGTAAAACCTTTACAGGTACATGTACTCATGGTGAAATGAAAAATTTTCACCAAAAAACTGCATTTAATATGAATAAATTATTGTTCTTTATACGTGTATAGAATGCGATACATACAAAAAAAAATATTTTGGTTTGGTTGTTGTAACGAAAAATTTGAAAAAAATTAAAAAAAAATTTAAGGAAAAAAAAATAAATTGAATAAACAAATAAACGAAATAATCGATATGATAACTGTATAATAATGAAGATATTCACTGCGCATACATATCTACTCATCATAAAAATTCACATACATTTAAGTATGTGTGTGCATGGTACATATTATGTCGCCTATATAATAATAAAACAAAATGCAAGTGTTCTCATGTCATGATAACGAATTAAATGCGAAATAAAAAAAAAGCAAAAAAAAAAAAAAATATTTTATTTCATTTCATTTTTTATTTTTATTTAATTTTATGATGCATCACATATATGATACTATACTCGATAAGGATGGCTCCCTGGGGTATATCATTAACTTTCATAACCGAAAATAATTTTATGTCTTCTTTTTTTTTTGTATATTTTTGTTAAATTTTGCATTTTAATTTTCTTATGAATTTTCTTCATATTCTTATAAAAAAATAATAAGTAATAATAAAATAAATGAAAAAAAAAAAAATTTAATTTTTGTTTGTGTCTCATTGGTTTTTTTTTGTTCTTGTCTCTGTTGAAAACTGATAGCGTTCACATGAAGTAGTGTATACAAAATTGTAATCGTTCGTATACGTACTGCATGTGTTTATCAGTCAGTATAAAGGTGAATATTCACTAGAGATTGAAATGTTGTCCGATGTATTTCTGTCAGAGCGAGAGATTATGAGAATGGTTTGGATTCAAAACGAATATATGACCTCTTAGGTATCAGTGTAGAAGATTATAATACATTCAATTCGTTTAATCTACAGAATTCCTTTGATTTTCTCTTAAAATAGAAATAGGATGCCTTCATAGCAGAGATTTTTAATCGAATTTATATTCTCACCTTTTTCTGAAGAACTATACAGCTACATATTGGCTGTTCCATGTGTTTCTACATGTTACTCGTACATTTTACTTCTTCTTTTTCTTCTTCAATGGCGCTACAACTCATATCGAACCCTTACCATTCACTGAAGGGATTTCCAGACATATTATTACTTACTTGTTACTGTAGTAAGTATGTAGTACACCTATCAAAAATTGTCCACTGATTCCATTTTAAAGTTGAAATTTATCAAATCATCCGAAAACGTTATGTTGACAAAGTTATTCACAAATTTTATACAATATACAGCTTTAGAGAAATTTCATGTGCATTCGACTTAAGCAGCTGTGAATGATTCTATTATTCTCATTCATAAAATAAGAATTTGTGTTATCTTTTATTCGTTTAATGTATTTTTCTTTTATTTTCTTCAAAATTATTAATTTTTTTTTGTTTGTAGGAATACGTAATGTGTCGTAGTGTTGATAGATTTGCATTTATATGCAAAATAACATGTGCGAAAGAAAAACAAAACAGGCACAAAAATATAAAAATTCTACCGAATCATAAAGAGTATAGATTTAATTTCTTGATTATTGTCCAAAACGAAATGTAGAGGACAAAATATTTGCTCGTGTACGCCATCAGAAATTAATATATAAATTCATTCAGGAAAAGGAAATTACAGTACATTATTGTACATATGTATATGCATGTGTAAGAGTATTAATATTAAACCGTTATATACATACTTACATACATATTTAGGTGGTACTCTTGTTCATGCCACATACCATAATTGTAGATTATTTCATGGTTTAATTTTAATGAATAGGGTTAAAGTAAGGTTATTAACATTTTCATTACTACTATTATTATTTTTTTATTTTTGGATTGTTTGTTAATATTTTCACAAAATTGAAAAAAAAAATAAATATATAGGAACAGATAAAAGTTTTTTCATGTATGTGAGTGAATAACAATAATTATACCTTATACACCATGTACTTATTTAACATTTTATTTTATTTTATTTTTTTTTTTTTTCAAATTTGCATGTGATACAAAATTATAACCATCAAATAAAATATTTAATTTCTGGTTCATTGTAATAATTTTTCGTGAAGGTGAATAACGCAAGCAGAAGACATATTAGATAAAAATCTAAAATTCAATTTAATTTTTTTTTTTTTTGCATAAAAATTCATAACACAAATTTTATGTCAAAATTCATTAAAACGAATAAAACGAACCAAAAACCAAATAAAGCAACAAAAATATACATATATATTTTTTTTAATTTAAGAATAAGTCATTGACTCCTGAATCTGAAAGGGGTGAATATTTTACACTCATAAATTAATATGCATAGAACGATATAACCAGAAAAAAATGTAGATATCATACTTTTGTTGAAAATTAGTTATAAAAATATTTTTAAAAAAATTTTATTTACAACAAAATCATTTTTTCTCCATACATTCACATGATCCTTTTATATTAAATTTTTTTTAATTATTTAAATCACAATTAATTAAATATATTTAAAAATATAAAAAAAATAATTTTGAAAAATTTGAAATTTTTATGAATTTTTCTTTACATTATATTTGTGATAAAAACAAAAGATTTAAGACACAAACCTTGGGTTGTATTCAGTTGCATTTTTGCTCGCTAAATTTTGTAATTCATTAATTGTGAAATGAAATATGTAATTCAAAACAATTTAGACTAGTGTCAAAATAAACTTTTAATAATAAAATATTTCAAATTCTATAAGAGATTGAGAAAAATAGAGAGAGAGAGAGAGATAAGAGTGAGATATGTACGCATATGCTTAGCATAATGTTTAGCAATAAACAAAACAGACACATAAATGGATGTATTCTCTGTGCGCTTATATATGTGCGATTTGTTGGTTTGTTTTATTTTCAATATATTTTGTCATCTTTTTGGTCATATTTATGCATGTAATACATACAAAAATTTGTGTATACTATGAAAATAATAAATGTTTCAGTTAAACAAAACGTAAGCTATCAATCATTTAGTATACATAGATTTCTTCATAAAATTCATTCGATATAACAGAAACTCTCACAGATACAACTCTCCTTTATGCTATTTATTATTACAAATTTATGCACATAAAATAAAATGAAATACACATGTACTTATTAAAAAAAAAAACTACCGAATATAACAACTCTGTCCGATAATAATGTAATGTACATATCATTCATTTATTAGGAGTATTTTATACAGACGTAAGTACTTTACTTATTTATTTATTTATTTATTTTTTGTTTTTGTAAATGGCATACACATACATTTATATTCCAAAAATAAATTAAAAGAAATATTCGTACATACGAGTATATTATTTTTTTGTTACCTATATATATTTTGTATTTTGTGTAAAATTTATGAGTTACATTTTTCTCACGTTTCTGAAGATACAAAATAAATTTTTGATTGTTTGTAAGTTGCGGTATTATGTTGTAGGAACATATTTTATGTGAACATTATATAAAATATATGGCATGATCTGTGTACGTACGGTGGCGGAGATTCATATAAATTAGACAGCAGCTACTATATTGAGATAATTTTTATTATTGATTCAAATAATTTTGACATATTTTTGGCTCTATTGTAACACGACTCATCTGAACTTCTCTCGCAAATCTTTATCATGCCAAATAGAAATGAAAGCTATGAGGACCATCAATGTTAAAACCTTTTTTCATTACTAAAGAGAACATTATGCAACTTACAGCCATTGCACAATTAGGGCGACAGCGACAGCGTATACAGTAATTAAATTGGACTTTTTACGCCGAACATTACGCTGTCGCTATCGCCTAAATAGATTCTATTCTATTTTTCAGCGACAACGAGCCATCCCGACCTAGATTTTACAGTAGTAGTAATCTATTCGCAAGAAAAAGAAATGTAAAATTCATATATATTTTACGCTGCAGTGGCGCCCGAATTGTGCGAACTTTCGGCGATACGCTGTCGCTGTCGCCCGAATTGTGCGATGTCTGTTACTGTTACTGACCAGACTCATGTGCTCTTTTGCAAAAGTTTTCCTTTTTTAAAAAGACTTGTGGTTCCACCAAATGGAGATTTCTTAGCACTTTTTATTGTGGACTAACTTGCTGTCGGTTGCCAAAATATGACGAATACAATGGATAGCTACTCACTGAGTGAAAATTGTAAAATATTATTTCAGGCAATTTTGAATTGAATTTTCGTTATCTAAGCATAAAGTTACAAGAATAAAATGATTCGAATAAATTTTGTTTAAAATTTTAAATAAATATTGGAATTGATTTTATGGGAATTCCCTATAAAAAATTTTGTTTAAAATTCACTTGTTGTACTTATAATAAAACAAACAATTGATGAGTGTGTTTTGGCAACTAAAAATGGAAAAGGTGTTTTCAATATAAACTTTGTTTAATTTTTCAAATCATTGTAGCTAGTTGTTTTGTGCACAAGATAAAGAAGTCTGAAGAGAAATTCTAATGGAGACCAAGAGTGGATAAGAGGCTGTTGAGCCACTAATTATGATGATAGTGTTGTTCTGTATCATAACGTAAAATTACGAGAAATCCAAATTATCAAATTTATACAGTGGCTGTTTTTATGTGAATTTGCACCACTGTTTTGTAGTTGAATTTTATAAATAAATAAGTACATAAATTCCTTCTTATTTTTATGTATTATATTGTTGCTCTGTTATTGTTATTTTTGTGAATTATATATAAAACATTTCATTATTCATTCAATCGAATTTAGTATATATCCATACATAAATGTTGTATCCAATATTTTATTCACTACCTAAATAATATATAATGCAGTTCAGTCAATCATTTCAATTCAATTTTTGATGTATACCCAGTTAGTTAGTGAATATTATTTTAAAATGCATAAAATAAATGAAAATAAAAATACGATATAACAACCTTAAATATTCATAATGAAATTCAGGAAAACATCAGTATGTATGTATATTGGCATTATTATGTACGAATAGATATTTATGTATTATTGATGATCTCTCTGTCATATAATGTACATGTATGTATGTGGTGGCAACAACGTTATAATAATATATCCATTCATTGATTTTGTTGAATATTTAGGTTTATATGTCATCTGAATTTTCATCGATATATCATTTTCATCGTCCTGAACATCATCACTCATATTGTCGCATCATTGTTGAATATTGTTATATAAAAATAAGAAAAAAATATTTACAAGTTATCATTAAATATATAATAAAATGCAATCTTCTTCTATATAATTTTTGAAAAGATTCCTTCACACAACAGCAGATACTAGATATATCTTATCGTTGGATTCCTTTTTGAAGTTTTTATTCCTTAATACACACACGAAATTATTTTATTACAAAGAAATAAAAAAATTACATTTTTCTAGAGTGTTAAAAGTGAAATCTTTTCATTATTGACGCATATAAGTTCTTGAGTGTATATAATAAATTTTTAATGTTACGTGTAATTCATACACACTCGAACAATTTATTTTTGATCGAAACGTTTATTTATACTCTCTATTTACAATGCATGCATGTAAGTACATTAATTTTCGATCGTTGATATAATATCTTTTATTATTTTATGCCATAAATAATAGTGTAATGTGTGATGTTTATGTACATGTTCTGTTGTATTTGTACAGAAATTATATTGATTTTCCATTATTTTATTATAATATAGTAAGCGATGATTATGATCGAAATGTTTTGAGTGGAATATGTCAAAGACAAACACCCCAAAATGCTTTGTATACCTAATACATATTTTCAAGGAGATAATTTATATAAATTTATGTTACCATGTTACACATTATATACTGATACTGATAATGACCCTTAACATCATTATATGAACGTAAAGAAAACATAAAATAAAAGAAATCGAAAAATATGAAGAACTCTGGAAGAATATTTACTATAAGAATAAGACAAGTTATTTATTATTTTGAAAGGAGGAGATTTCTAATAAATTTTATTTAATTTATTATTTTGATTTTATTTTTATATTTTGGACATCTGCAGTTATTAAAGTGTATATAAATACAATATCTGAACAATATGAAGGATGAAAAAAAATTTTTTTTTTGAAGTATGTATATACACATCCTATAAAATTTATATGAAACATGGGATTCTCATAAGTAAGTAAATATACGCTGACAAGACAAGTAATCGATATTGTTGAATGCTTTAGATATTCTATGATCAATCATTATTTTTGTCATTTTCTCGTCTTTTTTTTTTCTAACTAACTAGATACCAACTCATATAAGTTCATAGATTCATTCGAATAATTTGAAAATTTCTACTAAAACGGTTTAAGATTTTTTTTGGAACATTTTTCTTCCAAAAATGAACTGAAATCTGTTTTTCGTTCAAATGCAATACAACGCTTTTAAAAAAAAATACACAAATAAAATCCAGTCAAATATTTTCAGCATAAGATCCACCTTAAATTTTTTCTTGATTTTGCATATAAAGTAGATACACTTGGATTACATTTTATATTTTGGAATTTCGTTTGCAATACATTACGTATTTGGTAGATATGTACTATACATACTGGAAATTATAAAGGTAACTGTAGAGGCTTGTCGAAGAGCCTACATGAATTTGTTTAATAAAAAATGTATATTCTTACTTATTTATCTTTTGTACAAACACAAACATTTTACACAGTACAACAATAAAATTATATGCCATATTCAGACTCTTGTGTATTACAATGAATAATGCAAAATTAATTATTTTCCAGTTTATACTCACAATATACACACAATACTCATGTATATGCACATAGCTTTATTTCATATAATTCATTAATTTTTACATTAATTTAATTCGTAATGTAATACATTGCCAACGTAAATGCACTTCATCATATTACATGGATCAATAAGTTTCGGGACTAACTACCAAAACTATGATCGATGAAGGCAAAATTACACTCACTGGCCTTCGAATTACTTCCACATTCAACGTATTCTCCAGATTTGGTCCCCAGCGATTATTGTCTGGTTGCTTATTTTGTAGCTATACTCCAACTACAACAAGAAATTGAAGAGCACAAAAAGTATCATAACTACCATGCCATATGATAGCTAGCAAAGCAAGTATGATAAAAGTGAAGCTTCAAATTAAATTTACACTCAAAACTCAACACAACAACAACAACATATAGCAATGTAGACACTGGTAGACACTTTCTTATACCGATTTATAAACAGAGTCACTGCATTTTACACAGAGCGGTATGATTACTATAGGTAAAAGGTTGTATAATTGTATGCATATTATTGTATAGAAGAGAGTAGAGATATTCTTCTGGATAAATTAACTGACAGAAAGTATGTACATATCTGTTTCTGTATATAGCTACATACATATTTGTAGATAGTATGCTTACAATGCCTACATAATTGCAGTAGAAATGCTAAAATTTGCATTTAGTGGGTGTTTGCACCTTTAATTTTTTGTTTTTTTTTTTTTTTCACTTTTCAGTTTTTAGATATTTTGTTTTCGTTTCTCTTATTTTTGTTGTTGAAAAATTACTTTAACATTAACAAATCTGTACAATGTTCGAAACGAAAAATGAAAATAAAAACTATTAATGTTGTATTATTTTCGTTTCTATTTTGTTTTCTTATTTTTGGAATGTTTGCACCTTGCTATAATGAAAATGAAAAATGTTGATACAATATTTACAGCAACAATATTTATAGCAATAGAAATAAAGAGAAAAAAAATTGTACAACAGAAAAAACTAAGAAACTAACAAATAAGTATAGTGTGTGCATATAAATAAGTTGCAATAGATATGAAATGCCTTTTAGGTCTATATACTTTATAAAATAATAGAATGAAGATAAAATACAAAAATTGCATTTTCGAAAAACAAAAACAAAAAAATTAAACTTCTCGCCAAAATGTTAAAAAAAAAATACATAAATAAAACAAAAAATCATTGAAAAATGCGAAGAAAAATGAAACATTTCCTTCCATTGTTTTATAAAATGGAAAATTGTATTTGCAAATAATTTTCACTTTTTTTTTTAGATTTTATTTTGCTTTTAGTTTTTTTGTTATTTTTTTTTTGTTTTTTTTTGCAAAATGTATAATAGTTTTGTGTAATCGAAACAAAAGTAAAAGAAATAAAAAAATAAATAAAGAATAAGACGAAGAAGAGTAAATATAGTAGTACTGTAGTAGTAATAATAGTAGATATCTATACACATATTTAAAGCAATAATAGTATGTATTACGCTCATTGGTGCGATACTTCCAGATTGTATACGTAGATATGTAAGAGAGTAATAACATCACAAAAATAAAAATGCACAAGTATTATCCTATCAGGTACTACATATTTTAACTTTTATTGCTTTATATATGAACGAGTATACGTCAAACAATTGTTTGCTCTAGTGATTTTATTATAGGAAAATTTAAATAACTCTATATAGTACATGAGCACATATTTACGTATAGATAATGTAGATACGTTACATACATATGAGTATTGTAGTGAAAATCTTTTAAATAGTAATTGAATAAAAATCACAAATTATTGTGTATACCAGTTGTATAGATATTTTATTGGTACATAAAGATGAATAGTAAGTACCAGAAGGTATTATAAGTACAGGAAAAGTTTAAAATTAATATTGTAGCAAAATCGAAAATTCTGTTATGACTATACAATAAATATTAAACAAATTATTTATTTTTATTTGATTTTTATTTGTTTCCATTTGTTATTTTTATAAAAGAAAATTCAGCGATAAAAGTACTTAATTTCAACTTATATATTATAATAAATTAATTGAAGAATTTTTGATTCAAATTTGTGATAACATTTTTATGAAGGTGTATAACTTCTTAATTTCACTTCTCTATGGAAAATAATTAAAACCATTTTGATTTTTTTTTTTTTTTTTGTTTCAGAAATCTACAAAATAATGTTGATAATATTTCAAAATGATATTGAATTTTATATAAACAAGCAAACAACATGATAAAAATCGATTCTTTCGATTCTTTATTCCATATAGTATACAGAGAAGATATGGTATGTTGGAATGAAACATTTCTCTTTCTCTTGCATTTTTGTATAAAAAAAAATGAGTGATATTTTATATTAAAACCTGATTGATTGATTATTGATTATATCAGATGCATCAAGATAAATAGAATACTTACAAGGTATGATCGAAAAATTATTTAAGAGAGTGTGACGTCATCCGAAGTCAAATTGAGTAAAATAATTTTTTGTAAACAGCAATGTTATGGGAATATGCATTAAAGAAATGCTGTTTTTGATAGTTGAATTTTAATTTTTATTCACTTTTCTAAGATAATATTTTAATAACATGTGTGTTACATAAAGTAATGTAAGTTTTAAGAATTTTATTTTTTATTTATTATTTTTTTTTTTTATTATTTTTTTTTTAAATGTAAGTTTTACATTATTATAAGTAATTGAAATTTAATTTATTGTATTTTTTTAGTTTTTTATTTGGTTTAAATTCTAATGAAAATTTTTTAATACGAATTTCATTTTTTTAGCTGGCGATGACGTCAGTCAAGAGAATAAAAACTCTCTTTCATACAAATAAAGATCATACCTTGTAAGTATTCTATTTATCTTGAGATGCATTAAGTTTGACTTTTTGGAACTTATCTTATAGTCTGTATCATCTCTGATACACCTCTATTATTTATCATTTCTATTACAGTTTAATATATATTCCCACATTTACTCTGAACTCAATGAAATCTAAATACAAATTATACTCATTCATAAGCTCATATTAGTATACCAAAATATTGTAATATGTACATAGTTCCATTTGGTTCCATTACTCTCCTCTATCTTCTCTTTTATTTTCTAATGTATAAGCAACGTTTTCTTTTAAATTTTATTTTTATTTATTTATTTGATTTTATTTTATGTACACACACACACGTATATATTTTTTTAATTTATGTATAATTAACTTGATAAATTATCTAATTGAAATTTCATTAAAAATTCAATAATTGAAAATAAAATAAATAAATATAAAAAGAAATCTGAAAAATAAAATAAATATGATGTCAATTAAAATGAATCACTATTTCGAATTGCAGTACAGAAACGCGCTGATACGTAATATACAAAGATACAAATATATACAATAGAGTAATTGTATAAGTTTGTATATCGATTTCGAAATATCTAACACATTACATATTTATTTATTTAACTATTATAGTAATTAAATTACATATACAAACACGTATATGAGTATATTCCTACGTAAATACGTACACATACACACATGAATTACCAACATGGATAAAAATCGTGTGAAATAATTTTCCACATCATTTACGGTTATAATATTGATTTTATTTTATTACTTACTTCATTTCTATGTTTGTCGTATACAGACACTCTACTCATAGTTGTGTTTAGTATGTTTGTACAAATTTCTAATACCTACATAAGCATTTCGACAAAAAAAATCTACAATACTCGTACTTTTCGTAATAACATCTAAATGAGTATTTATATGAAAATTGTTCACAAGTATGTATATAATAGATATATGTTCAAATATAAGTAGGGTGTTCACTTCAAATCGTAGACATACACAAGCACATAATTTTACGGCCTCTTTAGTCCAAATGAAGTAATCCGTAATCGTAATTGTAATTTAACTCTTCATATATTAACTCTTATATTTTGCTACACAAATTACAAAAATTTTCTCAAAACATTACCATAAACTCACTTTTCAAATTTCAGTTGATAAAAATGACAAGCTGCCATACCATATACCATTTGGTTTGCACAAAATTTATTTACGAGTTTGATCTACTCTAATAAAAAGTTTGATTCATTTTCGTAGAGCTCGTAATAATTCTCAAAACAAAGGAAATAGTTACGAAGTCTTATAAAAATATAACTAACCAAAACAATGCTACTTATGCGAGTTACGAGACTTAAAAGATTTGAAATGAATACCCTTATAGATAAATATATAAAAATTACATTATATTGATTGCACTTTATATTTACTATATACAAATTGATATCAAACTGAGCAAGTTAATTAAATTAACATAACTATACGAGTATATAACGCGAAGAATTATTGTTAGTTGTGTACGTAATTAAAAGTATCTGGAATATAGTTAAAATTTATTTTCTAAAAATTATATAAATAAACATTTAATCGATTTTATGTCTGTGTTTATGTACACATCAGTATAATATAAACATAATTTATATGCTATATACAGACGAAAACACATTTATTGGTATATTACGTACATAGAAATAAGTATAATGATGGTTTTAAATTTGAAATTACCGATTAAATAATACGCATTGAATACTGTTCGCTTTGGAATCATTTCAATTTAATTCAAATCAAGATTATACGTATTATAGAGTGACGATTTTATTGAAATTAAATTAAAAAAAGAAATAAATTAGAAATTTTCATATTTACTGTAGACAGATTGTACTTCATTTCATTGTTACATCGATTTCATTTATCAAATTTCTGTATATTTTTTGAATTTTCCTTAGATTCAATCTCAAATCTTGATTTATTGGAGAATTTTCAAACAATCGGAATAATATATGTATCTACCTTCGATAATGTTTACAGAACTTTTTCTAATTGCAATTCTACAGGTTATTGTCTCTTAAAAATTTTCTCTTATTTTGAAAAATCTCTTACTTTTTCAATCATCATCATCATTATCATCAATATCTCCTAAAGAAGATGGACTGCTGTTCTAGCTCCTATCTCTAGCATTTTTTTTAACACCAGCCCGCACTAAGTATACATTCGCCCACTTTGGCCCACTTTTTTTCTTATACTCGTACATTATTCACTGGTATTTTTCCTTCTACTACACTGTTAAAGACTTTCTTTAGTAACTTATGTTCTCTTTCATTTTCACCACGTGCGTTGTCCACTTTGTGCGTCGCATCGTAATTCGTAACCTTCCATATACTTTATTGCCTCTCTAAGAGAAGAATCGCTATAAATTTGATTTATATGGATTTAAATTCCATAAATGTGATTCGTAAAAAGAAAAAAAGTTTTTCGAACTCATAAAATTATGTCAAGCAAATCATTTATTTATTATTTTTTTTTTTTTGATTTTTGGTTCGGTTTTTTGAACTTTCCTTGGAAGTAGATTACTGCGCGTAGCAATAACATAGTATATTGAGATGAGAATGTAAGGCGAGGTATATAAATAATAAGCTATGATGATATAATAGTATTTGTATGAGAAATTACCTACACATTCTCGTACATAAATATATATAGCAACTAACAAAAATTTATCGGATCATAAACTTATATGATGGGTTATTATTATTTTGATATTGGGATATTGGTTAAGATTTTTGCCAGAAAAAAAAAAAAAAAATGATTAAAAAAATTAAATAAAACGAACAATCCAAAAAGAATTATTGTATACATGTGTAAAAGTATATGTATATTATACAATGATATTGTAGATGCGATACACATTCATATAGTACGTACACCTGTATATCTTTTTATCTTATATCTATATACAAAAACACCGGATGTATATGTCAAGTTACCACAACACGGTCAATTCAACACAAAAATTTTCTACAGGTTTTATTTATTTTTCTGTTTTATTACTACATTATTTATTTTTTTTATTTTTTTTTTTGCAAAAAAAAATTTGCCATATATTTTTTTTTTCTTCTTCTGTTGCTATTCTGTGTCTTCTTCTGTTGATATTTTTCTGTGTGCCGTTTATTAAAGATTTTTATTGTTTTATTTAATTTTTTATTTTATTTATTTTATTCATCTTCATTTTTCTTTTGATTTTTTGCAATTTAATTTTATTGTCTTTATTTGTAAATTGTTTGTTTTCCGTTTTATGTTTTATGTACATATGTAATAACAATATAAATCGCAAAATTTTCAGTTAAACTTTTTTTTTTCTTTTCTTTGCTCTGTTTTGTAAAAGAAGAAGATTCCATTCGCTTTACGGTTTAGTGATTTGTTCATATGGCTTGACGCGTTATATATTACATTTTAATTCTGTTACCTATGTTTACCTACATATATGTATGTAGGTATTTCTGCACAAAAATATTTTAGTATAGTTTAAAGTCTTTAGTATAAGAAAAAACTTTTTGCTGTTTTCCGTTTGTTATTTTTCTTTCAATTTTTTTTTTTTTATTTCTATACAGAACCATACTTGAACTTTATCTGTGTTAATTCTTACCAATTTTTACCTTTTAATACTCATATGTACGCCAATTACTACGTGGTATATGCCATCAAACAATAGTCAATAGTACGCGCTGTTTGTGAAATTAAAAATTGAAGAAAAAAAAATGGTTTTTTGTTTGGTTATTCCTTTCTCGGATTAAAAATTACACGAAAATTATTTCAAATTTAAATTTAAATTGAATAAATTATCCAAAATATTTCTTCTTCTTCTTCTCACTATTCTTTGTTTTTTTTTTTAATTCTGTGGTCGAAAGCGATAACCGCTTAAGTCGACATAAGGCAAAAATGAGTTATGAGTTCTACTGAATTCTCCGCATCAAGCTCTATGTGCACACAAAATCTGGTTTTCCTATCACTTTTGTAGCCAAAGTTATTGCTTAAAAACATTATTGCTTATGTCGAATAGTTCATGACTTACATATGCGATAACCGCCTAAATCAACATAATAATATTGGAGAGATATTTTATGTTTAAAAATACAGGGTTATCTGAACTCAAGTTATTATTGCACAATGTATTTGGAAACAGTTTCTCAAAGTTGTAAGGTTTATCATAACAGCCTATCTCGAGTTAAGCGTTTTTGGAACGTAAAAGAGTTTATCACCAAACTTTATAATAATGACTTTATAAATCTAGGAAAGTAAAAATAGATTTTTGCAATAAACGCCTAACTTGACATAAGTAACAAAAATGTAAAATTACAAATTTGCATAAATAGCCTAAATTTCAAATTCTCAAATATTTTTGTTCTAGAATCTAGAACATACTCAATTTTAAATAATTTCAATTTTTAATTGTTTAATTATCAATTCAGGAAAATTTTTCTCATAATAGTCTTCCATTCAGCACGAAATTATTGTTTTTTGACCATCAAATTTGTGTAAAAAATATGTTCGAATTTATAAACCGTGTTTACTCAAAACCACAATTTTAGACTTAAGCGGTTATCGCTTATGACCACAAAATTCGTTAATTATTGCAATTTATTCTTTATTCTATAACTGTTGTGTATATAAAAATTAAGCTTATGCCTGAGATGCAGGATAATTGATGATCGTAGTGTCTATACCCATATTTTTCACAAAATTTTATGTGAAATTCAGTGAGTTTTAATGTCTCACATTCATAATCGTAAACATTAGCTATCTGGAAAATAAGGTACACTGATTTCGGTTCAGAGGATTCAAAGAGAAGAAAGTATTCATTCGATTCTCACAAGAAAAAATCATTTCATCTGATTTAGTGCAATTTTCAAACATATAGTACACTGTTAATTATTATGCAAAAAAAAAAAATTTCCAATAAAATTACTGGGCGTAACTAAATAATGTTGTTCTCAATTAGTTTCTTATTGTTATTTTTATTAATTTTTATTTATTTTATACACAGTGTTGACAGAATATTTTCTGGTACACTGAATTTGATTGAAGATTTTTTTAAAAAATTAAACAAACTCGTATTTGAGGAAATAATTCTTGCGCTTGAGAATTATTTTCATTTTTCGTTTCGATCGTTAATCTTTATTTCATGGATACAAATGGGAGATATGGCGGTATGAGAATGTTTTATTATAAATGTAGTAGAGATTATGTTGATATTTTGTAGTTTTTGATTTTCTTAAATTACCTGCAAATTTTGGGAATAATTTAAGTTTGGAAATGTTTCAATTCAATATTATCAAAAGACGTGAAATGAAAAATGTTGCAGAAAAGGTCAAGCATGCAATGGACCTATGCTGAAAGCTACAGGAGTAAAAAAAAATTTATCCAATCGAAGAAAAACATTTTACATAACAGCGAAATTAAATCGACTCAATGAATAACTTAACTTACAGATTTTTGTCTCTCTCTATACATTTAAGTTTAAAAACATTTTTCTTTTTTCCCCATTTCATTCTCTTTCTTCTCTTTTTGTTCGTGGTTTACCTTTTGCTTGCTGAAGCAAAGAAAATATGGATCAAAATGTTCATCACATATTTATCGAAAAAATCATATCCAATACACTTGTGTGTTTGTAGGAAAATTATTTAAAATCATTTATTTATGTATCTATATAAGCGACTGTCTACATCATGTACTACGAGGCAAGTATCTTCTGCTAATGCCAATGAAAACATGAAAAAGTCCAAAAAAATTTTATGTTCTGTTGTTGTTTTTTTTTTGTTTTTGTTTAAATTTTCCTTTTTTTTTCTTTTATTTTTGAAAAACAAAAAAAACATTTTTTTTTTGTGATCTTCCATATGGAAATATTGTGGAAATAAAAAAATTAGGACAGACGGCTGGATTCCATTCTGATCCAAAAATAATTCAATAGACTTTATATTAAACGACAAACATATGTAAAATGCACGTAAATGTTTGTGTATATACAATTACATGCAGAGAGATAGACGTCATCATCCTCTATAAATTCCAAATTTAATATGTTCATTTGCAGTACGTATACATATAAATAAAGACACAAACATTCATACATGAACTTATTTATGTGTATTTATAAAATTATTCAAAAAATAGAATTGAATCATTTCTATTGATAGACAGACGTACTCGTATACCGTACCTATATATGTATCTGGATGGGATGTTATGTATTGTACGAGAACATTTGTGTGTATATTTTAACATTTTATTCAAATTTAGTTCATTATTCTGTAAGGCAAAAAATTGAAAAAAGAAAAAAAAAAATTAAATGAAAATAAAGGAAAAAAAGTGAAATTCCTTTTTTGTGTACAGATAAAAATTTTTGTTTGCGATGTGTACGCGTTGTACTCTGTACTCCTATAATGTAATCACATCAACTTTTTTTTTTTTCATTCAGTTTGTTACAAAACTAAATGCTCTTAAGTTGGATGGTACCATCCTTACATGTATGTACATTATGTCTATAGGTAGTAGCTGTGGCGTCAAAGGATTAAAATAAATTCATGTAAAATAAAGGAAAAACGAAAAAAAAGTGTATATTTTCTTTTTCAATTTTCTCATTTATTGTTGTTTTGTTATTTCAGTATGAAAGTATGTGTGTGTATACATAAAGGTATGTATATGTATTTTTTGTTTATATAATAATAAGAAGAAAAATATTACAAAGAGGCAGCTGCTTTGAAACTCCTATTATTGACATCCACATCACATCCACACTGTATATGAATGCAACATGCGTACTATGACGACTGATTACATACATATTTGAATTCAAAAATTTCACAATATTACAAACGATTGCATATATCTCTATATACGAGAATACAATGAAAATTGCAAAAATAAACAATCAAAAAAAAAAAAAATTGCAAAATACCTAGTATGTGAAATCTGCATAGAAGAAAAGGTTAATATACTCTATGTCATAATGTCAATCACAGAATTTTTTTTCATCTGATGGGATTATTAAGGATTTCAGTCCAAACATTAAAGGGTTATTGAAATGAATTATTGGGCCCATACGCTACACCCTTATGACATTTTGATTTTGAGACAGTATTTCTTCTTCAACTTATTATCGAGTGAATTAGCCTAATTTCAGATATATCCATGCAACTTTTGATTATAATGTACATATAAATACGGGGCCATCAGATCCTTTCGTTTTATATAACAGATGGAAAATATATAATCTGCTAATTGCGTTCATTGAAAGAAAAAATCGTAACTCAGTAAACTACCAATATTTTGTAATTTTTATTTTTTTTTCATCATTTCACTGCAATAAAAATATAAACTTCCAATTCCAAACTATAACTACCGTTAATCTTTAAAAACTACAGAGACACGCTGTCATCATCCATTGTCATCAGAAATGCCATCATCAGATACTTTAGGTAAAATCATTTAAATCTCCTGCATCTCTGCAGCACATTTTCAACACTGAAAATTTGTGTTTCAAGTACGCGTTGATTGCCTGTCTGTATACGAGTATTGCCACGTATTGCATATTATTGGCACTTAAAATGATCAAAAATTATCATGTCATTTACAGAAATAAGGTACACATGTGCAGGAGATCATAAGTACGTGAAAATGTGAAGATGTTATTTTTTATTGTTTTCCAAAAACATTAAGTAGATATTTGGATGTAATATGTATATTACAGAGGAAGAGAATGTATAATTTTCATTTTCAATCGTTTCTCTTTCACTTGATTCCTATATATGTATTTCCATTTTTTCTATATTCAGACGAAATTGATTTTCTCAGTTTATAGCATGAAATAATAATTGAACAAGGATATTTTCTGTGTGTGAATGTATCTACTCGAATGTGTAGATGCTATGCTATACTATTGGAGTATGTACAAAGTATCTGTAAACATCTGGAAATAATGATACATGCAGAAAGATACTTCTGTATATAATTCTTGTCAATTTTATTATTTTTTTTTTTGAGATTTTTATTTCTTTTTTCTCATTGATAATAAACTCAGTAGTAGCTGATGTTGACATTTTGAAGATTTTCAGTTTGAGTGCAAAGTGAATATTTTCTATCATTTATAATTCAGTTCAGATTACATTCCAAATTAGATTTCTCACACCTCCTTCATTTCCACGCAGGCATTTGTATATAGTGCTATCATTTTTTCAACCAGCCCAGCCCAGATTAAATTAGATTGAGATTGGGATTGAGACTGGATTGTAAATTCAATTTCATCTCCCAAATCTAATCTCTGTTTTTGTTAAAAAATTACTACCATTCTACTCTCTTTTTACAGCTCTTCTTATTCTTCAGATTCGCATTGCGATTCATTCAGATCATCATTATCATAAGTAGCTCGACAGCTTTTGATGGGCCTTGACTTGTATTAGAATTCGCTGCCATTCCTCCCTATTCTGAGCTGCTATTTTCCAGTTCCTGACATTCATTTTTTTTCAGGTCGCTCTCAGCATTATCTATCCAGCTCCAGCGTGCTTTAGGCTTTCTCGGTCATTTAGGGGCGTCTATCATTCAGATCTACTCACATTATTTTCTTCTGCACTTTGTTATCCATTCCACTTTTATATCCTATAGTCTTTAGTCTCCTCGACTTGATGATCACAATTTTTCTTGAAAAAATCGTAAATTTCTAAAATCTATTAACCATTTCCAAATCAAACAAAAACTAACTATACTAACATCTGTATTTAATTTAATTTAACAAAAAGTCATAAATTTAATATATATTCATATAAAATAATAATCGTTATTAATATTATTATTCAAATGTAATTTTATATAAAATCGTCTCCCATAAATTTATCCTCTTTCCGTATGGTGTTGCATTTGATATGTAATAATTTACGTAATAAATTCGTATTCGTATTATTAACAATCATCAGATTTTATTGTCAACGTTTGGTTTTGGATTATATGTTATGTCGTCGTATATGTTATTTGGCTATTCATATTCATGGATTTATTATTTGAAATCTGTAGCAAAAGGAATTAAAATGGTAGCCATCCGTTCCGTATATCTGTTTGATGTGGTGGTGGTCGTCATCCATCCTATAATAGTATGTAAATCTCTCATCAAAATGATGCAGATGAATAAAACACGTGACACGTGGCAATAATTATTAGAAATTATTATAATCATATACGAGTACTTGTACCTTGTATACTATTATTTGTATGTAAATGTGTTAGTTATATGGAAAAGGGACATACGATTATCTTTCCGATGCTAAACTGACTAAACGTTGTTAAACCACAGAATTGGTTGAGGTTGAACTGATGTTGATATCCATTTCATTTTTGTCCTTCCATAATCACATTTCTTGGCATGTTTTCGAATATATGCACCACATCTTTTTCATAGACAATAATTCATCAGCATATATTACTATTGGTACTTGCGTGTATGTATGTATGTATTCATATCCCAACACAACAGAATAATTACAACAAGAGTGGCCAAATATATATATATTGCATAAATTTTGATTTTTCAATGTGTTTCTGTGGTTGATCAAATTCAAAATTTAAAAAAAAGTAAAATGTACCATGGATGTAAATCGTATTTATTTTATGGAATATGTAACGTAAGTAAGACAAACGTAAGAATGTCACGTGACAAAAATAAAATTCTAATCAAAATGAAATTAATTGAATTTTTCAATAATGTATTACGATTATACTACATTACATTTGATTTACATTTTGTTTTTTCATATTTATTGTTGACAGTCGTGTGCATAGCTGTGTGTACTTCAAATAGAATTTTTTTTAAACGTTTTTTTTTCTTTTCCAATTTTTCATTCTTTTATCTCTTATATTTTTTTTTTACTAAATAAAAGGGGAAAATATCCCCCATTCTCTTTATTGTTTTTTGTTTTTTCTGTACAATTGTACAATTTTTCTCTATCAGATTTGTATACATATACATATCACATTAGGCTCCCTTTTTCTTCATTTTTATCGACGGAAATATATATAAGTGTACGAGGTGTAAGGGTGTATGTAAGTAAACATTTATCATAGAGATTATATGCAGTCGTATATATGAATTGATTATGAACTTGTGCGGTGTCTGTGCGTCAATATACTCGTCGTAATAATCGTACACTTATTTACTTGTTTGCTTTACAATAAATTTTACAACACTTTACACATAACATTAAAGCCTACACACATTACATATGTTGCCAATTATTATTATTATTATATTTTTATCATAATTGTTGTTTATTATTACCCATTTTCATATCGTTCATATTCATAACATAAAATATATGGGGACAATATTTGACTTTGTTATTATTATTATTGGTGTTTGTTGTTGTTGACATAAAATTCATATACGAGTTTATGTACACATATAAATGAAAGACGACAATTTCATTTTATCCCTTTTCCGAAAAGGAGGAAATATATGTATAAATGAAAGGAAAAAAAAAATGCACATAAATATTAAGGGCATATTGTTTACACAAATCATTGTGTGGGCTGGGCTGGTTGGTTACGACTGCTGGTTGACGCTTTTATATAGAACTACGTACAAAAAACATATGTATATGTATAATATGTAAGGAAATTGTATGTATGTACTACATATGTCTTTTTTGGTGTTGACATAATTTTATTAATTATTCACACTTGTTAACACTTTACTTTAATAACTAATTAAGATACGAACAGAGTATAAAGGATTCAGATTGTAATAATTGCTATATACACGTTTACAAACTTACATATCCATGCTTTTATGTATGTAAATGTAATGTACATACTCATTACTCTAGCATACCTCTGTCTTTCAGGCGGAGATATATGCGATTCTTAAAGTAGCTCATTGGACAATTGAAAGAGGATGGAAGGGCAGGTCCATTTGCATTTACAGCGACAGTCAAACTGCGCCGAAAGCATTGAGCAGCCCAATCGTCTCCTCCAAAATTGTTCTGGAATGCAGATCTAGGTTGAATTATGTTGCAAGACATAATTCCGTGGATCTCATTTGGATACCAGGACATCAGGGCTTTGAAGGCAATGAGGCAGCCGATAGCATTGCTAAAGAAGGCGCCGAAACGCGTTTCATAGGCCCTGAACCAGTAATTGGTGTGCCCCACGACGGTGGTGAAAAATGCTGTAGATGAACTCACAGGTAATCTGCATGAGAGTCTATGGCAAAATCTCCCAATGTGCAGGCAAACCAAGCGCTTTATCAAAAAGCCAAACCGGGCTCTAGCGGCTTTCCTACTCAAACAGGGAAGGAAAGATTGCGGAACTATGGTCAACGCTCTTACAGGGCATAATTCCTGTGGAAAGCATCTCGCTACCATAGGAATCATCAGTGATGCACTGTGTGCTTCTTGTGGAGAGGAGGAGGATACCACGGAACACTTCTTGTGTGAGTGCTTGGCCTTCTCCGCTATTAGAATGCGCATTTTCGGCACTGATATCATTAGACCCGAACAAATTGGGCCTGAAAGTCGAGTGGAACTCCTTCGTTATCTGAGAAGTTTGACTAGACGGGGGCTTCGAGTACAATGGACAGCGTTATGTCTGAGTGCTCTGGTTTCATACCTCCCCCCTAACAAACAACAACAACAACAACATTACTCTAGGCTTCAGTATATACAGATGTGTGTAGCAGAATGTAAATTGAAAAATCTTAAAAGAAAAATTTAATTTTTCATTTTCAAATTAGAAATCGTTTACTATCATGCAAGAAATTATCATATTTTCAAGATTATGTCTTGAGATTATTGTAATCATCATCACTATCATTTTGCTCTAGCCTCTAGGATGTATAGATCACAATAGATGCCGAATAATGTTGTAGGCATGCATATAGACTAAATGAAGCTGATTTGTATGATGATGCAGCATCTGTCCAAAAATGAATTCAACAAACTAAAAGAAAAAAACAATTAACGAACACCTTTCATTTTATACGCGAAATACATTCAGGATACATGTATAAAAAATTGTAATGACATGTGCCAACTTCCATTTGTATTTTTTTTTTGTTTTTGCTTTCTTTCTGTATTTATTTTCGTTTCTTAAAATGTAAAACATTTTCAACTAGTAGATTCAATTCTATTGTTATTACATTCATTATTCTGTTTGTTTGTTGTTTGTTGTTTTGTCTTTTGTTCTTAACATTTTCATTTTGGCAATGTATAACAACCTTTAGGCTATGCATTTTTTTACTATTCAAAGCATTTGAGATGCCAGAGATACGAGTATACTATGTTAGTCGTTACATACTAGTAGCAACAAACTGCAACAAAATCAAATTGATGACAATCAAAATTTAAACTTGAAAAAAAAAACCAACCATAAATAAATAGAATTATCTATTCTAACCCTTTATTTTTATATTCATCTTCCTCGAAAGTATAGAAAAAAAATATGTAGTGTTTCTTTTGGAAAACACCTGAATGAAGAAACAACAGAAAAAATTAGAAACCAAAATAAATGAATAAACGATTTCTTTTATGCTGCTGCTGCTGTTGCCTGTCTGTTGTTGCTGTTGTTGTTGTTTACGAGTAAATTCGTATACAAAATCCACTACATACTCTGTAGTCTGTACCGTGCATTTATTCATTCAAAAAATAAAAAAAAAATTACCACAAGGTGTTTCACTTAATCATTTTTCATCATCCAAAATTTGTATACTTATGCGTTCAGCTTTGAAAATTTGTTTTCTTTTTTTTTTCAACAGTATCACAGTTGCACATTTTCTTCGCATACAACATACATAGTTACCTGGTATTTTTTGGGTGCTTCGAAATAAATTTCAGTGTTGCTTCAACAAATGTTTTTGAGCAGCTCAAGAGAAAAAATAAATGAATCTGTTTGTTGTTAAACTGTTGCATTTTTATCATAAATACAAAGTACTATAGTATACTCGTAAATACTCATATTTACAATGTACGTATTATGTTGCATTTATACATATAGATATTCGGATTCGCGTGTAATGAACCATTCGCCTTTTTCCGGCTTTGTATTATAAAATCGTATACACCTTGAACTGAATTTTTTAAAAATGTGTTACAAATTTCAATGAGGAAAGAGAAAAAAAAACTTTACGAATAAAGAAAAACAAAAATATTTTTTATTCTCTGTTTTTTAAAATGATAAAAAGGATGAAAAGGTGTATCTGTATAGATTTTTTGATGTAGAACATTTGTTGAACGTAGAATTTGTATTTGTATACGTTACCTAAACCACCTAAACCTATACAAATGTAGGTGCATTCGAAATTAATTTTTTTTTCTTTACTGAAGTAAATAAAAACTGTTAAGAGAGAAGGAAATAAAAAATTTATTTTTTCGATATTGTATACTGTATAGCATAATAAGTATGTATATAGATTGATGCATTATCAGACATGCAGATTGCATTTTTTTTTATGTATGGTGTAAATTGTAAGGATTCAAAATTTGAATATCAAAATGAAAGAAAGCGAAGAAAACAAAAAATTTAAAGGATGATTAGATATCTGCGTCTGATAGATTTAACATCTTGAAAATTTGTGTTTAACATCATTTTGAATGAAAATATCTGTTCGGGGATGTTGTTTTTTTTTGGATCGATTTATTTGGTCTGAAATAAAATTTTGTTCTTCAAATTATGAAAAATTCAAATTTAAAGCATATAATAGCGGTTGTATATAATTATCATATACACGTCTCTATTTCTTTTTTAGTTTTATACAAAATTTTTCTTATTCTCATCGATGATGACATAACTTTTATCAATGCGAGTGGGTATTTGTTTTTACCTCAAATTTCCTGTTATATCCATAAAAGCACAAAATACATATTTAAAAAAATGTAATTGGATATTTGCATTTTATTTTACATTTACAGATAACTGCGTGTATACCTATACTTGGACATATTTACATACTTTACTTGATGGAAATTTTAGATACACGCGTATACACAGTTTGTTAGTAAATTGTAATGATGACCTTCAAAATGCATTGTCATTTTAATTTTACAAAACATCATGTATACATAAATTTGTTTGCTGTATAATCATCGCATCATCATCATCATCATCATCATCATTACTTAATTAACAGCAATTAACAACAATCATCATCTCGCTTGTATAGCATCGTTATTTACGTAGTTTTGTAGAGGAGGCAATTATGCCTTTCAATTTCGCCAATAATTCATGACAATCTCTCAATTAGTTCCTGGAATATGATCGAAATACTCAAAAATACTGGCTGAAGAGGGGATGTTTCGCATAGATTTTGCAAAAGAAATAAAAAACTACAAAATTTTCAATTTTTGAATTTTAAAACGTTCACACACTATTTGGTTAGGTGAATTTTTTAGAATGAAAAAACGGAAAAAAACATGGAAAAAAAGAAAAATTTAAAAAACCAGATAATTATGTAGAAAAATTATTATAAATGTAGAGTTTGAATGCATATAAAATATACACTCATGTATGGTAAATAATTTATGTAACCCACAATAATGAAATAAAAATAGCACACCTACCTATATACTTAATAATAACAAAATTTCCATAAATACAAAAGTTACTAAACGTCGTATTATTATGTGTAAATCTATGCATCCAATAATTTATGCATTTCGTATATAGTGTTGCAGCTTTAATCAAATTTTTACTTCAGTGAAAAGTTGCACCACAATGTTGCAACCAAAAAATAATTATAAGAGAAAATTTACTAGCTACACTCGACATTTTAATACTATTATAGTAAAGTACAGGTACACTGGGACAAGATAAATAGAATACTCATATAAGTATTCTATTTATCTTGCACTGGGGTACACTGTGGCACTGTGACTCTGAGGTGGGTATAGAGACCTAGAAAGAAAGAGAAAACTTCCATTTGGTAATCGTAATAATAGTAAATTAATAAATTTAGTAGAAGCACAGATCGGTTTCACCACATTTCACTTAGAAAATAGAGTAGCAAAGTAATTGGAATGGAACACTCTATAGAGTGTTCCAATTACCTTGATAGAGTAGTACATTTATCACATTTCTCATTTCGCTTTCAGTAAAAATTTTCAGTTTATAAGTCTGATACTATACTATACTTCTACTATGGGTCATATTTAGAATGAATGGCAAATAATGCGGAGTCCGATTAGTAATGTCTCTAGTTCTCTAATAGCAGTCCATATCTATAATACATCATAATGTTTCACGTTTCAAATGATTTTCGTTCAATTCTAATGAGAAAAGTTAATCTTCGAAAATCTTGTACTAAAACGGCAGCACCATTGAAATGTATCTCTTAATTGAAAATAAAGTGTCATGTAAGTATGTTCATGTAGTACGTACATTTACATACATTTACGTATAAATGCTACCGGATATGTAATGTAAGGTAGAATAAAAACACAAACAAATTTACAAAAAAAAAAAAAAAACAGAAAAATTTAAATTAAAATGAAAAACAATTTAATATCAAATGATTTTTTCTAATCTTTTTTTTTCTTTTATTTTTTCAATGCGATTCTTTCCTTTTGTTTGTAAATACATAGAATATATTATATAATGCATCATCATGTACCTAAAATACACGTACATAAATACTGTGTGTGTACGTATAAGAGTACTGTATGTGTTCATCACTGTGATGGGATCATTACACATTAAATATTCATCTGTCTAACTACTACTACAACTAATCATCATTCTATTTTATCTAACTCTATATAGAAGCTGTATATAATCTAAACAGATTTATCCCACAAAATAATGAAATATAATAGTATAACTATTTTTTTTTTTTTTTTTTTTTTTTTGTAAAAATAATACTTTGCGAAAAATTATAAATAATAATAGACAAAAGTGTTTGAAAAACAAAAAGATAAAAAGATATTTATTAAAATTTTTTTTTTATTTTTAATTTTTTTACTTTAATCAAATGATATGACTTTATGTGTTCACGTACATACAGTGAACATCAAAAGACTTTGTACACCTCTAAATTTTTGTAAAATGCTCTCTCTTTCTAGCAAACTATTGACAAGTAAAGAATTGTTTTATAACGTGTTTTACATTGACGTGGAAGAAAAGTTTATTATTGTTCAAATAAAATACATAATTGATTTTCTATGACGTTTACGTTGTCAGTGATAGAAAAGGTAAATTATGTATACGGCTCATCAGCGCGCTAAGAATTAGGTGCACAGGGCATGTGATAAGGATGGATGAGGATCCACCTCAAAGGAAAGTAATCTTTGGAAGCTTAGACGCACCGAGACATAGAAGAAGACAAAAAAGATATGGCTAGACAGTGTAAAAAAAAGACCTGAAGCTAAGAGAATAACTAATTGGAAGAAGACAACTGAAAATTGTGGGATGTCGAAGAGGATCTATCTCAGAGGAAGAGGAGAAGAAGAAGAACGTTATCAGTCACGAAAAAAAGTTTGTATCAAAAATCATCAAATATTCATCTTTAATATAGACAGAGTCATAAATTAAATTCCATATGAAAGGCCAAAGTGTCTTCTTGAAGTATCTTAATAATATCATCAAAATCGAAAAATTAGTTTTCTACAACACAGAGGTTTTTGTAGCATTACCCACAAAATCAATATAAAAAATTACATGGGATTGTACTTATGGGTGTGAAAACATTTTTGAATTGCAATTTTGAGACTTATTTTAATTATTTTTCTATAACTTGAGAATGAATAGAGGTATGAAGATTAAATTCAGTAATAATATTGAGAAAGTATCACTGTTTCATTTGTGTGAATAATGGGAAAATGTGCTCATTTCATTTCGACTTACAGGTATCCAAAGTTTAAATTTGTAGGTATACAAATAATTTTTATGTCCACTGTACATGCATTTATTCTGCTTTTGTTCCTCTGTAAATTTTATTTAGAAGGTTAAATCATTACAAATCGTATACTATATTTAGATGAATGTGAGCGTATATTATGTGAAGTGTATATATTTATGCAGAAAATGCATTCACACCACACATTACATACATATGTGTTCATATGAACATACATAAAATTGCACATTTTACAATAATTTATTTCATTTATCTCGTGTCTTTTGTTTCGTTTTTTTTTTGTTACTTTTTATATTCAATCTCATATAATACTTAATTATGTACAACACCATAATAGCCGTAATGAACTTAAAACACCTTAAACTATATATATTGTATGAGTAAGAGTACATATATACGAGTACATAAGTATATGAGTGCTGTATACATATTAAACACATTCGTATAATAAAAATATCCAAATATTATTTTTGTCTTTTATAGATAAAATAAATGCGATGCAAAATAACAAACGTGAAAAATGCACATAAATCTGGGAAATATTATACAAGTATTATGGCTTTTGTCAGCATTTTTCTAACAAAATAAATAAAAATTGCAAACACACATTAGAACAGCAAACAAAAAAAATAGAAAAAAATAAATATCTTTCACTGCATGTGTCACCCGCATACAATTACTGATTCTACTTGCTATTATATCCATTTATAGATTTTATATTATGTAACAACCTGTGTATAAATGATTGCGATTTTAATTGTAGGTTTTAGAGGTACCTACATACATGTACACCACACACTAATATGTATTTATTGTCATATCGATTTGTTTTTGTGATTTGCTAATATGTAATTGCTATTTAAATCTATAATGTATTGTATAGGTATAGTACTTGTAATGTGTAATGTAATGCATATCTACACGTACACATCATTATTGAAAATTGTTACATCCTGTTATTATTTATAATTTTAGCTGTTTATACTATATTTACTTAATTGTATGGATGTTTTTTTTTTTCAACTTTTCACTAAATATGTGATTAAAATTCTATTGTTTACAGGAGTAATTGAGGTGGAAAAAAAATTAAGAAATATTTATTTCGAATTAGAATTAGAACACACCTTACATTATAATGAATGGAATTGTGTGATATATTATTATGTACTTGCTGTGACTGATGTATAGAATGGCGAATATTATATGTATGTGTATATTTGAATATAGATTAGAAGCATTTAATGGAGATGAGAATTTTTCTTTAGTTCAATGAAAACAAAAAAATGAATGAAATTTCATAAATGAAACTGAAAAATGAGAATTTTATGATTCATATGTGATGTGCGAAATTTAATCGAATTTTCAGTTTGATTAAATTGTGAGAATCTGAAATAGTAGTATAAGCTTGACACCATTTCAATGTTTAAACTTGTAAATTTCTATATTATTCAAACCTCTTCCTATGGAAATGGGAAGCATGAAGACAACACAAAACATTTCCATCAGACTTTGTTTCGAGTCAACTTTTTAATTTCGTTCCAAAACTCGTTTTCAGTTATGTATTGGCTTCTTGGAGAATCGTACACCTCCAGGTATTTCGAACGTCTTCTCAAACAGTTGCTTTGTGGATTCCATTCCAATGCTTGTCTAAATTTGGAGTTAGCATCTTTTCTAAGAGTGTAGTGTAGCCGATCCAGTTTAACAATTAGATTCATTGATTTGAACGATAAAAATTCCAATCTCACGACATTAACAAAGTGCTATAGATTCTAGTCCAATTTTTCATGTGAAAATCTTCAACAATGCACTGGACTTTATACGTTTACATAGTACTGAAAATCATCTAGGAATGATACTCTTTCCTTTCCGATATTATAAAAAATGCGTGTCTCCTTCTCCTAAATATTTTATGATTTCAAAATCATTGTAACGCAATAAAACAGTCATAGGTGCTTGTAGTAGTTATATGGAAATAATAAGAGAAGCACATGTTTTCTTCTCACACCCATGAAAACACTTGAAATTGTCAAATAAAATTAAATCCAGACACATACTATATCATCCATTCAGACTCTATTTAATTTCCATACCTTACCATGTACATATACCTACCTCTATAGCATGAGAAAGGAAAAATGAAAAAAAAAAGACAAGCTATACACTTATATCCTGTACCAATAAACATATTCCGGAAGTATTCATATTTCATAAATTATTTTATTTAATAAAAAAAACTTAAAATTTTCATAGATTACCACTCGTACAAGTTGTATACGAGAATATTATTAGGTCGTGTCATGTCCCTTGAAGTCATAGATTACAAAATATACAAATGAAATAAAATTTTATATGAATTTGTTTCAGTACAGGAGAGCAGGCACTGGTAATAATTTACAGGAAAACAAAAAGGAGCCATGCATTTTTTTTTAAAAAATGAACTCGCATTATTTGCGTGTGTTTCCTCTTAAAAATAAAATTTTGTACGCAGGCAATTTTTCATCATCATCAGATGGATGAAATGCTTGAAATGGTCTGCTGTTGAGTAAAATTTTCAAAACTGCAATTATTTCTCTTTTGTCAGTTACTCTTTTTTTCTATTGTGGGAATAGAGTCTTATATGAAAATTTCTGCAATAGAAGAATTATGAAATTTTGAATGCGATATACGATGAATTATGCTAAACATAGGCACTAGTGTACAAGTATAATCCTTCTAAAAGCAGAAAAAATAATAAAAAAAAAAACATATTCTAATCCTTTCCTTTCAAAAAAAATATAAAGGATGCATCGAATATACGCATTTATTTTTTTCAATTCATTTTATTTTGAAAAGAATAGAAAAACAAAACTACTCGACATTCAAGGAGTATGTAGTATTTCTTCTAGTTCTAGGCCATAAATATTCTGTTCGTTATACGTTTTAAAAAACTGCCTTTTAATATATAAAATGAGCTGAACTGAATAACTAAAAAACATTTAAATTACAAACAAAAAATGAACTTCTTATCGTGTTCGCATATATGAATTTATGTAAAAGGATGCAATGTGTGGGAACGACAGGATCTTTTTTATCTACATATAAGGACCATAAAAAGCAGTTGTTATTTCGTATGTTTTTTTTTGTTATTCATTTTAAGATTTATACAGTATATCAGGATCAAATCTGCTGTTTTATAAAGATGAGATGAAGATTCTGAGCCTGAATGTTGATTTTCTTCAAAATTTTAACTAAAAAAAAAAATTCTTTAAAGAACCAAAACAAAAAAAAAAACGTGACCCAAAAATCATTAAATTTTTATCTTTGTCCGCATATATGTGAACGTATGTGCGTATTTACATTTATTTTTGGAATATGTGAACTCAATAACTCGCAATGTTTTCATATGTTTTTTAGTATCTAAATGATAAAAAGGAAAATGAAATAAAAAAAAATGTATTGCTTTTTTTAAGGATTCAATTTATTTTTTGTACGCATATAAATACATTATACTTCTTGTATGTAAGTAATTGAAAAAATAGTGATCCCTTTTTTCTTCTCTCTGCTCATACTTTTGAGTTGAACTCGAAGGAAATAACTCCCTCTGTCTTAAGTAATAAAAAAAATAAAAAAAAAAAAACAGAATTATAGAAATGGAAAAGAAACTGAATTTTTTTTTCTTCAGATTTTAAAAAAAAAAATTTCAAAGATCCAGATGTTTTATTTGATTCGATTTTTTTAAGGATTTTAAGTAAGAAAAAAATTTTTTTTTTCAAAAAACTGGAAATTAATTTTTTTTTTTTTATAGAAAACTGCAGTGAATTAAATTAAAAGAAATGTTTATGCTATCAGGCTCAGAGTAGATCATCAATAATTACGAGTATTATTACTTATACTTTTCTCATTATTACGAGGGAGTATGTAGATAGATAGAAGGTATAGTAATGATTGGACTACTTTTTGTTCTGTAATTTCAAACTTTCGACACTGACAATGGCATTAAATCACTGACACTGGCATTTGCGTATCAAAGAACTCTACAAAACAAAAAAATGTCTTCCAAGTAAAATGAGAATGACTTATTGATGTGAACGTTCCAAAATGTAATCGTATATGCATATTCTTCAGACTAGAATATGGATACAAATAAAATCAATAAAAATGATACTAATCTGAATTATGAGATGCTCTCAAATTTAAAACATAAAAAAACAGTAACAGAATTAATGTCCTACGCACATCAAGAACAACAAAAAATCACAATAAACGATCACAAATATTTTCTATTAACGGACACATATTTTATCACTTTTTAATCGTTCAAAAACCACAAAATCCCAAAATACAATAACTCGCTGGATTTTAACAGGCAATTTTTAAATTTTTTTTTTCTCTTCTTTATTGGTAACTTTTAAAATTTGTTGGTGACAATTTTATTCGATTTTGCATAATATAACAATCGGAAAAAGATATACTGGGGTGGGTTCACGTAAGGTGATTGGTGATAGGTGATAGTTAAAAAGTGATCACCGAAAAGTAATTGTTCGTGTAAGGTGATCACCAAAAAAGTGATGGAATTTGAAAAGCGGCGAATTCCACAGTATATTTATAGTTGTCAAACGTCAATCAAAACAAATAAAAATTTAAACTGTGAATAAGAATACAAGAAAATTCAATAACGTTTTCGTCTATAGCATTTTTTATTTCAGATTCTGAAAATGAATCTCAAATAAAAATAATTAGGAGAAAAATGCGAGATAGCAATAATCCCTTAGAATTACTGGATGTTCAGTAAATTGCAATTATTCATGGAGAATTTCATTGTAAAAATAACACAATATACATACATATTTTAAATTACAAAATTATTTAAATAAATTATATACCATCAACAGCAAACACCAATAATTGATTGTATGTGATTATGAGTATTTTTTGGTTAGGTAGAAGAAGAATAATAGTAAAAATTAAAAAAGTGACACCTCAAATGCTATCACCTCAAAGTGATAACGTTTAGTGATAATTTTTGGTGATTGTCACCATACGTGAACCGAAATTTGTGGTGAATATCACCAATCACCTTACGCGAACCTACCCTTGATTAAATTTGAAAAAAAAAAAATTTCATAGTAGAGAAAGTGAAATTCTCACGCGTTATCGCGTACCCGTGTGTCTGTTTTATAATACATATAATACATATATGAGTACGGGCGTAAAATATACATACATGGTGGCATATAAGTGATTTATATTTATGTATACCTACATACGAAAAACGATACATTCATGTCATTCATTTTGTCATCATTATGAATTCGTAAATCGATTAAATATTGATACGAGATACGAGTGAGTAGTATAATATCGTTATCACACAATCATCATCTTCATCATCATGATCATTTTAATAATCATCAGACAATATCATAACTTTGTCGCACGTGTATACGATTCATGTTTTGTATATACATATGTATATGGTAATTTCATTCCTTATATCTTAGATATTATATGTAGGTACATATGTAATTTACATATAGGAACTTACATTTATGTAAATGAAAATGTGATATATTTTATGTACATATAGATACGTATATCGAAATTTGAAATAAGTGAAATCTTCAATACCTATATAGATACACTTTCATATGACAAAGATAAAATGACAAACAAAACAAAAAAATATATTTTATGTGGGTGTACATACATATAAAATGTGAAAAGATAAAATCGTTTACGGGATCAAATACATACAATATACATATTTTACAATAATTATAATCACATGCAGTGTGTAGATATGATGCGCCCAAAGCCTGATATTTATGTCCAACTAAAACATATTATATGTAATAATACCGTTTAAAATCTACTATACAGCATCATTTTATGTATGAATTTATGAATGTATACATATAAAATATCTATATGAATTCCTTGTCATATGTACAAACGAGCGTGTGTGTGTGTGTATGTGTTTTTGAATGAAAAATTCATTCTAAAGATCTGAAAAAATGTACAAAACTGAAGAAAAATACATAGTATCGTATGTCCAGTTTTTATCGTGGAGGAGCTCATATATGTCTATGTACCTATACATAATATACGATCACTATATGCACATATATGTACATAAAAAATGAATGCATTCAAAAAATATAAACATCACCCACCATTTTTGACCCACTATACAACAATCATCATGTCCACAAGAAAAAAAACAAAATTCATGAATAAAATTATATACATATTTCTCATCTGATCTTCCTCTTTTTTTCGTTTTCTTTTTAAAAACATTTTTGATACCCTATAATCCATACACCACACATAAATGCATACATACATGAATACAGATGCATACATGAATATTTTATAGAAGATGAAGTCGATGTATTGTATATGTAGCTGATGTGAATGGAGCCGATTTGTCTGGTTTTTAAATTTTTATGATTTTTTAATATGTATACGCAAACGCACCACTACATACTATGCAGACTATACTGATATAAGAATTCACTGCGCAAATGTAAAATAAATCGTAACGTATGATGTATGCAACTATAAAATATTATATTAATTTTTGATGGATGCATATTAACATATGTATACATGCATATACGAGTGTGTGTGTTCTCGTTTTTAATTTTTCATTTTTTCTTTTAATTTCAAATTGAATTCTTTTAAGATATAAAATGTAAACAAAACATTTATCTATATGTACATTAAATTTTTATAATTCATTCAAAAATTTTTATTTATAAACATGATTTTAATGTTTGTTTTATTATTGTTATTGTACATACATAAAATTTTTACTTTAATAAAATTTGTATATTTAATATACATACACGTACACCACATATGTAAATGCATGGCAGTATGTAATGTAGAAAATATTTGTGTTTTTTTTTTTCGTTTTGTTTATTTAAATTTTTCTTCATTATTCACACTTTTACATGAGTGTACAAGACGTTGATGTATGTATATGTGATGAACATTTTTTGATGTACTATTCATTAATTTATTATGAGAAACCGAGTGGAGGATTTTCGATTAGATTGTCTTAATAATATTCTTAAAATCTATAGAAAATAAAAACATTAAAAAAAATACATAAATTTATATATGTTTATGTGTGTAAATTTAATTGCTGATTTAACGATCATCGAAATATTGTCTCATAAATTTTGTAAAATCTTTGATTGTAATCATAAATACAGACAATGTAACACAGTACACATATATAATGTTAACCTTTAGTGTATTCTAGTTTTCATGGTTGTTTATAAATAATTCATATTTACAAAGTTACAAATTTTAATTAATCCGAATGTCCAACATGTTTCATTTATAGAACAAGATGAAAAGAAGACTTTCTTCAAAGAAAGAAAAACAAGAACTGAACCCAATTTTTGAAATGAAAACTACAAAATATTTAACGCCTACACATAAAATTAGTGGATAAAAGTTCAAAATTTTTATTAAGAAAAATTCCATTGAAACATGTTAAAGTATCGAGTGGGTATCGATATCGGTATCTCCATAATCTGTCGTTGAAAATTTACTACAAAATATGAATTATGGAAAGCCTAACAGACTGTTTATGAACAGAAAAATAGACCATTTATGAACAGTTTTATTTAATTTAATTAAATATTATTTGAATAAATCGAGAAATCACTTTAGATAAAGGTCCTGGGTCACATAAAGCTGAAGTAGTGCTATGGAACAAGAAGAATTATTTTTTGAAATCTGTGGTGTATTTCTCTATGGAAACAATCAAAATCAGCGAATAACAGTTCAATCAATTAAACATTTACGCTGTTTACGACGAAAAAAATAGGGTCGGATACGAATGGAGGTGGAAACAATACTGATCTGACTACAAAATGATCCATATATTGATCGTATAGCACTATTTTAATATCGATAAGTGGACCGAGTTTAGCTCCATCTTTGTTTCTTCTACATACCTATATCTGGTTTTTTTAAGTATGAAGAATTCGTTAGAAAAGTGTGTTGTGTTACAATCATTAAGCCATTGATTCATTTGACTGATTCTCAAGAAATGAACAATTCAATACAATTTAGATAATTTCAAGATTTTAATAATTTTCTTTATCTTGTTTTTATTCAAAATAATTTTCTGCTTGTCTTTTAAAAATTATATGAATACGGAAAAATTGTTATTTACAAACAATTTCCTATTTTGTACGTATGATGCTCTATGCATTTAAATCAATCGATCGATCGAAGTCAAATAAACAATATTTCACACATTTAAAATACCGAAAAAATAATTATTTGATAATAAGAAAACAAAAATCAAAAATAACCACACACACATAACAGATCAGGAAGTCAAACAACAATAATGTATAGAAATTTTTACACTTTAAATATTTCATTCAATTCAAACGTTAAATTTTTGCAAATTGGAAATAATTCAAATACTACATACAAGTTTTATTTTCTTCTCTACTCATTACTTTTTGTTGTATTTCAATTATTATAAAATATTTTCCATGAATTTCAATACTTTGAAACTTTTTATAAAAATTTAAAAAAAATTTTTTTTGTGTTGTTAATTTTATAAGGCCCTAGACAGATATCTAGTATAAACGTGGTATCGATACCATGGTATTGGCTATACTACATGTCTGTCACCCTATACTAGCTTTATACCAGGAAAACAAGCTGGTATAAACGTGGTATTGAAACCAGCATGATTTGTCTAGTATGACTCTGGTATTCCCAAAATTTACTAAACGTAGCGCCATTTTAATGCTGCGGAAATTAAAGAAATTAGTTTTTACATTAGTTTTAGCATCAAGTTGAAAGTAATTAGTAGGCATAGTATTCATTAAGTTGAAAGTAATATAATGCAAATATAAATTTTCTATATGACACCACAACAAAATTCACAAAATATGTCAAATGATACTAGCTGCCTTATCATGATATTCGAAGACGAAACGTTTCGTATCGTCTTGTTAAAAACGCGATCATGATATTCGAAACGTTCCAATTTCAAACGATTTTCATCGACTACTCAGTCGATAGCATTTTGCTCATCGTTTACATATAAATTTATTTTTTTTTTTGGTTTTCAATAGAATTTTTTTTATTTAAAGCATATTACTAATATTTGTGAATATTAATATTAAATTAATTTTTTTAAAAAAATGGAAATTATTATTAAAAATGATATTTCAAAACATCAACAAAATAATAGAAATGACATCGAACCCTTTTTTCTTACAACAAAATTGGAAATTGTATGAATTAAACATTAAAGTTTCGTTTTTATAAGGGATTTATATTGTACCACTATGTACCACTTAATATTCGAAACGATGAAGGTTCATAATAGCAATTTTATACCGTATCGTTTCGTTTCATCGTTTCATCGTTTCATCGTCTTCGAATATCATGATAAGGCGGTAGGTTTATACTAGATCACATGTCTGTCACCATGCTAGTATTGTTCATACCCAGTGTTGTGCATGTAATCTACGTTGACGTAATCTACGCGGTTGTCTACACGTAAAGTATGTATGTAGACAATCGTCAGATTTTTGTGTAGACAAAGAAGATAATGTAGATAATGTAGACAATGCAAGTTTAAATTTATAATAAAAAAGTAAATCCATTGAATTAATGAATTGAATTATGAAGTAACCATAATGTACTTAGAATTATATTTGATATATAAATAAGACATTTAATAACGATTTTAAATATTCATAAACATTAATCCTAGCACTGAAATTCAAAACAATAAACTAAGTAAAATTTCACATTGAAATCAATTTTATTTATCATTTGTGATGTATTTATGACTTTATTTCATAACTGTGCCATCGGCTCGGCATTGAAGGTGATACTCATGCCTATAAGAAAATATATTCAAACATTTTAAATAAATTAGAAAAAAATAAGTTTATTTCTCATTTAGATCATCCGTCATCCATGGTATAAAGAATAATTACTCTTTAATAGTAAGAATTGAGTAATAATTATTCTTTATACCATGATCGTCATCATCTTTCACCTTATCTTGTATACATACGCAAAGATATGCACATATATGAAATCCGTATTAAAAAAATAAATATTTGAATGAGAGACAGCTGTTGTACTAATACTGACAGTTCTTTCTCTACATTATCTACTTTGTTTACTATTTGTCGACATTGTCTACACTAAAATAATTGTCGACGCAGTTGTCTACACTGTAACGTAGACTTTAATAGATTACACGTAAATGCACAACACTGTTCATACCATGGTATCGATACTAGATGTCTGTCCAGGGCTTAATAGAATTTCAAATACCTGATTCGCATAGTAGTTATATTACCTACCTTTTGAAAAGAATAACTAGAAAACTTCTTTTAAATGTTTACCAGTTTTTTAAGATTTTTATTTGATTTATTTTTTAAAGATGTACATATGTATATGTTCTGACTTTATATTCTTTTACATGTGCACATGATACGAGTATAATACACACATAACATAAATCTAAATGCAACCAGCAAAATAATATTCATTTTTCATATAATCCGTTTAAAATTATAAAATCAATGATTTCCTTCAGACGAGTTTTGTATGATGTTGTTGTCAGGAATGTATATATAGAAGTAGACATATAGGTACACACATATTATATGTAAGTGTAAATTCATTAAATGTTAAAATGTTTTCCAATTAGTTTACCAGAATTTACCGAGTTGATTTACTGTGAACTGTGAAATTAAGAAAAATTCTGAGCTTTTTTTTACATAACAAATTAAAAAGAAAAGTAAAAAAACTATAAAAAGAATGAACAAGTAAAAGAAAAAAGGAAGTAAAAATAAATCACCATAACGTGTAAAAATATAAAAATAAATATAAATATAATTAATAATCAGTGCTGAGTGCTGAGTTATGTACACAAGATCTTGGCTATCATACTAAACAACCGACTTAAACCGTATTGCAAAGATATAATTTATTATTGCCGAATACACTAAACTGGACTGGCCACTGGCTTTGTAAGTTGGAGAGTCAATAATAAACCAAATACTCATAATCAGAGAGAGATTAAGGAGAATCTAAAGAGTGTCACATTAATACACATAAAATTTTCATGAACTTTAGACAAGCTTTTGATCTATGTATAGTAATGGAGAAAATGGGTATACGTAGCATAGCAAAACCGATCAAGTTACCACAATATTAGCAACGAAATGTAGCACGAAATGTATCAGAGTACAAGGAGAGTTTTTACCTATTTTTGACACCAAAACAGGGATACGATTATTATTTAATCTGGCACTATAAAATGTATTACGATTAAGAAAAAAAGGAACGAAAGGGAGATTGTTATGAGATAAATCAAATCAGATATTGGCATTTCCTGATTACATTAACATAATAAATTGGAAAGATCTTTTTTGGCGATCAAAGAATTGTCAGTCAGCTTCGGAAGGAAGACGTAAAAAACAGGACTGAAAATAAATGATGATAAAGATCAAGCATATGTCTAGCCATAATGTAAGAAACAATAGACAAAATGTTACAATCGGTGAGCATAATTTTGAATCTATACAATCCTTCATATATGTACTTGACAGTCAAAATGAATAGAGAAGGAACCTGTTTTGTCCGCTACTGTTGTACCAGAGACAAATTATAAACTTTATAAGTTGTCTCTGGTAGTACACATAGCGATTACATACCGTGGTTCATCGTAGATCATCATGGCGATCATATTCAGTTAGGTTAAAAAGTGTGAAATTCTAAAATTCATTTAATCCATACTTAGTTTTTTACTCTTCTTCTCTGTTTTTTTTTTGTTTTTTTAAATAATTTTTTTTAATCATAAAATTGGCATTCACTTTTAGCTTCTTTTTCTGTTCTTTTGCAATAACACACCAACAATACTCGTATAATGCACTTGCATAAATTATTGTAAATTACCTATGAATTTTTATTAATATTTTATTAAATGCATTCCATCTAAAATATTTATTACAGGCACGGACATCATAAGTAGTCATATAAAAAAAAGTACCACATACTACAACAAATACACACAAAACACCAAAACACCTTCCATAAAAAAATACAGGGTGTCCCAAAAAACGTTGAGAATATTTAAGGGGATGAAAGCAGAGACGATTTTCAGTCGAAAATGTTATATGACATTTTTTTCGTTTGCGCTTTATTTTCGACGCTGGAGGGCGTTTTAAATTTTGAATATTTTGCAAGACCTTTCAGCACAAAATTATGTATAACTTTTTGCATACCCCACGTATTAAAATTAAGTGTTCCAATCAATGATAGCAAACAAAATTATCTTTCTTTTGATGTACTACAACAGGTAATTAAGAATTCAGTTCGTAGTAAAAATTATAAACATTTATTACAAACAGGTTTCCTGAAAAAAAAATTGCATTACGAAATATGCTCCCATTTTAACAAAAAACAGTGGAAAAGTGTCCTCTTTCAAACAAAAGAATTCACGTCGATTACATCAGCCGTTATTGAATTATTAAGGATCAAAAATGTGCAGAATAAAATCGCACATTATAGGCTAGAAAAAGGATTTTTTATCATTATTCATATAAAATTCATTTTTCCGCCTCTATACTTTCACCCATTTAAATATTCTCAACATTTTTTGGGACACCCTGTATATTTATATAAGAGCAGGTATGTTGCATTTAAATGTACTTAAGTACATGTATAGTTCATTATTTATTACAAATGATAGATAGATTCAAAAAAAAAAAAATTTCTATAATCCACAAATTATAAAAAAAAAATACTTAAATTATCCATTCACTCGTCTTCTTCCATTTTATACACTAGCACTCGTTCGTAAGTACATTGCGCATACAGTAGCCATAACCATCATTACTATATGCATTCAGTTCGGTTCGATTCGGTTTAGACTGAATTGAAAACAAAAAACACTGGAGTGTCTGAAAAAAAAAATGCATGCAGATATTTAAAAATTAATTTTTCTCTGTTGTAAAAAAAAAAAAAAATTTCATTTAGGCTGGTATTCACCAACATAGATTATCTTTTATCTGAGATAAAGTGTATTCATCAACCTGGATAAAACACTACTCGGATATTTTTAAGACAACCTCGGAGTGGTATTATAAATATCGTTCGAACATAACCTTGTTATTAACAGCAACAGTACAAATAAAGATAATGTAGCTAGTTGTACTGTATTATCATCTTTGCATATAATTATCAACATCACAGAACCTCTTATTCATTTTGTAATATAAAAATACAATCAGCTGACATGTTTGACGTACACATGTTCGACCCGAAAACGAAGTTCGAAAACAAATTTTATCTAGTTTGATGAATAAGCTGAAATTGTATCCGGCTAAAATACTCGTATATCCGACTGATATATCTATGTTGGTGAATACCACCCTTAATGTAGATAAAAAGTTAAGTAACATCACTATTGCTTTTATAAACATAACATTCTGATATTAAATTTAGAAGTTGTTGAATAATATTTATGATTATACGTATGTATGCCTTTACATGAAGTGATTGCATTGAATAATGTTTGTATATCTGAATGCGAACACTTGCGAAAAATATTTTTGTAGTTAAAAAGTGATGTACAGGTGGAAAATTAAATATATTGTATTCGATAACTGGTGTATATTCGAGTTTATGTAGATATAGAGCTATACCATCATTATGCATTTAAGCATAACATATTCGAAAATGAATTATACTTGAACTAATTTCTCGTAATAATTATTATTGCAAGTTGTTTTATGTAACAAATAGAAGAACAGCTTATATACATTCATACATACATATACTCTCAAATATGCATTGAGTACATTTACACGACAATCAAATTCCATTCTATTTGACTGAATTTGGATTTGAACTGAAGTCTCTGAAGGTGATCTGTTTTTTTATTTTTTAAATGACTATTTCGTTTCGTTTTTCATATTTGAATATAAAATTTTTGCTGAATAATTTTTGCATATACCTACCTACCTACCAATAAAATACAGTGAATTCACATAAATCGTGTCATAAATTCTGTACTAAAAGAATACGTTTACAGATATATACGAGTATATCTACTACTATGTGACTATAACTATGTCTTATATTCATATATCCTTAAAAGGGGATTTAATTTAAATTATTCCAATTTATTTATTCATTTTGATTTTATTACTAGATTATGCGTATATTTATATGCTTTATTATTAAAAGTAAGTATTTACCACATGAATTACGATTAAAATTTTATTATTATTATTATGTTGAGGACTAATAATACATTTTTTTATTTAATACATTTTCATTTAAACATTTATAAATTTACATAACGTGTATGTACATCATAATGTGTAGCTGTCATTTAACAATAACTTTTAAACATTTTAAATCCTTAATAAGAATAAAAGTTGTACAAGCATTAAGTACATAATTTTATTATTATTCGATTTACAAAAGAAATGAAATATTTTTTTTTTGTTTTTGGTTTTTGATTTCTTTTACAACATATTATCTGATCATAAAAAAATTTTTATTTGGTCAAATTCTATAACTACTCGTATTTCCCCTCTCTTCATATACTCTTATACTCTTTATATTACTTGCATTACATTATATGCAAAAATACGAGTAAAATATTCGTACATAAGTGGGTATTTAAGCTTAAAATTTATTGATGATAATTTTTCATTGTAAACAGAGAAAATTTCTCAACTAAAATGAAATGTACTCGTATTTATGCTGTGTGTAATCATATTGGAAAAAATGTTCATTTCGAACAAAAAATAAAAACAAGAAGAATATACATACATAAAAATGAATTACAGATTACAGGATGTACAATGTTTATTTCGAAAATGTTAAGAAAAAACATTTTGTTATTCATTTGTTTTTATATTTTATTTATTGTTTTCTCTTTTATTGTATTCAAACAATTAAAAAAATATTTACAACACCATTCGGGTGGTATGATAGAGAGCTTTCATGAAATTTGACTGTATATACGTGTCTGTACGTTCAAATGCAATGAAAAAGATGATGATAATGGGTGCGGTGCGCGTTCAGTTCCATGCAGCGATGTAAAATTTTCCATCGCTGCAATAATTTCTCTTACTGAACAACTTCGCTGCATAGTCGCTACTTTGCAGCAATGAAAATATTTTGCAGCTGAAAAAAAGTTCGCTTTCAAATTCATCGTAAACAAATTTTGACATGTTTGAAAGATGAATTTAATGGTTGAAAAGTTAATACACATTTATTAGTAAGGTGTATAATTTTTTATTATGAGTGTGATGAAATTACTTTTCATTTTGATGGTGGTTTTAAAATGCTAATAATTCCAAGTTTCTCAGGAATTTAGGCAGCAAAAAATAAAAAACAATTTCATTGCATTAATATCAACATACTTACTTACTATCAACTGTTCACATCGGATTACGCTGGTAAACAGTTCAGTAAATTGTATATAGCGATTATCTAAACATCGCTGCATTTTCATCACTGACTTGCATCGCTGCAATGAACTGAACGCACCCATGATTCGGGTTCGGACAATATTTTTTAAATTATCAAAGTTTCAAGGTATGCATTGATTGGCTGAAGTTATGGTCTATAACATAGAAGACGATGTACGCCATTTATTGAAGATATATATCGAACGGAATAAGAAAAAAAAATAATTTCTTCTTCAATTTTCTTATATGGGTTCTAACTACATATCAAGACAGAATTATTAGCATATTATACGGTAAAGGTTAAAGAACATTTTAAATTTTATTTTATTCACTTCTATCTCATATAAATATACATTATATATTTTTTATTTAATTTTTTAAATTTAAAAGAAATACCGGCATAACAAATTTAATTTAGCATAATATTTTACAGTGTTTATAATTTTTGTTTCTTCATCATGTTCTTCTTCTTCTTCTTCTTCTTTCATATAGCCACGAATCTAAATGCATATTGATTCTATCATCAACAACAATAACAAAAAAATACAAAAAAAAATACAAGAATTTTGTTAATTATATCCTTAATTTAATACGAATTCCCTTGTATTAATTTGAATCGTCTTTCTATTAATTAGACACTTCTTTATTTTATGTGAATAATCATTATCGTTTTTAAATTAATTTACGAATTTTATAATAATTTGACTTCTCGTTTTTGTATACTGTGTTTGCGGGCATTCCTTTAAAAATGTGCAGCAGGCAGCAACTAAAATGTCTTATACACCACTAATTTTCACATTAAGAAAAATTGACGAGAATTAACATGAATCTGAATCGAAATTATCTTTTAAATTTATTCAGCGTATTAAGGATCGTGTAGGACTTTATATAGTTTTATATGTGTGTACTGTTGGAATGCAAAAATTTTCAAAGAAATTCCAAAATAAACTGCCTTAGCTACAGATTTTTTATTTGTAGTATGTATCTTGTAAGTATATCCAACAATTTCTAAAATACTGAAAATTTATCACACAACAAAATAACAGACATACTACATACGAGTATAAGGACATAACTTTAAAAAGTTATTTGAAATTTTTCTAACACAATAAATTCTTAGATTGTCGCCTCTTCTTCTATACAGACAGACAAATATTTATTTATTTTTTTTATGGTTTCTGCATATCCCATCGGTACCTACATACATATGTATACTCCAATTCCGACAAAGACAAAAAATCATCATGAAGAAAAAAAAAACTGAAAATTTTTTATTTCAAAAATTTCCGTGTGATTTTTTAATGTTTTTTGGATAGAAATTTTTTGAATTTCATAGAGTAAGCAGATTTCAATTTGAATTTTGGGGATTCTCTCAAGTTAGTAGATTTGAAATTCTCTGTAAATACGAATGAATAAATGTAAACTGCGGTAAATTGTATGTATGTTATTTATTTTTGACCACAAAGAGGTTTTGTAACATTTTCAAAATTTAACGTTTTTTTTTTTAGCATTTTGTTATTATTTTGTTTTTTGGGTTTATCGCGTAAATTATTTGAATTTATTTTATTTACTCTTCTCAGTTTTTTTAACAAGCATACGATTGTGGATGGCTATTTCCCATAATCAATTAAAAAATGAGTTTAAGAAAAAAAAATAATCGAATTTTGGAATAGATTCACACATTCACATAAAAAATTTTTGACCAAAACAAAATGTTAAGGAGAATAAAAAAATATTCTAATTTTTCACAAAATTATTGTGTCTATACTGAGATGTAGTTGTTTGGTGGAAATGAAATTCGGAATTTTTATTTTTTGAATTTATGAGAAAATAAAATAAAATTACACAAATTTCTATGCTAAAACGTATATTATAAGATTTGCATTATACACACGTGTATACGAGTATATATTCAACTATATTATAGATGTGTACATATACACATAAATTACTAAAAGAAGAAGGTATATATAGAGAGACATTGGGAGATTGGTAATTTTCGAAAAAATTCAATGAGAAAATATTTTCAGTTGAAAGTTCTGTGATTTTTAGAGTCAGTCAAATATTTAACGAAAAATATAAATTTTATTGGTTTTTATTTTTTACATTTTATTATTTTTTATTTTGGTTAAATAATTAATTTCCTGTTAACAGATAAAGATCAACAGAGAACATAAAACGAAGACTGATAATAAGTACATAAGTAGCTACATATATAAATGGATTTTAGCGCGGTAAAAATAAATCACCATCAAATAAAATGCCTTAAAATTATGTACAAACTTAACAGATTGTCTATATACGATTGTATAAAAATATTTCGCATTTCGCAATGGACGGGAGATTATTTCGTAATGGATTCAGATTTTTTTTTTTTTAATTTTTATTTGCACTCTTCACTGAATATCATCTGTCATACATTTGTAAGTCATCAGTCAGATTCAAATTCAACATTAAACCGCATAAGTACATAACCTACTCGTATACTGATATTATTCAGTTGCAATAAAGTGCACACACTTGAATAAATTATTTATGCAGATGACAATTACGACAGCAATGTAACATCATTTATTTCTTAAACAAACGTCATTTATAAAATGTGTTGTGTTGTGAGATTGCGTGTATGGATTAGTCATTTTGAATGCATTTTTCCAGACATTATTAAAATACAAAGTGCATTGCGCAGACGTTCTTGTGCTATTATACAAAGATATTTACTACATGATAGGCAAAAGTACATTTATATAAATTCTTGAATAAAATTCTTATTGCGACCTTGAAAATATTTAAATTTTTTATAGACTACATTTAGACTTTAGATTTCTAGTATTACTAGTATTTCTCTAATTAGTTCCTAGTTTTTTGTGTTAAATATATTTTCTTTTTCATTTGTTTCATTTTTCTATTAAAATAAAAATTTTTTTATGTATCTAATTGCAATGAAAGAAAATTTGAATTGAATTAAACGAAGCCTTCATTCGTTATCATTCATTCATTATCATTTTTCTTCATTCATGAACTCATTCGCTCATATTGCATTTTCATGTGTGAACCATATGAAAAATTAATCTTGTAACAGCAAAAACCAAATAATATAAAACCAAAAAAAAAAAAATTGACAACAAAAAAAATTACTCATATATGATGCTGGTGCTGTTAATTTATATATGATCGCACATAATGAAGATGAAAATAAATACAAACACCATCACACCATCCGCAGAATTTTTTTTTTTAATATCATTCGGAACGAATAAATGTTTTCCATCATTTTTTTTTGATTTTTGTCGAATATATTGGAACAAAAATAAAAACGATAAAAAAAAATGTTGAAAAATATTTCGTTTTCGTATTCCCCTCGATCACCAAGATTGTATATTTTTTGCTACGATAAACGTTTGTTTGTCTTTTATAAATTTTAAATTAGTTAAGCAAATTATTTTTATTTATGAATTAATAGCAATACTCTTGATAATGGTTAAGACATTGCGAGACCTGACTATAGTATAAGAGACAATATGGTATCTTAATAAAAATGCGACAAGTTTAAACATGTTTATGTTTAAAAGTTTAAGATACTGTGAGAAAATTTTATATCTCGAATTTAAAGATTTCCTATATTATACATATAGTTCCAATTATTCATATAGATAATGAGTATATAGATGATAGAGAGTGTATATGTGTGTGTGTGTGATGAATATTTAAAATTATAATGAGAGAATCTATTAATTTGATTGGTATATTTGATCAATGATTTTGTGTTTTATATTTATAGAAAATTTGACGATGTGCGGTGGTAATTAATCATGTCCATCTGCCATGGGTCAATACCACATTCACTATAAATATACATGCGACAAGAATTGTGTAGTTTTTTCTTTTTTTTTTTTAATTAATTAATGTATCGGATCGGATGATACATTGATGATTTAAATTTGATCAGCAGCAGCAGTACACAAACGCGCAGTATAATCAATCGTTCAGAGGTTCAAAAAGATAAAATCGCAAATTATTCGATTAGCTTTTATTTTGAATTTTGAAAATGAGATTAATGATAAAGTATAGAGCGGCAAATTCCCAAATTTTATTTTACTTTAAAAGATCAATTTAATTAGATAATTCACTGTATGTAAGACGGTGAGACGGAATGGATGTATGTAGTCGTACATTTTAAACAAAAGTTTTCAGTTCAATTTTAGTATCACGATCAATCAGTAATATTATTCTTCGAAATTTATCTTCAATATCGATGTTTTAGTGTCTTAACAATCAACCGTGTAGATCAGTAACGAATTAAAGAATCAAATAATCTATATAGGAGTATTTCATATATGTTATGTCACATTTTCTTCAAGTGATGATGTTATATTGGAAAACCCTATCCAAATCCAATTCATGCACATCCTACATATCCTCTACATTATCATTTATTTTCCAAAATTATCTTTTGAATTTTATTTCTGTATCTTCAACTGCATTATCTGATTGAAATCCTTTTTAAAATTTAAAATAAAAAATATACAAAAATTAAAATCCTTTTTTACTTCTCATTTTACTTCAGAGTGTAGACAGTTATAGTTATACAATTCAACCACAAAAAATAAAATTAGTCGTCTTGAATTACATCATGGAGGACACCACAAATTTTTATCCCTTTTTTTTCACTATCCACTTTTAAAATTCATGTAAGGCTAATTAGAGGGCAAAACTTCTTACAACATGTACTTCTTATATGTATACCTTTACTCGTATATGTATTTCCTTTCAATAAATGATTGATTGATGCAGACACCCTTCTCTTATTCTCCAAGGATATACGAGTGGAATGCATCACAAATGCATAAAGAAATAACAAAAAAATATGACTGATTGTTAAAGAAATTTTAGTATGTATTTTTTTTTCGTTTGCGATAAACAAATTATGATCATCGCATTTCCTTTGACATATTATTTTCAATAAATTCTAGATGTAGTGGAACAAATGCAACTGAATTACACGAATTGAAATTGAAAGAGTCACAATAATGATGCGTATTCGATAACAAATTTCATTCGTAGTTCATGCATAAAATATCTTCTAATATCGTATTGTTAAAAACATAGAATTTATTTTCGAAATTCTAATGATTAGATGTTCAAAATTAAGACATTATTTATGTAAAATATAGATTTGGCGGAAGATGTTCTGACACAATAATTTAAAATGTTTAATTTCATTTGTGAAAAACACAATCGGAAGTGATCTGTTTAGTATCTAAGAAACAAAATTCAAATTTTTTCTAAACCATATATTTCTTACAAATTGCAATTTCTTTGAGAAATCACCTTATACAGGGCCTAATGTTTTGATCTAAAAATGTCCTCGTAATCGTACACATTGCCACAGACAGTATATGGTATACGTGAAATTGTTTCTGAATTATACTTTTTCATAAATTCAATTTAAATCCTTGATTTTACTTATTTAGATGCCAAATTTTATGTAACGTTATGTCATGGATTTTTTCATTTCATATGTGCTTCAAACATTCTTTATGTCGCATGCAAAGTAACATTGAAAGCATGTTAACGTATGTACAAGTCTATGAAAAAAAAAAAATCATCATTAACGAGTATGACAAAACGAAAATTTTTCTTACAATTCTCTTTAACTCATGTCTAGCTACTATTTTTTTTACAAATCGATATATCATCAATAAAAATGTCAAAATTGTCGAGTTAATTACGATTCTAAATTAGATTCACTTATAATCAAATCACGTTCAACATATTCAACCAAATGAACAATAGTGAAACTTCCAAAAAAAAAAAAAGAAATAACATAACATCAAAAATGATTTTTTCAACACTTCATTATTTAATTTACAATAATTGAATTGATAATTGGACTGGTTAAAAATGGTCAAAACGTTTCATGTTTGTTGGCTACTGTATAATGTACTACATATACATGAACTAAAATGCTTGTACACAAAATGAAAACGATTGAAAAAACAAAAAAAGAAAAACCATCGTACAATGTGAAAATGTTGTGCTACAATGTATACGATAATTGAATCGAATGACTTTTTTTTTGGTTGGGTGTTTTCGTTTTCGTGATGTTTTACCTACTACCAACGTACATAAGAAAAAGAAACGAAAAACATTTTTATGGAATACTTTTTGTTAATTCAAATTTTTTAGGGAAACAAATCGAAAAATAATTAACCAAATAAAAGGTGTAAAATTGATTGAAAATCAGCAAAAAAAAATTCGAAGTGATTTGAGGGAATTATATTCGAAATCAAAATTGATTTTTTTGATAAAGTTAAGTGTGGGAAGTGTTTATTTACAATGGACATAATACTACATACGTAATCAGAATAGGGTACTCGATAATTTGAGTTGCCAGTAGTTTGGATACAACGTTTTGAGAGTAGTAACTTTGAAATTTAAAACCTAAAAATTCAATGGCCGTATCGAAGGCAGATGAGTTGGTTCGAAATCAAATCAAGATATTTCGTTAAAGAAAGTAGTGTCTGGAGAAATAGGTATAGCATGGACATCGTTATACACATCCGACTAAATCGAATCCAATGGATCAAACACGAAAGAAGCGGAGTATTGAACTAGATAACCACAGAGCGGTAGTGCAAATTTTTGTTTTCTACTCTCAGTATCAAATATTTGAAATCAGAGTACAAATTAAATTCTATAGGTGCTGGGTTTTATTCAAACCACTGTCTGAAACCTGAATCTTAGAGATTCAGCTTATGTGCCATATAACCAATAATTTGTTGTAGATTTGCATTGTGGAACTGACCGGATTATTTGTAATTGAAATTTGAATTCATTCATCGAAACTTCATTTAATAAAGCTAAATTTGAAAATGCATGTATACACCTTCTACGTGGAAAAGGTTGCCAAGCCCTGATCTATAGAGAATGGTCGCATAATATTTTGTATTACAGTGTAGCTACTTCTTCTCCTTCTTTCTCTCTGTCTCTCTCTCTCTCTCTCCCTATCTGATGATAATAATTTAAATAGTTTACTTAGCAGATAATTTTTCAATCATCACCAAACCATCATCATCATAACAGCTATCACCATATTATTATCGTGTAAGTTATTTTCAGATTTTTACTTTAAATTCATTTAAAAAACAATAATTCAATAATTCAACAATTCAACAATTCAATAATTTGTCACGTTCATTTTTATTTAAATAAAACTCATAAATTTTCAATTTTCTGTTTTGTTTATTTATTTATTTATTTATTCATTTTTTTTTTCAATTTTATTTGAAACCTAAATTCAATATGAGTTCAACATTAAAATGATGATGACGATATCATGATGATACCTTTTTGTATATAAGACAATAACAAAACGATTTTATGCTATTTAAAATGCTTTAAATCTGATACTTTATTTTATTTATTTTTTACCATTTTTGGTATTCATTTTCGAATTTATTTTTGTTAAATTTTTGGAAATATTTTGTATCAAAAATTAATACTATTGTAAATACGTATAATGTAGGTACATACTTATCATTCATGACAATATGTCTCCTGTTTCAGTTGAATAGCCAAAACATATACTACTTAGGTAACAAAAAAAATGTGCTTTTTTTTTGGAGCCGCTATAGAGAATAGAGGTAACTAACTAAGTAGTGTAGTAACTACCAGCAAAAGAAGAAGAAAAAAACATCAAATATACATACACTAAAATATTTTGTTAGCTTTTTTTTTGTTTTTAATATGTTTGAAATGAAAAATCAATCAATTCAACACATAACATCAAATAACGAACCAAGATGTATAGAGTAATTCTATACATCTTGTAACGAACTACTCACAAATCACAATATACTCTTAACTAGTAAAAATGTTGTCTCTCAGTTATTAGAGAAAAATTTCATTTCAAATTGCATACCTTCATTATAATAATAATCGAATCATGCATACATAGTATCGTATACATTGGGATCCATTGGATTCATTGGTGTATAGTACGCGTTTGTAAATTCATCACTTTATCGTACACAAAACACAACACAAAGTTCGATTGTTTTTTTTTTTATGTGATTTTTATGTTTTTTGAATATTTTTGAGTTTCTGTTTTTTATTTATTTATTTATTTTCGTGAAATCCATTTAATTAATGAATGAATTGTACATATATGAGGAGATTCGTGGGTGCTATAAACAAAATGGTTTTTTTAATGAATTCAAATAATCAAATATAGGAAAAAATGATCTGAATTTTAATACTTTTGTTTGAAAATATTTCATTTTTTTTCTTCTATTTATTTAATTTTATTGATATTTGTTTTTTATTGTTTTGAAAAAATGCGATACCTATACTTACTTACTAAATAAATGAAATCTCTTAATTTTATACGTACATATGAATATAGTTGACTATTGACTCATCATTTAACAATTTGAATTTGAAGTGAAACATAAAAAATGGTTAAATATAATTAACGATTTATTTAAATATGTATATGATGGGAATATTAGCAGAAACAGAAGCAGGAATTTGAAATTAGTTATTTACAAAAAAAAAAAAAAAAAAAAAACTTACACATTAAGTACTCGTGTGTTAATCTATAATAAATCTTTGGAATATTTTATAACAAAAATTCACTTTTCCCAGCGAATTTTTAGTGCCTTTTTTACGGATACCTGTAATATGACGATTCTTTTTCCACAGAAAAAATGCTTGAAAAGTTTTCGAAAAAAAAAAAATAGAAGAGAAACCAATGAGAAAAACTTAATCTAAAATACATGAAACGATTACTCTTGTCTATAGGTAGAGATGAAGATACGTACCCAGTATCTATGAATTTGTATTGTGCTATTGTGTATAATCGAAAATATTGTTACTATACTTATATTAAAATGACCGGAAATTATAATTATTACACCAAGGATTATGATGTAATAATTTTTTGTTGCTGTTGCATTATTATATGTAAATTTAAATGATTCATGTACAAATATGAAATTGATGATTACAAATCGTCGGAAAAAATAAAAAAAAAAAAAAAAATAAAAAACTCTTGATTTTAATCTAAAAATATGGAACATTATTCAGTTAATTATTTAGTCAATTAAACATTGAATGAATGCATGGATCATATATTAGATTTTTTTGAAGATGAATGAAAGATACTTTGATGTTTTATAAAATACAATTTAATATACACATAAGTAAAAGTAGGTATAGCTATATGATCGGAAGTTAACATTTTATGATGACATATTATATAGGAGAACAGAGTACACCTCTATAGTGCGAGTATATAAACTTCTCTTCAATATGATTCCTAAAAATATTGAACAAAGAAAATTCGTTCATTTACTTTTAAAAATCATAAAAAATAAATTTCATTATCAGTTTTCTTTATCCATTTTGATGAGAAAAAAAAATTTTTTTTATTCCATTTTTACTTTTCTGTTCCTCTTCAACTAAAAATTTCATGACAGTAAGCATCCATTTAGGCTGTTATGTAGAGCCATGTAGGGCCATGTAGAGCTGAAAGAAAGATACGATAAATTATTATTAAAAGAAAGGGAAAATTCTTTAAATATGAATGCATTAATTATATTTATCACAATTTCTTATTATGGATCATAACGCACAAGCAGACATATACATTTTATTCAGCATGTATGATTACTTTTGTATTTTAGTTGATTTTTGGGGCATTAATAATATTTTTTGAAACTTTCATATTTCATAAAATTTGAACTAAAAAATGAAATTTCATTGTAGATTTTTGTTGAAATTTTTAGGGAAGAAAATATTTTTACAAAAAAAACTAAAAAATGTAGAAAAGAAAGAAATATTATTTTTTTTTTCTTCTGGAATATCCTTAAAAAATTAATAATTTTCCTGACTATGTATAGTCTGTACAATCTGTTTCTATTACAAAAAAATGTTTCATAATTTCTAACAAAAATAGCACACACATCTCTTCCCATTTATTCTATTTGGTACGCATATTTATAAGTGTGTACATGTATGCGTTTTTTACCTTTTAACCTTACACCATCTTACACTATATTTAAGAATTAAAAAAACTGTATAAGAATAATAAATATTATAGAGGAAGGGTTTAAAAACGTGTGGTTTAAGTTTTCAAAAAAACAAACAAAAAAAAATGCAAGATGGTTTTCTGTACGAGTATTAGCTAACATTTATAACTCGATACTCCGACATATAGTATATACATACACAAAATGCATATATAAAAGTAGACTTAGAAACGTTTATCTTTTCTACATCTGTCTTTAAATACGAGTACATAATACCCAAGTAAAAATGCAAAGTTGTGCATATAGAAAAACATTCTTTTAACAGAAACAGAAATTACCTTATAACTCATTAACTTTTTTTTGAGAATTTTTTTCTGTACAACATTTTTACATTTTTTTTTCATTTCTATTTTTAAAAGAATTTCAAAAGAAAGAAGAAAAAAAAAATACACTCAAAAAAATATAAATTAATAAAAAAAAAAAATAACACAAGATTTTGACTTTAGTAAAAGATACAAAAAAAAAAAAAACTGATTACTTAAACAGTTGTTGGGTTATTGTTACATGAATTTTTGTATTTGTCTTATAAAAAAAAAAAAAGAAATTCTGTGTGTTTAGAAAATTAAAAAAAAAGGGTTCTCTTATTTTTCTTATTTATTTTTTAATGTTTTTTATTTCATTTTTTTTTTTTGTGCTGTTTTTTAAAAATGCTTTCTTACAATATCTGCTTAAGCGTATACGAGTATGTATGATATGTATACAAAAGAGAAATGTCTAAAAATGTGTTCAAAGGATTATCGAACATTATAAAAATAGACACTCATGGCATTTGTTTATTATTTTTTTTTTTGTTTTTCTGTTTTCAGATTTATGTATCTTTGACTATACATCATATAATACTCGTCTGGTATGATAAAAAAAAAAAAAAAAATTCAATAATTATGTGCTCGTATTATATGTGTATAAATGTAGGTCAATCCGAAAACAGCTGGAAAACAAGAAACAAGAATATATTTTGCTATATATTAGTTATTTTCTTATAACTTATTACTTAGTGTACGAGAAATTTTTTTTTTATTCTTTTTTAAATATTTATGCCATCATCATTATTATTTGTATGTTCGTCTTGATTATTATTTTGCCTTCAGTTTTAAATGTTGTTGTAGTAATGCTATAAGCGTGCATTTACATATATTCATACTCGCCTCGCGTACACACTTTAAGAATTCACCATACCACACATCACATATGCTGTCAAAATATTCTTTGGAAATAATTAATTTTTGTCACTGTTACATATTATTTTTGTTTTCACTTTTTTTATACTTTCATTATACGTTTCTGTCATTTTTAAGAATAAACAAACAAATTAAATCTATCTAACTAAAAAAAAACAAACAAACAAACAAAAAAATGAGAAAAGGATAACAAAAATTTAATGACATTTTCACATTAAAAAACACAAAAAGACTTTTAAAAATTAACAAAAATAAATAGAAAAGAGAGAGAAATTTTGATGTTGGTATGGTATGTATATAATGTATATGTATCTATCATTTTATTTATCTTGAATTTTTATGTTCTATATATGCTGCTTTTACAGAATGATTCTGAAGCTGCATACTTTAACATTTATGTAGATTCATGCATTGGGATTTGTATGAGATACAAGACAACCATGCAACCAGTCATACAATGACATCACCATGTCAAATACACTTCGAACAATTATAAAAATATTGCTCTTCATTTGACAAGTTACTATGAAGGATTTTTGGCAATTCATGGCAGCCATATTGTCTTATCTGTTATCAACTTTCATTTTTACAACTGATTACAGAGTAGAGCTGTTGAATGTAAATTAGAGACATCATGAATGGCCTAACAATCCACGTCAGATCTTAATCTCCTCCAATTTGCCTCTTCAGTTGTTTCTATCCATTGTCAAATTTCTCCAATTATGAATCAGATTTTAGCATCCTTCAATTTGACCCCCCTCCCCCTTCTAATTGTTTCTATCCATTGTCAAATTTTTCCAAATAATCAATTGCCAGCGCTCTCTTATCTTCCTCAATTACATCTAATCACCTATTTCTCAGTCTTCCTTGGCTCCTTTGTTCATCCCGATTTTGATAGCAATATTCGTTTAATTACGCTTCCATTATCCCACTCGTATCACTTGTCCTGGCCCATCTTAATCTGTCAAGATTGACCCATTGGAATATCTCAACATCCTTTTCCATATATATTTTATACAACTCATGGTTGAACCTCATTCTCCATATTTGCCCACCTCTATCTCTGGATGCAATATTCGAAGGCTCCTAGTTTATCTTATTCTCTATTTTATTAAATTTTCAAGTTTCAATGTAGATTGGAATAGACCAGAATATAGATGAATGTCGAGTAGAGTCGAGTAGAACTGAGCAGACAAGAATTACAATCTCAAAGTGCAATGTAAAAATTTTCGAAATTCGAAATTGAATAGATTTTTTTTTTATGAATTCAAAAAATTTTAAAGAAAAAAATTATGTAAAAGGAAAACTATATATTTATGCAGGCAGATAATGTAATAAAATTATTACTATAAAGTAATAAAAAAATTATTCCAACTTTTTTTCTTTTTTTTAAAAAATAAATATAAAAATTGGCTCCCAGAATTTAAAAAAATCTTTTAATTCTTTTTGTTTTTTTTTTTTTTTGTTTTAATATTTCCTGTTCTTTTACAGTATGTAGATTTATATGCCATTTAAAGTTTTTTGACCGTACCAAATAGGTACAATATTTTATTATTTCAATAGTAGTAACTACTTACATACATGCATAGTATATACCACGCAGTACACCCATTCCTTTATAATGGGCGAGATATCATAACCTAGAATCTAGAATTATGAGCGCAATAAAATTTAAAAATATAAAATTCAAAAATAATTCAAAAAATTTCTCAAAAAAAAAAAAATTAAAATTAAAATAATAATATAAGAAATAAATAAAATAAAATAAAAATTCTTATTCTTATTCTTATTACACTTTAAAAGAAAAATGGACAAAAAAAAATATATTTTTATTACTGAATTAATTTTTTGAAATAAAATATTTAATTGTCCAGAACTGTGGTAATACCCTTTTAGAATGAAATTTTTTTTTGATAATATCCAAAAGATACTCTTATAGAATTATTGGACAATAATTGGTGTAATCCAGGTCTAATATAAAATAGTAGGTATGCAGTTTTATGTGAATAGTAGGGTGGTACTATGGTATAGTATACGAATGGTAGTAACTATAAATTTTCATAATTTTCACAAAATATAATTTCTTCTCTTTATGGTAAAACTATATGCTTTCTATTTTCTGTTCATAACAACAGTTAAACATTTCACTCACAAATACACAATTCGTTTTATTTATTTGTTTATTTATTTATTTACCTAATTTTTCGGTTGTCTTATATTACGTATAGGTATGTACGTCAAGTGTGTGTGACTTTTATACAATGATAATAAATTATTAATTATTTCTTTCACCTTTCATATTTTTAAAATTTATTCTTCATTTATGGTTTTAGTTTTCTTTTATTTGTTTTTTTTTTCTTTTTCAAATAATTTCTCAAAATTTAATGTTAATGCAATATAAAAAATACATTTATGTATGTGTATAGGTTATAAAGCAAGATAAGAATAATATACACATGAAAGAGAAAAATAATATTGAATGAATAAATTTTCACTTATTAATTAGACAGGAACTGTACTGAAGAATGGGTAGAAAACAGAAAAAAAATGAAATACAGAATTATAATTAGTTCGAATATAAACTTCAAACAACTAACTAAGTAATATACACATACGCTTATACCCACATATCTTCACAATGTATATTTAATATCAAAATTAAATTCGTTTCAATTGGTCAGATCAAAATATAATTATGATGAATACTGAATTAAATCAAAAAAAAAAAAAAAACAACAAAACAAAAAAAAGTAATGGTATTCTAATAAGTATATATTTGGTTGTAAAAAAAAACTGGTGATTATTTTTGATCAGTGAATTGTATCATAATGATCGTGTAACATAAACGACGACTGACGAGTCGACTAGTTTGTTTTGTATATAAAATTTGAAGATGTAATAAAGAGAGCATTACCATCGAAAAATCATGTAATCATTTACTTGCTACTTAGATACTACTTCTGCAATGTATGAAAGTACATAAGTATATTTTGTACACAAATAGAATATGTCTGAAATTACAGTGTTGAACAAAAGTCACCATGCCCCTAAAACTTTTTGTTATAAAAAATATTGGTAGACAGGTAGAAGATAGGTAGAAGTAGCACTTTGAATGCCGTTTTAATACCGCAAAGACAGTCATTTTGTTTTGTTTATGTATAGTAAAGCAAGCTACCCAGATGAGAATTGGCCACATTTCCGAGACAATCTTGAATAGACCGGCTGAAAGCTTTGAGTCTAGTGTAGGCCAAGACTATATAGGCACTTGAAGAGGTAATAAAAAAGAGTATCTTCCTCTAAATTATCCCTGCATCTTCTACAGTGTGTATTGAATGCGTGTTCTCTTACAGCCGATGTTAGTTCCTACCAATAAGATTTTTAGTTTTATTCTCGTTGTATTCCGGCCAAGTTTCTCTTGATACGAAGCATGTGGACCAATTATTTCATCTGTTATTTGCTACCGATATGTAGTGCAGCCAGATTTCTCTCTTTACATAACACTACTAATAACAAGGGTGTTTGTTGGTTCCGCTAGTGCTTGATGTAGAAATGAAACTTATATTGCTAGGGAATCAACCTACTCCTTTCCCTCTAAGTTCCTAAAATTGATACATCTAAAATCTTGAAGAGAACTGAATGCTCATATTAATTCTGCTCATATCTATGAATGGAAAAAAATATTCATTTTAAGAATAATTAAATAAGGATTCTGTGTATATTGTACAAAATTTAAAAGAGCAAATAAGTAATAAAAAATATATTCAAAACAAATGTATCCAACTGTCCGAAGGATGAAAAGTGTCCTCTAGGAATGTCTTCAATCTTTTATTTTCTAGCCCTCTCGCGGACACATGAAAAATGGACAGTGTTATGTGTAAAAATAGTTATGTTCAATAGTTATGTTGTAAAAAAAATTGAAATCAAGGCCATTATTCTTCGATACTTAGAGAAAATTTCGAATATCACACAAACTTTGTATTGCTTCTCACTCACAGAACGCTCAGACCGTAACTAAAATGTCCAAATAATAGCAAAACTGTCGGCATATGCCGTGCCGTTGTGTGATATTGGAATGCATCATCTTCACATTGACATTAAACATGTCTAAATATGATTAAAAATTGAAAAAAGTCGTCTGCTGGGACGCAAACAGAAGAATTACATTACATTTATATGTATAGATTAAGACGGCGAGTGCATAACTGTCCCACACAATGAATTTTTACTCTGCGATATATGCCGTCATGTCCTTATACACCTCATCAAATTTGTCGGTAAATGCCGACGCGTCCACGAGAGAGCTAGAAGTAATCACATATTTCTAAAACTAAATGTCAGACGGATGGAGACTTTTGGTAGAAACTGTATACATATTTATCAGAATAATAAAGAAGAGCAAAACTAAAAAATTAAATACGTATGTATGTGCATATATTTATGTGACATGATTATTACACTCTTTGCTTTGCTAATGATATTCCTGGTTCATTTTCATAATAATCATCACAAGATTAACTGCACATTATTTGTAAGTATCATTTCTGTATGCATATCATAGCTAGCAATTATTATTGTCGTAAATATGCATATATATATATACTCGGTGTGTACATATACATAAATATTGTGATATTATTAAGAACATTCTATGGTAGAAAAGTTAAAGAAAAAAATTAATTTCTAGAAAGGGGTTTAAAAAGTTCGAAACTTTTATTCAAAAATAAAAATTTTATTACGAGAAATTTTCATTAAAAATGAAACAAAAGATATTGTATTTCATTATCATTATAATTTCTTCTACAAAATTATGTAAGAAACAAAAAGGTAAAATAAATTTTTGATTTGTTGTGAGAAAATATATTATAAGTGAACTCAGTTATGAATGTGAATATTCATTTAATAAGGTTCAAATTTATACAGGTGCACCGGTACACACATTGAAATGTCTTCTTTGAATGCAGTGTACGTCCTATTTTGGCAAAAAGTTATTTGTTCCTATCTATATGAGTTTTTGATCTATAAACAATTCCCATGCAGTTAGAGAAGTAGAAGATATCCACAGGTTAAACATCAGAAACTGGCTGACAGTATCGAGAGATCGAGTGGAATCCGGAGGCGCATTCTCCAGGAGGTTAAGAACCTGTTGATATCTGGAATGCCGTAGAAGAAGAAGAAGAAACAATTCCCAGAAAAAATTCTGCAAAATATTTATCCTTTTGTTTTAATAAATTAAATTAAATTATCAATCAACCAAATTATCAATAAACCGTTACATAATTTCCGTATAATGTAAAATGGATTTACATCACTTTCAAAAAAAAAATGGCTCATATGTGAGCATAAATATAATGACCGGAAAATATTTTTATAATTCAATTTATTTGAACTTTATGACATTTCAACAAATAACGGACTTATATACATACATTACTCGTATGTACTATGTATAGGGGATTCCAAAACCTATAATTTTCGAAAAAAAAAATGTGTTTGTTAATTACTTAGTCTTAGATGTTTGAAATTACGCTTTATAAAAAGGAAAACATTGATAAAAATTTGATGATATAAAGTTGATGTTAAATGAAGGCACATCTACATCTACATTTGCATAAGCATACCTATATGTATTTAGAGTAGAAATAGTAGGAAAAAAAGAAATTTATAGAACAAAAGTATTTTAGGAAACTCAGTCAAATTTTTAGGAACAAAGAAAGAGAAATATATAATTTTCTAAAGAAATTTACTACGTTTGATGTCATATTTTCTGTTATTCATATTACATAATATGCAGTTACATGTTCATGTAGGTGTATGCTGTATGTGTATACATACATACATAAATTTGTCGCCAGTGTATATACGCATATGGGTCATTAATTATCACAGATCGTATCATTATTAATTTATTTATAGCGTAAAATATAAATGTGAAATAGTTAAGGCGCATGGTTTGTTATTATTAAGACATTTAGGGAAATTATAATTTGATATTATTCTAACAAAAGATTAAAAGAATAAAGCATATTAGACTAGTTAATTTTCTATTTTGATTTTTTTTTTTTTGGAATATACAAAGCCCCATTCGGGAATGTGAAGCGAAATTTCTATTGAAAAAAAAAATTTTTTAAAAAATTTATTAAAATTGTTTTCCTCCTCGTTTCTTACATTCGCTCACTTTTTCCAGTGTTATTTCCATTTTACTTTGGGCAATTGGACAATCCTAAACAGCTTCTTGTGGAATATCCTTTATAATTCAATGGGGAATTCTTCTTAAACAACGATCATTTAGCACTGATTTTCATTTCGAAATAATTGTAGATAGAGTTAGCATGAAACAAATTTAAAGGAAATGGAAGACAGATTCACGTGATTAGTTTTTCCAATTCCATATAATCTGATATAAGGAAATCTATCATCTAAAATTAGAAGAAGTCGAATTTAATTTGTCAATAATTCGAAAGGTTAGCATTGCTATATGACGCCATCTGCTCGTTACAACGATAAATGTTTTAAAAATGAAAAGGTTTCACGAAGAAAGCAGAAATTTTTTAGATTATATACCAAACATTATTCTATGATCTTAGTAATTTGTGACAACACTATACAAATTAATTTATGCCAATTAATGACACATTTTATTAGATAGTGTGAAATGATATAGAGCGTCAATTTTCCTCATCGCATGAATAGATAGATCTAAAATATTTTGACTTTTGAATTAAAAAATTCAAATTCAATCGTACACAAACACAGATCTAAATTCATATTAATCACCTTCAAGAGATTCACTCAAATGAACGTTAATTGGATTAATTATGTAAACTATACTATGGGTACTATGGAAGCATGTCAACGAATTGTTTTTATTTTCTTTGTCCAAAAAAATGTTTGAATTTAATGAAAATCATGTTAAAGGAAAGATTTTATACAACAATAAATTGTTGTGCCACTCATAATCTATGGTGTCACATAATCAAGTTAAATTTGTGTTCTTATAAGATACAATAACAGAGAAAAATACATCTAAAGAACAAAAGTTATAGAATTATTAAAACATCCATAACATTACGAAAAAAAAATATAATAATCAGAATTTTAAATGAAATTAAAAATGAAATAAAAACTTAAAGAGAAAAAAAAATGAGAATTACTTACTTTTCTTTATCTTTTAATTAGCCAGTAATTTCATCGCTTAAAATAATAATGCATTTTAATAAGTCAAGAATACAAATAAAAAAAGAAGAGTAGACATCATAAAATAAAAAATAAACACAAATTATTCATATAATACATACATACATGGTCATGTCATAAATTTTGAAATAGCATAAAAAACAAAACATAAAATAAAAATTTTTAAGTGGTACATAATATTAAATAAACACATAATTATAACATTTATATGAATAATAAATGAACTATAGAAAGAAAAAAAAATCCAGCATCCCAAAACTATGTTTCATACTCGAATTTGGGAAGAGTTAACATTATAACGTCACTAACGACTATGGTACAGAGCACCTAACTAAAATAAACACGAATCATAAAGTATGAAGTATGAATATAAACCATAATCTAGTCAGGTATATAAGAATATGATACTTGATGATATTAAAGTGTAGAATTATTCATCACATCACATCAAACTTCTCGTCGTACACATATCCAGAGCATCATTATACTCTGTACATAATCAAGAAGTACAATAAATACTCCAACATACGTACATATAAAAGAACTATGTGAAATGTGTTTTTTGGTTCGTATTTATATTCTTTTCAGTTTTCTCACCAAAAATTACCTGATGATTATTTTTATATGTATAGTATTTACCTATACTTGTTTGTTGCTAAAGGTGTTTACTAATAATATTATCATCATATCACTCGTGCTTGTTAAGATGGACATTAATGAAAGTAATTATAAAATTGAATGTGTATAACTTCGGGCCGTATTCACCAATCAAGATAAATTTAGGAATGTCTAAATTGTATTCTTCTTCTTCTTCTCCTCCTCCGACTACACAGTCCTAAACGCAGGTCCTTAGCCTCTAAGAGAATTTGCCTCCACCGGTCCAGGTTTGGTCCTGTTCAAAAACGTCAAATATTGATTGCAGAAAAGCATAAAAATGAAGTGGCAGCTATTGGCAGATGTCGATTTCATGAAAAGCAGTGATTCATATAGTTTTTGAACGTTTTACCTGATTGTGTTTAGTGCTTGTATTTTATAATTATTTAAAAATGAAAACTCTAGCTATAAATATTTGTGTAAACATCTTAATAATTACAATTCACCGTTATTTCTGTAATATACTATGTACTACTTTGACATTTAGCAAACAACACATCAACACTTTAAACGCTGCACACATGCACTGCATTATGAGCAAAAATTTTGATCTATTACGTTTTTGAACAACTGCATTGCTCCATGCATTGATGCAAAGCATATTTTGACGTTTTTGAACAGGGCCTTTCTTGAAACATCGATCCAATTCTGCAGCCGCAGCTTTTTCATGTCTATCAAAACGGATCACCACCATCTGTTCCTTGATCTACCTTTTGGTCTATTCCTTCGATGTTGCCATAAATTGTATTCACCAAACGCGATTAATTGATGCTAGATAAAATTTTAGACTACTAATTTATGCTTGTTTTGTAATCTTTCGAACATGACCTTTTATTAACAGCAGCAGCACAGCATTCACATTTATAATCATCACACTACATAACCTCATTTTTTAATATACCGCCAAAAGGCCCTGGAAGGTCGTGGTAAGGTCGGGGGAGAGACAGTTTACTGACCTCTCCTTTATAATAAATAATAATAATATTAATTTTTTAATATAAAAATACAATCAGCTGAGATGTTTAACACTCCGAAAATTAAGTCCGAAAACAAATTTTTTATCTAGGTTGATGATGAATAAGCTGAAATTCGACTAAAAATATATCCAATAGATAATCTTGGTCGGTGAATACGCACCTTACTGTTTATTTAAAAAAGAAAAAAAATCTCTGTTGAAATATACGAAATACGTTTAGCTGTAGTACTTTGTTTAAGATAACCACCAACAAATAAAAATAAATCTTTTACATAAAATTATAAAGAAGAAACAACAACAAAATTATCATCATTACATTACACTTCATATCATCATTATAATCATTCATAACATTACGTTGTTGTTATTGTTAAGTAGACATACCTATGACTATGTACTGTTTATTGCCATCACATTTCCATTATTTGAAACATAAAATTTGATAAAATTAAATTATTTAACTTTTACACCATCTATGTGGTACATCTCATCATATATTATGTTAATCATGATCACGTACATCGGTACATGCATCTACGTATAGTATCTAAATCTACCTGTAAATCTATTCACACTACGACTACAGTATAATATACTCGCGTTATATATTTATTCTCTGTGTGCTCATTACTTATGCATATTAATAAGAAAATCTAAAAATATTATTCATTAGTTTAAACAAAGTAAAAAATGAAGAAGAAGAAGAAAAAAAACTCACATAAAAATCTGTGTATGTATTTTAATTATGAATTTACCATGACCTTTAAGGCTAACTACCCAGCTACCACACAATACACTGCAGCATATAGAGCCATAGAGCAATAAACTGTTTTAATTGAAAAACAAAAACAAACAAAAAATTCACCTGCTAATGTAATTTATATTGTTTAATAAAAAAACAAAATTATACCAAAAAAAAAAAAATTTGAAAAAAAATTCACCTGTTAAGAAGAACAACAAGAGAAAGGAATAGTAACTAGTAATAAGAAGAAGTTGAAAATGTCATTCATCGCATAATATAGAGTATATAGGTACATAATATGATAATGGTATTGGGGGGTAGGCAGGGTTATAGAACTAATTTCAGAGTTAGACCAAAATCAGACATCAGACAAATATTCAAGAAGTGACATTAAAAATGATACAATTTTTGAATAAGACAAAACATTTTTCTTTGTAAATGGTTTTTCATCTTAAAGATATTTGTTTTTTTTGTACCTCTACATATGTTTTCATCTCATCCCATATGCATATAAAATGTGTGATAAAATGTAAAAAAAAAAACAACTAAAAATGTAATTCTACTCATAAGAATTTGAAAAAAAAAAAAAAAATAAAATAAAAATATTCGTTCAAATGAAAACAAGATCTCCTTGAAATACAAAAAAAAAAAATAATTTTATAAAAGTTATGTACCTGTGCACCTATATTGCGGATCTTTGAATATATTTGAAACAAAAATTACACGCTCACACTAGAGGAAAAAAAATTTTTTTGCCTGTGATTATATTAGGGCTTGCAGTACAAGTAGCTATGTATGTATTTTTGTATCTGTACTATTGTTGTTTGTAAGCAAAATAATAATATAACATAAAAAATGTCTAATAAAACTCATATTATCTTGAAACTCTTTACTATAGAGAATGGTTATGATCTCTTATTAAATGTACGATGGAAGAGTACATAAGGAGTAGGTATATAAAGTCTGTGATTATATCATAGAGCTTCTGTTCGACAAACATTTAAAAAAATATATATTTTAATTTACTGGATTATATTATTTGACTTTTATTTTGAGATGTTTATTTTATTTTATTTATTTATTTATTTTTTTTTTTTCAATTTTAACTAGCACGTGATGGTAATAAGAAGTCACCTTAAAGTAAATGTTTAATTTATTGGATTATAAATTCAGTATTAAATGTGTTGATTAAATTATTCTTTTATGTAAATTTATGTTTGTATTTATGTATATTTCATTTTTGTAATTTGATTTATTTAATGACGTTTTTATTTGGCATTTAGTAATACCTGAGACGAAAGTGCGATATTGACATAACGTAGAATATTAATTTAGTTAAGTACATTATCTTGTTCTTTTCTGCCATTATTAAAATTTACTTGGAATCGGACCTTCTAATTTTGATGCGCCACAGATGCCTATCCTCTGTATTGTCTCATTTTCTACATTCGATATTAGAATTTCATATTTAATTTTGCGTGTCTACGTCGCATACCGGTGGTCTGTTTTCTCTTAATTTTTCTACAAATTGGTGTCTCTCTGCAACTCCCACTTACATAATTCATTTCTCATCTTGTCTTTCAAAGTTACACCGCAAGCCTGTCTTAGCATCTTTATTTCTGTAATATGCAACTTGTTTTCTTGCTTAGCATTTGTTGCTCAACATTCAGTTACAGCCATGTAGCAGTGTTCGTCTAACTGCAACTTTGTATACTTTAAGGCAGAAGAATTTAGAAGAGAGCGAGTAAAATTTTAATGAATCCAATTTGAATTTACAATAATAATAATTAGAACCAAAGTATAACCGAAGAATGGTTGGAAATAGGAACTCATGATATTCTCGGTATTTGTGTGTGATGTCTCTATTTTGGCAGGCAAATTAACATTTTTTTATTTACTTGAAATTTAATATATTTTCATCCATTACATAATTTTACATAATATTGTGTCATTATTAAACTAAGAATTATTTTTCTACTACAGCATAATAAATACATAATTAAAAAGAAGAAGAAACGAAAGAGAAACAATTTAACTTAAAGAAGAGAAAAATTGTCTGGTAAAATATTTAAGGTAAGGAGCTTCATAATATAAAGAGAGTTTGATTTTGCTGGTACTGTTTTGTTTTTGTTTTTTCTTATTTTTTATTTTTATTTGTTTTTGTTTCAAATATCATCATCGTTCTGTTGATAATATCCAATATTTCTTTCGGCTGCCGGACTTTGTGATGGACTCATTGCTGGACTACGTGTTAATGGTGTTGCAGCTGGACTCTGTCCTAATGGTACTACAAGTGGACCAATTGGTTTTCTGGTACGTGGTGTACCACGATAGCCTTGATGCGGTGGACCACCTGGTTTCAATCGTGGCCGGCCAGGACCACGTTTAACTGGCGGTACAACTGCTGTGAATGATCCTTCACCAGTATTTGTTAATTGTTCATTCGATCCTAGGATGAAGAACAAAAAAAAATTAATTAAAGAGAAATTTTATTTTAAAAATAAAAGAATTAAAGAAAATTATAAATTTCAGTAGATAATTCCGAGAATATAAATTTATCACGAAATTTTTTATAAAAATTGCAAAGCTAATCTTTAAATAGTGGCATGACTTTTCATCTGCACGTCATTACGTATTACATTTTTAGAATTACATATTTGAAAAATTTGATTTTTAAAAATATCAAAAATTTCGTAAAAACACCGACCCCAGTGATGTTTTGCAGTTAATAAATTTAGAATTAATCACGAAATGAGCAAACAGAATTCAATTTAAAAATGACAACATCAACATATAGCCATAAACATTTTTCATTATCCCAAGAAATTTTCAAAAAATAAAAAAAAAACAATAAAATAAAATAAAACATTTTAATCGAGGGTTCTTCTCAACTTTCCTTTAAATTTTTATACTCTCCTCTATGCAGCTATTTGTTATAATCTTGAATAATAACCGTGTATAGTCATATATTGAATAATAATACAATGAGCACGTGTTCATTGCGATAAAAATTTTCAAGAGCCACTTAATTGAATTTCATTATCGGATCGGATAAGATTAAATCATCGTAATCTATTCCTGTACATGTACTACGTATTATAAATTGTGGACATTAATACATGTGTGTATTTTTGTTTTTTTGTTTTTTGTTCAGTTTTTGGAGTTCATTTCGAAATTCGCACCCCAAAAATAGATTTGGATAGACAGACACAAAAGTACATACATATACCAAAATTCACATGTTATGGATGGAGAGTATAGAGTATAAATGGAATTAACATAAAATTTATTACATACAAATCATGCTTAAAATTGAAATCTAAAATTTTTTCGAAAAGAAAAAAAAAAGGTTTTTGAAAATCGGATAAAGCAAATGAACAAAGCTAAAATGCAATGCTGATGTACATATATTTTAACTTGTTCAATGAATGTGTGAAGCGTGATTAAAATGAAAATAATCCGAATGCATATTACATCACATCATATCTGTATAGTGTTAGCGGAATAGTATGACAGTAAAATGCAATCAGGATATTAAATTTCTCCCTTTTCACAAAACCAAAAAACAAATATGTAATTAAATTGATACAGGATACAAAATAAAGGAAGTACATACTATACATACAATACTTTACACTTTACTAAATGTAACAACGCACTTCATTTTTATATATCCTCCGGAATTTTATAGAGGACTCTTTCAATCATTGTTAATCGCGACTGTTCATTTATTTTTGGATTTTGTTGCTCTTTTGGATTCGGTGTGCATTGAATTTAAAACAACAAATTTAATCTACTGCTGATATACTGATAAAAATTTGTTTTAAAACAAATAAAATTCAGATAAAATCTATTATTTGTCCATTGTACATAAATAGTAACTGATTATGATGATGAGGAGGACCACCACCATAAAATCTACAAAAATTACTTTACCGTTAGAGCCACTTGCTGCATTAATTGTTGTTGTTGTGGCTGATGTTACAATCGCAGATTGCTCTGCTGTACAGAAGACAGTTGATGTTGATGCAGGAGCTACTGTTGACGATGATGATGGTGATAGCTGTTGTTGCGATTGTTGTTGCTGCTGCTGTTGCTGTTGTGATTGTTGTTGTACCGTATCTGTTCTACCTAAACTACCGGTACCACCACCACGTCTTGAACCTCTAGGTCGACCACGTTTCGTTCCTCGTGGAGTATGTCGTCGTCTAGCTCTTCCATATGCTCCATACGAAGCAAATGAAACTGAAAATAACAAAGAAAAAAAAAAAAATAAGTGAATAAAAAAAAAACATTAGAAAAATAGAAAATTTAACGGAAATGTAACTGCCAAACTAAATAATATAGAAATTGAAAAAAAAAAAAAACAATAATGAAGAAAATTGTAATTAGCATAAGGCACGTGGCCGTTTAAATATTTTCAGGATAAAGAAGAAGAAAAAAATATAAAAGAAAAATATAAAAAATACACCTCTATATGGATCTCGAATGGAATGTGAAGATCCGTAAATGAACAAATGAAGATAATTAAAAATTGTCCGTTACAATAATAATTATGCGTTAGACGGTACTGCACACACATGTAAGTATAGCAGTATAAATAAATGTATACACGAATATGTGAATACCAGGTGATAATCTTTTATCCTATAGTTTGGAATTTTGACAGTTGCGTTGCGCTGATTTTTCTTTTAATGAGATTCTTTAACGATTTTTAACGGATATTTGGTAGAAATCTAAATTTAGAAAATTTCAATTTTCCTGTTTTTGTTTATATGATTTTTTACGATGACACTTTTTTTTTTTTTTTTGTAGAGTGATAAAAAATTATAGAAATAACATTCATAACAAAATCACGGATGTTAAAAAAATGTCAAATATTATTTTTAAAATTTTTACGGAAAATACATATACGCACGTACAGTTTTTCGTTTCGATGATTTTTTTTATATCATGTTTAGTTCAAAATTCATATTTCATCAACAAAAAATACATAAAAAAAAACAAGGACATGTACGTAAAAAAAAATAATAAATGAACAACTGTGAAGATAAAAATAAGCCAACAGATGATGGATTTTTTTCTCGGTGAAAATTTGAGAAGAAACCTAAGTAATTTTTTTTTTGTTTTTGTTTCTCTAAAGGACCCATAATAATAATTGTTTTTATTATTTGTGAATCGTCCTTTTTTGTTATTATTGAAATGTCTAACTTCTTAAAAAATGTACTGTTCCTATACTGATGAAAAGTCTAAATGTCAAAACAAAAAATTTATATCCGTTTCATTGATTGATTTTTTTTTTAAATAACTGAGACATTAGCCTGTATTTCAATAAAAAAAAAAAAAAATCAATGTCTGATAGGAAATAATTGGAAATTCGATTAAAATCTTCACTTGAAAAAATTGTCACAGGACTACAAAAATTTGTTCAGTTCAACCAAATTTGAATTTTTAAAGCTTAAATATCGAAATGCATGAGGCAACAATTTCTGAAAATTTTCCCATTTTCCAGAGTTTTTCACATTTTACTTAAATTCAGACCCAAATCTGATAAAAGAAATAAAAAATAATTTTTGCTTTGAAATTACATTTTTGATTTCAGTGAAATCCTCAAGAATAAATTTTATGTATTTTCCTCTCGCAATTTTTGCCTTCTTTCAAGCTCCTTTTCAGATGGAGGTTCATGTTTAAGATTTGGTTGCGCTAACTCCACTATTCTATTAGTTGGCTTATATGATAGTGCTGATAGCTTAACGTAGTGACGTTTTATTCTAGATTTTGGATCGAATTTTTTTCTTTTTCTCAATGGTTTCGATAACTTTTCAATTCTTGGTGTTGTTTTAGCTTTTAATGCGGCCGGATTCACTTTACCAAGAACTCTATCTTTGTACGGTTGATCTTTATATATGGGTGTAGATAAAAATTCAATACGAGATAGAAGCCTTACCAAAGGAACTTTTTGTCTAGGTGGCGGATATTCTTCAGGTGGCGGTGGCGGTATCGGCTTCGGATAAGAAAGATTTTCAATTCGCTCAAGATGCTTTAGCCACTGTTTAGAATTCATTCGTTTTTTTGGAAGTGGTGCTGATTTTCGGTATTTTTTAGGCTGAGCAAGTCTCAAAATATTTTTGGTTGGTTTATATTTAAGTGCTGATGGAAATACATGAAAAGATGGTATTTCTGGTGGTAGGATACAACAAAAACATTTTTTCGGTTCGGGCGATAAAAATCTAGGCTTTTCTTTTTTCTTGCTAGGATTACTAATTTTTGGTCTAAAGTTAAATGTTGGTTCCGGTGGTTTCACATATTTTTCACGACGATAAATTGGTCTCGATAGTTTAGTCAATTTCTTTGCTAATATCGAATACGGTATAATTTTCTTTTCGATCGGTGGTGTTTCTGGCGGAGGTATTTTCGGTATAGCTTTGGTATCAGCCCAAATTGAAAATTTTTCCCAATCGATTGGACCAGGTTTTGACCATCTCGTTATAATTCTTCTTGGAGGTGATTGAAACACTTTTCTTGGTTGAGCTAAAACTGTGATACGATCTTCGATTGAATTCGTTTTACTTTTGGATTTATCTTGAGACTCATTTTGCGCATTTAATTCATTTTTTGAGATTTTTGAATCTTGATCACCAATATCAATATCCTGTTGTATTTCAGCTGTTTCTGTTCCCATATTACTTTATCATGAATTTTATTATATGAAAATTTTGATTTAACCAAAAACAAAACAAAAAATTTATTTCCAGTTAAAGGATGTGAAGTAATAAAATGTCTAAATGGTATAGTTGGTACCAAAATTATGATATGAAAAATTTAGTCTCTAAAATCACACCGGAATCGTTTAATGTGAACATGCCAAAGAATAATTTTGAAAAAATTTTAGAGAAATTTTTTATCAGAATTGATAATAAAAGAGAAAAGTTTACTATGACGCTAATTAAATTTTATACATTTCCAGAGCTTTTGACAGTATGGAAAGTGAAACTAAGCAGTTGACAAGAAATCAACTAAGAGAAATTCATAAATCAAATCTGTTAGAGCATGATAAAATTACACTGACCTGTAAGCCCCCAGCGGAAATTCTCGTCGTAAATGCTTGTTAAAAGTATTCAAAAACAAGAGAATGTGTAGACAACTTCGACGTTAAGGTCTGAATATGATTAGCCGTCATCATCACCATCACAAAAACGGCAACGGTGTATCATATTCTCTATCACCGCTTATATTTCAAGGAATTTTTTTTGTATTTTGCAACTTATAATTTTATTTTTTATAAACACAGTTACCCTTGTACTTAAGTTCATGTCATTCTTTTTATTTTGCATTGAAATTTCATGAATGTAATCGAAAATATAGATTAGAAACAATTTTTTCTTAACTTTTTTTTTTTTTTTAAAAATACCAAAAAAATATTTTAATATCTGTATTAATTTCTGTTTTTCATCTGTGGATTATTTTATTTTTGAATTCAGTATAATTTTCAAAATTATTACAAGCCAAGCCATGCTCAAATTACAATCTAAAACTACAAAAAGAAAACGTGATAATTATAATCAATCAAAAGAAAATCAAACTGAAATTAATAAAATGAATAGAAGTAAAACGATGATTTTAAAAAGAAAATCAAACGATGAATTTGATAATTATCATACGAATGAATTTAAAGCAAAGCTGAATAAAAAGAATACGAGAACTGTGCCAAGATCGAAATCATCTGCTGAACAAAATTTTGAATGGATAAATCGTATGGCAACACCAAAAGTATACACCAATTATGGTTCATCATCGACAATGAATAGTCGATCCGGTAATGAAATACAACAGCAACGTAAAACTGCACCACTGTCACAACTATTGAAGAGAATCGATGAATTGGCACAACCGAAATATCGTCGTGAAAAATATGTAAAACCGCTAGATGAGAATTTGGTGTTGCCAAGAAAAAATTGGGCGCATAAATTGAATAATAAATCACAGACAAAAAGAACTAGAAAATTAAGTGCAAGACAAATGAATAATCGAAGAATACATGCATCACCGGTAACAGCATGTGAATATGAAATGCATAAAACGTATAGTGTTAAATTGGGTATGCAAGAAGAACCGAAATGTTCGCCACCTCAAACACCTAATGAAAATTATTCGCCTCCTGTTACTCCTGCTGTTGTTGTCATGCAGCAGCAACAGCTACAGCTACAGTTGCAGCAGCAGCAACAGCTACAGCAGCAACAGCAGGAATTACAGCAGCAATTACAACAGCAACTACAGCAGCAGCCAAACCATCAACAATACAATCATCATCAAATGGTACAAATGGTACCAACCGAAACATATAGCCAAATGCAAAAATCAAAATTTACATCATCGAACGGTAATAGCAGAATGATAATTCCAGCTGAATACGGTGATGCAATAAAAAATGTTTACAAAACAAAATTACGTTCAGCAGATGCAAAAAAATATCCAGTTGATACAATATTGAGTAGTAGCCAACTACGACAACAGTATCTAAATAATTTGAAATGAAATTATTTCCTTTTTAATTAAAATTTTAATACAAACTAATTAAAAACTATAAATACTTAAATATTAATTAGATTCACTTTAAAATTATTTTAAAAAGAATTACAATTTTAATTAAATTTAAATTCAAAATATATTAATCCTTTAAATAAGTATTCATAAAACAATGAAGGATATAAATTTATTTTTGTATCTAAATGTTAATTTATTCTATTTGTTTTTTCTTTCCTTTTTTTTGCGTTTTATTTGTTTTTAATTTAAACTTCATTGTTGAATTTGTATTTGTGAATTAATTTAAATTAATAAAAAGTTGAATTTGATCATCAAAAGTTGAGATGAGTTTTTCTTTTTTCAGCAAATAGTATGGTAGAAGAATGAATTTCGAAATGTGATTCTGGCTGGATATCAATTCGTTATTAATGTATACACAATTCAGCATCCATGTAAAGTCTATGAAGCTGAATTATGTATCGATAGCATATTGTTGCATTGAAAAAACTCATTGCGTACATTTCAAAATATCCAATATGTGTATATATAATTTGGTTTTTCTGATCCTTTTTTTTTTTTTGTTGTTCTTCATTTTGGACATTCGTCATAACATGTGTTGAAAATAATTCATCATTTTCATTTTCTTGTATAGAATTAATCAAAAATGTCAGTAAAATAATTTCTGTTCTTGTTTTATGGTTAAACATTTATACATTTATACATTTTTAATTCCTTTTGAGCAAAAGTTCTAATAAAACCACTAAAAATGAATTGAAAAAAAATATATATATATATGTACATTTATGTAATAAAAATGAACCAATAACTAACTGAAAACTGACCCTTTTCTTTGACCAATATTACAAATACATACATATATACAAGAGCATATCCTTTTATATTTATTTATGGTTATTTGTTTTTGTTGCGCGGTATTATTTTAATATTCGTTCACTTTATATTTTATACGTATGTATGTTCGGGTAAATACAAGTACGAGTATTATATCATTCAGGGGCTTGAATAGCTCGATGGTTGTGTGTCGGTCTTGCGATCTTTGAGATCACGGTTCGAACCCCAGCCAGCGCACTACTCTTGCCCAAGTCGATCAATAATTTTTCCCATCAGCAATGTACACCAGTAACTGATTACTGATGATAAACTGGATAATAATGTATATCTGACATAAAATTACTGATCGGCGGTGCCATGGACTGAGTATCCGCGTGCACTTAATATATACTATATACATTTATGTATATACGTATATTTAAAAAAAAAAAAAAAAAAAAAAAAATTATATCATTCTTTTGAATTGAAATTCATCATTCTATAACGTCCTTTAATCATCATTTTAATACGTGAATATATGGAGATATGAGATATTATTAATATGTACACAAATATCCTTTCCCTTCATTTTTAAATTCAACAAAAAAACAACGAAAAGAAATGAGAAACGAAAATTACCTTTCATCATCATCATCATCATCATCAAAAACAACAGCAACATTGCAACGTAACGAATAATAAAACCACAAAATGAAAATGAAAAAAATATATTTATTCCTGAAGAATAATTCTTTCAAAAACACGAAAATATAATAAAATTGAAATAAAAAAAATTAATTCTAAGTTTCGTAAATTGTTTGTAAAACTAAATGAAAAATTGATTTGAAAAATGGAATCCACAAAAAAAAAAAAAGAACAGAATAACAAGTAACAAACATTAGAATAAATGTTATGCAGGACATTTTAATAAATGGATATTTTATGGATATATACATACATATTTATAATGTAGGTGTGGATCAATGGTTTATCCTTTAAATTACCGATGATAATGAAATTATAGAACACTTTAATGCAGACACATGCAACGTTACTATTATAAAAGTAAACCTTTAATTTCATTTCAAATTATAAAATTTTAACTTTTTATTGCTTTATTGCGTTTATCCTTTTTATGTTTTTTTTCTTTTTTGTTAGATAATTGATAAAAAAAAAATACTATAACGAAAATTTTTGATCCTTTTTATTGCTTTCTAATTAAGTATTTGATAAAAAATTACGAAAAAAAAAAAAATGAAAGAGAAACAAACATATCATATACAACAAAAAAAAGTCAACATCATTTCGTTAATCATTTATTTTTTGAGTCCTCTCCAGATGATAGACGTTTTCAAATTCGTTCATAAAATATTTTTATTACTAAAATATTCATTCTTTATTATGATTGTCCCTGCATATACTCGTACATATGCACATTCAGCCGGCGTTATTTTTTCTCTTGTTCAAAATTAATTCATAATTCCAATGAACAATGCCAAGCTCAACATAATACATGCATACACCTACTCAAAGGTGCACAATGCATAAAATCGACACTGAAATTATAATTTTTAACAGACAAAAATTATGATCATGAATCGTTTTTTAGTTATGTATTTTTTTTTTTTTCTCTTTGAAATTAACTTAAATCATCTCTTTAGAAACATTGTATGTAATTCCACAAAAATAAAAAATGAAAATTTCAAAACTTATGTGAAAATTATTGGGTATTTTCACAGGCATTATTACAATTTTTAATAGTAATTAATATCAAAAAATAAAAATATTCAAATCTACATAACGTTATAAATGCAATGACGATCATCAATGGATTTTAATTACCCCCATTCTCTTAAAAAAATTAAGAAGCAGGAGAAATAGTTGATAGTTAGTAGGTATAAGAAAAAAAAATTATGCACTCGTATTCTTACATGCAATAATTATGATAGCATAAACGAAATTTTATTATGAAATGGACTCGTATATATGCTGAGACAGGAAATTGTCTTCGTCATATTATGACATTATTATTTAAATTATTTTGTTAACCAACAATCACCTATAAAAACGTTACAAAGCTACTGTATTTGTATGAACTTATACTGCAACTTAGGCTACACGCTCACTAAACAGTTTCATGGCTTCTTGTATATGTGCAGATCGACAAAAATTTGACAGAAAGTTACAGCTCATATCCTATCCTACGATATTTGTGGCGAAAAATTTAACGATTTGAACGCCATTAATCAAATTTTTCGTTCAAAACTGAGAAACACGCATGTTTTGTTGAATACAATAATGGATTACAAATCTGAATTTCAATACACACTTTTGGCACGATTTAGATGTCAATTCAACTTTTATCGATTTTCCAGTGATAACGTCCACAACGTCAAGAATTGTGGAACTTTCTAAATCCAATTGAACGACCAATGACATAAGCTTGTTTCTAATTGTGTCGATGAGATGATCTGAAATCTTCGACTAAATTCAGAATAAAGAGAACAAATTTATTCAGATTTTAAACTCAGCAATTATATTTTTATGTCAACGTCATCGGGTGTATTTGGCAAAAATTAATGATAAAACTGACATTTTCGGATGAACAAATATTTAACTTAATTTCTACTGAACTGATTTGTGATATAAGGGCGATGGAAAATTTGAACAGAGAATTCGAATTGGCAATTGTTAGATTGTGAGAAAAATTTAATTTAATGGGTACCCTAATTGGGGCTTTAAAGGGCGAATAAATGTTGTATTGTTTGTAGATAAGTTGTTACACAATTCGAAATTCAAACGACTGGTAGTGATAAAATAAAAAAATTTTGATTTTTCGGGGCACGGCTTCAAGTTTGACAACTAAGTGGTAAGATCAAATTTCCGCAACATTATTTAAAATTGTGGCTTTGTGATGTTTACGGACGAAACTATTTTATAGACAAGAAGTGTAGCAAAAAAGGAAAATCCTGACAAATACATAATCAACGTCAACGATGTGAACTTCAAAAAATATTCTTCCGATTGAAGTTTGTGTTAAAGTCGAAATGCCGGTTGCCATGTCTGTATATAGAACTCATTTAAACTTGTCTGCCAACCAGTCGGTGTCGAATATATCGTATGTGTTTATGGGCCTCTTAACAGACAAAAAATATGTTATATTCTCTTCCCCTCTCTCTCTCTCTCTCACTCTTTCTCTTTGTTCTTCTCATTGGTCATTTTATATCAAATCGTATATTATGCTCGTATTTGAATGAAGTTATGAATTTGCAAGATATGTATAACACTGCAAGAATATTATATTTAATTAATAAGCGTAAACAACAGAAATAAACCATAGATTTATAATTTCATTATGTTTTTAAAATAACAGCAACACCAACAGCAGCAGCAACATTAAAATAATATTTAAACAAAATAATACAAGAAAGATGAAAAAAAAAATTATAAATAAATACATAAAAAAAATTGTAATAAAATTAATTTTGCGTGAAACATTTTTCTTCTAACCAGATTTATATTTTTGATAAAAATGAAAAGATATAAACCGAAAAAAAAACATCTACTACATACTTAAAAGCATACTTAAAAGTTAATGGGTGTACAATTATTAAGGGACAAGGTATGAAATTTGTGTAAGAAGTGCAACATATTTTTTTTTCAAATTTAATATTTTATATGAAAATAAGAAATAAAAAAATTATTAATTACAGTGTGAATTTCTTTTAGGTTATTTAAAATAAAACATTCATTCCAAAATTAATGTTATAGTTATACGTTTTTTTAGTTATGTTTATAATCATTTTTAAATGCAAATTTATATTTTCATTATATAATGATGTAATATATTCATTTAATATATTCATATAATATGATTATGACATAATATGAAACGTCTGTTTAAATAGAACGATGTAAATTCATTATTTTATCACATTCAGTATTAAAGGGTGGGCCATATAATGCTTGGAATTTGAAGTGTCGGTTATTTGGGTTTTGACAGGTTTAATGACATTCATAAGTTAATATAAATTTAGTTTTATCTTTGACATTTACGAAATGGTACTCTTTATGCCGGTTCTATATTCAATGCAGTGACTTCAACTTCGACTTTGATTTAATGGATATGTATTAGAATTTCTACATTCAATGCAGTAGACTTGACAACTACTTTTACATGTTAAGCATGCTGTGAAGTCGAAAGTCGAAGTCCAAGTTGAAGCCACTTAACAAAATTGGGAAATATTAAAAACTTACATTCACAGTGGTAAAGTCTTCTAAACAAATCAGCCGAAATTTGTGATGTTAATTGGCCGCCTCGGAGCTGTTATTTGACCCCATTTGATTTTTTTTTTGGTGGGAAAGCCTTAAGGATAAGTGTTACGCTATAACCACCCAGAAACGATTGATGCCTTGAAGCACGAAATCGAATTTGCCATTCATGTGATTGGAGCCAAAACAATCGAAAATATACTGAAAAATTGGGTTGATCGGATTGGGTACTTGCAGTCATTTGAATGATGAAGTGTTTCATTCTTAAATGAAAATGTCCAATTTTTACAATAAAATCATAATTTTAAAAAAAATATTTATTCTTTTTTTTTTTTATAGTCGATTCAAATTCCAAAGGTTAAATGGCCAACCCTGTATTTCCATTAAGTTAATATTCAAAAAAAAAAAACTCCCCAAAAAGAAGGAATGCATTCTGATGTTTCGCTTTTCATATATATTTTATTTTCTTTTTTTTTTATGTAATTTATTGAGGCTATTTTGGAAAACTTTGCCCTTGCATTCAATTTTTAGCTGTCGGTAATGTTACAAAATTATATAAATAAAATTTAAAAAAAAAAGAAACACAATCTTTCAATTTAGTTTTTCTTGAGAAAATATACATACATAATTCTCAAAATTATGAATATATGTGCACATTTTAATTTGACATAATTTTTTGTGATCATAATGAAAATGAAAAATCATAAGTATCATAAGCGCAGATATAATTGATTTGGATTATACATAAGTATGTGCAACTATGAATGTCTGTTGAAAAATACAATCACGAAATATTTTAATGGACATGCAATTTATGTATACGAGTAATTTTATTTTAGAAGAAATGACGTACATATAATGTGAAAATTTCACACGTTATTGAGAAAATTGAGAAAGAAAAAATATTGCATTTAAAAGTGTATTGATCTTTGAATTTAACACAAAAGTTCACACGTACTCGCATAATATATATATTTGTTAATGATGTAATTTAGTAGTGAACATGTATGGTCAATTCAAATTGAAATAAAAACTTAAAAACTTTAAAACGAGCGACTCATCTCTGTAAAGTGAAACATGAAACCAAATTGTCGTTTGCATTACATTCCACCTTCTTTCTGGATAAATTTTAAAAGAGAATTGAAATATATAAAAATGTACAGGGTGTGATTCGTAATAAAAGTGTTCCAACATACTCCAATCGATTCCTTGAAGTTTTGTAATCAACGTTTACGAGAAGACATTTTTTCGTAAAATCCCTCCTTCACCCCCTTTTTTAAGGGTTGAAACTTTTTGCAGGGAGGTGAGCACAGAGAAACTGTGCAGAGAAGTTAGCTCATATAAAAAGTTATAACTTCTGTTCGAAACACGATAGGAGGACAAATAATAAATTTCGAATATAAAGTATGCATTATGGGCTTTCCAAAACTATCTGACATGTTCTTGACATGAACATGCAAACTTAAATATTTTGAAAATTTTTGATCAAAAATTTATATTTTTATCCTTTGTCCTCAAGAATTTCCTTTATAAGGATATGATTTTTTTTATAAAAAATACACTTTTAAGATGTCTTTCAAATTAAAAAAAAAAGAATAATGTCAATATCTATAATCTTTCAAAAGTTATCAACATTTTTGTGGAGTCAAAAGCATACAAAATTGGAAAAAAAAATGTCTGCGATCAAACACTTAAATAACAAATCTCTAACGAAATTTGTTGTGTTTCAAAGCTTTTTTTTCCAATTGTAATTATAAATTCTCTTCACACTGAATCCATGTGGACATTAAAAGAGAGTATGTATTATTATTTTTGCGTATCAAAACATTTTATTAGATTGACATATATTTTTTTCATTTCAATTTTAATCAAATAAGTACATTTATAAAATATGCAATTTCGTATCGACATAAGATTAGTACGGGTACATAAATATGTATGGGTGTATGTAAATATGTATACGTTATACAAAAAATTCCTAAATAAATATCATTGTAGTCTCATAAAGAAGTTAACAGTAATAATAATTTGTGATCATGTTAAATTTATTAAAAATAAAATAAAATTAAGTAAATAAAATCGTGTAACATCTGCCTCCTACACAAAAATTATACTATGCACTTTGCTATTAGAAAAAAGAAGAAATAAACAAAAAAAAAGCAAAAAATCAAAAACCCCACAAATAAGAAATATGTAAAGCAAAACGTTGGTTGTGTGCCTGTTATGTTTGCCTTTTGTGTGATATTTCTTCCAATTTGTCGTAACATTTTATATCACTTTATCTGCACAAATAAAGCGATAAAAATTTTTTTTTATTTATTTTATACACATATATTTTTACTTTTCACTTTTGCCATTCGTTATTCAACAAATACAAAAATGGTGGTAGCTACTAGGTACACTGTAATTCTGTATTATTATAAAAGTACATTATGTATACGTAACATTATACAAATATCTCAAGATACAAAATATGCATTTATGTATACATGTGTACATTTACAAATAATATAAAATATACGCATACATAAAATTATACTAAAAAATTATTCATTTATCCTATTCCTTAAATGCATTTTAATCTTTAATATCCACAGTTTTATAAATCTCTGACGTACATATGAAAATCGTGCTGATATTATCACAGTACATATAATGCATTTGGGAATTATGTTAGGGAAAAAGTATCGGATCTTTCATAGGTAATATTAAAGAAAATTGTTTTAAATATTCAAGTACAATTTCATCCTTGTATAACTTTTGGGATTTTTTTTTTTTTATGTGAAAAACTGTGACAAATGATATTCATAGGCCTATTTAAAATTTAAAATTTTCCGTAGGATACTAGGACAAGTGCAAGAAGAGGGCCTGAGGAGAATGATATGCAACTCAAAATTGTATGAAATATACACGGTGATCCACTCCTTATAGTGAAGTAGTGATGGTTGAAAAGACTATAGTGGGCTGGTCATGTAGTGAGAATGAATGAAAACATAATAAAAGGATTAAAGTTAGGAACGATAAATTGGAAGAGTACAGTTGGTACAGTACAGGAGCGAGAGACATGGAAGCAATTTTTGTTGGAGACCAAGACTCGATTTGCATCGCAACGCCATTGATGATGATGAGATAGTTTTGTAACGATCAAAACAAATTATAATCAGACGGAGCAAGGTCAGAAATGTATGATGGATAAAATCAAATTTCCCTGTCAAACTTTTTTAATTTTTGCCAGGTCACCAAAGATGTATGAAATGCAATGTCTTTTTTTATTAATAAGCTTCTCATGTTAATAAGCTAATAATGTTTGTTCTAAACCCAATCTTATCAATTGCTGACAGGAAAATATTGAATCAATCATACAGTACGAGATATATAGCACAAATTTGCATATAAACACTTTTGTCTGTATTGAAGTAAAATTGTAAAATGTACATATCAAATATTTTCTGAAATTTCACTTCCTTCACTCTTTTTATCGAAACGTTTAGAAAATGTTAGTTTGATTTGAATTAACAAAAGTCAAATGCTTCTTCTTAATTTGATCAAATATTGAAAGATCTGACTAAATATATAAGAGACTGGTATTTTGAAAGATATTTTTGATGAATAAAAGGGCCAATACTTTTTGCTCTACCTAAAATATGGTGGCAGTTAGTGTGTATTTCTGTGTAGATATGTACAGTAGCTCATATCTCATACTTATATTTCATAAGTACTTAAGCAGTGCAATAACAATAATATGATGGTATGATACGATAATGGTCGTTAGTTGAATTGTCGTTTATTGGCAAACAAAGATATCAAACATTTTAACAACATCACATTTACGATGATGATGATGACGAACAGACAAATCTTGTTTTAGTCATATCATCATCATATGTAATATATGTAATATTTAATCGGATTTAAGAAATTAATCTACTTTATCTGTATATACATACATACCGAGTAATATGACAATTCTTTTCTTTATTTGTTTAATTTTTGTATGTATATGAATTCATGTGTAGAGCAAAAAAAAAATGGGCATATATGTATGTACGAGTATGTTTTAATTTTCTGCAATTTTCATCTACTTACACACCTATATAAATATATTTATAAATGCTTCATATACATACATACTTGTATATTAATATGTATTACCAGAATTGTACATTATTTGCTATATATTCCAATTTAGGATTTATTTAGACAGCGACCGACAATATTATACCTACATACCTACATATGATGTCGTAATGAATTAATATTAATCGTAAAAGGACAATATGCATTTAGTTAAATCTAAATATGTACTTACATATAGCATACATGCATACAGTAGATACACACAGATGCATATACTCGTACATAGATATAAAATATTTTCTTTTATCTTTTCACAATTTTTCACAATTTATAATCTTAATCAAATCATAAACGATGGAATTATGTATTATATATACCACTATACGTATGGCACATGCATAAAATATTTTTCAAATTTTTCAGTTATTTTTTTGCAAAAATTTTACAAAAAAAAAGTCATCATCACTTTGATGTTTGTTTGTAAATACATGTGTATGTCAATATACATTTAAACATTTATCCTTAAAAATTATTATTATATGATTCCTGGCTTATAATTCATTATAGTACAAGAACAATTCCACTATATATTACTTCTTATATAGCAGCACAATAACTTAAATATATGCATGCATTTGTAGTAGTTACATACATGCATGCATTTATATGCTCTATACAACACTGTTTGCAACAATGATAAAAAATACACCTACAGTTGAGAATAAAAATAGCTTTGGAATACATTTTTTTTAAATTCTTTATTATTCGTTTTTCGATTTTTATTTTTTTCTTTTTTCATTTTAAATTTTCATTTCATAATCGGATTATTTTGTTTGAAAAAAAGTCAAGTATTTTTATTGTATACATTCGAGAGTATTTTAATAAGAATATAATAATGAAAATTAAAATGAAAAAAAAGGATATTTTTCCCTATATATATTATGATTATGAGGATTACTGATTACACTCTGTTACTGTATTGATGATAATGGAAATTGAATAAAATTTACAACAGATACAAACAAAATGTTGCATCAACATGTATATAAATGTAGATATGTACTCCATTATATAAAAAGACCGAGATAAAAGAAAAAACAGAGAAAAAATACAGTATTATTGGTATTATTTAGATAAAATGAATACCTAATATAATTTCTCATTTGTTGTATATTATTTGTTAGTCCTTTTTATGTTGTTCATATATGTACAAATTGATATTAATTCATTCTCATATCATTTACGATTATTAAAATTATATTTTTAATAAAGATATCATCATTATGTCAGATTAATAAAAAAGAAATTTTTTTTGTCATTCTTTTTCATATCCTTTTTATTCCATTTTTTGAGTGTTTTTTTTAATAAAAAAATTTACTAATGTACCTACATCATATTGAAATGAACATATACGGACACAAGAATGAGTACTGTGAACATTTTATTACAGTGATTACCTTATATTTTTGTATTTTTATGACAAATTTGATTTCTTTCTGTACCTCTGACTAATTTCTTTGTGTGTTTTCTTTAAATTTATTTTTTTCTTTTTATTCATTTTACAAATTGAATGTTATATCTTTTATCCGCTATTAATATATAAGGAATCATATTTTAATATCATTTATTTTTTCTTTACCTTTTTTGTTCTATTTGAAATTTTTAAATTTTATTTAATTTATTTCTCACTCAAAGTTTTTAAAAATTTTCTCGTATATAGCCATAGTACACCCCTTTTCAATGTTTCAATTTTATTATATTTTATTGATTGAGAATATTATTACCTCGTAATAGTCGTCATAGTTTCATTTCAATTTTTATTTCATCTATACCACACGGACACGGAATATATAGGATGATAGGAGTATACTGATTCTTGAATCAAATTTTCGTAAATTGAATTTTGTCTTCTATATATTCTACACACGCACACACAGAGTACAATACAATGTACAAAATCATCGCATCATTACATTTGAAAAACATTCAAAATTGCATAATAAAATTCTCAATTGAAATTCAATAGAAAAAAATAAGCAAAAAAATGAAATCAAAATACAAGAAGACTATATAATCGTATGAGTTACATTGTACATTGTACCATAATGTACGTCTGTACGTATAAATGTTATGCGAGTGAGCACCTACAGAGAAAAGCTCAGAAGGAATCAATTTTTATCGCACATCTACAACTACACTACACTAACTACAATATTATAGAATATCTTTGAATCGATATATTTTTGATTATCATTAGATTATTATCGGTTGTTTGTTTCATTTTTATTCTTGTTTTTCTATATAATACGAAAGTATAATGGAATTCATTTTTATTTAACTATTTGATTAACACCTCCCGATAAATTTGTTAAAATAAATTCCCTGGAGTTTTATATTCTAACCTTACCTGATATTGGTTCAGTAAATATATGTATGTACGTCTAAAAGTATTCATTCAAAATGTGTGACGGGGGGAGTATATCTAATAATAAACACTGATCAGCAGATTTTACATATTTTCCATAATGTCAATTAATTAAATTTCAAATCTCCCATTGATTTCTAATAAAATACCGAACCGACTTTACTATATAGTTTCTATTATTAGATCCAATTAGAACATCAAACAGTCATAATATCTCTAACAGTTAACGAAATATTGTATTCATTATGTACGCAAACGCAAGAATGGATACAGACTAAATGCGGATTTAAATAGAGAAGATTCGTAGGTGTATCAATTATTATTTGATTAATAAAATAATGAGAAATGTATAGAATGACAAGTTCTCACTGTATGATGATCATGCGCATATGGATATGGATGTAGTACTTATATGTACGTGAGTATAGTAATAAAACAATAAAGACGACGATTTAAATTTAAATTTTATAACCGTTGCAATTATTACTCATTTTTCATGATTATGTAACATAAATGTTTATTTGAAAATTTATTTATAAATACATGTAAAACGCCATTCTGTTAAATTTAATGATCTTGTCACCCTCTTAAAATTTAATTTTTAATTATATAATACTAAAATAATGGCGATAAAGTAACGATTATTAAAATGTTTCTAATGTTGATGATTGTTATTGTAATAAAATAAACAAAAAAAAAGTGTACAGAAACTATTACATATTTGACGGCAATCATTTTGAATGCATCATATTCCCAATACATATTTGTATTGTTGTGATGATCAAAATTCAAATTTGTAAACTGATTCCACCTAATGAATATCTATACATCAGGCCTATACAAATTTTATACATATTTGTAGATTTATGACATTATGTCACTCGATTGACAATTTGAAAGGCCCTCCAAAGATGATTGTGATGATGATGATGTGTTGTTTGTAAAACGAAAAAAAAAAAAAAACGTTTTTCTTCTTCATTCATTCCTTTAGTCATATACTAAAAAAATATAAAAATTTCAGAAAAATCATTTTCTATCATAAATAATGATTTGTCGTCATTTAATTGAACTGTGTGTGACTTAAAGGTAACCCATACACATAAATATACATACTCGAGTGTTCAATTTATGAAAATATCAAATTACTAATGAATTTTAATTCAAAAATATAAACTATACACACACATAGAAGAAATACATGAACATTTTGTTTGATGAATCAGAGATGAAGATTTCGGTTCATATCTTTATATACGATTGATGATTGATATAAAAACTGCATCCAAGTACCAGTCGAGTCGAGTATATATTGACATGCATACAATAATTTTACTATATGGTGGGTCGAAAATGTAAAGCTAAAATAAAAAATCAAAAATAAAACATAAAACAATTCGATGATGATGAATTATTATAGTATAAATTTATTAAGCAACACGAAAAAAAAAAAAACTGAAACATGTTGCTGACATTTTTTCATATATATAGTAAAATAAAGATCATAACTCAAAAAACAGAGATAAATCGAAATATGAAAAGCAAAAATAAATCTGAACAATAACAGAATAATTGCATTCGCTTTTTGTAGGTTCACATATCGAATACATTTTGTATGTCTCCAAATTTATAATTTAAGTAAAAAATTTTTAATTGAAAAATGAATAAACTTTCATACCCAATATTTGATGGGCAACAATAAAAATGTGGTAACATTATACACACTACTTTCGAATTCGAAATAACAAATAAAAAAAAAAATAAAGAAAATAAGAAAATTGTATAAATTTCTAATCTATTATATCATCTTTACCCATACACTATCATCTCTAGACTATCACTAAATTCATCTTGTTGTTGATTAATCGATTAAATGGGATCATCATGGTGTACTAATATTCATCTTTCATCAAATCTGTACAATAAACCAATGGATATGTGTGTTGATTTGATAACTTGTTAACGCTACATTTTTTTCATCCAGTTTGTATTTTAAATTAATTCTATATGTCATCTGTATAATGTTCAATTGAATACAACAATACATGGTCGTCAATACTTGATCTATCATACATTTATAGAGATGATAATATAAATATTTTTCTGCACCTAATTTAATATTCTACCTACTGAACTGACTTTAAAATCAAACTAACGAACCCAAATACTTACTACTATTTGCTACTATTGCTACTATACTATTTCAGAAACAGTAACAGTTTAGAAGAAACATGTTGCTTGTTGGAAGCTAAGTTTAACAAAATACTTGGCAAAAATTTATTTAATACTCAACTCAGGTGACTCAGATTATTATCAAAATGCATAGATATTGCGACTTCTTTATTTTTAAATTTTCTACCGTTTTCTGTGTGCTTTATATTGCAGATTTTACTTAGACGAGTACATACATAGTATATCCAAAGGTATTTATATAATGGAACGTACATAAGTTTATTATTTGTAAATATTTAAATGGAGGCCAATAAGGTGTAAATATATTCAAAATCATGTTATTATTTTGATATCCAACAGTGTGACAGTAGCTGTATTAGAGATGTACTAAGAGAATTAGTAGAGATATAAATTATTTATAAAAATAAAGGAAATTGTTGAATATTTATTTGAATGTGAAATATGAAAAATATTTTACTCTCTCTATCTCTCTGTCTTTCTCTCCTTGTTTATATACAGTAAGTTTTTTTTACAGCAACTTAACAACATGTTTCCATTTTGAAGAAATATTCATGAAAAATGGAGGAACAAAAAGAAAAAAAAAACATTGAACTATATGAATTTTATGTTGAATTTTCTCTTTAAAATTTTATTTATTGCAATGCAAAATGAAGATGTACATATACTGTATTGTATACGTATGGTATCGCACATATGAATATAATGTACATGTAAACACATTGGTTGGTATGTATGCATCTTTCTGGTACCTAATTCTTGTAACATGATGATGGCATTATTTCTATTTTGTTTTTCCTTTTACCAATATTTTAAAGGTCGATGTCATTTACTATTTTTTACATTTTCTTTGAGTATCTTTTTTTTTGTTTTTTTTCAGTTTACTGTATTGTCGTGAATTTTTTTTTGCACGATATTTAAAAATTTTTTTAACAGTACACTGAATAATACTGATAAAAATATGAAATTTAAAATGAAAAAATAAATAAAATTGACACAAGGAAGAAAGAATATTTTCACATATTTATATACGTGCATTGTGTATAAATGTTGTACTTGTACTGATGTGTATAAGAACACTAGGTTGCTAAAATTGTTTAAGGAAAGAACAAAAAAAAAAAAAAAACAAATTATTCATGAGGATTCTATTCTACAAATACTTAGAAAGTGGTCATTTTGTCAAACGACAGTATATAGTCCGCTATATAATCACATGCACATTTATACATAAAATTATGAGTGTCAATAATCATGAAAGTTGTCTAAGTACAAAATTTAATAAATTTGAATTTAGTTTTCAAAATAAAATTTTTCTGTATAACAATGTAAGCTATACAGTGACTCGAAAAAAATGTTTCGACCGATTTTGATTTTTTCGAATTTAAAGTACAATAAAATTTGTGTGCATTTGCAATTATTACTACATTGAATTTACAGTTATTAGCATAGTTTGTGTGAATTCGATCTGAATTATCAGGACAAAAATTGCCTTTGAAGAATTGTATCTTTATTATCCTGGGAGCTCGGTGGTGCAAGTTGTAGAGCAACTGGCCTACTGATATCGAAGTTTCGGGTTACATTCCTGCCCATTACCCAAGACAAGAAAAAAAGAAAAAGAAAAACAATTTCGAAATTGTCGTTGCCTATTTCCAACTTTCATGACCCGCAAAGTTCACTAGCTTTAAAGGAGTACCAGCTTGCTGGGTAAAAAAGCTCAGAAATGCAATTAGTCTATTAGCCTTCACTTTAGTGAAAGCCCTGGCTACCAAGATCTTTAGTGCTATTGATGATGGTGGTGATCTTTATTATCTTCCATAATTTTTAAACTCGAAACTATAGAGATAGGACAGAATAAACTTTCATATGACCTTTCATATGATTTTTACAGTGAATTTTTTTTTTAAATATTTGACTTAAGCAACTTTCAAAAATGAATAGCTCACATTTATGATCAAAAATTCTATCTCAGTTCTTTTATAATGGTAAAAATGAATAGGAAACTGATGTCATCACGATACACCTATACTCTGTTCATAAAATTCGTTCAGTACACGGCTTATGGAAGAGCTCAGTAGCGTTACTTTTAAGAGGAATATATCAAATTACTCATACCCCCATCTATTTTATATATAATGAGACGCTGTAAAAGAGAAAAAAACAACAGCACCCATAAATTTCATATTACCATCACCGCAACCATACGGTGACTGATTATTATTTCTTGTCGTCCATTATTCATCAATCATATTCACTGGATTGCACAAACAAAAACTATAAATGGAAAAAAATTTTTCATATGCGAAGAAAACGAAGTATGACGAAGGAATTCATATGCGCACACGATTGTCGCTTAATGAGGAAAAAGTTGCTTGATTCGGCTAATCGAGATGTGGAAGAACAATAGATTGAATGATGAATTAGTGCTGCCGTGTAGTCATAATACTCAAATTAAGTATTGCCGTTTTTGAAAATCAAAAATTTTCATTTATATGACTTTTTGTCATATGTATATTATTATTAATTATATATTACATATATTCTATGATGCAATTTATTTATATATTATTATTAATTAATAGATATGTATAGTAAATATATATTCTATAATAAATATTTATGTCATGAAAAAAAATTGTTGCTTTTACGTTGTGTTGTAAATGTATTACTGTTGCAGAACAGTTAGTTTTTCGTTACATTTTTTGTTGCATGAAAATAGAGATTATTTTCGTTCTTTAGTTGATATTTGCTGTGATTTATGAAGTGAAGATTGCTGATAAAAAAATAGTTAAAAAAATTAAAATTTAATAAATTAATTAAAGTATATAATACAGATTTTTTTTAAATGAGTGCAGTGGAAGAAAGAAAAAAATTAAGTGTGGAGAAAAAAAAGCAAATTTACTCCACATTTAATATATTTTATAAAGAAAATAAAAGTGTAGGTAGGTCGAATGAAAAGGTGGCAAGTATTTTTGGGATTTGTGATAGGAGCATAACTTTGAAAATCAATTTAATTTTGAAAATCAAGGTAAAACGGCAGCACTTATAAAAATTTCATCCGATTTTACATAGAAAATTTGAATTAAAGGGGCAACACTTTCAGAGGTGTTAAACAGAAACACATTTATACGAATTTACCAAGTTAGAATAGAGAAAATATATCCCCATAAGCCTCCGTACTGAATAAACTTTATGAACAAAGTATATGTACATCTACCTGTACACTCTACTAAATGAAACGAAAAAACAATGCAATTTTTGTTTTTCTAAAGTAGGAAACAGAAAAATAGACAAATCACTGTACTTGCATATAGATACTCGTAGAGGAAAATTTCTTCTGTTTTTATTCTATCTCGCTATCGAAATTTATAAAAATTGAAAAAGAATTTTTTTTTTAAATAAAATTCACTTCAAATATTTTGACACAGAAAGATACGAAATTTATTTTTATTTAAAAAAAAATTTATAAACATTTTTTTGTTTCACTGCCGACTACAAATAATTGTATGTAATGTGCAGTAATAATTTCGTATGGTTTTTGGTATTTATTTTATAGGAATCATCATAGATATAATAATAACAAATCTTATCTTTTTTTTTCAATTTTTTACTAATATTTTGTAATATTTTATTTTTCATACTTTTTACCAAAAACTGCATAAAAATGCATGTTTTTTTCTTTTAACTTTCTGGATATACAATCTTCCATGCAATCCATGTTATTTTTATGTAAGTAGTACAAGTATAAAGGTACATGTAGTTACATTTCATTTATCTAGGTTTTAGAAACCATTACGGACATACTACATACGAGTATGGGTTCCTATATGTACAAATCCATGACAAAATATTTTTTTTCTTTTTTTTTCATTTTTATTCACATTATCCATATCCGTAATGTACACATACGAGTTTATATGAATGTACATATGTACATTACATACTCACATAAATCTATGAAATGTTATATACAAAAAAAAATTTCATTTGCACTTTAAAACGGTGTCTGGCAAACATGTATGGTTTTTTGAAATATTTTAAGTTTTTTTTTTTATTTTCTTTCTTTTTGTAGGAATTTCTATGAGTTAATAATATTGCACGTGTGTTATTTTCTTTTTTCAGATGAAGTGAAGAAAATCCAAAATATTCTTAAATGTTTGGATAATACATATGTATGTACTTTCTTTTATTTTCGTACGATTAACGAATTTATTAACAAATTCAGAATACAGTTATTTGAATTCACGAAATTCTAAGGTAAAATCAACAATATAAATGATAGTATACAATGCAATAATAATGTATGTCAGTGTATAAAGTGTTGCACATTAACACAGATATACAGACATATACATACATAGTACTTAGTTCAATAAAAAAAAAACATCGATGTACATACATTTAATGTGCTAACATACATGTCATTATTATCACGATAATTGTTAGCAAAAACAGTAATATAATGTGCAAGCGTAGTAAATAAAATTTTAAAAGGATCTTCTACGAATACCGCATGGTATAATTCTCATCTTTAACACCGACACAAATATTGGGGATTTAAGAAAAAAAAATTGTTTTTAATTTATATCGAGATTTATTTGAACCAAAAAAAAAATGAAAATGTTTCCACATAAAGAAATTGAAGCCAAGAAATGTGTTACCAGTTTCATTGAATTGAATTGACAATTTTCGAAAATTCAGATTTATCTTAGATCTGAAAATTTATTGTGCTCGATAAAAAGATTTGAGTATTTTTTAACTAATTTTACTTATATTTTTATAATTCAACGTCAAAATAGTCACAGATGGCTGGAAATATTGAATGACTGATCTGAATTACGGAAAACTGTCCTCATTTTTGACTCAGGTCCGAATTAAAACTTTTATGTGCCCTAGAAAGTAAAAACAGCTTTTGAATCTCCCTATAAATGTAGACAAAAGTCAGGCTCAGTTGTGGAGCAACTGGCCTACTGGTCTCGAAGTTTCTGATTCGATTATATCCCGCGTCAAAAGTAATGCCGCTTCTACCTTAAATGCAGTGACTTTAACTTTCGAGTAGTAAATAGAAAAGTAGCTGAAGCTGTCAAGTCTACTGCATTGAATGAAGTTCTAATACATCTCCATAAAATCAAAGTCGAAGTTGAATGCAGAAGCGGCTTAAGAAAAATAATTTTAAATTTTTTCGTTGCCTCGTATTTCCAACTTTCAGCTGAGTACAGCTTTTTGGGATAAAAAGCTCAGAAATGCTGATTTAAGTCTACTTTCTGACAACAAGTAATACAAAAAGTATACAAAAAGTATTATTAGATCGGTTGTTCGCAATCCACATTATTAACTGTAGATGCACAGGGACACTTAGTAACAACTAATATGTTAGTCATAAAATCATGCTGTTATGACACTCACTATTTTTCCAGCTAAATTTTTCCCTCTTAAGCGCACGAAATTTAGCGTTTAAAGAAAGAGATGATTATGTTGAAGTGAGATGTATTTGTATATACTGATTTTTCGTGTATCTCATTGTAATTTGGTAGTCGTATACCACCATATTTTCATTGTAATAATTACCCAGCTGACCACTCAATGAACTAGGTTCACAGTGAATTCATAGTGAATGCAAAAATCTTCACGAACTGAATAATTTTTCTCTTATTCATTTTGAAAACACGAAATGAAAAATAAGTGAATTATTCAAAAATGTATGGGTACATTATGAATATACACCAAGTGATTGAAATATGAATTATATTCATATAAAATTCATTTGATGAATGACGATTTATTTAAACTTATTTTAATTTTATGATTAGACGAATTCATTCGCTTTATCTTTGTAAAATGGTTGCGATTCACAAAGCCTAACACTATGGAATCACTTAGTGAACGTATAGTGAAATTTTGGTAAACAATTTAACTGTTTCTAATAATCTTAACGTAATAAGTGATTTTATGATTTGAGTCTAAGAATAAGCAAAAGTGTTTTAAATTCTGTGTACTATTAGTTTATTGAAAATAAAACGTAAAATAAATAAAAAATAACGAAGTGATTAATTATTAAGTGATTAAAGAGTTTTTATTTAAATCATTAAAAAAAAAAATCGAAAAGTAGGAATATAATAATTAGAGCTGGGATTCATTGATTACTCACATTGTGAATGGTATTTCACCTTCACAAACTGTATTCAATATGAATTCATTTCGTGTTTTCATTAAATGTTCAGTAAGTGATTTGAAAATGGGTTCAATGAGTGAATTCACTATGACCAGCCATAGCGTAAAAATTTTTGAAATAAAATATCTTCACAAATAAACGTCCACGTGAAGAATCACTTGGGTAAAATTAATTCAGAACGAATTCACAATGAGTTCACTTGGTCAGCTGGGTATAATTACAACTAAGAAAATATGATTTTATATATAACTTGTCAAAAATTAAGACGATATCAGCTGTTATCAGCTTAAGCGCACGAAAAAGAATGTTGTTCTAATTCTTTTTCCTGCGCTTAAGCTGATATCGTCTTAATTTCATGCACTTAAGCTGAACTTTTCGTGTACTTCAGCTCAAAATCTAACTTATATTTTACTCTTTCACTCTAACACAAAATTATGGAGTGATTTTTTTTTTCATTTACACAATGCTAAAGATTTTAGATTTAGCTTCAGATTTAGCCGTAAAAAAAGTAAGTGTCATAACAGCATCACTTCTGTGAAAGTCGTTGATCACTTAGAGTTGTTTGTAGTGCTATGAAAGAAGAATAATAAATATAGACACGGCCTTTTAATGAGAAATCTTACCAAATTTTCAAAATATTCCAATAATTTCGTAAATATATAAGATTTTTAAAGGATCTGAATAAAGGATTTGTGACATTTTGAATATGCTTCAACTTTAAAAAAAAACGTTTTTTTTTTCTTCAATAGATAATTTCAAAATTCTAGCATGATTTGTTCTTCTTTTAATCTTCTTGTGAATCTTTCAATTTTCTTGATGTCTAAAGCTTTAAAGATAAATCCAGCAAAATAAAAATATTTAAAAAAGAAAACTAAAACAAATATTACCAGCACTTTATTTTTCATTTTTTTTTTTTTTTTTTGAAAAATCCTCCACCATTTCGTTATTTTCGCTTATCTTGTCATTAAATTAAAATAAATTTAAAGAAATTATTTAATGAAAATAATGAATATGAAAAAAAGAAAGAAAAGCAAAAGCAACACAAATAAACAATCTTATTTCTTATATACAGTCTGATCAGCACAATGTCATTCAATAATGCGAGTGCGACTAACACATAAATATTCCAATTCATTATAAAAATCTTATTGAGAATGCGCATACTACTCGTCGTTTATCGTTCAAATTTTATCTACAGTAGATTTATACTCATGCGAAACATTAAAATATTTTTATTTATTTATTTACAAAATATGCACGCATGTACGTACTATAATGTTATAAATAAAACATATAACTTCCAAATAGTCAACTAATTTACACAAAATAAAAGACATTTTTTTCGCTTAGTGTTTTTTTGTTTTTTCATCTTCTCATTTTTCACAACAAAATTTTTTTTTCTTTGATAAGAATTTTTTTTTTCTCCAATCATTAATTAATGCTTTTTAATTGAATTACTCGTAAAACAGATACAAAGAAAAAATTAAATGAAAATGAATAAGTAAATAAATTAATATGAAAAAAAAAAAAATGTACGATTCAGGTTGCGTGTGAATTGATTAAAAAAATAATTGCTGTTTTTTTTTCATTTTTATTTTATAAATGATATTTTATTTTGTATCTGATATTGATAATAATGTATGTATTTACCTATATGTATGTGTATATGTGTAAAGTAATATCTACCATGCTACTATGGGTACCTGTATAGTATCTTCAATATTTTATTTTTCATCTTTAATTTTTATTTTTAGTTTTTTATAATTTTTTCAAGAAAATGTATAAATTTATTTATTTTCAATTTTTTTTTATTGCGGTTGTTATCGAATGTCACAGATCAACAACAATAAGTCTTCGGAATTATGGACGAACATATTATAAACAATTCGCATATATGTACATACATACATAGTAATCATTTTTTTTGCTTTTCAATTTTTTTTTGTTTAATTTTTTCTATATGGATACCCAATGTATGATTGTACATAAATCAATTCAAGTTGTTTTTCGTTTCATTTTAATGTGCCATGTGGATGTGATGTGATACTGTTCATGTGATGTCTTGTGTAGTCGTTGTACATTGTACACTCTTGTTACTCATATCAAAGACTATAGAAAAATAATTCTTCTATAGTCTTTGCTCATATGTACACATATGTAGGTACATTATATATTATTATATGTAAAATATTATGGATACTTATGTAGTATATAAAATACATAAAATTATATATGAAAATGTGATGAGATAAAATATTGTATTTGATGCAAAAAATAAAAAATCAATATAAAATTTCATTATTTAAATAAATAAAAATTGTCTTCGACATAAATGATTAAAATGCATTCTCATATTTTCATCAAAAAAAAAAAAAAAAGTAAAATAAAATGAAAATAAAAATAAAGAGAAAATAATAAATTTAAAAAAAGAAAGCAATAAAAAAAATAATATTCTAAGCTCTTGTTTTCTTATGTGCATGCCAAAGCTAAATGCTAATATACTTTATTTTCTCTCTCTCTCTCTCTCTCTTTTTCTTTATCTATCTTTATTTCTCTAATTAGTGGACAAAAACTCTTCTCAGAAAATCTGCATTTATTTAAGCAGGCAGAAGCACAATCCAAATCAAACCAAAAAATTCACTGAACCAACTGAAACTGAACTGATTTTTAAACCTATTTTGAGGCTAGGCTAGAGAAATGTTTCGTTTTTTTCCTCTCATTTTGCTCATTTAATGAATAAATGAAACAAAACAACGAAAGTGTTATGCTAGTGATAGACTAGAGTTTAGAAACTATCTAAACCCGCTTAAGTGGATAAACTCCTTGGTCTATCAGCAATCAGTTTGGGGATAAGTCCGCTCAGAACTAATTTAGCCTAAACCACTTAATGCAAATAGTTTAACTCGGTGAGAGCTTTTTTGGAACATACAACAAATGACAACTAAACCAGTTTTCGGTCTGTCAGTACGAATTCTTAGGAGCTTTTGGTCTGTCAGCATACTATTAAACATACATTTAAATCACTTATGCCCAGTTTTACAGTGCAGGTTTAACCTTCGTAGGAGGTTTAAACTTAAATTTAAAATATTAATGAATTTCACAGTACGGGTTTAACCTTTGTATGGAGTTTAAATACCGACAAAAGTTAACCGTTCAAAATCTACTGGTTAAACTCTGAGTAAGGTTTAAAATAACTTAAAAAGGAGAAGTTAGAGAATAGTCAGCCTACAGCCGTACTGCAGCTACACGTGGCTACACATTCTGTTCCAGCAGTTATAAACAGTATATAATTATAATATCCCCTCATTGTATGAGCTTTTCATTAAAGTTCAAGTTAACTAAACTTTGTTAAACTCTAGTTAACTAAATTCAACTAAAATTTAACTGTAAAACTGAATAAGTTTAAATCTTCAATTTAAACCAAAGTTCAGGATTAAGTTAACTTTAACTTTAAACCTTCGCTGTGAAACTGGCCATTAATACTCATTTAAAGCTTTTTAAATTTTGATTGAACTTTGGCAGTAATGATATTTGGAAATACTTAAGTGAACATTTTTTCATACTCTTTGTCTTGGTTTGGGTGTTACGAGAATCGAACTGAATACACAAACTTTGTAATCAAAGCTCTGATACTAAGCCAATTGATATCGAACAAAAACGAAAATTGAAAAGGATTATAAATGTTTGCCTATATATTCAATAAAATATTAACTGATTTTTTACACATATGTACATACAATACATTACATTAGATATATATTTATGTACATATGTACATAATATAGGTAGACATAATATCAAATCCAACTAAAATGAACATGATGATAACCATGTCCTCCTAACTATACATATACGAATACATATACCGAATTTTTGTATAGTTTTCTTTACATTTTTCTTCTTTTTTTTTTTGCTGTTGAAATTTTGCATTCTGTCACAAAATTTATACAAGCAATTTATAAATTTTTTCTATTACTCAAATTATTGTATGTAACTTTTAATGTATACAAAATGTACTTATACTACTAATACAACAATTTCAACTGCAACTATAGTATATGTACAATAATGTACTATTAAGTTATAAGTATATTTTTACTACTTGTAACAGTTTAAATAATTGTGTTGTTAGATTTCTTATTTTTAAAAAAAAAATTTAAAAAAAACTTCAAAATACAAAAATAAAATATCAACGATTATTGATAAAACTTTTGCTTATTATTTGCATGTAACATCCATAATACATACTCGTAAATACAACATTTTGTAGGTATGTTCATATGTATATTTTCTTCTTCTTCTTCTTCTTCTTCTGGTACATTGTGTACAAAAAAATAAAAAAAAAATTAAAATACTATAGTACAACTAAAAAATAATTTTTTTTTTCTATAAAATAGGAAAATAATAAACCAGATTTACATAAATATTTCAAAAAAATTCAAAAAAATTGTTACTATATTTATGCGATAAGAAACGTATACTCGCATATCCAATTCGTATACACATCATACATTACATAGTACGACGACTAAATAGATATATATGTACTTGTAGGAGTATATTATTCATTCCGCATGCATTCGTAAAAATCAAAACATACTCATACACTATATTACAGATACAAAGATAGTAGGATAGTGTACATATAAATTTGAAAATTTTCAATTTATTTTTCATAAAAAAAAAAAAAAATTATAAAAACAAAAATAATTTCCTTAGCATATACAAGGTAGCTACACATTACCAACATTACACATATATATTTTTTTCCTTTCCTCGATTAATGGTTTATAAATATTTGGTTACGATCAACATGATATACATTTATGTACATAGAATGTAAAGCAGTAGCGTACATAAATACATAAATAAATATTCTACGTCTATATCTACATGCACACATAAACTTTGAACAAGAGCACAAGCACAAGTACATAGTTAAATATTTCGTATAATCGATTGTTGTTTTCTTTCAAAAATTTTTTTTCTGCAATTTTTTTTTTTTTGATTTTTTATTTTTTATTTTCACATAAAAAAAATACAGAGACAAATGAGACAATCTTTTTCTAGTCTTTTGTAAATTCAAAATTCAATCAAAATCATTTTATCATTTTCAATTTCAATTTTTTTTTTTTGTTAGTTTTCTTTTGCATAGCAGGATACTTTACATTAATACACGCGATTGCATTATTAGGTATTTAAGGACATGATGAAAAATTCGAAATTAAATAAAATATAGAAATTATACATATTTTATATAAATTTCGTGTCATTTTTATTTCAATTTTTTGAATTTTCACGAGAATATTGCCTATCAATATTTCAAAGTACTAGTAGAGATAGTTGTTGTAGATACTATACTTGAAACAAAACAACAACAAAAAAAATAATAACATTAAACATTTTACATACGTATACATACATGTACACAAACATTGATTTATGAAGCATGAGACATGAAAATATATATTACTCCAGATATAAGGTTCGATGTTCGAAATGAAATTAATCAAAAATATCACATTTATTTAAAACTAAAAATATAGGGCTATATCCTCGATACATATAGTAAGCAAATTAGCAACTTTGTCAGCGGAATTCGACGTTTTCACATCCTCGATTGTTTTGACAGTCGCAAATTAGCGAAATCGCAAGAATATTTTGCGATCAGAGAAAAGGTAATAGCAATTCATTTAACAGCAAACATAACCTGTAGAATACTACTTGGTTTATATTTAATTCATACTATATTTTATTTTTCATTATATTATAGTTTTACATTTTCTCATCTTACGAAGTAAATAAAAAAAAAAAAAACAATAAAAATAAAAAAATATTTCAAATAATAGAATTTTTTAATAAAAAAAGTTTTAAATTTAAAATTTTTTTTTTATTTTTTTTCCTTTTTTATATGATCTAATATATTTGATATTTATATATTTTATAATATTTATATATTTGATATTACGTGCTCATCCTCAAGCCTCTTTTTCTCAATTAAAATTATTTCTTCATCGATTTCTTCTGTAAAAGTGTAAAACATAATATTTTTTTCTCACATTTAAATTTAACATTTTTTTCATAAACTCACAAATACAACTAATTTAAATTCAACTAACAGATAATCCTCATTTTTCAATAATTTAAGGTTTTGTTTGCTATATGATGAATTCAGACAAGTGCTGAATGAACGAAAATGGCCGACTTGCAATTGCATTGGAGGATGTGGATTACACCAATCGCAATTAGTGATCGCAAATTCACCATATTTGCTAGTCGCAATTTGCGATTTTGCTAGACGTATGAGGATATAGCCCATAGTGTATAATGAAAGTCAACAATTTGCTATCTTCTTTTTGTTCAAACGGTAAAATATTGTGATATTTTGAACTATGTGGTGAAAAGCTGTTTTTTGATTCCCGTATAGGATTTGGTTGTTGCATATGCTAGATATAGGACTATTGGATGAAGTGTCTCTGGTTCAGAATTGTAATATCAATGTATTACGTTTATATTGCGTTAAAACGTAGCACAGAACATGGTATTTGTTGACACAAAGGCATCATATTTTAATATTAGCTGTGTTTTTTTCACATGAGCAAAGTACTTAAAAATCAGTTTGGTTTAATACTTCACTAAATTTTTATGTGTGAACTGCTCAAACAATTTTTCAAAAGTAGTTCACTCACTTTGTAAGTAGTTACGTTATTTCTTTCTACCAGATGTCTTTTTAGTTTCACATTATCCAACAGATGGAAATTGACTGTTTAGGTTAGATTTCTTGGTATAAACAAATATCATATGGAGTGTTTTATATAAATTTTTCAAATTTAAAGTAAAATAATTTTAAGGTTATCTTTTGCTTCACTTGTCGAATTTATTTATGTTTCTTTGAATAGTTTGAGTCATTGCTAAAATAATTGCTCAGATGTACTTCGCACACGTGAAAGAAACACAGCAAATATCTGATGAAAAGCTGTTTTTTGATTCTCGTATACAATTTGGTTGCTATATATGCTAGATATTAGATAAGTGTCTCTGGTGTCTCTAAACTATGTTCAGAATTGTAATATCAATGTATTACGTTTATATTTCGTATAAACGTAGTACAGAACATGGTATGTATTTGTTGACACAAAGGCATCATATTTTAATATTGTCTCATCTACATATGTTAGTTTAATGAAATCAAGTCGTTGAAGCATAAAAATTAGCTAGCTATCAGAAAACGTTTAAATCGAATTGTTCGGTGGAAACCGAAATGTTGAAAAAATGTCACGCGCTCATATATCTAAATCAAAGATAATATAGTTCTTCGTCTCAATAGATGTTCTTTTTAGTGTAAGTGGTAATTTTTCCAAAAACGACACACTTACATATATGATAAAGATCGAAAAAGCTTCATCAAAATCAAAAAAGTTTTTCAAAATTTTTCGAATTGCTTTTAGTTATGTACCCTGTACACAATTATAATCATTTCAATAAATTTGTATGACAGTCTGTGATATAATGGAATTGTTTTTGTAAATCGAGTTATCAAAACTAATTGTGTAGACGGACCATAGTGTTTCGAATTTGTTCTCATTTATTATAAATGTTTGCTCTCACAAATGAAATGAACACCTGTCAATGTTTTGCAGCACTAAACAATACACAATGCTATTTAAAATGTACATTTAATTCATATGATATTCCACACATATAAGTGTTATTTATATGTATTTGTATATTTTGAGTATTGAAAATAGAATAAATGAATATCATTGGCTGGAACATATAAATATAAATTTGAACATTTTTGAGAGATTTTGATCATATATATTTATTCTCCATGTATGGTTTATGCTCGTGCATAAGGATATATAAGGATCCATATTGAATTGAAGACGATCTCGTACACATACATACATAAAGCATATAACATGAATAAACAAGTTTGATATAACCAAAGACCGATATATAAAATATATTATATCATGGTATATTATATTGGTCTTTGGTATAACATTGAATGCGATGTAAAAACTAATTCTAATACATACATAATAGACATTAATAACAACATGCTGCTTGCTTATGCAGAATAGATAATAGTAAATACTATATGCAATGTGATGCAATGAATGTGCTGTTTATGCGATATACATGATTGTATGTATACATCGTATATATGGTATTTTGTGCACATACATACAAGTGTAATTATAAAAATAGATTGTTCAATGATGTATATCGGGATCTATAATGTATATAGTATCAATGACCTTTCTTAACATATTTCTTTATGAAAATATTTGTGTGTAATGTTAAATATGAACCTTTTTGTTATTCATAGATATATGAATACTAATACATTATTTGGTAATTACATATACACTTTCGCTATCAGCTGGTTTTTTACTCATAAAAAATTGAAAAGTCAACCTTTTTGCTTTTTTTTCAACTTTGGTTTGATTTCGGATTTATGAATAGAATATAATAGTGGCTGTTTGATGCGTGGAGTGGTGTGGGGGGTGGTGGGTGGTGATTACTCATGAGTAATTTTTCATTAGTAAGATTGAAAAATTTTATAGAATGAAAAATAAAATATAAATGAAAAAAAGAGAATTTTGGCAGGTGGGTGCGGGGATGCTAAAAGAGTATGAAAAGTGCTGTATAATTAGCGTCATTCGTTAACACTGATCAACATTTTTGAACTGAATTAAACTGATTTTTTCATATGCTCTTTTAACTATCTACCCACACTCTCCTACGCATCAAACTTTAACTATTATACTTTTTTCATAAATCCGAAGTTAAATGGAACATTTTGAGACTAGAATCATGAAGATTCATATATTTTTCGATTTTTAATGTTTAAAGAAAACTAGCTGACAGCGAAAGTTTATAATTACCGAATATTTATCAATTACACTGCAATCTGATGGTTTTCCTCTGAAAAGAATTAAATAACAATTTTGATAGGCAACAGGCCTCAAGCAAATATCCTTTTAAGATACCACAATATCTATATTTGAAGAATATATCATTCATTTACTACGTTACCACTATTATAAGTGCAAAATCCACTTTGATCGTGACAAAATTTTTCTTCTGCTTTGCTATGAGTTTCTTAGATATTTTTATACATAATTTGCATATTAATATTATACTTTATAAATCATATATAGTAATATATTTAATTTTAAAATTTTTAAATTTGAAAACCGTCTTCCAACTATAGTTAAACTAAAACTGGATGTACAGTATTGTTCACAACTACTTTTACACGGCATTTAATTTCTAATCAATTAATAATTGGAAATGCATCCTCGAAACATTATAAATCCATAAATTTGTTTAGTGTATACATATATAATTATAATAATAAATAATTAAATATAATATCAACTATTAAAATATTAAAATATTGTATAATTTCAACTGTATTAAAAGACGATTGATAATTCATCGCTTTTTTGTCCGAATTCACTAGGTTCATTTAAGTTCAAAACAAAGTTACATACCTATATTTTATAGAAAAAAACAGAATTAAAAATACATGCAATTTTAAAACTGTTGTTCAAAAAAAATGCTGTATAAAAATATTTATGACTAATAGTGCTAATACTAAATGTCAGAGGCTATTCAAATTTCTGATAATATATTCTAAAGTATAGGCAGGTCAGATTAACTTCCTATTTTTTGCCAACTTAATGATCGCACCATGCAGAACTGACCAGTTCTTGCACTTTTTAAATGAATGGTTTAAGTTTTAAAATTTGGTTTAAGAATGATATTAAATAGTTGAGCTATCAATTTAATAGAAATGTTAAAATATAAAGGCAAATTTTGAATTCAAAAATCAAATAAGCAATTATAATTTACTATACGTAAACCTATTCCACGTTATTTTCAAACATAATTTTTTGAATCACTACTGAAGATATTTTGATAATACGGATCTCCAAAATATTTCTAGGACTAGAATTATAGGCCCATTCTACTTAATAATTTATTTTCAAACAAACATACGAGTACATGAAAAAAATTTGATTGCATTCAATCATAAAAATCCATAAATTTACAAATAATTTATTTTCGACTTCATGACATATTGTTTATTATATATACCTATATATATATGTATATATAATATTTTTCAACCTACAAATGATTATCAATTTTCATTGAATCTAATTAAATGTTCATCAGCGCTAGTATTTAGAATGTTTTGAATATATACTTTATACCACACACAAAAAACATCAACGAAATAAAATTTAAAAATTTTGAAATAAATATTTTTAAGCTTTCTGTTTTTAAAAAATATTGTAAATAATTTAAAATTCATTATCCTCAAGATTTAGAAAAATATACATATTTGTAAATTATGTTCCATATTAATTTGAAAATATCAATTTTTATCTAGTTAGAAAAAAAATTGACTCAGTCTATAAAAAAATTTTGTAATTCACAAAACAACTGATTTTTAAATTTCTATATTATGATCATAAATCAGAATAATACTTTATTTTTTCAGAAGTCCTAAGGCCCAAACATTAAAAAAGACATTCTTTAAAAATTTCAAGAAGAAATTCAATTCACGGGATATGATAATATATAATCGTATCTTGCATTCATAAGTCAATGAACTCAAAAACATAACAAAATAAAACCATAATATATCCATATGTATACATATATTATGTATAATCAAAGATACTATATACTATCACAGATAAGTGTATCTGATCTGTGATACTATGTAAAAACATATTTATATGTATTTATATCGTATCTCTGGTATAATGCTACAGTAATTGTAATGTATGCTTATGTAAAAACCTCTGTTGCCAAATATTCTACAATGCTACATCAGAAAATAATGTAAACCTATACAAGTAATACATATAATCAAAGACCATATAAATGTATAGAGTACAGTACAAATGCTACAGTAATTATAATGTATGCATACGTAAAAACATCTGTTGCCAAATATTCTACAATCCTACATCAGAAAATAATGTAAACCTATACAGGTAATACATATAACCAAAGACCATATAAATGTATATATTTATATGGTCTTTGATATAAATACAATTCTATATATGTATTTCAATTAGAAGTAGTAGTAGTAATTTATGTCAGATCATATAGCACGCGACAAGGAATATTAACATAACAACACATACATACATATATAAAAACACATGAAATATGAAATGCCTCCTTTCTCAAGTCATTCATATATTAAATACGACGATCAACTCAATACAATAAAAAAAAAATTTGAAACAGCCCTATTGTCAATTGTTGTATTCTAAAGCATTTGCGTACAAAATATCCATTTATTTTTACTTATTCAAGTATAATATCATATCAAGGGTGCGTTCATAAACGTTACTATAGTTAACTATAGTTATCATTTGTCGTTCAAAATGGTGGTGGCATAGTAAAACATAACTACCAACATGAATTTTTAGCGTTCATAAACATCTGTAGTAAAGTAAATTTTTAACTATTTGATGTCAAAAACTAACCCTGCTCGAGAGCATGGTTAACGATAGTAACGATAGTAAACCTTTAAGTGGTAATGACATTGACAATAAAAAATCGTTTGTCATTTAATTTTTTGTTGTGAATTGTGAAAATTTCAATTTAATTTATTTGAAATTAATTAATTTTGTTTTAAACTTCATTTGTAAAAAATAATTAATTTTTGACAAACAAAAAATATAAAAATTATAATATCTAAAAATTTTTTAAACTTGACTTGACAGCTGAATGATAATTTATTGCTACTACTATGGTAAAAATGGCGTTCAAAAACCACTTGAAGTTAACATAACTATGGCTGTAGTATAACATAACTTTGCTTAAACTATACTACACCATGACTATGGTTAAAGTAATGTTCATGAACGCACCCCAAATAAATGATGGTACCACTCAAAACCATATAAAATTTAGTAAACCAGTCATGCAACTCACAAACTAATTCTTCTATATAAATATTCTTATTTTTCTCTCATATTTACATCCCTCCTGAATTATAAACTTTCGCTCTTTTTCGATATTGTTTCGAAAAACTTTTTCGATCTTTATTTTTGGCAAACATACAAACATTTAAATAAAAAAAATGAAATGGTTCATCTAGTAGGACTGTATTATCTTTGATCTAAATATAGTTAAAGATTATAAAGCTGCTATCTACTATTTGGTAAAGCTTTAATTATTTTTTATAGACGGCAATACCTCAATTCCGAATTCACTACATTCATATTTCGCTGAATGAATTTTCCAAAAATAAATTCGGAATTCGGACTTATTAAGTCCGTATGCAAATGACAATGAAATATGTTCGAGTCTCGAAATAGTAAGTAAAAAAAAGAACGATAATAATTCACTATCAACTATCAATGAATGATCATTAAAGCATTGCCAGCATTAAGGGATATAAATTCATAAGAAATGATTATGTCATGTAATAATTTACGGAATTATGAATTCTGGGAAACTGATTTTCGTAAAAAAAAAAAACAGACAAATTTATTTCGAGAATCTCAAATGGAAATTTATAATTTTAAATATTTGAATTGCTTAAAAATTCTTATAATATCGTCATCAACATAGAAATGGAAATAAATATTAAATGTTTTTTTTTTTTTTGATAACAAAAATAATAAAACCAAAAACAAAAGTGCATTTTATTTATTTTTATTTTTATTTTCTTAAATAAATCCAGAAACAAATAAAAAAACAAAATAATATCCATGTAACTTGCCTACGCTATAACTTTTATGTAAATAGTTACACATTTATGCATAGAAACATAAAATATTAATTTTATTTATTGTAAAAATTACAGTTATAATTTGATATACAAAAAAAAAAAATAAAACAAACACAAACAAAAATACAACAAATAAAATAAAACAAAAACATTTAAAAGTAACCATTTACAAGGAAGTAAAAACTTTTATTTGGGTAATATTTATTTAAAATAATTTTATTTTATTTTTCATTTTCTTTTAAAATTTTCACGATATCACAATATCAGTTACATTTTATTTATTATTTTTTTTTTTCATTTAAAGCACACACAGTTTCAGTTGAATGATGATAAAAATGCAAACAAGTTTTCAATAAATTGGAAAGAAAAATTCACCTATAAAATATGAACTCAAAATATAACAATAAATATGATTATAAGAATGATATTTTAAAATACTTAATTTGTAAATATTTAATAATTCATCAGAATTATTATTTTTCATATAAGCAAATTGTTGGCTAACTAACTATATGAACAACAGTCGATTAATTACAAAATGTATGTACATATGATGTGACATGTTATATAATGTATCGATTCATTTCATACATGAACGTGATAATATGATATGAAAAATTAAATTTAGAACACACACATAAGTATATGTAGGTAGTATTTTGTGGGTATAGTGTTTTGTGTGTAAAACAGGGTTACCAATCCTTGACGAATATTTCTCAAAATGTGTGAGGATTTTGTAATATTTTTGAGGAATGCTTTGAGGATTTCATTGATTCGAGGAATTTTAATGAATTTTTATGAATTTCAAATTTTAAATTAGATCAATTCTGATGAAAAAATAATGAAAATAATTTTACTTCAACTAAGCTAGTCTATATTACTTGAATGGAGAAGTCCATGCTCTTTTTGATCATGAGAAATGTGATTTGCATAAATTCGTTAGATGTAGAAACGTGTATTGGAAAAAAAATGTTTGAAATAAAGAACGCAGCAGGAATATCAATGGGGGACCCTATTATGAGTGTCGATAATAACGTCTCGTCATTGACTATCGCATCGACTCGACAAATTTTGTATTATGAGTGTCGATTTGAGGCGAGAATATCGACACATTGAGTCGATCAGCTCAAACTAATCGACATGCATATAATAGTCTATGGTGATTTGACATTTTATGTATGCTTTGTATATAATATAAGGTGTATTTAATTATTCTGCTAAATTTATTTAAGTTTAATTTAATTAATTTAATTAATTAAAGAAAAATTACCAAAAATGGTGTTTGAGCTGTTTGAAAAAAAAAATGAACGTATCTCTTAATGCTCTTCTTTTATCCAAAAAAAGTCATTATTAAATTAATATGTTTTATATGTATTTTCGCACTTAGCTACAAATTATTTGATATGGCAATATCTTACTGTCGAGGCGACCGATTTACATAATACAAAATTTACATCGTCTCGTCTTAATTTTGTCGATAGTCGATACTATCGACACTCATAATAGGACCCAATGTTTCAAAATTAAAAAAAAAATTGATTAAATTATATACACTTTTGGTATTGCCATTCTCGAATGGAAATCGAGCGTCTGTAGAGCGAGCATTTAGTTATTTAAACAATTGCAAGACTTCCACAAGAAAAAAAAAATTAAAAACATATATTTTTGGTGTAATTTTGTATTCAAAAGAGAGTCTATAAGCGAAGACTTTTTATTTAACCGTTATTATACATTTTAACATAACATAGTTCGCTTTTTGTTGAATAGAACGGTCGTATTACATATTTTAAATTTTTGATTTGAGGAATTGGATTAAAAAAAAATGAGAAATTTGAAGTTAGACAAATGAGGAATAATCAAAATTTTAGATTGGCAACGCTGGTGTAAAATGTAGATATACTTTATATACTTATAAAGTTCAGTTGCAAATTACAAAAAAATGTATGTAAATACAAAATCGTTTATATAAATGCACATCTGATGATGGTATGTGGTAGAGGCGGCTCCTCGTATAGGGCTAGGAGGGCTCAGCCCCACCAAGATTATCGTATTTTCAACCTTATAAATACCAATAAATAAATTTAAAAATTATTTTTCACATCAATAATATTTTTATAATCATTCATTCAATAAAAATATGTAAAAACTTTAGTTAATTTTACATCACTCAAGTGTGTATAACGAATACATTATTTTTTCATAAAATACGCATAAGAAAAAATCGTTATAACTGCCTGTCTGAATTTTAAAAATATTTATAAACATCGAAGATGATGTAGGGTTTAGCATCATAAACTGTATTATCTTTGTAAATATGTACAACAAAAATGTATGAAAAATAAGTTCGAATAAACCATACATATAATTCTATTTCCGTTTCACTCAGTATTAATGTATATTTCTACCTCATTCAATACAAATACATGCAATAACAATTACCATTCAATCAAACATTCAAACTGTCTGACTGTCTATTCATCGGGACTAATTCACTACCAGCCCGGATGAACTCACCATATAACTCTGTGAGAAGAATGAATAATTCGTTTTAATTCATTCAGTTTTGATTTTACAAAAACAATTTATATGTGCTCGATCCGGGCTGTTTTGAATTAGCCCTCTCATATAAATTGTTAATGTATTTCATTTTTGTATTACAGCACAAACAATGATCATAATGTCTATTGTTTGTGCGGTATTGTGAAGTAAATGGTGGTATGTATGTATGTATACTGCTTTTCTTATCTTCTATTCCTTCATTTCTTTCTTTTCTTTGATCTATATAAAGATTGACATGTATTTATATATATTATTAACATACAAGGCAAGTTTATATTGGATTGTATTACTCAGTCAACAGTCTTATGTATTTTTTATTGTTGCGTTAATACAAACACGAAATAATTTATATGAGATGGGGCTAATCGGTTTACAGTCCCATCAGTCCATTATGTTGAATAATGTTGAATATGGTTTAAATTGTTCAAAAGCAAAGTATGAAGTATGAATGATATAGATATATTATACATTATACATATAGCTATGTATATAATATGTATACTTATGTTTTCGTATTAGCAAATGCATCCACCAGAGGATGTTTATTTAAATTTTTGTTCGTTTTATATTTAAAAAAGTCGAATAAAATATCCGTTAAAAATTAAAAACCGTCATATTTTAAGTGTTTTTAATTAAAAAAAATTGTAATAATTTAAGTATAATTTTAATTCCTTATTTCAAATTCAACTTAACTCCGTTTTTTCCTCTTTTTGATCAAAATAATTTTTAATTAAGAAGAAAGTTTCCAAGTTTACAATTTTTACAATTCAAAAATTTTTGCTTTTGAGTTTTAACAATTTTTTTTGCATACTGGATAAAACACGAATTTCCTAGAGACTGAAAATCATTTCATTTTAAATAATTACACTTCTCTTGAATTTTGAACTCTGGAATTTTTTTCTCTCATAGAAAAATGAAAATAATGTTTTTTCGTTTATCGAGAAAAGCCAGTTAAACAATTTTTGTCGTTTTACGATTTTCATAATTAGTTACCACCGTAAATGGTATGTAAGATTGAAAATGTTTTACGCTAGTTCCATTCGAATGAATAAATTATATCGAATTTAATTTATGATATTATCACAACACAAACGTTCTAGGAGTTTTGTTCATAATTTATCTTTTTATGTTGCAGACCCAAACAAATTTCTTAAATTTTAGGTTTTTCGCCAAACATTTTAAAAAATTTTGTGTTTCTTACCCGTTCGATTTGAAGAAATATTTCAAAAAAGAACTAACCGCCATTTAAAGCGATAATATGTTTTGAAATGTTTTTCCATTTCCGAAATTTTCAAATTTTCTAACGATGAAAATGAAAATAAAAAATTGTCAAGAATATTTAAATGAATCCTATCAGCATTTTGGTATCTAAAAGGGTTTTTGGTACTTTAATAAGTATTAAAATCTAAAATTAAATATAATGGGAGTCTAAAGTCGACTAAATTCCTTTGCAGTTATTTCAATACGCAGAGAAATTATAAATATAATATTGCAAATTTTAGCAAATTTGTTTTTGGTCAAGAGAAAGATCGAAGTGTTGAGTATTTTTTTAAATTAAATGTTAGATTATACAGAAATGATACAAATCCACATTTTTAAGTTTACGAACGTTTGTTAAGTTGTTTTTTTAGAGATATTTATTATTACTATCAAAATATTTTGTTAAGTATTTTTAACGTTTTATTTTTATGAAGTTTGTAAATTTTGAAAGAAGCCAAAATACATAACTTATTTTCCAAAAACAATATTCTGGGGAAGTGTATCATTAATATGGACATTAATATAAAAGCGTTACTTCTTGGATGGAGTGGAAACTCTTGAAATCATTAGCCCCACCATAAATTTTGGTCACGAGCCGCCACTGGTATGTGGTATTCACTTGTTTGTTTCGTATATATAGCTTTGTGTTATTGTGTGTTCATTTCATTTTAGTATGTATGTGTAGGTGTAACATGTATATAAATCGAGTGGATCGGTAGCAAAATATTTCAAAATTTAATTTATATTAAATTTTCATAAATTTATTGTTTCAATTACCTACTAACAAATACATAATTTTAATGTACTCATACATATGTATTGTTTTGTTATTATTTTGTACATATATTGTACATATATAAATTCTATACATTACTACATTACGTAGTACATACATATATGTACATCAATTCGCAGTTTGAATTCAATCGATAATCATGCCAAACAAATTTTCACTGTATGATACAATCATGATATCGAGATCGAGATGACAGTGTAAGTAAATACTTTAAAGGGGTATACATAGTTATATTTTTGAATAAACTTATTTACTATACATTCTAATATACGAAAATTATTTTAAAAATTGTTTTAAATTCATTTGAAAAAAAATAAAAAATAAAAAAAGAAATCAATTAAATATGTTCATTGAAAAAAATTTACCTGGTGTACCATCTGGATTTGGACTATCATCACAATCAACGATTAATGCTTCATTACTGGAATCATCGTTTTGAATTATTGTTGTTGTACCCGATATAATAATATCTGATAAATTTGCAATTTGTTGTGTTTGTCCGTTAACATCATTTCCATTTAGAGATCCTCCTATACCATTATTACTTGATGTTGTTGATGTTGTAGCTGCTGTTACGATAGCAGGAATTGTTATTCCACCAGTACCATTACCACTACCCACACCAACACCAACACCACCACCACCACCACCACCACCACAACCACCACCACCACCACCATCATATCCACTACCTTGTGATTGTTCACTTTGTGCTGGACTTACAGCACCAGATTCAATTGATAATTTTGCATCAATATTAATTATTGTGGTTGCGGTTGTAAACAATGTTGTAGAATTTCCATCAAAATTTATTGAATTATCTAATTTTTGCTTTTTAACAGATGAATCTAATAATGATGTAGGTGTAGAAGATGGTCCTGGCTATTTATTAATAATAGAAAAGGATAAATAAAAATATGAATAAAAAAATAAATATTAAATAAAAATTTGACGAATCAAAACAAAAGCATAATAATTATGTATTATATTATTGACAGAACAAATCCGAACTACAGTCTGTTCAAAAAGACACGACAGTCAGGTAAAACACAATAAATGCCAAAATACTAAAAATGTTACATGAGTCATGTTTAGCTTGCTTTTGTCTTATTTCGCTGTCCAAGATTTTTTCCATTTGCGTTCAAACTGTTAAAGTAGTTAGATAAGTATTTCCAAAATGAGCTCTGTGTATAAAAAAAGATTTAAAGTGATATTTGTATATAAGTTGTGTACACAGTGGAAAGAACGAAATGGGGTTAAGGTGTTGAAATGGACATCACAGTCCCCGGATGCCAATCCCATAGAAAACGTTTGGACTTTGAGGAAGCACATACTTCGCGGGAAACAAATAAAGAGCGTTCGTCATTTGGAAAGAACGTTAAAGAGACTATGTGGAACGGCTTTTCTAATGAGTATGCCAAAAAAATTCAACGCTGTACCAGAAGATGTCACCTCATAATTCAAAACAGTGAAAATTGGACTGTATACTATAGTGCTAACGCGAAATAGATTCAATAAATGTTATTATGTAAGCTCAAAAACTTTTTGTTTTATTTTTATAAAAGTTCGTCTCTTTTTGAACAGGCTATATATACAGATTTTATTATTATACTACGGGACAGGAGTACATACTTCCTGTTTTATATACATATAATGATAATGCGGATTTTCATAAAGTGCATATTAGTTCCCCCTTTCTTTTCTATTTTACAAAAATCTTTTAGAAAATTCAATTTTTGTTTCTTAGTTTTTAATATTTTCATTTGTAAAATTTGACGTAAATATGAGTAGAGTGCAAGATACACTTCTTCTGACTGATAGATTGTTTATAATCCGTTTAATAATACATATGTGATAAGAATACAAAAATAACAAAATGTACGTAATGCATCTGTAAGCAATAGATTTTAAGAATCTTCAAAATCTTGAAACAAATAGATAGATAAACACTTTAGTTAATTTTCAAAAAGATTATATACTCATATATCGTCTTGAATGTAATTATTATACCCGGCTAATAATGAAGAGGACGATGATGATGATCTTTTCTATTTAACCACAATAAGTAAGTACTTTATATACCTTTAGGCTTGCTTTCAGTTTAATATTTATACATACTACCTAACAGAAAGTACTTATAATCACATTTTTTTTTTATTTGGATAGAAATAAACAACGTTGGTTAACGTTCCGTTGAAAAAACAAAAATCACTTTACCGAAACCGAATTATGTGTAGTACATCTACGTAGTTTAGTGCTATATGTATAAAGATCACTCGGATATTCTAAGTAATAATTGTATGTAAATATTACAAATATGTATGTATATGTGAAGTGATGTGATGTACCTACATCAAACCTACATACATAGCACACGCAATTCTTATACGTTTAATATAGAATTCAATTCAATATATCCCCATACAACCAATCCGTATTTGTGCCATCATTTATAAATGACTAACAAGAAATTCAACAGAATAATATTTTTCTTAAAACTTTATTACTTATAGTATGTACTCATATACAGTACCAGTAAAGAAAAACAACAGTACGGCTTATAAATTTATTAAATGTTATTCATTTATCTCCTCTGTAAGTTTTTTTCCATCTTGAAGAACTCATTTTTGAGTATCTAATACTGAAGAGAGACTTAAAAATTATATACTTATATTAAACAAATCTGGATCGTCTCTAATCAGTTGAATTTATTGTAGAACCGCATACAATCACCACCATACAATCACTGAATTGTCAGTTTTTTTCATGTCTTCTTCCTCCTATTGGAACTGAATTTATCGGGCGGACTCAGTTTTCAAAATTGGATGTGGATAAGTTAGTTGTATGACTGAATCACATATAGGCATTGTGATGACACACAGTTGCTTTGATTCAGATTAACAACTTAATCTAGATTAAAGTGCTTAGTCTGTCAACGTTACGACCCAACTATTCCTTTGGTCAAAAATGTAAATCGACTTCAGTAAAATGGATTTGTAAAAAGCTTTTACTATAAATGACCAAGTCATTACCCGATGACAGAGAGCAAAACTGATTTAGTTCGATTAATATCATTGCTTACAACTTTCTCTTTTAAAGTTTTACAAACTGATTGATTAGACAATGAAAATTTCAAGCCGATTGACATACAGACATAATGAGAGACAGACAGACATTATAATGAACTATAAAAATGTTTCTAAACTTCAGTGTGACTGCACTTCAAATCCTCCCAAAAAAAGAGCAAATACACTTCATTAAATTGTTCTTTTTGTCTTCAAAAATACAAATTTAAAAGAAATAGAAAAAATTATAATAATTTTTATGACCGGTACTGTACGAGTATGTACCAAAGTACTTTTTAAAAAGGAATAATATGAAAATTTTATTTATTTTTTTATATTTTTTACAATACTGTTTGTTGATGTCGTTTTCGTTTTTATTTCATTTTTGTTTTTTTTTTTTTTTTTTTTTTTTTTTCATTTTCAAGTCTAAGTGTACTGTCACATGAGACTGATTCTGAATCTGAAAAATTCCGAAAATTTCAGAATCACAATCAAATACATTGTAGTATATGTGACCTGTTACATGGCTCTGAAAAATTCATCTGCTGAATAAATTCCGGTTTGTGTTTCCGTTTTGTAATCTGATTATTTTCAGAATAGAAAATGAAACATGCTGACAATAAATGTAACATGTCACATGTACCTGAAATCTGAATCTGAATTCATAGCTAAACCACTCAATAAATTGACATACTTGTTTATATACAACTTGAAGATCGTAAGATAGAAGACAGAAGACAGAAGATTAACTTTATTTCACCCTCCATTGAAAAGTGCGTCTTACCAACGTACTCGCCACTCATAGTAGTTATCGTTCGATGGTTTAATGTTCACTCGATAAGTAAAGTGTTTTATAACAATAACAAATTTAAAGAAAAATATTGAAAAGAAGTTTTCAGATTCAGAATCAGAATGAACAAAAAGTGAATTCTGAATCTGAAATTTTACGTTTCAGATTCAGAATTAGAATAATGTGACAGTAGACTAAGGCGAAGGTAAACATTTACTTTCATTTCATTTAATTTCATATACACGAGTATTTCATATTGTAAACACATCCATCTGATATGCGAGTAATTTTTTTTTTCTTCATAATTTTCTTCAATTTTTCATACATCATAATATGCATATGTTATTGACCAAACTAGTAAAAGATTTTAAAAAAATTATTGTAAAAATGAATGATGATCATGAATTATTAGCTTATATATGATGGTCAGAAACGTAAAAAATATACCCATATTCATATCCGCATGTCTATACTATACTTAACTAACCTAAAGATATTTAACTGAATGAATATGGATGGACATAAAATTAACAAAATTATTTCGGAATGGAATAAAAGGAATAAAAGAAACCATAAAATTGTATATATATGAAACTGAAAAATACACGAGTAATAATCAAGAAGTAGGTACATACATATATTATGGTACGTAGTACATATACGTAGGTACATATACATATACGAGTATGTATGGAGGTATTATAGAGTAAGTATATTATTGTGCATAGATATACTTAGACAGCAGATATTATACCAAAAATTTAATAAAAAGTTACATTATTTCCAAGAAAAATACATTGATGATCATCCGCATCATGATCACCATTATCATCATTTTGTATCTATATACTCATATATTGATTTTTTGTGAAACTGAAAAAAAAAAAGTAATGTTTATGTGTATGTAACACATTTTTGTATGTGATTGTGTGTTTTTGAAAAATATACATATTATGTACACATTAGTACATAAGAACTCATAAGTATTTATAATGAGTGGATTGATCTTTACTTATATTTCATTATTATTATTATTATCATTATTTATATGAAAATTTATGAAATTTCTATGGAAAATTCTTTAAAAAATCACACAGTCAACTACATATCATCATTGATCGCAGAGAATCGTAACTGATCGTAATGTACGTAACTACAAGAAGTATGGAGTGTGTTAAGATATTATTATCATTATAATGCAACAGATATACATACATTATTATGCATTTTTGTGTTATGTAGCTGTCGATCACAAGATCATACTTAAATAACAAATATTCATTCAAGCGTAACACATCAATTTAACGGTAAATTAAAAATAAAAACTAAAAATATTTTTAAATAAAATTTCAGGTATATACGAGTAATAATGTTTAATACTCGTAAAACAAAATAAATTTATTTTATTTTATTTTATTTTTTTTGTTTCCTTTAATTTAATAACTTGTAAAGTATTTAATCCTTAATTTATCGCTAAATTAATCGGTTCGATTAGACTGGGATTTCTTTGTTTTGTTTATTTATTGATTCATTTTTTTTTTATATATAAGTATATTTTTTAGAGTTAATTCTTCATTCTTAAATCCATTGATGCAGGTAAGAGATGTTAGTTACAGGTGTAAGTTAAAAAAATAAAAGGAATGAAAAATAATGTATGTATAATATTACATAGAAAGATAACGAAATTTATTTATCATAAAATTTATTTAAAAATTTGAAGGATTTGCTTTAGAGTTAGAGAGAGAGCAATTAGAGAAGATATCCACAGGTTAAACATCAGAAAATGGCTGACAGTATCGAGAGATCGAGAGGAATGGAGGCGCATTCTCCAAGAGGCTAAGGAAAGGACCTATTTGTGTCTGGAATGCCGTAGAAGAAGAAGAAGAATTTGCTCACGAATGAGAGGGAATAAATCCATTATCCAACCGATAATTATACGATTACCTAGTAAAAATGATCATTGGTTTTGGTTTTTTTTTTTTGTTTTTGCTACTATTTTTTAAAACTTCAAATTTCAGTAATTTTCAACTAAAAATAATCTAATCGGAATATTGGAATGATCGCACAATACATAATATGATCATTTTTATTTTTAAATTTTCACTCTGTATCATCACGATATCCCTCTATAATTATTCGCAACTATTATTTCTTCATTAATCTATCGACCATTTTTATTTCCACCGAACTAATTAATTTCCATCTAATAAAAATTATATTCAATCGATCTTATTAGCGATCGTACAGTTATATAGATGCATCTACTTCACTTCTGTACATTACACTCGAGTAATGTACGAAAATTTATGATTAATTTGTTATCGTTTTGATTATAGATCTCATATTAAATATATATGTATATTAAATGCGCACGCATACATTTTTAAGTTTTATAAATAATTTTCGAAACGTGCACGTTAATAAAAATCGAATAATATCCGAAAAAAATATACAGCCTACACGAGCTACGCAACAGAATGATTAGTCCATTATTCCATTAAATTATCAAAGATAATGGAACAATTCTGATTTGATATTGCATTGTTTATAAATTAATTGCTATAAATCCTACAAACACTTTTAATTTACTTTACAATAACTGTAATTTCAAAAGAAAAAAACTAACAAAAATTCTCTAACTAATGTGTTCAATTTTGATTGGCGTCATCAATAAGATTTTATTTGGACGAGACTATTATTCATCCAACACTAATGTTTTTCATATAATATGCAACATCTAACTACACTGGATTGTGAGTCTGGCTATTAAATTGTCTGTGATAATAGGCAATTAAACGAAGGAAGATACAGTGAGCTACTTACTATATAATTCATTCATTCATTCATTCACAGCCAGCCAATAATATCGGATGCCTACATATAAAGACGAAGATCTATAGACAAATTCCATTTCTACGGTTATAGTTTATCGATTTCCGATCAACAGATCCGTTTTAATACAGTCAATAAAAATGTATTTAAAGTAAAAATTAGTTCGATTAATCTTTCTGGTTTATCTGATCATACAAGTGGACACATGCGTGCGTGTATGTACGTAAGTCAATTAAAATGAAAATGATTCAAATTGAAATGTCCAAAAAATTATAACTTCATATAAATGACTTCTTCCATAAGGAAGACGTTATTAGTAAAATTATGAATTAAATAAATTTAATATTCGCACTCTACTCGTATGTAGATGTTATCTTGTCATCTACAAAAATAGTCTTCTTAATTTTCTTGAAATTTTTGAATTTTTAATAAAAATTTTTGTTTGTTTCCTCGTTAAATTACAAATGAAGATACCTACTTATTTTCCAATCAATTAATGATACATACCTTTGACATAATTTTACGTTTCCGGTCTTTTGTATCTGATAATTTACTAGTGTCTTCAATATTTTTTTTTTCTTCAGTTTTTTGACGGACTATAAAGATAAAAAAAAAAAAGTACAAATGAAATACAATAAAATATAAATAAAATAAGGAATTATTAGATATATATTATTCATGTGTTATTTTCATATTTTATTGTCACACGTATGTAATGTTTGCTTTTCACAATTTTTTTTTTTGTTTTTTCAAAAAATATGAACATAAAAATTTTAATATTCACACATACATTAATGTACACTCGTACGTGTATACAGAATAATAAAAGAATAAATAAAATAAAATTTTTTAAAATAAAAGAAACAAGACTCTAAGAAGTGAGAACTAAAAGAAAATGTATCTAATAACTTAGTAGATCTGATAAGAATTTCTTTCCGTGTACCACAGTTACATAAAAATACAGAGCAATTTAATAAGGAAAAATATTGTTAAAAAATTTACATATTATAGAACCTAAAATTTATGTGTGTTTTTTTTTTTTTTTTAGATTCCTATATGCATCTCCTCTCTATTACATTAGACATGCATACATTTACTTGTATTTATAGAAGAACTAGTATTAGTTTAATTGTATGTACATGTATACTTACATTTTATTTCAATTTCTTCATCATCCAATAATAATGATACAACTTCCTTTGGTTTAAGTGTATCTGGTTTAAAGTTTCCACCACTTATGACCATACGTTGAATCTAAAATGAAAATTTAAATAAAAAATACAAAAATTAATACAAGGATTCATGAAAATACAAGTGTACAGGATGTCCAATTGTGAGTTTATTGAGTGATGTGGAAATAATATTTTTTTTATACAATGACCTGAAGCAACACGGGCTTGATACTATGAACAATTTGCTGTAGAAGGAAAAACTTCAAAATGTGACAATGTATCAATCGTTTGGAATGGACGAAGTAAAGACTCTGTATTTGTATTTGTCACTGAGAGATTCCTAGGAGGAGAATAACAAAGAGAAGGATCAAATTCATGGATTAATGGATTAATGGTTTGTTCGAATGAATTCCGAATGCGTATACGGAAACATTTCACAAATTTTTTACTCTAATTCTTCCGTTCAATGGTCTGCTTCAAGCACAGCTCTTATCGAGTCAATATCAAGATTTTTGATGAAGTGATTTTGAGGAGAGAGATCAAGAATCTGGTATCTACTCAAATTTAGCATTTTTCTCCATTCAAAATAATTCGATACTTTTCGGAATCATTTAAAATTCGATCCGATCGGAAACACCCTGCGTATTGTAATAATTTTTGTTTTATTATTATTCCTGGATTATACTGGACTGGACTATTGATTGGTATATATAAGTGTACGAGTATATATTATGAGAATATTCATTATGAATTCATGTAAATTTTTTTGATAAATCTTTTTGAAATTATCAATTCAAACATGAAAGATTTCAATGTAAAATTTAAATTTTTGAAAAAAAAAAAAACCATTTTTCCATAAAAGAAGAAACAACAACGAAATAGGCGCCAGAAATACACGTCAGTTCTACTATAATCTAGTATAGACGATTTAAATTATGAAAATTGAATTTTGATAAAAATTCTAACAAGAACGAAAGCCTATAGTACTATATATCTGAACCTTAGTGTAAGTACTCAGTTTACATTTACATTTAGCTGTGTACCTAAATTCATATGCGCAGATACTTTTATGGATATTACACTCGTATACACTTTAAATTGTCTGGGAATATGGGGAAATTCATATTTTCATAGTTTGTTGATTGAATTCGATTGTAGAAAAAAAAAAATATCTAAGAAAAATCCATGAACAAGTGAATAAGTTGTAGCTAAAAATACTAAAGAACGATTTAATATATAAAGAGACATTGAAAAAAAGAAATGAAAAATACCCAAATTATATATACTTATCGAGTGTATACTACAATAATACTACTGTCCTAGTTCTGTTAGGAGGGCCTACGTATATATGTAATTATTTATGTTTAATAACTTCCGGTAATAAAAATCTTTCTATGATGATCACATTATATGAATTCATAATGAAAATTTTGAATAATTCAATTAATTCCAGCAGCTTTGTCGTATGGATTTCTATAATTGATTCATCATCATGGATTCATAGATTTGTGATTAAAATTTTTAATTATATTTTCATTATTCCTTTCTCTGTCCCTATCTATCTCTATCTATCTACCTCTCTCCCTCTCTCTTGCACATTTTATTTATCAGAACTAGACTTTCGTTTCGGGATTTTTCGGTATCTATATAATAAAATTGATTGATAGACACTTTTCGGCACGTGTCCTATGTTTTCTTTTAATTCGATTATTGACTATATAGACATCGATAAAAATTAAAAAAAATATGTACCTATAAAACTAAAACAAAAGAACAAGAAGAAAAAAAAATTCTACAAAAAATTTCTATTGTTGGTTAAATTAATAATAATTGGACGGAGACATTAGTATTTGTCTTTTGTTTTACTTAAAAAAATATTCCATAAATAAGAAATAAATTAAATTCAAATGACAATGTGTCCCGTCGCGACACTTCATATGGATTATGTATATGTGCTTCTTGATGATATACAACACCGAATTGATTGTACTACTCATATATCTATGTAGTATCTGTTGAAATTTAACTCTTTTTGAATTTATTTATTAAACCGATTTTATTGTATAGATCTTATCAGATTATCTGTCGTGTTTTTATTGAAGTCTATATACGTTTTATAATATACGTTTTTCGTTTTACGTTTTTTTTTTTTTCATATCTCTTTCAATTTATTTTCGAAATACATATACTTGCGTACAATTATTTTTATTTTTATTTATTAAATTTAATATACTTACTTCACTTTTTTCTCTGGCTCTTTGTAATATCCTTTCTTCAATAGTCCCTTTACATATTAAACGATATACGGTTACTTGTTTTGTTTGTCCTAAACGATGTGCACGATCCATTGCTTGTTGATCAACAGTCGGATTCCAATCAGAATCATAAAATATTACCTGAATTTATTAAATGTTAAAATGAATATGAATGAATTCAAAAAAAATATCGTTAAATTTAAATTTGATTTTGATATAAAAAGAAAATGTATATTTTTTTCAATTTTAATTTATTTGTATAAAAACAACATCTAACTTGAAGTAGAAGTGACGATAAACATTTTCATTTGTCATAAAGATAAAAAAAATGAAATGAAATGTTAACACAATAAATCACGAAAAAAGAGAGAAAAAAATTCATTGAATTTTTATTTTTTGGTTTTACAGGTGCTAAAAATTATATGGTGGATTTATTGATTTTTTTAAAAATGCAAAAAAAAAAAAAAAATGAAAACAAAAATGAATTACAAAGTAAAATAAAACGAAAAACATCGGTAAAATTCTTTTGAATTTGAACGTGATTTTAACAAAAAGACAAGAGAAAAATTAACATTTAAATATTAAAATTCCATAACGTACTCACATACAAAGTGCAAATATCTTTGAATTTTGAAAGGAACAAATTTTGTGTTAGGATTTTCCAAGGAAAAAGAAGGAAAAAAAAAAAACTCAAAATCTTTTAGCACAGTCTGTACGTTATTAAATTCACATTGATTATTGAAATCAAACGTTCTCCGCTTTAGTATTGCTGCATTTTAATCTTTTGATCATATATTGATCACTCTGATCAGACAATTTGACGCCTATATCATTGTAATGAAGTTCGGCAAAATATTTATAGTAAAAGGATAAATTAAATAAATAAAGGATTCTATTCGATTTTTACTAAATTAAATCCCATCCCGTTTCCATGTATGTACATTATGTATATTTAAAACAGGATATTGGAACGTGCTTGTCTGAAGTGAAATTAAGATTCTTTTATGTTTTCAGTTTCTTTCAATTCTATTATACAACACTTGCCGCTACTACACACATTGGTACTTAGACATTAGGATGTGCATACATATATCTATAATAAAAGATTCAATGAATGAATTGAATTTTATTTTTTTATTTGAAATAGAAAATAAAATCTAGTATTTTTAATTAGACAAACAACAAGGGTTATATCCGGTTCGAAATGACAAGACAATACGTAATGGCATGACATAGGATATGTATAGGAATGAGTATGTATGTGTATGTAAAATGCATATTTTTTCTTCTTTCCTTTCTTTTGTTTGATAGTTTCCGTAGTTAAAGGGGTTGAAGAACAATCCCGAACCGAATATCAAAAAATTTAAATTGTATTACACAAAAATAGTTATATGTACATTCATATGTGCATTTTACACATAAATTTACGATTACGACTACTGTTGTATTTTTGTGTACTTCAATTATTTTAATTATACGCTCGAAAGAATCTATTTTTCAAAGGAATTACTAATATGGTATCTAGTGTAAAATAAATTTTAATTTTTATTTTCATTTATTTTCATTTTGAAAAATGTCTTTTTTGTATACTGAATAAGTACTATAAACTGGGATTAAATTATCCGAGTGCAATATATACAGAAGCTGTATTTTGTTTGTGTGTGTTTGTATAGGAAAGTATTTCATTTGCAAGTAACTTGATCACAGAGGTTTTTTTTTTATATAAAAAATGACAATGAAATGAATCTTTTGTTATTCACCATCAGAGACATTATGGATGTACCTATTTTTCTTTCAATTATATAGCATTTGTACACATATAGGAATGGTGTACATACATATAAGAAGTATATCTAGCTACATCAATTTAAAAAAGATCCTTCCTCTTTTTACCACCAGCCAGTCAGATATTTCCTATACTCTAGCCTTAAGGTCTTCTCTTTGAAACGAAAAGCAGTTTCAAAACATTTTTAATTATATTTTTTATATTCATTTATTTTTTGTTTTATTTATCTTGCCTTTAATAGATGAAAAATTCGTGTGAGAGATGAACTTAATGATAATATCCTCATGAAATTCTTAATTTTTAAAATAAACTATACTCTTCCATATACATGTGTAGGTATATGAACATAAAATACGAATCGACTGTTAACTTCAATCGAATGCAAATGAGCAAAATACTAGGCAGATTGAAAAGTCCTGGGTCTGACTTATATGTGGCGCACTATATATCAAAATCTTTTTTTTTTTTTTTTTTTTTTTTTGACAAGTACATTTCTTCAGAAAATCATCTCTAAAGTTTCGTGAACATCTGTCAATTTAGTTTGTGTTTAACGGCTCTTAAAAGTGTATTACTTCAGTGATTTTAAAAAAAATGGAACAAAGTGAATTTCATGTTCTCATAAAACATTATTATTTAAGGGGAAAATCGGCGAAAGAAACAAAAGAAAAGCTTGATAAGTATGGTGGCAGCTCTGCTCGATCGAATACAACAGTCAAATGGTGGATGCAAGAATTTAAGTTTGGCCGTACTAGTACAAAAGATGAACCGCGTTCAGGTAGACGGTCAGAGGTGACTACTCCCGAAACGATTGAAAAAATCAAACTTCTCGTGAGCGACGATAGAAAATTAAAATTGGGTGAGATAGCTGACGTCGTAAAGATCTCATCAGAATGAGTGTTTAACATTTTATGCCATCATTTGAATATGTACGAAAGCTGTGTGCACGTTGGCTGTCGCATATGTTGACTTTGTGTGATAACGCACCAGCTCATAAGGCACTAAAACGATGACCAAATTGACCGAGTTAAGCTACAAAATACTTCTGCATCCCCCATATTCTGCAGATATGGCCTCGTTCGATTATTAACTATTTCCAAACTTGAAGAGGTGGGTCGCTGGTAAGCGGTTTTACACGAATGACGAAGTATAATAACCCAAACAGAAGCCTATTTTGAGGGGTTTGACGCATTCTACTATAAAAATATATCGAATTGATTCAAAACCGTTGGAATCGTTGTATCGAGCTAAAAGGTGACTACGTTGAGGAATAGTTTCAAAATTCAAAAAAAAAAAAAAAAAAAAAAAATGTGTCCTTCTCTGTCAGTCCCGGAACTTTTCAATCAGCCTAGTAAATAAAAATAAAATTATACAAATTGAATTAAATCAATTTTATTTATACAACTCGAATATAGAGGACGACATTAAACAGAAAAGGAACATAAAATCTTAAAGTGTATGGAATACAAGAAATCTTATATGACACACATCAAATAGATATCTTTTGATCCAAATAACTACTATATGGGGTACTGTATTTATGTTAACTTCTCTATCATTACTTGCACGTAATTTGATTTTTTTTAAGGAAAATATTGTTGTTATACATTTGAATAATTTGTACCAAACAAAATTTAAAAGAAGAAAATCGAATAATATGTTTTTTTTTACAAAATATATTTTGAAGAATTTTTTTTTTCAGATAAAATTTTAAAATTGAGCAAAATCTTAAAGGGCAAAATAAAAAAGAACAAAAATCAAAGAAAGATGAAACATTTACAAACTGAAAAAGCGAAAAAAAAATTTAAAAAAAAATAAAATAACCATTAATATCGTTTCTCTGATACGTAGGTACATGTGACGACTTAAATGTGATATATTTTGTGTTCTTTCAAAATGAAGAAAGAAAAAATAAAAGTATAAAAATAAAAATATACCAACCATATTTACACTCTAATATACAAGGCAGTTTACGTAAATATGTAGGTATACGATAGTATGTGCATTTAACATTACTGCTGCTGTTGCTGCTATTTATTCATTTATTTACTTTTTCGTTTCTTTTAATTTGTTTCAATTCGTTTATAAGAACAAAAATTATGTATACATATGTATACAAGAACAGTACAGTGATCGATAATTTTATTGAACCTTCTGCAAGCCAAATAGTAAATTCCAGCCCTATCACAACTCCCGATCGAGTTTTCATTTCTTTTCATTTCAGTGGAAATGATATCGATAAGTGGTATCAAAACTCTCGATCGAGTCGTAAATTTTTCTCGATTTAGCTCGATAGTGTTGAGGTTGCGAACAGTGTAAAAATTGAAAATTTAAAATTAACATGTGATTTTTATTAAATTTTGTTTTCATAAAATTTATTTTTGTTAAATTAAATTAATGTTTAAAATAGAATAAAAATTATGAAAATGCCGATATACTAAATACTAATAAAAAAAAATACCCATATGATATGACATTTGTTTCGCTTTCAATTTATTCCATAGGAACGTTTGAACATGATCTTGATCGAGAGCGAGACTTGTGATACCAAATTTCATCTCGATTGAGAAGTACTATCGTTCCAACGTCTCGACTCGATCGAGAGTTGTGATAGGGCTGTTTGTAAAAAAAGAAAACAGAATTATTGATGACGGATGATGGGAATGATTAATGAAACACACCTCTCACTCTACTCGTAAATTTATTGGGTTTTTAATGAATATTAATCTGAAGGCCCAATGTATAAAAGAAAAACTTTTCACACTTTTCACAACTTACAAACTTTTGCCGCACCTTTCATCTGTTGCCGTATAGAATTGCCTTTGTATGACACAATGTACGCGTTACAGAAACTTCATAAACTTATTTATTCTTTTTTACTTTCATGCTTTGCAGCCTGAAAAGTTGAAAGTTAACAACCAACTTCTATCCGTTGTCGACTTTATAGTTGTCCGTAGTCAACTTTTCATGAGTTATTATATTGGAACTTTACATAAATATTTTAATGTTGTTCAACCGTTCAACTTTCATGCTTCTCATATCTCAACGGATGAAAGATGTGAAGAGCGTGAAAAGCTTACACTGGAACTTCAGCTTTAAAATTTATAGAACAGAAATCTTCGAATGATCAACAGAATGATACTGAATAATGATATGACCTGAAGCTACCGATAGGCGATGCCAATAATAACAAATAGACTTTGTATCTATGCCAGAGCGTGTATTCAAATAAAAATCATATTTATGAAACCATCAATTTCATCAAAAATATCAAAGGCCATTAAATAATGTCGTTCACTGTAATTCACGTAAATGAAAATAAATGTAATTTTATGTATATAAAAAATACCATCGCCACTACACACTTTGTGATTACAATAAAATATAAAAATGTACTGTACTGCAAAAATAAAAATAATCTGAAAGATGAACATCTTTAAATGTCCAAAAAGAACGAAAAAAAAAAAACAAAAACAAAAACAAATACGAAAAACGTAAAATGAGAAGAAGAAAGAAGAAAAAATTCAAGAAGTTAAAAAGAGAATAAATATTTTCTTTTTTATTTTTTAGTGAAATCCGACTACTCTTAACTGAAAATTGCAAGATTTATTTGAATATTTCGCAAAGATAATTTATCATTGTCACATTCGAGATTTTAACATTTTGTCCACTGTTTTTAAAAAAAGGCATTCTTACAAACATATTCAAACATACATATGTATATTTGTTACAAAATTGTACAAAATATATTTAGACTTGTATTGCTTGTATATACATAGATTATGTATAAATGTGTAAATGATTTTGTTGAATTTTTGTTTTTATTTTTTGTCTTTTTTTCTTCGTTCAATAAATTTATCACCCTTATTATAGTCCACACACAAAATTACAAACTGTATATAAGCGACTAAAGTTAACATAACGTACCTATATGTATACGTATATGTATACATACTCGTATAGTAAAATTATAATTGTGTAATTTGTATGTTCTTTTTTTCGGAATTTGTTTTTTTTTAAAAAAAGAAAATTGTCCCTTCATTGGATTTAATAATTCTGGAATTCCATCTGATCGAGGTATACATGCATACTAAATTACAATGAAATTGAATGAAAAATATTTTTAAAATTGATTTTAAGAGTTTTCCACATAAATATACTTTTAGAATCTTTGCACATACTTTGTCATGTATATATGTATGTATGTACATAAAAAATTAAGAGTACATTGATGTTATTTACTTCTATAAATATCTGGTGTATAATTTTGGAAGTACATATAGTACATATCCCTATGCGAGTACATAAATATTCTATTAAATGATGAAGTAAAGAAACAAAAAGAATTTTTTTTTCCTTTTTTTGAAATCGATGATTTGTTTTTGAAATCCAAAAAAAAAACCATTAAAAATTCTTTTCATTTTCAAAGCATTCTGTTCTATATTCTATTCTTTTCTCTAAGTATTATAATGAATTACTTTCGATATCAAAAAGTTCTTCGAAAGAATTTTGAAAATTTCAATAACAAATTGGATAGCTCATATAGTACATACGTACTTATGTAGATTACACCACATTATATACTATACATATTAACTCTACTGTTTTGTTTTATTTTTAGAAAATTTTTCAGGAATCTAATTCAGAATATTGAGTACGAAAAATAGTAACACATATACATGAACATAGTAAACCGTAGTATATAGTGTGTACGATCAATTTCAAAAAAAAGGATATTTTCTTTGAATCAATTTTGAAGACTTATTAGAATGCATTCTCATACAAAATTTTGTATCTCGACTCGATAAAAAATGACATTGGTTGGTCTTGGTTTAGTGTTCATGTGTCTTCGGATTTTATTTTGCAGCTTTCTCCCCGAAACCCGTCCAAAGAAAATATTGTTTTGTTCCTAAGATGTGCGGTTTATTGTTGCTCTTAAAAATTAAATATCAGCTGATATTGTGACATAAACAATTCTGCGTCTGCATGCATGCATCTTTAATGAGAAACATTTTTTTTCTTTCGTTACATGAAAGAGAGAACATGCAAAGAATAAAATCTATATAATTCCATCAATCAAAATTTTGCATTCGGATGCAAATTTTGTATGAGAACGATTAGAACGCTACCTTAATTTCTTTTTCTTTATTTACAATTCACTTTATGCAGCTTTCTTCTTAAGGTAGATACTCCTTTCGATTTTTCCTTGTACATTTGACAACGAATCGGAAAATTTCAGATAATTTTGGAAAGCTCATAATACTTACTTTTTATAGAAACCCTATTTGTCCTCCTATCGTTTTTCGAACAGAAGTTATAGCGTTTTGTATGAAGTCACCTTCCTGCACAGACGAAAAAGTGATGAGAGGTTTTTCGAAAAAAATGCCCTATCGGAAACGCTGATCACAAAACTTCAAGGAATCTATTGGAATATGTTGGAACACTTTATTACGAATCACCCCGTATATAGGCAATATGTACACAAAAGAACATTTTTTTTTTGTATAAACCGAATAGAATTATTCTCTTCTGTGTATCTGTCTTTAAATTTGTGATAAATAGAGTCATAAAAAATTAATTACTCGGATTTTTTTTTTTTTTTACAAATTTATATTAATCGCTAATTATTTATCCAAATTACGTTACGAGCAAAAAAATAGTATCTATCTATTCACATATAAGTATGTACGTCAGTGTACGTGTATATTTGTGTGAGTATTTAGTGCACTTGAAACTTGAAAGAAATAAATAAATGAAGAATCATTCTGAAGAAAAAAAAATTAATAATCTACACATACTACACTCGTATGTACCTTAAGTGATCGAGTTAATTAATTTAATTTCCGATCGATATTTTTTTTTTTACCATATAGTAGAGTGACATACACACATCACATGCATATGTTACTTATGTTTATTATGCTTTTAACGATTTATTTGATCTTAAAAGTCTTACAAAATTCATTATTTGTAGCTATCTATCTATCAGCAACATAAATGTAGATAAAAATACAGGCTAAAATACAGGCATGAAAATGTTACCATAATTTTTTTTATCTTACATTCACTCATTCATATACAAGAAGCAGCATTTATTTGTATAAATGTTCATAAATCTACACACATGTTATGTAGTATCTTTGTTTATTGTAATTTTTTTTTCCTAGTACATTTTATACTGTCTATACTGTGTACAAACACTTGTATACTCGTACTCGTTTATATACCGAACTGATTGAATTTGATTCATGATAATATCGAAATTACATACATATATGTATATAAATCGTGCAACTCTAATTTACTCTCTGTCACTGACTAATTATTATTCTGGACGTTGGACGAAATATTTATTATTTTTATTTGATTTTTATATATTTATATTTTCATACTTAACTTACATTTTATAATGTATGATGGTGTATCGTCATCAAATATAAATCGAACATTCGTATGTATGAACAAAAATATATGTATGCATAAAGGTATATATATGATAAATTATATCCTTTATAGTATACAGATAGATCAGGTGCTTTCGATTTGGCAATTTCAAGTAATTACGAGTACTAAAATAGCTGTGTTCCTTTCACGTGAGCAAAGTACTTAAAAATCAGTTTGATTTAATACTTCACTAAAATTTTTATGTGTGAACTGCTCAAACAATTTTTCAAAATTAGTTCATTCATACTTTGTAAGGTAAGTAGTTACGTTATTTCTTTCTACCAGATGTCTTTTTAGTTTCAAATTATCCAACAGATGGAAATTGACTGTTTAGGTTAGATTTCTTGGTATAAACAAATATCATATGGAGTGTTTTATATAAATTTTTCAAATTTAAAGTAAAATAATTTTAAGGTTATCTTTTGCTTCACTTGTCACATTTATTTATGTTTCTTTGAATAGTTTGAGTCATTGCTAAAATATTTGCTTAGAAGTACTTCGCTCACGTGAAAGGAACACAGCTAATGTGTCTAGGATAAATTGTTAAAACGAACGACACAAAAGTTATTCGTAACTACTTGCATCTACTTCCAGCTATACTTGAAAAATTTTTTCATGAGTAGCTGCTAGTAGATGGTTTAGCACAGACATTTACCTTTTCTACTCGCAAGTACTTGAAATTGCCAAATCGAAAGCACCTATTATGTATGTAGATGTGAAAATGATTGAACAGGTAGCAAGCATAAAGCTAAATGTGGCTTAACTAAAAACTAAAGCGTTATGGATAATTTATTGTTGATTACATTTATCCAGTATGTATGGGGACGTAGTAGACAGGCAGTTAAGTACTGTATTTGAAATGTAAATACAAGTATAGAGTAATAGAGTACTGTTTTCAAACAACTTCGATGTAAAGCACGCGGTCAAAAAAATTAAAAACAAAAATCAAATCAAACGTGTCTATGTAACGTACACTTCTCTATACCTTCTACTTTTAGAAAAAAATTAGATAGGTAAGTAATAAAAGAAAAAAAATATGTACACATATGTATCTACCTACATACTCACAAATATTGCTGCATTAATGTAGTACATTATATATAAAGACATAGAAAGTATAAAAAAATGTAAATAAAAAATTACAAAATCAATATAACGACAATAAATGAACATTATGTACAAGTACCTACCTATATCCATACGTTCATAATATCTGTTCTGTATCGAAGTAAAAACAAATTAAAAACAAAATCCTAATAATAATAAACATCATAAACACACGGACGAACTGATTCAATTCCAAATATCTATGTAGATTGCATTCGATTTTTATATAAATAGCAATGAACGATATGTGCATAAAATTTACAATACCCACATACTCGTATAAGTATACTCATATATTATTGGATAAGAGCTAATCAGAAATAAAAAGCATTATATCTGAAGTGTTATAAATCTCCATAGATGGTATACTAGTGTATAATTTATAAACAATACAATTACAGATAAAGAAATTAAAAAAAAAAACAACTATAAGACAAAATATTAAACAAAATTTATACGTATACCAATATGCACATAACTAATATTAGATGTACCAGTAAATACATACACGAGTATAGTACATGAAATATTTATAAATAATTTATCTAATATAAATGATAACTATGAAATTTTTTATTCGAAAATGCATATCTACCTACGTATATGTATACTGCCTATATTATGCATGAATATGTACAGTGGTGAACAATTAAAAATGTCCCTTTTCGAAAATGTCTATTGACGCGATTGAAATCAAATCCAATGTTCGAAAACTTTTTGATCACAGTGTCTTATGTTATGTAATTTAATAATTATTGACGATGACGATCAATTATTGATGCATGCTTCATGTCCATTGACGTTTTCGAAAAGGCCCAATATCTAATGCGCAGAAGATTTTGATGACAAATATTTTTCGGAAAACATTTGATAGGTAATAATAACATTATGTAGTTCAGGTAGTTTGGTAGTAGTTGTAATCCGTATCGTAAATGTATGCCCAATTAACACATTACTAATTTACGATAGATCTTTCTCGTGGATGGATGTGATTCTTTAAGCTCTAGCTAGATTATTGCCGCATTTTGTTTTATTCATAAGTAATAAGCCAAGCTTCCAATACACAAATTTGCCACATCTCCGAGACTTTTTAGTAAAGATCTACCGAAAGCCTTTTAGCCTTAATTTAACTAAGATTGAGCATTTACAATGGTAATGAAAGATAGTTTCTTTTTCCAAATTATCTTTAGAGCTTTTACAGTATCTATATATTAAATGGTAGATCTAACCTGACTGTGTCTTCTTGCACAAATCAGTGCTCTGTTTCGTTACTTACTGCAGTAATTACAGAGGATCGATCAAATGGTTATCAGTTAGAAATATTTCAAAAACTTTAGGACAAAAATTTGGCAACACAGCTAATCTGAATTATATATAAATTAATCGTTGAAAGAAAAATAGTCCAAATTAAATTACAATTCGGTAACAAAATTGTAAATTAAATCAGAAAATTTATGACATGATATTCTGTTCACTTTCACTCTATTCTTTATCCACTAATCTTTTTGATTTTTCGTATTCTATTTTTGATATTTTTGACGATCTTCCAGAATATCACATGAGGAAATTTTCAAAAAAAAAAAAAAAAAAAACAACCAAAATTCAAATCGATGCAAAGATCTTTAAAGTGAAAAGAATTCAAATTTTATTCCAAAATTTGAGAAAAATGAAAGTTAACGATTAGGAAATATGACAGTCTTTTCATGAGTTTGATTCGTTCTTTGCATTTATAGATTCACCACTGTCTGTAGTTGTACTTTTTAATTGAAGTTACAATCGAAACAACTCAGCGTAATATTTGTATAGTTGAAGACTTTTAATATATTGTATAAATTGATTTTTATTAGCACTCTCTGTTGCTATTTTTTTACGTGCGGACACACACTATATACTCGCATAGATACACATACAACTAAATATAAAGATATCTAAATATTTTTTATTTTTTATTTTTATAAACATTCATTTCTTTCGATTTGATATTGTTTAGTCTTTCATTTCTTTATTGAATAAATGTTTTAATTTATGGCATTAAAAATATATTTATACTTGTATATAGATACACACATACACCCATATATCAATCTAATACTAATAACATATTTGATTTGGTGGGAACTAAATTGTTTCCACGCCATATCATTATCATTATTATATGTAGTAGGATCATAACATTTTTATTTATTATTTATGTATTTATTTATTTATATTTTTTTTATTATGCGTGTATATTTTTACTCAATAATAATTCGCATATACATTTCTATTTAATGTCAAATAGAAGAATGATGTATGTATGTAGTACAATAATGAACAGCGCAAAATGAATTTGCAATTAAAATATGAATTATGAATGAAAAATTATAATTATTGATTGACACTTTTAGTGTAGGTAAACACATACATATTTTCTCATATACATAAAATATTTTGTACTTTCATATTTACGTATGTATGTACATACATAATATAAGTTACCATTTGTAAATGGATATATGAAATAATGTAACTATATTTATAGACATTTTATTCTAAAATTTTATAATTTAATTATAACAATATTTTTTTTTTCTTTGTTTTTCTTTTTATTTATTTATTTTTACAGTCGTCAGCAAGTAGACTAATCAACAAGCTGGTACTCGGTATACTCATTATGAGAGCTGAGTAAACTTGAGGAGTGATGAAATTTGGAAATATGTAACGAAAAATTGAAAATTATTTTTCTTACTTTTTTTTGCAAGTTCCAGATTACTGCGACTAGTTGCTCTACCAATGAGACACTGAGTCCCCTAAATTATACAAAACATATAATTTTGATGATTAATTAGTTAAATTGTTATAGTGATGGACATACTGGAGTCAGCTGTAATCTGCTGACATAATTTGGGGAAATAGAAATTTAATTCTATTTTATATAGCTCTGAGATATTACAGCTCTATAATCTCATGCAATCAAATGAGCTTCAAGACTTTCTCTATATCACTTGATGGAAACATTTCAGCTTATGGAAACCCTCTAAACCTAGAAGTCTGATTTTTGTTTTAACATAAAATGAACATTCTGTCAGAATGTGCAAGGAATTGTCCCTTCCACGGTGGCCTGACACCCATATTAATATTGCATTCGGTTCTTACAGGAAATTTTCTTGAAAACTGCTATATGCATTCATACAAAAGTTTGGATTCGCCATTCGCCATTTGTTTAAGATTCGAACAAGTAAATTGTTGCATTATTCTGCGTTAAAGATACAATCAAAAATTATGTCATACAAAATTTTATTTTGAAATAACTTTGTGTTACGCAAATTATTAAGAAATTTACCAAATTTTTTGCATGGGCTTTATATGTATCTGCGCAGTGAATTTATTGAAAATTTAACTGACCTATAAACATGATGATGGGTACATTATTTAAATAGATAATATTTAATTAAAAATTTAATATCGATAAAATAAATAAATAAATGTGTGCAAATTGAATATGTAAATAAAATTTAATTTTAAATTTTAAAATTGACATATTAATAATAAAAAAAAAGATTAAAAAATATTTTTCATATATTTTTCAATTAATATTATTTATTTCATAATTATTTTTTTATTCATTTTCAAAAATGAAATATTAATTAATTGAATGTACACATACAACACATACAATATACGCGCATATACATGTGTAAATGTGTATTGTGTACATAATAAAATTTTAAGTAGAAACAGATGTGATAATTAATATTTTATTTACATACGTAATAAATCACCTGATATTGTGCTAATAAATATGAATCCTTCAACATACATTATAAGAGTGTAGTCTTATGTATATAGGTATTTAACGCTCATACATATACGAGGATGGGTTGATAAGTCTTTAGAATAAAACACTAAACATAATTTTTTTTAAAGTAAAATAGACTACATTTTTTAATTTCATTAAATCTTCTTTAAAATAAGCGTTTACTTCACCTAATACTTCGTTATTTGATCCAAACTTCTTTCCATCTATCCATCTATCCACTATCCAAGTCAGAACAAGCTAGATGAGATGAATATAGTGGATAGGGAAGCAACTTAAATTCAAACTCTTCCGATTTTTGATGAGTTTTTCAAGTCTATTGGATGAGCAAAAGTTTAAGACTTAAACTTCCATACTATGAAATCAAAATATCCCTTAAGCGAAAGTTTAAACCTTAACCCAACGTCTATAAACTAACACAGATCATTTACTCCACACAAAATGAAATGAAAAAGCTTTTAAAATCTGTTTATGACGTGATCGCTCTACCTTTTTCTACTTGATTATTATCCAGTATACCTTAACTGAGCTTATGCTTTCACTTTAAAATTTATTTGACAGCTTTCATTTGAAAGAACGAAATGCTTCACAACTGACAAGAAAAGTTGTTATTAGTAATGCCGATTTTACATTCAATGCATTCACTTCAACTTCGACTTTGATTTAATGGATATGTATTAGAACTTCTATATTCAATGCAGTAGACTTGACAGCTACTTTTACATGTTAAGCATGCTGTGAAGTCGAAAGTCGAAGTCCAAGTTGAAGTTACTGTATACTGAATGTAGAAGCGACATAAGGCAAAATGATATTTTTGTCTAAGAACTTTTCAATCTACCCTCGTATTTGTATGCTATTTATCAATTTATCAAAATATTTATATTATTATTACAGCGAAACGAAACGATTACTGTGAATCTTTTGAATTTAATTTTTGCAATTTACATTAAATAAAGAAAAATGAATTTTCAATTTTATAAAAATCCACACCATAATAATAATGAATAAAAAAGTTTAAAAAAAAAATGAAATAAATTTTCTTTTTTATACATTTTGCATTCAGTGTATTATGTCAAGGATTCAACGGTATACGTACTGGTATATATATGTAAGTATGTACTATATCTTCGGTTATGCATATAATTACATTCGAAACTAATCAATAAAATATGTACGCAATAAAAACTGAAAATAAATACATAAATGAATATTTTTCTCTTAAAAGAAATGACAAATAAAAATAATATGTATCTACATAACGCATTAATGTATATATGTATTTAAATGTTGAGCAACATCTTCCTTAAATTTAATGATCGAAAGCACTTTATGCATTTTTCCAGATAACCACTGAAGAAATTTATATATATTTTTTTTTTTCAAATCTATATATACACATTGAAACAAGTCTGTGTCTGCATCATTTTTTTCTTTATTATTATTATTATTATTACTTAGCTTAACTGCAACATTATACCATCTAATTTTATCTTTATAATTACATTTTTTTTTTTGTGCTTTTTCTTAAAAAACAAAATAAGTGAGTTTTTTGTGGGTGAATATTGAAATTGATGATGATGATGATGATGATGATGATTCTACACTTGTACCTAATATTTTTTTATGTATACGCATAAAATGTGTACCTATACCTATATATGATAATTTCTCACTTTTAAGCAATACGCGCATGCATATATAATATAAACTCGAATGTATTGAGTGTATTTTGTACATAATATGAAACATTAAAATGTATTTAAAGTGTTTTATTTAAAAATAATAATAATAATAATAAAATGTGTAAATAAATGAAAATTTAAATGCGTAAGGAAACATTAAAAAATATATGTACATATATACCATTTCGACCGATATATTCGACATTTATACTGATCGTCACCGACAGACCGGTGCGCAGTGGTGCGGTGTTGTATATCTGTCTGACAAAATGAGACAACTTTTACTCTTCTTATGCGATAATATACGAGTATAACATTATTTTGTAAAAAAAAAATTGTAGTACAATGAACATAATTAAGAATTTGATATGTACATACATAAAAAATGTATTCGTAATATGCATACAAAGTACTTAATATTTCTGTAATAAGTATAACCCCCAATAAGTAAGTAGAATATCCATCCATATTATGATCATTTTTTGTAAGATTGAGAACGCATATTTAAATGAAGATGCAACAAAAAAATAAAATGTTTTTTTCCAAAACAGATATTTTTAAATTTTTTTTTGAATGGATAAATTTGAATATCATACGATGAGACTGTAAGTTACATTACAATAAATTTGTGGATACGATAATCAGCCATATAAACGACACAGGTAAGTAGCATATTAAATTGTATCTTCAAGTAATGTGTAATTGCTTTTTTAACATTTAATGTAACAGGAAAAAAAATACATAATAATTGTACATGTACATTTAATAGTGATTTAAGGATGAAGAAACCATACAATTACACATTTTATTACAGTGAATATCCGTGAATAAACACGATGTGATCGTTTTGTTCATTTGATTTGATGTATATACACGCGACAAAAGATGAAAATTATTTGGGATATTCATTTAGTACAAGTAAATATATCCAGAGAGTACTCGTATGTAAGCAGTAGAGTATAGTAAAATCACGTAAAAAAATGTTTAAAGTTCATTAAAAATGAACGATTTTGTGTTTACATTTATTGTACTTTATTGGGTTGCATTTGTAGTACTCGTATACAGGATATGCACAGTGGATATTTTAAAGTTACAATTTCAAATATTGGTTTTTGTGAAACACGCTATTTTGGACCAAACATTTTTAAGGGTAGGTTGCGTTCTTAAGATGAATTTGCGCCAATATAGATACATATTTCACGTTAAAGAGGACATTCCAAAGTATCATTATCGGAAGGTCTCGTTTCAAAATCTGGCGGCATTAACAATTCGGAAGTTCAGCCAAAAATTCAACACCTATACAAAGTAATAATCTTCTTTGATTTTATTACATCATTCATTCTCAGAATGCAATTTCTCATGAATTTAATTTTATGCTAGATCATTTATAAATAAATTGAGTTATCGGCATTCATTCTAGTATTCAAATATTCTTCTTTAATAGCTCAACAGTCATATGGGTACAGACCAAGACTTACTGCGAGATTCGATTCCATTCCTTAACGCGTGTTTAGCAAGGTTTCTCTATAATTTACTATTTCGATTTTCTTAAGTTATTGAGATATCACATAAAGTAATAACATGTAATTCAATATATCAGGAAGGATATTCATTCGAAATTTGTTTCTATCTATTTTGGAAATTTATTTCGATCTTATATTTTCCCTCTTTTCGAATTTGAATTGCTTGTTTTATTGTGAATTGCCACCGTCTAATTTATGTTACATATTAAATTTTCACCTCCTCCTAAGTAATATATCGATGATATAATGACTGAATAATGATCATAAAATATAGTAAAACAACCAAAAAACCATTAACATATACTTTATTCATATACGATATTTCCTTATAAATATCCCTTGGGAGAAATTACAATTAACAACAAGGTATTTACAAGTATTTAATGCATTTTTTATTGCGCTATCATACTGTAAGTAGCTATTTTTCTTAGTAATTTTTGAATAAATTAGGGATGGTTTATTGATCTTATATTAGGAATGTTTTTAATTTATTTGATTTTATATGCACGCGTATAAGCATAGTACGTTTATTTTTAGTTGCAGTGTTTTTTTTCTATTGCGTAATTTAAAATGTGAGATTTGAAAAATTTTTTTCTCGTAAAAAAAATACGAAGTGAGTAAATTAATAAATTTAAATTAAACATTTTAACTGCAGCAAATTACATCTTCTGTTCGTTATTGACAAGTGAAAATATTACAAATTCATTTCTTGAACATATAAAATGCAGCACGAGATACAATAATGCAGTCATTATACGTCGCCGCTGTAATAATGAACGCTTAACATTGGATTGAATTCGATTCGATATGATATGGTGTATTGACAGCTGAACCGATTAACTCCATTAATATTAAATTGTCAGATTAGTATGCAAAAAAAAAATGTTTGTTTTGAATGTCATACTAATTTCGACTCAAACTGTACTGGTCTATCTATAGGCTCAAGTCCAATGAATGCGAGAGCGCGATACGAGATCTCGTATGAATTGTCAACATTTTTTCAAGAACTGTAACAGGACTGTATGAGATTATGTCCAACGGAACACGATACGAGAATGCGTGACGGATTAGTTTTTTTAAAAAAATTGAAAACTTCTCGGATCGTGAATGCGTGACAGCAAAAAGTGAATTAAAAGAAACTGTCTGACAATTAATTAAAAAAATATCTCTTTCGTATTCGTATTCGTCGTCTCGCAAACTAATGGACATTTAGAATACGATACTTGAACGATACGATAACATTTCGATTCTCGTATCCGTTACGTATCGCAGTCTCGCATTTATTGGACTTAGGCCCAGTTTCACAAAGAATAGATAAATCTAGGGATAACTAACTCATTGATAAATTTATTCAAGAGATAAATTAAAACTACTGTTTCACAAACAAAATTATGAAAGTTATCTAGTAAATTATCCATAGATAACTAACTAAAGCTTCGTAGTTTCAGTGCTTCAATCTAGATGGATTCGTCTTATTATATACATACATAATACAAATGTCAAATCCATATATATTTTCAAATTTTGAATTTAAAAATTCAAATTTCAAGATACGTATACATACTTGTATTTCTCTGGCAGTCAGACGAATTGTTTATTGTTTATAATGTAAGTTTAATTGAATAAAAATATTGAAATATTATAATTATTATAATTTTATTTAAATATTATTATCGTATGTACATTTGACTTAATTTTAGTTTTTTTATTTATAATAAATAAATAAATAAATAAATAAATAAATAAATGAAAAAAAAAAAAATAATAATAACAATAAAAAATATAGAATATTTAATAAAAATACAAATTTTTGATTTCTTTTCAAAATTATTTCTACTAAAAAATTATATTATCTCACCATTATATCACTCGATTTACAAATTTATCACCGTCAAAAAGTTGGTGATAAAAATTCTTCGCGTATGATAAATTTTTGAGACTTGTTTCTATTTTACTAAACGAGAATCACATTTTTAGTGATACCGTGATAAAGTGTTATCATTTTATCGTATCACAGAACGGAAATCCATCGCTGATATTGAAAAACTCCTTAACGTTTGTGGTGTAAGGTGGATTTGAATTTTATTATATAAAAGAAGTACGGCCTGTTTGGACAATCTAAACCTTGCTTTGAATTGTCCCCTGTCGTATTTTTGAAATGGGTCCGTTCGTGCTCTCAAAAATCTTGAATAAAATCTACATGAACACTGAATATTGCCTTCACTAGAATCCTGTGAGGTATCTGAATCAAAACTATCTGTAGAAACAGATGGAGATGATACTGAACTCACTGAAGATACTGACGACATTTTTCAAACAAAACACTATATACGTTGTATATACTCGTATATACATTAATATATATTTCACTTTTTTTTCTATTTTACAATCTATTTATTTTATATATATTATTTTTAAAATTCAAATAGTGTTTTAGTATAAAACTTCAATCAAAAACACTTCATTTATTTTATATGTATTATTTTTAAAATTTAAATGGTTTTTTAATATAAAACTTGGATCAAACACAATTCAATAATAATTAAACATATACTTTTACCAGTACAGTGGATAAATGTCAATTGAACTTTCCATTTATCTATAGATAAGCATTTTAACCTGCAGAAATCATGAAGTTAAAATAACCTATAGATTTATCTATAGATTAACTTATCCAACGTTTGTGAAACGCAAAATAGGCTTAAACTTGAGATTTATTCTATGGATAGCGAAAGCTTTGGAATAAATAATTTATCTATTCTTTGTGAAACTGGGCCTTAGCCTTGTAATATTATCAAAACAAGAAGTAAATCATCTCATTATTAAAAGTAAACAAAATTAAAATTGAATTTATCTTCCATTTTGTAATTTTATGGAATTCTGTAAAAAAATGACAATTAAATGTTTATCAATTTTCCTTCCTTATATACCAAACATTGAATTTGTATAAATTTTATAACATTTAACATTACAAAAGTCGCTAAATTGTTCACGATTTCACAGAATATATTTTTATTCTTTAGAATTATGATCTTTATTTTATTTGTTTTTTGTTTTCTTTTCAAAATATTATGTAATTAATTAATATTATTCTTTTTATAAAACTTTTCATTAATAATTCAATTTTTAAAAAAAGATAAATTATTAAAATTGAAAAATGAATAAATGTATTAATATCTAGACATCATAATATGTAGTATATGATAAGGATCAATAATTCATTAGACTACCAGCAGAAGTGAAGCAGAAGCAGCTAAGTAAATTTTAAAATAAATTCTAAAATTGTTGCATTGAAATTAAGAAAAAAATTCATAAAAATATTTGGTTTTTATTTTATTTTCTTTCTGCTATTATGTATTAGTTATCGCATTCATATCTACGTAACTGACCAACCAACCAACAAACCAAACTATCCGACTATACGGTCGAGTAAATTTCTTTTACACCTGATATCAATTTGAAAAGTAATGTAATACGTAATACACACCGATTTCTACTCAGTCACGGATATACGATGCATAATCATATTTATGTACATATGACATTATGTATTAATTTGTTTGTTATATAATTGAACGGGTTTATTTACTTTTGTTAAAGACCATTACATCATATTTTTGTACACACAGAATAGATCCACGCTATCTACTTATAATTTAAATTTTTCTTTTTTAACTTATTTCTAAATTTTTCAATTTATTTCGGTTCATTATTTCTTGTGTTGTATTCTGTTTCTTTTCTTTTTTTTTTTTTTCAATTTTCTAATGAATACGTTCATTCTAAAAGTCTGTATAAAGACATTTTTTTTTTTTTAAATAAAAATAAAAACCAGCAGCAGGTTGATATTTTTTAACAACAATACCGATGATAATGAAAATTCCGATAGAAGTAAAGAGAGAGAAAAAATAAAAATAATAATAATAATGAAAAAGGGTTGATAATATTACACTTACCGTATCAGCTGCCGTCAAATTAATACCTAAACCACCGGCACGAGTTGATAATAAAAATACAAAAATATCAGCACGACTTTGAAAGTCTGCTACCATATCACGTCTAGCTGATATTTTACTAGATCCATCTAATCGCATATAACGATGTTTTCTGTGCCACATGTACTCCTGAAAAAAAATATAAAAAAAAAAAAAAATTAAAATGACTTAGAAAATTTGAGTATTTTATTTGTAATCATGAGTTTGTAATTTTTTTTTTAATTTCTGTTCTTAATGATGGCATGATTGTATCAAAGTAACAAAATAATTATACAGTATAGAAGCAGTAATATTGTTGTGTGATCATCATTGTTTATTTAGAGATTCACTATCAGAATTTTTTATGTTTAAGAATAATTTTCAGTTGACAACACACACACTCATACAATTTACATGCAATATAACCCCTATTTCTATATTTTAACGCTAACCACTTAAGAAAATTATTTTTTAATTAAATTTAGAAATTTAAAAATTCAATGAAATTAAAAACATTAAATCGTCGTCTGATAACAAATTAGACGTAGAAAATTTAAATATTATAATACATAAATTATTGTTATCTCACCTCTAATAAATCTATCATTTTTGTCATTTGAGAATAAATTAAAACACGATGTCCTTGCGCCTTTAATCTTGTCAATAAATTATCTAATACTGCTAATTTACCAGCATCTGATATAAGTGTCTGTTTATCTGGTATTGAAATATATGACCAACCAGTTGGTGGCTTACATAATTCTAGACCATCTGTCATTAATTTTTGTCCATCAGAATTTTCGCATTGTTCATGACGTATTTGAAACCAGGCAGCTGCTCGACTTTCACAACTAAAATAACGATAATATTTTGTAGATTTAATTATATGCATTTGCTTGTTGTTTCGTTCTCCATTTAAATTTCTAATAAAAATTTCACCACTATATGGACTGTTTTCAAATTTTCAAAACTGCAAGCCATTTGACTAGATCTCAAGTTGACCAAATAAGTCTTGTATCGTTGAAAACAGTCATATTATCTAGAATTTCTAGAATCAATAAAAAATAATAAAAAACTTACTACAAACGACGTCCATATGCTTGTACTTTCGGTCCAAATCCGTATAAAAATTTTGGCATTTGTAATGGTTCTGATACATAATTTTTAGGTAAACGTGGAATATATGGAAATTCTGGCAGTAGTACTGGCGGTGTTTTTGATGATCTATCAATTTTCATCGGTGGTCTACCTCTTGTTGGTGCTACTAATGTCTATATAAAAGTATATAAAAAAAAAATTCAAAATTTAAAATAAAAACCATCCCACACAATTCGAACAAAAAAATAAATTTTGTCGTACCCTAACTTCTTCAATAATTGGTTCATCATCATCATCATTTTTACCACATTCCATAATTGGTTTAATATCTTCTTCGATACGTTTTCTACTGCGTATAACTCTATGTTCGATTGTTTCTTGCATATTATAAACTTGATAATTTCCAAATGTATAGACGATACTATCCTCGATTGTCTGTAAAATAATTGAAATGATCAAACCATTATTAAGAGTTAATTAAAATCAAAATTCTGATTGACATACCATTCCAGTAAATAAGAACAGATTCAATACACTGTCATAAGAAAATAAACGTTTATCTAAAATTCTTCCGAATGTTGGTTCCAATAAACGATACATGGACATTGACCAATTATCTTTCCACCATAGATAACGATATGCTAATAATTTTAGTAATTTCTCATAATCTGCACAATATTTTAATCTAAAAACAAAATGAAATAAATTGATATTACATGTCTGGATAAGTAAAATTATGAATAAAATTTTCATTTATACGAACTAACAGAAATATCAATCCTCCCAATGTGAAATTTTCAATTTCATGTGGGCTCTGATTACAGAAACGTGTAAACGAAAATGTACTATCAAGATTTAAATCCACATATTTTGGATAATTAACTTCTTTGTCTAGATTACTTTTCGGAAATAATGAACGTTGTACATTTTCAGTTTTATAAATGCTGAATCTGTAAGAAAAATAATTTTTAATTTTAAGGTTAGATCTCAAATTCCTTGCTTTGGTAAAAACAAAAATCTTTACTTATTATATAACAAATGTTGTTTACTCGGCAAACTTCTGACCAACATTCCGTTATTAAAAATTAATCTTGGTATTGTGTATTCATGACATCTCATTGCGAACGGACTTTTTGCATCTCTTCTCTCAAATAATTCCGGATGATTACATACTTTACGGAATTGCATTACCAAATTCATTAAATTCGATGTGAAATTTTTATCGAACGAATAATCACCACCAACTGTAAAATGTAATAAATCTTCAATTCGAATTTTCTTTTTCAATGCCATATACAGTAATTTTTGTCTAGTCGTTAACGGACAATAAACCATTATTTCAATTTTATCTGATAGTTCATTTTCTACATCTTTTTTAATTCGACGTAACATAAACGGTTTCAGTATCATATGTAAACGAGATATTTGTTTTTCATCGATTCCAGTTTTGTTTTCAGCATGACTTTCGATATCTTTTGAAAACCATTCATTAAATTCTTCATGAGAATCAAATAATGTTGGCATTATGAAATGCAATAATGCCCATAATTCTGCCATACTATTTTGAATTGGTGTACCACTAAGTAATAGACGATTTCGACAATTGAAACCAAGCAATAATTTCCATCGAACCGATGAACTACTTTTAATTGCCTGTGCCTCATCCAAAACCATATATTGCCATTTAATTCGATTGAAATACTTGTAATCGGAAACTACAAGCTGATAACTTGTGATTACAACATGAAAACTTGCATCTTTTGTGTGCAAATCTTTTTGCTCCCAAAATTGTCGAAGAATTTTTCTTTCGTTTGGTGACCCCCAATATGGGACAACATTGAAATCAGGAACAAATCTTTGCATTTCTTGTTGCCAATTATGAAGTGTTGATGCCGGTGATATAATTAAAAATGGACCCCAAACACCGTATCGTTCAGCAATGTGACAGAGAAATGCAATCGATTGAACCGTTTTACCTAAACCCATTTCATCAGCCAAAATACCAGATATTCCTTGATCGTAAAGATTCGCCAGCCATGTCATTCCTTTCAATTGATATCCTTTTAGTATGCCTTTGAATAATTCCGGTTGAGAGTATTCAGGCATTCCATCTGCTCCAATTGTCGGTTCAACAAGATTTGACTCGGCGGCAGCGTCAAATTCTTCAGTTCTTGAACGTTCTGCATTAAATGCTTCAGCTGCATATTTTTGAGCTTTCTGTTTCATCAATTCACTAAAATCGAAGTATTTTTTTTTTTAGAATTTAGAATATTTTAAGTAAAATTTCAAAATGTGAACAGCATTTACCTATTGTAATCGTCTATAGCTGCTAATCTCGGATTCATTTCCTCGTCCAATTGATTTAAAATTCTCAATTGTTCTTCTTCAGTGCCATGTCCCAATTTTTTCGACATAAAATGAGCATACAATTCGGTTTGTGTTATCAGAAAATTCAATTTTCTTTGTTGTCTTTTAGCTTCAATTATTTCAACGTCCAATTTTCTTTGTTCTTCGGCTTCTTTTTCCATTCGTCGTCTTGTTTCTCTTTCAACTCGATCATATCGTTTCCAATAACCTTGCATTTCTCTAGTTAAACGTTTAGCTCGCCATACAGTTTCTTTCATTAATTTTTGTGAAGACATTGCACGTTGACGTATTATCTGTTTTTGGAAAAAAAAAAAAAAATATATATCACAAAATCAATCTCTCAACTGTATTCAAATATTTATGTACCTTCATGCACATTGTTGCTACACGTTTACAACTTTGCAACATTTCCTTATGATTATTTGCTTTTGCTCTTTGTACTTTTCCTAATTCTTTTTTGGCCATTAATTGCCAGACTTTTCTTCTTCGTGCTGCCATTACTTCTGGAGTTTTATTCAATGAACCTTTTTTCCTGCCACGTTTCGATGGTAATGTACCAGTTAATGGACTAGTTGGTTTAGAATCAATATCATCGTCTGCTTCATCTTTTATATTTGCTAAATTTTCTTCCCAATCAGCTGCATCTGGAGCATCTGTTTCATTACAATTCGGTTCAAATTTTATTTTGCCCAATTTTTGCTTTTTAACTTTCGGTTGTTTCGGTGGTTTTTCTTTCTTTTCTCTTTCTTTACGTTTTTTCTTTACACCAATAATTGAACTTTGATGATCTGGAAACATATCATAATTAGAAAGCATTCCTGTCCCATAATATCCATACTGTGCATTCTAAAAAAAAAAAAATACGAAAAAATTTTTATTGTGCTGGTCAAGAAATTATTTGAAAATTTCTGCAATTACAAGTGGTGTTTTGTAGTACATCTCTCTATATTTTTGTTCTTTCACATGATTCTTAAGCATTTCACGTATATATTCATCTTCATCGGTTATATCTGAATCACTTTCTGTATCACTTAATAGGACATCTTGTAACCATTTTCTTTCTGCACCAACTTGTGAAAAATTATAAATGTACATTTTATCGTTTCGTCTCTCTAAAATGAATCATAGAAAACATTTAAATTCCGGATAGTTTTTTTCTTTTTAAAGATTTCATACACAATATTGAACAAAAAAAGCAAAAATACCTGTTTTAGATGTTTTAATTCCATTGAAAAATTTATCTCCAGCATTAATAGATTCAACATCTACATCAGAATTTTCTGATTCACTGGTACTCAATGGTTCAGAAAGAATTTTATGAGCATACGACATAAACGGTTTCATATCTAAGCTAGCTTCTAGCCTTTGCAGATGAAGTGGTTTGGCTAATTTCTGATTTTGATTGAAACCAGAGGATATGCATGGCTTTGAATCATTCATGTTTATCTGAAATTCATAAATTCATATAAAAATTATATAATTATTAAGAATGTTTGAGGAATTCATTATCAAAACAAAACACAAAATTTGTAAATTTTCATCTTTCAATATCGAGTAAGAGGTTATGGATTTTGCGGTATTTAGAATTCAATCTGATAGGTTGTGAATGTAATTTGAAATATTTATGAGAATTAAGTGAAAATACATAACAAATACATGGAATGGACATCATAAAAAAATAATTTCAGTTGCAAACAGCAAATTATTGCATACTGCAACTTCACAACTAATCAAAAGTATTTGTTTTATTGTTATGACCAGCTTTGACGCTTGCAAGTTCACAAATTTGCGAGTTGCATCTTCCGTTTATGTACAATGAAAACGGTTTTAATTGTAAATAAAAAACCACAAATTATTTTTGTTGTGATAATATCTGTTAATATCTAAATAAGATATTTACATTGCAATTGCTGGAATGTTTTATTCAAGGTAAGCTCGTTGTTTTCCGCCTTTTTTTATTTTTATTTTTTAAGAAACAATGGTAGAAAAATTTCAATTCAAAGTTAAACTAGCTACATATAGTTATCCTTTTGATTGAACATTTTTACATTTCAAAAATTTATCCATACAGTGTACATTGTGTACTGAAGAAATATCAGACACAATTCTATTCGATTTCGATATCCTGAAATAATTTTATTTTTAAATAACAAATTTCAGCACATAAAATAAATAATGATTTACACTTACAAACCTATGAAAATTAAGTTTTTTTTAAAGAAAATCAATCAAAAAACTTAACTTTATATTAATTATTTTGTGAGACTGCTGTGAAACTGTCTTTGGTTGGATTTATTCATTTATTGTACATCCTTAGACTGTTTATTTCCGTTAATTTAACAAAATCTGCATACTTCCGTTTCAAAATTCAATATAAAAGAAACAAATACAATTTTATATTAAATTGATTAAAATAAAATTTTAATTAAAATTTTTGCAAATTAAATTTTCATAAATGCCACTTACACAAAAAATTCTCCTATATTTATAATTGTCAAAAGAAAAAATGTGGTATTGCTGTTGTGTGTTGTCTAAAATAAAAAGATGCTTTATAATATAATTCATATCATTCGCTTCGCATATGGCGATAGATAAAAGTATTTGTTTCTTGTTTGGTTTGTTGTTAATCGTTGGATATAGCATAGGTGTTATAGGATAGGTGTATTGAAGAGAAACGAGAAAGAATGAGAAGAAAATAAAAATTTCAAACGAGTTTATGGCGGCCATATTTTTTTATTTATACGAATATACGAACAAAATGTAAATTAAAAAATTTTGACATTTATAGAGCAAAAAAAAAAAAGAATGCTTATAGCTTAACCACAATTCGGCTTCCAAATCGACAACGAAAAACTACAACGATTTTTCAGTTGCCAAAATTTATCGACAAACAACTACGCCTAGCGAAATTCATTTGTGCACACATAATTCAGCGTCAGCGTAGATAATAGATAATGTTTCTTAATTTATTGAAAATATTGCAAAACTAATTTTAATATTTTGTTCTTAATTATTTTTTATTATATTATTTTTTTTATTTATTTTTTTAGAACACATCAACTAAAAGCCATTCAAAAATAAGATTAAAAAAAATATAAATTGACATTTGACGGCGTTTGGCGTCAAAATTAGAAATTGTTTTAATCATAGCGTCTGGCGTAAAAAATCGACATAGATTTTCTGCTGAATTTTAGGCAACTACTGATTATGTAGTACCGTAGCACGTATAAATTTTGATAACTAAAAAATCGTTGTCGTTTTTCGTTGTCAATTTGGAAGCCGAATTGTGGATAAGCTATTATTCTTCAGTCAGCTGATTGAACGCGGCGAATATTTTATCGAAATCGCCGTATTTAATACATACGACGAGAACCTGCTTTACCGATATTTCATTTTATGTTGCCTGAACTACAGATGGCAGAATAAAATTATGGAAACGGAAAAGAAAAAAATAACTGTTCATTTTTAAACATTTCGGTCTCTTTATCCGTTGTATGTTGTATAAAATAATTATAAATCACAGTCATGTAAAACAAAAATGTTTTTTTCTGAAAGAAAATTGAAAAGTATTATGTATTACAGCATTACAGGTAATATTATAAACTGTTTAATTTTAAGAGCATTCTCTTCATGAATTATCCGATACAATTAATACATCCAATACATAAATAATTTCATCACTACCAATATGCGTTTACATTTATGTAATATCGATTGATTGTTTCCGTATACATATAACAATAGGAATAGGGATTCTGTGGCGCAGTAGTGGAGCTATTACGGCTTACTAATTTCGAAGTTGAGGGCTTTATTGCCGCCAAAAGTAAAAAAAATAAATTTCAATTTTTCGTTGTCTATTTTCAACTTCAATTACCCCCAAAATTCACTCAGCGTCAGCTTTGATTGAGTATCGCAGCGTACCACCAACAACCATCCAGCTTGATGGGTAATAAAACAGCTTAGAAATGCTGATTTGTCCATTTGCTGACCACAAATATTAATAGTTTTAGATCATTCTAATAATAAACATAGTCTAATATGGATGACGCATAAACATTTTACAAGTTTCGTAGTCATAGGTTTTGTCTTGTTTGATATTTCTTTGTTCCTATATATGTCTTCTTTTAGAACATACATTTATTTTGTGACGAACGAAAGTCTACTGTATATTTTATTGTACAAATTTAATGATATTATTTGTTTAAATCTGAAAATATGTTAGCTCAATTTTATAATCGACTCCACTTTTATATCATTGAAGGTTTAAATCAAATATAATAAAATATAACATACTCTGATTAATAATCTGTAAATAAATGAATTAAATTTATTAGTACGAGTATATAGAAAATTCATTTTATAATCAAATAAAAGGATAAAAGTATACAAAAAAAAAAAGAAAAATTAATGTGAAAATATAACAAACTGATTATCGTGGTGGCATATTGTTTCGTGTATAGATACTATTTTAGATATATTAAATTATTCATTACAATTTTATTCCATTTAATTTATGTATATCCGTTATGCATATGTATAAACATACATTATATGATTTCCGCGTGTAGATATTACATATGAAATATTTGTTATGTAGGAACAATAATGACTTTCAATAATTTTATTGATAATGATTGTTTACTAAATTCCACTATATCCTGGCAGATATATGCAATTATTATACATATATTCTTCGCATGAAGGATATATATTGATTTAACTTGTTTTTATTGTTGATAAACATCATAAAAAATTTATTTGTTGCAATTACAATAAAAATGTACATTTATGTAATTGCTCGTTGATAGTGTACTACACAGGGCCGGATCTAAGATATTTTGCCGCCGCCCATGGGGTAAAACATAGCAAGTTTTTTTTTTTTTTTAACGAGATGTCCCTGGTAGGCATAATTCTTATTGCGGTCATCATGTGCTTCGAATATCAAATATAATGTTTGATCAAATGTTTGATCATAAATGTTTGATCAAAAATGTGCCACTCGCTCCAATGGTTGATACGGCCCTGGTACTATACATATAGATACACTATACATAATATTTTTTACACTAAATGTGTCGGATATAATAATTAATTAATACATCAGGAAGTAATTTCATATGCATACTATATATGTAAATGTAGACATGAAAATATTTTATAATTAATACCTAAAATGAATTTTCATTTTTAATGTAAAGAAAAATACTATTAAGATGTTACATTCGCCATTATTCATGTTTTTTTGTTTAATTTTGTTTGTATTTTTGTTAAAGTAAAGCATTTTTTTAATAGTTTACTTTTATAAATAATTAATATTTTCTACTCGCAATGAATAGACATTTTTTAAATTTATTTTATACGAAAAGTGCAAATAAATATATGTAAATAATTTTTTTAAAAAAAACTACAAGTAAAAAACTAACGAAAAAAAAACCGTTCCTTTTTCATTTCATTTTTTGCTTTATACAGATCTGTTACGTATGCGTGTACAAAAGTTTTTTAATTAATTTCAAAACCTCATATACATCGCACATGAAGAAAATTATATTCTCTTGAGGATACAACTGTGTGTTATGTGTTATATTACTACACAACTGCCATTTGTAAAAGTACACTACATATGGTATCTAAATAAACATACGTCTAGATATTGTATCGTAAGCAGTATACTGTAATTTCGAAATATGAGAATGAATAAATGATAATGAAATGTATTTTCGTATCTGAAATAATTTTGTATTGTATTCTTTGAGGTTATGGGTAAATACTCGTTGTTTTCTTTGTTCTTCTTCATTTTCTATTTTAGTTTTACTGAATTTTTAATTTCATTCTTTTTAATCTCAATTTAAAAAAAAAAGAAATCATTTTTGTTGTTTTACAAAATGTGTATAGAAATTTGGGATTTAAAATTTGTCTTATGTCCATATACACTCATGTGTCCACAAGAATAAGGACAAACTTGTATTGCTAGCTCTTTTATAGTATACCGACAGACTAACCAACCTACCAACCAACCTACCAACTAACCAACACACAAACCAACCAACCAACCAACCAACCAACCAACTAATCCACCAACCAACCTACCAACTAATCCACCAACCAACCTACCAGCCAACCACCCAACCAACCTACCAACCACCCAACCAATCAACCTACCAACCAACCAATCAACCACCCAACCAACCTACTAACCAAGCAACCAAAAAATCGAAAAATTTGAATTATCAAACCAAAGATAACGTCATCTACTTGTACTCGTATGTATACCTCTGTACATAAGAGAAATTCAATCAATTCTCAAAACATGAAATTTATTTACTATGTAATGACTTTTAAATTTTAAAATTTCAATTTTCACATGGAAAAAGGAAAATATTTGTACAATATTTGCATTATGTTATATCTTTATAGCTTTATTATAGTAACTTTTGAACTTTAACAGATGTTTTCACAGTTTTTATATAAATATTTTTTTTAATTTTTTTCAATTTTTTCGTTTTTATGGGGAACTGATACATTCCATAGAAATTCAAAAAATGTTCAACCCGAAATCAATTTATTTTTAAATATTTCATCATTCCATTAGGAGTATATGCATATACCTATACATACACATAGAAGTTTTCAAATTAAATAAAACTATTTAACGATGTTTTTTTTTTTTTGGTTCATTTCATTCTAGAAGCTAGAACTCGATAATTGAATTCAAATATGTGTATTTGGTTGGTTCAAAAAAAAAAAAAAAAGAAAAAAATACTTATGAATGCATGTGCATGTAACTCTATGTACACCCTAAAATTGAAATTAAAATATTGATATTTTTACACCTGAAATTATTTTATTAAATAAAATTATTATATGTATATGTAGTAGTGGTATAAATTAAATAAAGGTGCAGTGTGTGTGCAAGAGTACAGTATCTATCTCATATAGGAGTAAGGTGCTTGTTTATGTATGTATAGAAAAGTACATTTACAACCAGAAATTATTTTATTGAAATTCGTGAAATGTATGAAAAATACAAGAAAAAAAAATTCTTGATAAAAAAAATATTAAAAATTATACTGAATTTCATATGCAATACAGTGCATCAACAATAAAATCATACACATTTGAACATTTTTTTTTGTGTATCATGGTTAGGTATCACATGGATCTAATAATTCTCATTTTTTTGTATATTTTTGCATTTATTTTTTTATTTATGCAGTTTCTATACATAAATGTGATAGCATTGGAAAGAGGACAAAAAAACCTTTAAAATGATATAATAAAACATATATGTCATCTTTCAAGTTTTGAAGTTATAGCGTCATCAAAAGAAGTTGAAAAAGTGATTTTTAAAAAACACGAAATTTTGAATTTATGTCCTTATATCTCAAGAACCGCTAATCCAATCAAAATGAAATATGTAATGTTTTATTTATGTAAAAGCATATATATGTTTAAGTTGGCAAGATAATCTAACCGTATAGAATAAAATTCTTTTCTATATAAGTTTATAAATTGAAATTTTCATTTTTCATTTTCAAGAAAAAAAAAACAAATTAAATCATAACTTAATATCTAAGTACGTGTGTGTGTTACATTGTACATTGTATGCCAGTCAGACACTGACATATTGAAAAAAAATTTGTTGTTAAATAGATCCGATACCAATATTATTGAATTTACTTACTTTTTGAAAACTTTTATATCAACGTTTGGGTCTTATAAATTATTGTTTGCATATCATAAGGAGTTCTGGTGTATAAATGCGCGTCTGATATCTTCTACTTGCAGTGTCGTGTTTATTTTATTTATTTATTTTTTTTACTAAAGTTGTAAAGAGAAAAAAATATACTAAAAATTTCAAATTAAAAATAAATATACATATGTGCAATAAAAGTTTTTTAATTTTTATTAAAAACTTTCTTCATTTTACATACATTCGTGTGAGTATATATGTTTAAGTAAACCATTTACTTTGTGTTTTTTTTTTAAATTCATTTTTAAATGTAAAACTAAAAAATTTATTCAAGCGTTATATAAATTGAAAAAAAAAATGAAACGTTTTTCAATTATATTTTATTCTTTATTTTTTCTTACGCGATAAAGAAAAGGAAAAGTACGCGTATACACCTATACACATAAAATGTTAAATGTGTGTTAAGAAAGAAAAAAAATTAAGAAAATAGTGCATATTATACAAGGAATAAAAATGCAATTTATTTTTGTATTTTCGGAATACTTCAATTCACTTTTTGTGCTATTTTTTGTTGCAACTTATACGCCTGTAACATATACAAAAACAATTTTGTATTAATTTTGTCATTGTACAAATCTGTCCTTGCTCTTTTTTCCAGTTTTTTTTTTTCATTTTTTTTTTTTTAGTTTGTTCTCATTCAGTATATAGAGCACCTATCCATATTCCCTGAGCTAATATATTTCCTATATGCAAGATTTCACACACCCATATTACACTTATAATATATGAAAAAAAAAATTAATTTGAAAATATTACATGAATCAATAAGTCCCGAGACCAACTACAATAATTATGATTTGTTGGAAACTTTAAACTCAACTTTATTTTTTTTTTTCAAGTTACATCCCAAAATTTTATAACGTTTCGATTTTTCGCAGTGAAGCTAAGCAGTGGTTTAAGTGACGCTTCGCTTTTATATAATTCCCAAAACAATGGAAAAATCTAAATTTCATGTCTTGGATTTTAACGGGGAAAAATTATGTTCAAGCTCGGCAATAGTTTGAAAAGTATTATCTGAACTTTGCTCCATCAAAAACAAACAAAGCTATTTTTAAACGCGCTCATACAGTGGTACTGAATTCTCTGGCCGACTGAATGAAGCTATATTGCTGCAGGGAACATAAAAAATACTGATGGAACTAATTTCAATGGACTTTCGTAAACTGAAGTTTTCTGAAGTATAGCTGACCTGTCATCCTAAAGATATCGTTTAGTAAAATTTACACGATATTTGACGAATATTTGGGAATGAAAAAACTTTTTTCCAAATGGATGTTGCGTATCAATGGGCTTCGAATTACTTCCATACACTCAACGTATTTTCCAGATTTGATCCTCAACGATTATTGACTGTTTAGAAACTTCAAAAATATACTTCAGGGAAAGAGATTTGAGTCGAATGAAGCAGTGATTGTGATTGCAAAAAATATCGTCTATTTTAAGATCAAAAATAAATTATTCTTTATTAGAGTTAGATGAATTAGAGAGGAGTTAGAAGAGAGTTAGAAAAGAATTGGACGAATGTATCACATTTGCAAGATGTCAAAATTTTCTCTAAAACAAAAACTGTTATTATGATAGTTATAGTCTCGGAACTTATAGATTCAGCAAACAACAAAACTAGGAACAAATAAAAAGAGGAATGAGTATATATGAGTAATAGCGATAGAAACAAAATTGCATACCTAACTATGTAATGTGATATTCATCAGGTGTGTGTGTGTGTGTGTGTGTGTGTGTGTGTGTATGTGTATGCATATATTTTAGTTTGTTACAGAGTAATAATATAAAAAAAGGAAAAAAAAGGATATAATGTAACTGTATAGTGTATATACATACTTAAACATATAACGCGTATAAAACTGAAAAAATTATTATTAAATTTCTTTAATGTACATTACAAAAAAATGCATTATTTACAGATATACATACATACACTCATCTATATTTGTTGTGCATGAATATATGTATCTCAGAAATAAAAATTATACAATTGCATTCAACAAGTCAACTATCTCTTTCTAACTTGCATATAGTATATATGTGTTTGTGTGTGTTCATCTTCATATATAATTTGTTGTTTTCATTTTTAGTGATTGTTTTTGTTTTCCTTTTTGCAAATCGATGAATTCATTGAAAAAAATTTTTTTGAAAGCTCTTTCCTCATATATCCTTTATACATATTTTCTTGTAAATGACGCAACACAACCTGTTAAACGCATATACATATCTATACAATAATATTATAAAGAGTTAAATAATTTAATAGATACATCTTTATACATATGTACATATATATTTTATGTATAATCACCTATATAACAAAGAGAGCAACAGGAGGTTAAAGGTCAATTAAAGTAGGATAATATGATGTATCGATGTAGGTTGTTAGTTTGTGTATATACACAAAGACAAGGTATATGTGTATATGGTATAAATAAGCATACAAACAAATCGTTATGAAAAAATTGAGAATAAGTAAGAGTATAATTATAATGCCGTTCGTTCTCTGTGTGCATTTAATAAAAATGATATTACTGAGTCGAGTAAAGCGCAACAAATAAACTTTTGGGAGTGGTTTAAATATTATATTTGTCTCTTTCATATACTATTAATATGAGTATTATATACATACATCGTGTCGTGGTATGGTTGTAAGTACAGTTGTATTTGTGGAGAAAAATGAGAATAAAAATTGTCACTCACTATATACTTTTCACTTCACTCCACTTAAGCAATGCATTTTTCATGTTGCTTTCTTTTGGTGTATTAATATGAGATTTACATTTACACACATTTTGTCATCAATGTATTCGTTGGATATCTCTCATTTTCATGTGGGTGGATGGGTGGAGTAGAATATGTACTCATATATGCATATATGTACATATCAACACAGCAGAACACAGAACACAGTATACATATATGTTTGTTGTGTAGGTATAATATAAAAGTTCAAATGGTAAAAGTTTTTCTTTTCTTTTCATAGTTTTATGGTTTTGCTATGGTATGGTATGGAATGGTATGGTTTTCGTAAAGAGTGACAAAAAAAAAAAATAAGGACTTTGTGTAAATTTACAGTAATAGAGTCACATATTTCGATTCGTACATACATATACATTTATATCCGATGAGTAATGCAAGTACGACTTGTATTATTTACATTTTACAGTATATATATGCACACATACAAGTGAACACAGTTAATTTTACTTTTAAAATTTTCTGCTATTATTGGTAATAATCATACATACATGCCATATATGCAAGTAAAAATATCTACTAACATATCGATAATATAAATCTACTGATTTGTACTGACTGATAAGTTAAAAACTTATCCTTCTTTGGTTTGAGAAGTTTATTATTTAGTCCTGTAATACACATACATATGTGCATATATTGTCATAGAGGTAAATACATATGTATATACTCGTATAATCTTCTATATATTTCCTTCTATTTGTATATAAATATAAAAGTGGATGAAAGCTTTCTATAGAAACAGTCGAGTGATAAACTTACTCTGATTAAGTTCGGTTTATAAACGGACTATAAATAATAATACACATACAGTAATTGAAGAAAAAAAAGAAATAATTTTTTTTTTTTTTAAAAAAAAGGAATAATATATCCTTTTTTTTTCTGTATAAAATCTGAACTTTATAAAGGAAACAAATAAAAATATATATTTTTTTTATAAAAAATTATAAAAAATTGTTTTTTTAATTTATTTAATTTTTTTTTTTTTCAATAAGTTTTGAAAGGATTTTAATAAAAGAAAAAGGATAACAAATTTTTCTGACTAAAAATAAAAAAAAAAAAAAATAAAAGTAAAAAGAAACATTTTTTTTTAAATTATTTTCTCATTTCATTTTTTCTTAAAATTTTATTTTTGGTTCAATTTTAAAAATTTATTAAACATAAATATAATTTATTGAAGGAATTGAATATTAAATTAAAAAAAAAATAAAGCGTAAAATTGTAAAATTCTAGTGAAAAAAATTTACTTATTGAAAAACTTACACGAATACTCTCGTATAATGTAGGTATTTATAGTTAACGAATTTTTATTTTGAATTATTTAAACATTTTTAAAGTAAATTATTTATCATATAAAATTTATACAGTTTTGATTAAAAAAAAAATAAAAAAAAAACATAATATTTGCAATTTTGTGTATTTAATGTGAAAGAAAAATACAGTTTTTTAAGTAAAATGCCTATACCAAATATTTATGTATAAAAACGTAAAAAAAAAGCTATAAAAAAATACTATAGAAAAATATTAAATAAGCCAAAAAGGACCCAAAACATATATAATAGAAAAAGAAATTTTTTTTTTTTTTTTATACCCATTATATATACCTGTTAATAAACAAATTTTCATTTCATTTTTATCGTATTTTCTTTTTAATGTGAATTTTCTTTATATTATATACAATTCTTAGAAACTTTAGTAAATTATTATACGCGCGTATCTATATACTCATATGTATATTTATGTACATATATAGTATATAAATACATATACGCATAACTTTTGCGAAAGAAACAAAAAAAGTGGTGATACCTAAATAATTCTAATTAATTAAATAAAAAGCAAAAAAGGAAAAGAAAACAGCAACAACAAAATTTATATCTTACAAAATATATTAAATAAAAGAAAATTAAGAAAAGAAAAAAAAAACATTTTTTTTTTATATATAAAAAGGACGAAAATTTAATTTAATATTTAATTTGTTGTTGTTATTTTTTATGTTTTTTAGGTATTTATAATTTAAAAAAAAAAAAAAGGAAATAAAAACGTTATTTTCTTTCATTTTCTTCTTAATTTAATTCATACATATATAGTTTTATTTTTTCGTTCTATTATATATTTGAGTGTTGTTTGAATGCTTGAAAACAAAATTATTAATTAGCTATACATGAATATCATTATTATTGTTGCTGTTAAATTTGAAAATTAAACAAAGTTTACAAAAAAAAAAAGAGAAACAAATAAACAAAAACATATCAATATAAATACTAAGTTACTAAGTATAAACACAAACAATAAACATACATACATGTTTGTGGTATAAAACATCAACAGAGCATTAAAAACAGCCGCAGCAACAAATATTATTTTAAGAGTATATAGAGTATATTTATAACAACGAAAATTCGATAATTTGATTATAAAAATTTATATAAACATAGAGAGAAGAATATAAAATATACATTATAACATATTTATAAATAACAAAAAATAAAAAATTATATAAATAAAGAAATAAAAAATAAAAAATAAAAGAATTTATAAAAAAAATATAAGTATGTCGAGAATAATGTGGTGGTTTATACCGTTTGGTATATTTTTTATATTTGTACCCATATCAGTGGTTGGAATCGATTTAAGTCGTTTATATGGTCATATGGGATCGGCGCCTGTACAGAAAAGAAGTGGTAAGCGAAAAGAATTGTATATAATAATGTAGATATGTATGTATGTATGTATTTATATAAACTAAAATTTTTACATTTATACAAATATTTTGTGTGTGTGTGTGTATGTTTAAATGTACATTTATGCTGTATAATATAAATTTAAAATATACATTTTCATATTATGTAATATTTTTTGGAACATACATATATATCTTTATAATCCTTAGAATTTTATTATATTATTGAGGATATATGGTGGATTATATGTATATATTTTTTTGAAGATGGTATAAGACTATATGATGCTATAAGATGGTACAGGTACACTACTTTCAAAGAAAACGACTCACACATGGACTTTATAAATTTAAAAAAAATTACTAAATATTTATTTATTTTCACAAAAAATAAAGTAAAAATAAAATTGAATTTCTTTTACACACAATACTCATTTTATTCATATAAATATTCTAAAAAGGATAAAATAAAAAATTGGTAGAGAACATTATTTAAATGTGGATTTGTATTAAAAGTAAAAGAAACTTCTTGATCATTTTTATAGGCTGACTTCCAAAACGTATTGAAATTCTGTGTAGCGATAACAGTTTGACTATTGCATCAGTAATGCATTAATTTTTTTTCACTTTATTTGTGATTCATAGCAGCATGAACAAAAAAAAAAAAAAAAACAAAAATTTAATTCTAATATTTCAAAATGGACGGAATAGTTGAAAGTATTGTGTAGTGAATAATTTAATTAATTCGTTCAAATCTTGGTGTTTAAATAGGTTTTTCATGTTTTAAATCTTCATTGAAAATAATAACTTTGTTCTCTTTCCTCTGTTCTCTTTTTTCGACTACTTTTTATTAATTTGAGTGCAAATGGACAACCCTGTCTGAGTACTCAGGTTTACTTGCGAGTAGCATCCTCCCTTTAAACAAACATTAAATTAAAATTTTAAATCATTAAAGCCCTATAGACAGACATCTAATATCGATACCATGGTATGAGTACCATATGGTATGAACAATACTAGCATGGTGACAGACATATGTAATCTAGTATAAACCTAGTATCATTTGACATTTGGTGAATTTTTGTTGTGCTGTTGTATAGAAAATTTATATTTGCATTATATTACTTTCAACTTAATGCCTACTATGCCTACTAATTACTTTCAACTTGATGCTAAAACTAATGTAAAAACTAATTTCTATAATTTCCGCAGCATTAAAATGGTGCTACGTTTAGTAAATATTGTGAATACTAGATTCATACTAAACAAATCATGCTGGTTTCAATACCACGTTTATACCAGCTTGTTTTCCTGGTATAAAGCTAGTATAGGGTGACAGACATGTATTATAACCAATATACCACAGTATCGATACACAGTAGAATTCGATATATTTCGTCAAAAATTTAATGTTGAACGTTTTGAAATTACACTACTTTACACTAATACGACATTATAATGTGTTTGCGTTTTGGAAATCAGCCATAACACTTATTTGTATACTTTTGTTATTCATTATATATGGATATAATGGACTCCTCTCTGGAAATACATGCATTTTCTGAGTTTTATGTACAATAAAGTATTTTACGAGTATATTCGATATTATGGACACCGTACATAGTAGATTGTATCTCTTTTATCTATTGTTCATATGTTGGCTTTTTAAATTATTTTGAATATTTACACAAAGGAAATTTTAATTATAATACAAAAGTTATGTTATTGTGTTAAGTTTTAATTTATATACATACATACATACATAGTATATTGTACGTACATAAAATGTTTTGCCCGAAACGAATTGTTACAAATTAAAGTCACAAATTAGTGTGGTAATTCGAAAATTTTATAATAACTTTATCATATCTATACAAATACGAATGTGTGCATATACATACTATGTACAATATTTATATCACACATGAGTCCAGATACGAGTAACGAATATACATATTTATATGAAATTATGAAATTAGACTAAAGGAAGATTTTCATTTTTCTATATTATATATGTATAAGAGTATGTGCGGTTTTTAAAATTATACATATGAATTACACAACACATTACATATACGAGTAATGAGTATATATTCGTTAGAAACGCATATAAATAGATATTTGTATTCTTATATGTATATGTAAAAACTCGTATGTAAATGAAAAGATTATAAGATTGATATAATGTTTTTCAAGAAGGATACACATGGATACATTGCATATAATTTTACTTTATTTTTAATAAAAATTTGTTTCTCTTTTGTGTTACTTTTTATATTTTAATTACTTTTTAAAACAAAAATAATTTCTTTCATCACAAAATATCTATTTTTATCTTAAAATATCTTCTATAATTTTACTTTAAAATATTTACTAAAAGTATACTTATATAGAGCAAATCGATTTTTTTTGCTAACATACTTATAATATCTCAGAATGTTTCTGAAACATTTTTCTTATTTGTTTCATTTTGAAATTTGATACAATAGCTATATGGGGAGCGTAAATCTAGTTTTATGAGAATTTACATTTATTATTAAAGAGAATTTTTGAGTTATTTAGCCATCCATAAGTTTTGGAAATTTCCAAAAAAAGTAATCCAAATCTGACAAAATTTATAAAGCTTCATACTAAATATTATTAGACTTGTTTTTAAATTTTGTACATGTGTAGATAGCTTAAAGGAATTTTATGGAAATATATAAAATATTTGAGAAAATTTTCACTACAATTTTTTTTTTCTTTTCCTTTTAGTTTCATAAAACTTTAAACATAGATAAGGTACTCGTATGTATATGTTGAAATTGATTTTCCATTAAAATTTTAATCAATGGATCAAAATAGACTAAATATTTTAAATATTTCTGCTGGTCAAAAAAGGGATGATAACGTATCTCGTATCTTGTATCTTATTTCCTAAAATTCTTGGTGTTTTTTTTTACTCAAAAAAACTTAACCATATGTAAAATATGTATAGTATGTAAAACACATAGAATGAATATGAATTATCATGTAAATGAAAGAACAGTAAAACATGTATTTTAATGATAGAACGAAAAGAAAAGTGAAAACGAAACAAAAAAAAAGTTTATACAAGGATATATAACAAGGATTTTTATGATAAGAGATATGCGAATTTTAATATGAATAAAAAATCATAACAGAACACTTTTCCAAAATCTTTTCTTTTGGCATAAAGAATGAAAAATTTAAATAAAAGTTTTTACATTACTATTTAGAATCAAAAATAAAATGTAAGGATTTTTTTTTTATATTTTTGTTTCTTAAAATCATCTTGGACGAATAATGCGCTGCTGTACAACGGCAAAAATAAGTTGATGGTCTTTTGATTTAAAAAGGATCAAATAAACTGAAACCGTAAAACCAACATTATCTGTATCATTTTTATTTTTATTTTTATTTTTATTTTTATTTTTATTTTTTTTTTTCATATTTCTTTAATATATTTTAGCTATTTTGTCTTGTATTTCTTTTCATTCATTGTTATGGCTGTTTTGACGTTCACTCTATAATGTTTGGTGGTATAATCCATCTACATATCTACACATACTTCTACGACAGCACAATTCCATAAGCACACATAAATCATGAAATTATTATCTTAAATCTCCCAGATAATAACATATTTTAGTAATCTTATTAAATCCTTGTTAAATTATTTTTCATATTAAATTAAAAATAAAGAATTTATCATAACGTGTATTATAGCAAACAAATACAATCATAATGAATGCAATTATACGTTTTATATATACGACAACAATCTTTGAGCTAAGTTAAGCGTACGATGTATATGAAAAAAAGAAGTAATATGACATTGTTTGATGTCTTGTCTGGATTCTAATATAAAGTTCGAATGCGTGTATATTTGTGTATATGTAGAGCGACAGACTAAGGACTAATAAAGAATATTTAATCCTTTTTTTCTGTCATTTATTTAAATTAAGAGTTTTGTTGTATCCATCATGTCTTAATATTAATTTTAAAAAAAAATTCAGTATTTTTAATGTATTTAATTAAGATGTTGAAAGTGATCTAAGACTTATTGGTATGACTAACTGGAAAAACGTAGCGATCCAGAGAATGGAATGGCGAGAAATCCTGGAATAAGCCAAGATCCACACTGGGCTGTCGCGCTGATGATGATGATGAACAAAATCAACAAAAAAAGTCAAAAAACAAAATTTAAGGATAAATTTTAAATGAAAATTTTGGTTAAATAAATTTAGTTTGATCTTTGAGTATGACTCGTATAAACACATCATACAGACACTCGCATATAGACTTGCTGAACTAAGTTTGGGTCGGGATGTATATTAAAAGAAAATACCTCCAGTAATATAGAGAAAATTAGTATCAAAGAGTTTCTTGAATTGATATTTTATCGGACTAAAGCTAGACCCTAAATAGACGTGAAGGGACGACAGAAATTAAACGAACGTAAATACTCGTTCCGTCAGTTTAACAATTTGCCCTAATAGAAACGATTCGAAACGAGTAAAATTGTGTATGAGTATTGACATGTATTGAGTAGAAACGAGTAAAAATGCGTATAAAACGAGTAGAAACGATAAAATGTTCGTCCGCTACGGCACTATCCGTTTCGTCTCGTTTCGTCTATTTGACATTTAAACTTATCGAAATTGAACGAACGTAAGAATAAGTCCATTTAGGATAGTTCTATGTACCACAGTACTTCATAGGAGCATAGGTCCTTCAATAAAAGCTCTCCATTTCACACGTTTGTTGGCTAAAGTTTTTGCTTCAAACCACGTTTTATTTATTGCTGACAATTCTGCAAGTATACTTCTACGACAGGTATTTCTTGGTCTACCTCTTTTGTACATCATATTTAGCAGTGATAAAATACACTTTCATGTGCTGTATTAATAGTAAAATGGATGGATCTTTATTTACACGTATACGTCCCTACTCTACTGCTAGATAATCACTCGCGTAAAACGTATACACAAAATGTATACAAAAAATTTAGCATCAATCTAGCAACTAGCAAATGTAATATCATCTACTCGTATAAATGTACACCATAAATTATATAAATATAAAATATATAACGAATATACACGTATGCATGTAGATTTATCAGGAAATTCATGAATTTCAAATAGGAAAAGGTTTAAATTACAATTAAATATTTGATTATATTTCAAAGCAACAAGTTTGACTGTATTTACAAACCTATGTACTTATGTACATCCTGTATACGAGTATATAATGTAATGTAAATTATTGTTATAATTTCATCATACATTTCCCCATAAGGAAGGATATCATTTATACAAAAACTCCTGTTTCAGTTTTATGAAAAAAGTTTTTTGTATAAAAAATTAAAATAAATGTATACGAGTACAATAAATTTATGCATTAATGTATCTCTTTTTCTTCTTCTTCTTCTTCCATAGCACTACAGCTCTATGTGAACCATGGCTTCTTGTACAATTTCTTTCCATCGACTTCTGTCCAGAGTCAGCCTCCTCAAAATCCTTTACTACCAAACATTATTATGTACACAATCTATAGACTCATTTACGTGCACAAAAATCACAATTCTTTCGAAAACTATTTATTCACAAAATACGTTAATGCTTAAAATTTGAATAAGTTTTCACCTGAATTTTTATATCGTTTCTTGAACAAAAAAAAAAAAGAAAAAATTCAAATAAATTATGATTTAATTTACAAAATTCAAAACTCGCATAATTTAATTATTATAATTATTTTTATTTTCTTATTTTCTTTTATATAAGTATAAAAGATTATATCTAAAAGTAAATAATATACTATGTATATATGATGATAAGTAAATAAAAATATTAATATTGAAAAAAGGAAATTATTCAAATTTATTTTTGTTTACTTTTGTTATCAATTTTATTTTTTGTTTATTTTAAAAATCATTTTCTCACTGACCTGAATTTGAATTAATGTAAATATGTATAGTTGTACGAGTTTGTATACTATTTAGAAGGATATACATATGTATACGATATTTACATAACAAATTATTATAGATAGAATATAAAACAATCGTTTAATATATCAATGTCTCTATATACGTTTAATATACGTACATACATCAATATACATATTTATAAAAGAAAGTTATTTTTGGTGTGTTTGTTTTATATCTATATAAATTTATAGTACACGAACAATAATAATTGAAATATCTGATGTTAGTTTTCATTTCTATATACTTTTTCTATTAAACAAAATTTAATACGCGAGGGGTATTTGAAAAGTTATCATTACAGCTCAATTTATTGTGTGCCAGTTTGAAAAAAGGAACTGAGATTAGAATAGTTATATTAAGTATTTCATTCAAAGAGAACAAAAATGATGTCAAGAAAGATATGAATATCACATTTTAAAGAAATCGAGTTGAAAGGATTTTATTCTATCAAGAAAAAGTTATAAATGTTTGTTGAAAATTTGTTAAAAAGTGCGTTAAAGCTTATTGACAGTGTTACAGATAGATACTTACTTTTTGGTAGAACATATAAATGAGCGAGAGATTTTATTAAATGAAGTTACTAACCATGTGCTTATCATCATCATCAGTTACACAGCACAGTGTGGGCCTTTCTAGATCTATATCTTTCCAATTTCCTACTCCAATCGCTTTTAGATCGTTTGAGGCATCCATCGTTTATTCCACCATTTTTTCATTTTCGGCTTTCCAGATGTAGGTTGTACCATAGCACTCGCTCACATCCTCATCCGTTCGTTAATATGTTCAGCCATAGGCTTCCAGACTACGGATAGTAGTTATGTCTTATATATTTGGCACTTCGTAGTTCTCATTAGTAATTTTGATTTTATCAATTTTATTAGTCCAGAGTAACATTTGTTCCACAGCATAATTCTTCTCTAGAATTCATCGGGTATCTTGTTCTCGACGTTCACCAGGGAATCCAAGTATATAAACTGTGAGACTACTTTAAAATTGTATTCTAACACTGCGTTTATTTTAAAAATATATGGACGACAATGGTAATATTTTTGACATAACATAATATTCTGGTGTGGGCTGATGGTGGAAAAATGGAAGACAGAAAAAATTGCCGGAAATAAATGCAGTGTATTGTCAATTTGTCATGTTGCCATTGCTGACCATATTGACCATAAGTTATCGTGCTGTAAACTATAGAGACGAAAGTAAAACATGGAAAAATCATTTGAATTTAGTTAGACTCCGATGTCACATGGGCTAATGATTAAAATATCTGCTGCGTGTAGAAAAATAAAAATTAAATTTTTCTTAAATTATAATCAATTTAAACCAGAACTTTCCAAATATTCCTCGTATACAAGCATATAAGTGTAAAATTGAATTTATGAAAACACAGGAAATTATGTTGAAATAGCTAAAATTAATTTTTATGTTTTTTTTTAGAAAATTTATATAAAATATGAAAAAAGGAAAAATTATTTAATTGAGTTATACACATAGTTATTGAATTAAATAAACACATTTGTTTTACAAACATTCATAAAATAACATATTTAAATATTTCCCTACACATTATATACATAACTGTACGTATGTAATGTAGAATAAGATGACAGATGTATGAGAATATTTTACATTTTACATAAAAATTTATTAAGTAAATAATAGAACAATCATAAAATATTTAATTTGCATAAACAAATCAAAACAAAAGTTAAATCAAATTCAAATTAGATACGGTATACGAGTAGGTAATTTATACAAAACTATTATGATATGGTTTATTTGCATAATATGCAAAATGCTCGTAAACACGTATTATTTTTGCAATTTATAGTTAATTTAAAATTAAATTCTAAAATCATTTTCTCATTTAATTTTTCCATTAAATTTATTTTTTTATTAATTTTCAAAACTTTATCATATAAACTCTGAAAAATAATGAAGGATACTCGTAAATGTACATTTTTTATTTCATAATTTTTTTCATTTTACTTTATGAAATTGTGTTTGTCGTTCATTTTTATGAAATTCAAATTATTTTTCACTGAGAAAAATGCTTCAAATCCTTGAAATACAAATACGCATACACTCAAAACTATATATGTATGTATATATTTTTCATTTATAACAAGTAATGTATATGTCTTTTTGTACGTTTCATCCTACCTAAAGCAACATACATACATAAATCCTTGTGCGTTCTAAATGTGCATTTATAATAATAACTGAGATCACTGAAAAGTGAAAATTCAATTAAAATCTAAAAAGAAGAATATTAAATGAGAGCAAAATAAAAGAAACAAAACGAAACACATACAGTAAAAATGTCAAAAATTAAAGTAACCTAAAACCACAAAAACAACAACGATTTAAAAAAAGGATATTCAGAAAATTATAATTAAATCTTTTTATTTTTTAAATATTTTTATTATTTTTCATAAAATTTGTCAGCTTTCACATAAGTATTTTTTTTTTAAATGAAATTATTTCTTTGATGGTTTTTTTTTTTTTCAAAATTTGATCTGTTCTTAAAACTAAATCCTTTCTATTTTATAAACCAGATAAAAATAAAATTCGAGAATAAAAATTGTATTTTATAATGCCTTTATATGTGAAGTTATCTATCCAAATATGATGATTTTTCTTTTTCGTATCATTTTCTTTTTTAAATGAAAACTTTTAGGTTTCAGTTTCTGAATTTTCTTTTTTTATCTCCTTTTATCTCTTTTTTTTAAGTCTCATTTTTATTGTACATACGACCATTTTTCTTTTTAATTTTACTATGCTGACTCTTATATATCATTTATCTTATAAATGATAAACTTAAATTTCAAATATTTTAAATTTGTATATAATGTACATTTTCTTTTAGGTTTCTTGGGAGTCAACCTAAGGAAAATAGAACGAAATGAATAAAAGATAAATTAATATAAAAAAAATTATTTGGAAACTAAAAAAAAAAATTAAAGAAAAATAAAATTTTTCGAAATAACTTTTCTGAACCATTTCAAATAAAATATGATATTAAGATTTTAAAACACAGGGGAATAACCATTTTGTTTTTGCTTTTTTTAAAATTTTCGAACAAAATGAAATACAAAAGCTGACTTTATGAAGACTTTAGTACAGTGGTGGCATAAAAATGGGTGCGAATTAGGCAATAGTCCATCATAGAGCTTACTTAAGAAACTCGTGTTCAAAACACAGTTCTGTGTCTGTGAATAAGTTTAGTCTAAGATTAGAGAGAAAATTATCGATAACTCTTCAACATGTCTTTAGCGCTGGATCTATTGAGATGATTTCATTTATATCTAAATAATTTTTGCGTTATCTCGCAAGATGAAAGCACATAACTTTTTTCAACATGTTGATGGTTGCTGTAAACTAAAGCTTTCAGAGTAATAACCTTTTTCAACACGTTACTACCGAAAGTAACTTGCATACATGACTAAATTCAATTTATTGAGATTTGTTGAGTTCAAAATTTGCAACAGTAATAATGTCAGATGGACTTTTTAATGTTTAGTTTAATGAAATTATGTCGGTGAAACACCAAAATTAACCAGCTACCAGATAACGCTTACACCAAATTGTTTGATTGCAACCAATATGTTGACAAAATACTTCTTGATGTACGTAACGTTCTGTTTATTAGAAATATTTTACGTTTTACATACTACACAAGCGTTTTATTTATGTCAATAGTAAAAGACTCTCAAAAATCTCTTACATTGTATCTCACCACAAGAGATAGATTACCACGACCACCCCATCACCATAGACACTAAAGTCTAGAGTCTATATAGAGAGCATTAAAAAGTTTTCATTCGAATCTATAAAATTTGTGAAACATTTTTGACGACATTCATACTCGTATAAAAATCCTTCCTTACTTTTCAATTTGATTTCCTAGTTTATTATTATTTTTTTTCTCTTCTCGTATGTGTATGTGATTAGTAAATTAAAAAACTATTAACTTCAATATGTCTGTGTGTGTCATTTAACATGTATTAAATTGATGACATATTTAGTACAAATGTCTACACTAGAATTTTTAGAGTTACATACATATTATTTGTTTTTGACATTAAAAATAAAAATAAAAGAAAAAGAAAACAAAAATAAATTATATATCTATATATGAGTAAATGAATAAGAAAGAAAATGAAAAAAAAATTAGGTCAAAAAAAATTATATAAAAAATTATATAAAAAAGAAAAGAGAAAATTTAGTAAAAGAAAATGAAAATAATAATAATAATTGAAAGGATATAGTACCGAGTACAAAAAATGAAAAACATTTCTAATTAATTAAATTACTTAAATTATAATAATTACATATGTATATGTGCTCACATAAATGTATCAATTATATACTAGAGTTCACTTTGTAAAAATAAAACATACGCATTTACACTTTAATAATATAAGATCCTATATATGTATAAATGAAAATTAAATCTTTTTTTTCTTTTCACTTTTATATAAATGGTACAATTTATGTACCTACATACGTAATTGTGTTTCTATTTTTACATCAAAAAGGACATTTGAAAATTGATATGATTGCGAAATAGAAAATAAAATACATACATAGTAGTGTACACGTAACAAACAGTATATTGATTGATATTAAGTAGATGCGTTCCTTTTAAGCTAGTAAAGTACTCCCAAGTACTCGGGAAGTAAATGGAACGCAATTTTTTTTACTTGGAAGTAAAAACTAACCTCAAATTTCAAGGCATATACACATTTCTAAGGCAATGTAATTATTGGAGTGGAAGTTGGATGTGCTCAAATTTCAGCTGTTATGTATTTCGAATTTGTTTTGTTGTTGATTTTAGATTCTCCATAACCTTAAACAATAAAAAGCCATCTATTGAATAAAACATGTAATAAAAATATTATAGACTTGAACCTATTTCTTTTATCTCTAACGATTAAAACACAAAAACCTCTGACAGCGAATTTTGGCGTAACTAACCATGCAACTGTCAAATAATATACTCGAATACAAGAGGTGATGTAGATGATCACGACTACAAATACTTGGGAGTACTTTACTTGGTCAAAAGGAACGCAGCTATTTTGTTTTATCGCGCTTACATGAAATCGCTTACATAATGTCAGATAATAAATACTTATGATGTGTATACACTCTCATATACCAATTCATACCTCATTAGATTATATACCACATTTAATAATGACAATTTTCAAAATTACATGTCACAGAAAATGAGCAGAAATTAGTTATTTAATAACAATATGTCACACTGTACATACTGTACATATGTTTGAGTTAATTTTAGAATGTAATTTAGAAAATTATTTTCATTGAATATGTATGTATGCATTTTCAATAATCATACTGAAAACAAATTAAAAATAAATAAAAATATTTATCGAAAAATAATCAGAAAACATCAATACCAATAAATTATACAAACATTTTAAGTAAAAAACAAAAATTAAAAAAAAAAAAAAGTAAATACTTAGAAGGAAGATATTTTTTATGTTTTAGTTCAAAAATAAATAAATAAATTAGATGAGCGAGTATTTTATATTGTACTATAATTAGTTTCACTTAAATAAATTCACAAATTACCTGTAACCTTAACGTCAATATGTCAACGATAACATAACTATGTAGAAATAAAGTATAAATAATGATTACGATCATGATGTAATAATGATGGCTAGATAATGACATTCGTGTAGGTGTAGTATATATGGTACAGTACTGGCAAAAAAAAATTATTTGATGCTGTGTGGTATGAAATAATGACAAATACAAGATTAATTGATTTATGTAAAGTATACAGTGAGAATCAAAAGTATTTGTACACAAATGATGAAGCACTGTAAATATTTTAAAAGTTAGATAACTAAAGATATTGAATTTATAGTTGAAAAGCTTAAGAGCATCCTTGCCTCTGCGAAGAAAAGCCACCATACTGCTCTCTTTCTGTGGGTTTCTTTTTCCAGTCGATCATTTGTAGCTTATAATATAATCTTGACCGCGTATATTGTCGAGTTCGTTTCCGAGTTGTCCAACCGATATGAGTCTTTTCCCTTAGTAATTCAAGTATTTTTACAAAGATGGATGATTGGTCCATTGTTAAACCTTCAAAATTGAAAGAATAATTGGCCTATTTCTTTTGTTCTCTTAGTTTCCAAAGGAATTGATTACCCAATCTTCATTAAGAGTTAACAACAGCAACAACAGGTATAGGAGAGGTGAAAAGCTTCATTTCCGCAGATTCGCTATACATTACATGTCACTACCCACATGGTCGATGTTCTGACCTACCTGGTGCCAATCAATCCGTAGTGGTGAACTAAATTTTAAAAAGAGATTAATAACATTTATATTCTTAGTGTATAGTTACTTTTGTTGGCTACTGTACATACATATCTTCATGAAAAATTCAATTTAATTTTGTAAATTATTATCAAAATAATGAATTATTAATTTTTGTTGAATTGACATGGGTGTATGCATATGTACCACACGACTGTAATAAATGTCCTTGACGGTGTAATTTATTATTAAAAAATTAATCTTATATAATATCATTTTGTAGATAATAGATGACAATATAATTTCAAAAAAAAAAAAAAAAATATATGCCACAGATATCTGTGTATAATACTCACACAAAATATAAATCTATGAATAAATCCTTATAGAAAATCAATAAATTTTCTTACTTTTTTTTTCACATTATTCATATTGTTATGAAATAAGGTTGAAGCAATTTCTATTTTATTTAAACGATAAAAATTCGATATAATTTTAGTTCCAAAAATAGATCCAAAAATAATTTGTGGTGACTGGGTGTGTACAAACCTATGGTGCTAAAAATAAAATAAAAGTAGCGATGTATTAATGAAAATTATTGTTAATTAATATAATATTCTTTAAGACAGAATACTTACAGTTTCATGTACAATTTGTATATGAAACAAGTACAATTATACTCGTAAATGTTGCAGTAAATATTTGAGCCGATATTTCTTTTCTTCAATTAAGTGGAAGTATTTTATGCGATTTCAAAGAATTTAAATACAGAAGCCATACTATGTATACTTACAGAGTTTTACACTTATAAATACCCAAAAGTAATCAACGCTGTACTTTGTACATTATCTACGTTTCATATTTCACAGTATTCTGTTCTGTATATTTATAAACTTTTGTGTGAATAAACTTTTATAACTTAATGTTTAATGTAAATAGTTACTGTATAACTTTCTAATTATAGTTTTATTTAAAAGTAAGTACAAGAAAAACTTATATAGTGATTCAATCGTGAATATCTATACATATAATGTGTATTGTACATATAAAAAATTTTAAGGACATTATGAAAATAGATAGATTATCCGATTAAGTAAGTTTAAAAATAGCTATGATATCCTTGTCGTTAGTGTGTATTTTTTGATTTTTTAAAGAAAAATTAATTTTTTTCCATATAAGTCATTTCAAGGATAATTTATTGAATACATCAAATATGAGAATAAGCTGCATCCTAAGTTATCTTTGCTAACACCTAATACACAATGGCAGTATAGGACAGTATACGCAGTAGCTTATAAAAGTTATTCGTTCTCAATCCAATCTCGTGTATACGAGTTATGTAGTTACTAACGGTTACCAACTTAGTGTGTTTATAGTCGAATTTTCTGTGATTCTGGTTACTAACTAAAGTAAATGTACTAATACTGATAAAATGATAACCAGTCGATTTATTGTGCTTATCTCAGTTAACCAATGTAAGAGTTCCTTACCAACTTTGTGTATCTACAATGTTACTACAATGCTATCTACAAATTGAGAAAAAAAAGAAAATAAATGAAATATTATGAATTATTTTCAATCAACCTTGAGAAAATTAAGGTTCAATTTTTTTTTTTATTTTTTATATTACATTACTTGCATATTTTTCATATACCGTGTATGTATATTTCTTCATGCTTTCCACCCTGAAAAATGATAAACTAATTCAAGAGATTATTATTTTTTTTTTTTTTATATTTCGTCATCATCATCCTTTTGGCTTATAGTCCTTCGTAGACCTTCGCCTCTTCTACAATTAGCCTCCAGTCATTTCTATCTTGTACCGCCTTTGTCCATGCTGTAATTCTAATTTATTATTTTAGCGTCTCGCCTGACGCCCTCTTATTTTTTTCGTTACACAAGTAGTTACTAATCTACTGCGTTTTTTTTTAAATATTTTACGAATATTTATGTAGGTAGGATAATTTATTGTATATACAGTTCACTGTTCATTTAATTTTTCAAATTTGAAAAATAAATTATTTCTAACTAATCGATAAATCTGAACACATAACATACAATTTTCTCACTATTCCGAACAGATATTTTTATTTATTTCAATTGAAAAAAAATCTTGAAAGTTTTTTTCTTTTTTTTTTTTTTAAAAAAAAGGACTCTAAAGAAAAAATTTAATTCAACCATAGCATTGATAATAGATCACTTTATCCTTTCAACAAATATAAAAATATCTGAACTCTGAATACTTTACGTACTTATGTGTTCTGAATAAATACATATAGTTATATAAGTATAAGTATATGCATCATATAAATGAATATATGAATATATGAGTATCTAGTGTATATCACACATCACGTAAATGTATAATGCACATGCATGAGTATATCATACACTATGTATGAGCTTATAAATTTTATATTCTACTTTTTAATTCACCCATTTTGTATATATGTATGTATTTAAAATCAACATGTTTAACCTTGATATATGGCAAAATGTATTAAAAAAAAGTGAAAAAAAAAATGTAAAAACCCAGTATTATATAGATATCTATATGTACTTGATGTGGGTAAACTTAATAAATATATAATGAATGCAACAGAATACGCGATTGTATTCACATGAAGCTATAAATTTGAAATATATTACATATAATGTGCTAGAAGAGCTATACACAGAGTTTTACATCGTTAAATCTATAAATGGTACTATATTAGCACTATATGTTGGGTGTTAAACTAAGTACATTTTACTAACATTATAATGTACATATAAGAAGTATTTTGGAGTGTACATGCAAGTACATATATGTATGTGCAAGGGTAGTCCCAGAAATACTCGGTCTAACACCAGAAACCGCAAAACTTTTGGTAATATAAATCTTTATTTCTAAATACAGTCTCCTGTTAGCTCGATACACTTTTCTCAGAGATTTTCAATAGCTTGGAGATACATTGTTTATAGTAAGAAGCATTAAGCTCTTCAAAATAGTCCTCTAATACTTACAAAGTCCACCGGTTTATTGTTATCAAATATTTTAGAAACGCTTCATTTTATCAAGTTTAGAAAAAGAAAATAATCTGTAGAATCCGATTATGGTGAATGAAGTGCTTGTGGAAATAATTCAAACTGTAAATTGTTGATTTTGACAAACTGAATTGCAACATTCTTACAACGTTGTTTTTGTTCAATTGTAAGCAAACGCGGACACGTCTTTTAAACTCTGAAATTCAATATTTTATTACTGTAAACGTGGGAATAGAGACAGCTCTGAAAGACGATAAAAATCCGATGAATAATTTTTTCCATGTTTATAAATTTACCGAGAGCGTTCACGACTGATACCTATCAAACAAGCACTAGACATATTACCGTCTTGAAACTTCAACCACAAGCTTTAAAAGGCTAATGCTTTCCGTCACAGATTGTTTTTTCTCAAATAAATACCGCCATTTAAACGTCAGCTTGGGTACTTCTGGGACTGTCTGGTATATGCAATGTTGGTGTAATATATAATGAGTAGAAGAACACAAGAAAAAAAAAATTCCTATAAAAATAAATGAAAAAATAAAAAACCATAAAAAAACTATGTTACGTGTTAAATTTATGAATGTTTTTACAATATTTAAAGTCCTTAAAGTTTTATTTTACATTACCTAAATAAATGTACTCGTAAATCGTGTATATATGAATCACCATCCCTAAAAAGGTTAACCATATCATATTATATATGTAGTACGTTTGTGTTGTGTATACAATTCTCATTTTTCTCCTTTTTAGCTGTGTTTTTTTAGCTCCCTTTTAGCTAACAAACTGAAACACGAAGTAAAAAGCATTGTAAGTCTTTTTATACGTATGCAAAATACATATCCAGTATAATGACAGTACATATATGTACAATTTATAGAGAAAATATATGACATATTCACATACTTACGAGTACAAAGACATATAATGTGATACATGTATATACGTATATATAGTGTCTTTAATGTATGTGTCTTTATGTCTTTATTATTTCTATACCAATGTATGTATTAAATTGTATACATGACATGTTACAGTTGTTGCGTTTATGGCTCATGGTCTATTCATTCATTCATCATTTTTCTTTTTATTTTTCGTTTGGATCATTTCATTTTATATAAATTTTTCAGTATACTGCCTCTTGTAAATAATAATAATCAATCTTCTTTTGACTTATAAACTCCTACATGTGTATTATGAAAAGTGTAGGAAAAAAAAAATGTCAATATACAATCTAATTTGTATTACAAAGAATTTTTAAATTCGTATTAGCATAGAAATTTAGAGAAAAATATATACGAATACTATTAGAATTCTAAGAAAAATCAAAAAGAAAAATCAATAGAAATGATTAACAGATATTTTATGGATGACTGTGTATAAATACAATGAGAGTATTCAGGGCTTGTATAGCTCAATGGTTGTGATGGTATTGCACTGGTAAGCTTGAGGTCCCCGAGTTCGAATTCTAGCCAGCGAGCGCTACTCTCGCTCAAGTCGATCATTAATTCCAATGAGCATTGTACACCAGTAGTAACTGGTTACTGATGATCATAAACTCGACGATATACCTGACAGAATTACTGATCGGCGGCGGGGTGCCATAATGGAATGAGTATCCGTGTGCACTTAACTTTAAAAAAAACAATGAAAGTATTCACCTAATGACCTAATATAGTAAAATTCATGTAAACCGAGTAATGCCGCTTCTATACATTCAATGCAATGACTTCAACTTAGACTTCGACTTTCGACTTTACAGCATGCTTAACATGTAAAAGTAGCTGTCAAGTCTACTGCATTGTAGAAGTTCTAATACATCACCATTAAATCAAAGCCGAAGTTGAAGTGAATGCATTGAATGTAGAATCGGCATAAAACGTGTAAATACGATGTATTTTATTAGAACTAGTTTTACAAGCCTTGTACTACATTAAGTGAATACCTTTAATATTTTTTTTCGAAATTCGAAAATCGAAAACATTTTTATCTAAATTATATTACAGAATTTAAATTTAGATACCATAAAAATAGAAGTTTTCCAAAAAAAAAAAAAAAAAATTATGCTTCTCTTTTTATTATTTTGTATCAATTCTACCGCAATTTCATTAAATTGTGTGCGATATGGTAGCATATACTTATAAAAAAATCTGACTTAAAGCTACATATGTATATGTAATATAATTTTCTGTAATTTTCGTATTATGTATAAATATAAAAATAAATGTCCTTTTTATGTTATTTTCTCGATTTGATTCACTTAACTTGAACATTATTACATAGTTGTACGGTTGTACTTTGTGCATGAAGAACTAAGTATGTATACACTCGTGTGTATATGTATTGTACTTGTGTGTATGTGTATGTATTATGCACATATACGAGTGTGTTCTGATGTATACCATATGAATGATTATTCTCTGGAGACATACTATTTTCGAATATTTTCGAAAAAAATATATATAATATTTTTACAAGACCATATTCTTTGTTTTTTTTTTTTTATTGTAACATACATTACTTATGTATGTAATGTATTCGCATTTATGTGTACAGTCTTTTAAGTTAATTTTTGAACAAAAAATTTTCTTAGTCCAGTAAAAATAAGAAATACATAGATACAATAAAAAAGAAAATCTATATGATTTTTTTATTACACACTATGTAGAATAGAAATATGGTATATATAGAAACATGTAAAAAAAGGATAAGAAATTAAATTAGGATAAATTTCCTTGAATATAATTTTAGATTTTGTTTTTAGATTATTTTTTCATTTTTTTTTTTTTTACTTTGTTTCATTGTATTAACTATTAGCTACTAGCTTAAAAAGTTTCGAAAAAAAAAATTAAATTAAATTTATAAAAAACAAAAAAGGATCTAAGAAATTTAATTTAATTTTTTTCTTACATACATACTCTTATATCCCGTATGTATAAGCACAAGTCTATATGGATTTATGCGTATTGGAAATTTTTCATATGTATGTTTTACAATTTTGTTTTCTTCAATTTCTGTTATCCTATCTGTTTTACGTTTGCTACTATGTATTTTTATATTTATAATATTTCGTTTTTCTAGTACAGGAGGAAATTAAAATTTTAAATTGAAAGTTTTCAATTTAATAATTTTATCAGTGTTGTTGTTCTTGAATTTATTTATTTATTTATTTTTCTTTTCACAATGTTCTTTCATAATGTAGATCGATCTACCTTCATAACATAATAAACTCTTTCATATATGTATTTTTTATGTTATGTGGATACACATATACATATATAAATATATGAAAGTACATTATCTATAACTATAATTCAATTCAATATTCTCTTTTATATTATATCTTATATTTATTTTAATGAAAATATGATTAAAATAATATGGGAAATACATATTAAAAGGAAGAAAAAAAAAATTATTTTATTAATATTGAAAAATACACACACATTACATATACATATGTATACCAGAAGGAAAAGGAAGAAAAAAATATATAAAACAGCAATAAATAAATGGAAAAGAAGAAAAAGAAAAAGAAGAAGTAAATGAAAGTATAAAGATATAAAAGGAGACATCATAATAATTTCATTCGATTATGTATAGAGAGCTTGTTACGTTTTGTTCTTGTTGTCAAAGTTTACAGATTAAAGCAAAAGGGCAAAAGTATATTACATACATACATAAATGTATGTATCTAAAAAATTTTCCACGAACAAAAGAAATAAATTTCAAAACGTAACGTATTAAAATAAAATAAAAATAAAATAATATAATATTAGTTGGCCGTACAACATTGTGTATTACTATATAACTCGCATAAAATACATATATTTAGGATACACTTATTACCCCATATATACTTACATACAACATAACACACATTATGTCTATCATAAATAGCTACCCAGTCGTGAATTAGTAAGGCATTACTGGCAGAATCAATTCTGTAACTAGTTCACAATTCTCCAATTCGAATAAAGTAGTTCAATAATACATTACTTCGTTAAAAAAGTAATGTGGATTGTAATGCAATTGTACTCTGAACAATGATACTGATGCTATGTAATGCAAGCGGTAATGTCCCAGTAGCGAAATGGAAAGTTATTACCAGTGTAACTAGTTATGTAATGCATGCATACTTCACCACATCACCTTACTTTGTAGCAGCTTTACAAATTCAAATTGGATAGCTCCGTGTAACTCATTACTTTTCCGAAAAAGTAATGCAAAAATGTAAAATGTTGAAACCAGTTGATATGAAAATGTTGTATAGAACAATGCAGGGGCATTAAATAGGATGACGCAATCACGAGAAAAAAATTTCATTAAAGAAATGCTTTTTAAAAAATTCTTTTGTTTACTCATTCTTGTAATAAGTGCGGTATAGTCAAGTTATAGTTTTTGTTGGTGTTGTGCTTAAAGTTAAAAATTCATTTTTAATGAAGTGTTTGGAGAAAGCATCATTTTAAATTTTAATTTCGATGGCCTCCATGGAAAATATTCTTTCAAAGATTTTAAAAAAAATCAATGATATGTTGCATAGTAAGAACTTAATATTTTAGTAATGTGATATATTTTCAAATTTTCAGAAGCGCTTGATAAAAATAAATACAACATTGAACAGTACAAGAAGGAAGTAAAAAAATCATTCAAGGTGTTTAAAAATAGACATTTTAAGAATATGTGCATTCAGCAAAAAAAAAATTCAATAATTTATAATGTTCTTTAACGTATATTATATTATTAGGTACATTATCTTAAACTATAAAATAAATACCTAATTATTACTTCTATTTATAAAATATTCGTGTTTTATTTGATTCCAGAAATAGTTCCCTGGCAATAACTTACATATAAATATAGTTATGTAATCTATTACCAGTAATCAGCTCCATAATAACTTATTTTCAACTAAATACCGAACTATTTCAGAGTAATGCCGAGCGGAGGCTATTGCTTACCTCCTATGACATCGCCGAGTAAAAGTAATGCGTTATTTCCATACACAGTAATCGAAAGTAGAACTAGTTGCTGTTTAAAGGAACTAGTTGCTGTTTAAAGGAACTAGTTGCTGTTTAAAGGAACTAGTTGCAGCATCGGTTCGGTAATTATACTTGCCTACCCGACTGGGTATGTGTGGATCTGCATACAGTGTGTTTCAGAGCCATACACATTCAAATTATATCTGTGTACATGCGAGTACTATGTGTATATTTCAGTATGAAAACGATATAGACGTGTTTATTTTATTGATTTTTTCCTTTCACTTAGTTTTCCTTGTTAAATAATGGACTAAAATAAAAAAAAAAATATATATATATCTATAATATAAATAAATATTTATTATAAGCACATACCAACCAATGTACACGCTCATAAGTGTATATATACATATATAATAAATGTTTACGGGCAAATTGAAATCGTATGTGTGCGTGTGTAATATAAATTTAGAGAGAAATGTTTATGACTGTTTTGTGGCTGTTATATATGTATGTAATTCCAAGTCGTATGCATATACAAATGGAAAATAATTTGTACAATGTGTGTGTATGTGTGTGTGTGAAAAAAAAAATTATTGATTTATTATATCCCAGTCGGGTAGGCAAGTAATTACCGAACCGATTCTGCAACTAGTTCCTTTAAACAGCAACTAGTTCTACTTTCGATTACTGTGTATGAAAATAACGCATTACATTTACACGGCGATGTCATAGGAGGTAATCAATCGCCTCCTTTCAGCATTACCTAGAATTAGTTTCTTCATTTATTCAAGTTAAACTTATTATAGAACGCATTTCCAAACATTAATTACATAATAGCAGTAAAAGGAGCAATTCCGATATCGTTTCTTGGAAAGTAGTTATGGAAGATTATTAATTAAAATATATTAACTTATATTATATTTTATATTATATTATATTTTATATTATATTGTATTTTATATTATATTTTATATTTATATTTTATATTTATATTTTATTTATATTATATTTTATAGTCACTACTTTATACTCCTTTTCATATCGAGTTTATAACTTCGAATGACTATTGACATTGACTATGATTAACAAAGAAAACGCAAAAACTTTCCATCGACGTGTTCATAATACATGTTTCTAATTTCGCAATAATTATAATGCGTATATTGTTATACACATTACCGCTTGCATTACATAGCATCAGTATCATTGTTCGGAGTACAATTACATTACACTCCACATTACTTTTTTAACGAAGTAATGTATTATTGAACTACTTTATTCGAATTGGAAAATTGTGAACTAGTTACAGAATTAATTCTGCCAGTAATGCCTTACTAATTCACGACTGGGATTATACAATATATACACATATACATAATATCGTATTAATTCTTATATATATGTATCTACAGAATTTATTTATTTTATATCAAGGTAATTGGAATACTCTATAGGTAGTATCAATCGAAACTGGCAAGCGCCATTTAAAAGAAAATTTACAGATATTAGATCGTATGGCCATACAAAATCATATGAACGATCTGGGAAATGAATCAAAACAAACATTTGTTTATATGATTAAAAAGATTTTATTTATTTTATTTATTTATTTTTTTCATCAAAATTCACATAAAATAATTATTAATTTATTAAAAATTAATAATTATTAAAAATTAATTTATTTTCTGTTTAAATTCAAACTATTCTAACTACATCTATTTATTTAGTAGACTCAAACAGCTTGTGCTGATCTAAGAGCTACTAATTTATATATTATTCAATTAATATTAAACTTATTTAACGAAATGAGATAAAGAAAATATATCCAAGAAAGAAAAATAAAAATAATAAATACATTAATAAGGAAAAATATAATTATTAGAAATTACAAATTTATAATTTGAAAAATTTATTGATAAAAGAAGAGACTAAACCTATTCTAGACCTATAGTCTTTTGTATATAATTTAAGACATTTTTTATGAATCCTTTTGTCGTAGAGCAATTCTTAACCCATTATTTGCAATTAATAATATAGTATATTTATTTGAAATTTTATATAAATTTATATTATTAAAAAATGGTGAAATGTGCTGTAAAAAATTCTGAAAATAAAAAATTTAAATACTAATTTAATTTTAAAAGTGAGTGACTACAGCAATGTAGAAATAACTACTGAAATAGATGAGTTTCCAAATGCTTTTTTATTAGAGTGGAAGGCATCATGTAACGATGAAGACTTGGAGAATTTGATGACTATGTTGCTAATTTTCGTCAATCAAACATCAATTTAAAAAATTATGTTGAAAAAATTGAAGAAAATTAATAAGTCATTGAATATCTTTCTAGATTTATCATAAAAAAACTAAATTTGAAGGAGTTTTTGGACACCAATCCAACTTACACACACATGGATTGATTTTAAATCCGAAGACGGTTTGAAAAACCAAAGCTGGAGTTTTCAAAAAATATTAAAAAACTTGAAGAAATATTTTTAAAAATTAATGAAAGTAATTTGTATTGTGAGACAAAACTTTTAGAAAAACATTTATTCAATTCAAAACAAATTAATTTACCAACTAATGTTAAAAATCTCTATTTTATATGTAGATTATTACTATTACCACAAGACAAATAAATATATTTATTTGTATTGTGTTGTGTTATTACTTTAAAATTAGACATTTAAACAAAGAAATTTTAAGTAATTTGAATTGAGTAATTGTGATTGTAATTTGAAAAATAAAAAAAAATAATAATAATAACAATAAAATAAAATTCATGATTTTTTTTAAACAATTCCTCATTTTTCCTTTAAAATTGCTTACGAAAATGCGTTACAAATCTTTATATGAGTTTTTGTTACGTCACGTTTCATTTCTCATTCATTCTTTATACTACCTATAGAGTGTTCCAATTACCTTGATTTTATATTTTATTACGAACATATAACACACTACTCATTTTCATTTTGTTCTTAACATTTTTTGTTTGTTTGTTTTTTTTTTTGTTTCAAAATGTGTGCTTATTCCTTATTACATACGAGCATAGGTATATTGTGTATGTGGTGTATGGATAGGTAATACCATAGACTAATATAGATTGGAAATGCTTATGGCAGAAATCGTGTTCATAACTATTAAGTAAACATCAAAATAGCTTTTGAGAGATTTTGAAAAAGCTATAAAATCAGAATAAGGAAAATAAATGAGAGAACTTTTGTAATCTTTTGAAATCTTGTATATCTTGAAGAAAAAACAAATTTAAAAATCAAAAATCTATGTAGCTATATTCTTATCGGAAATGATAAAAAATATCAAATAACAGGCAAATGTACAAAATCGTATATTTTAAGTCTACTGTCACATTATTCTGATTCTGAATCTGAAACGTAAAATTTCAGATTCAGAATTCACTTTTTGTTCATTCTGATTCTGAATCTGAAAACTCCTTTTCAATATTTTTCTTTAAATTTGTTATTGTTATAAAACACTTTACTTATCGAGTGAACATTAAACCATCGAACAATAACTACTATGAGTGGCGAGTACGTTGGTAAGACGCACTTTTCAATGGAGGGTGAAATAAAGTTAATCTTCTGTCTTCTGTCTTCTGTCTTCTATCTTACGATCTTCAAGTTGTATATAAACAAGTAATTTTATGTCAATTTATTGAGTGGTTTAGCTATGAATTCAGATTCAGATTTCAGGTACATGTGACATGTTACATTTACTGTCAGCATGTTTCATTTTCTATTCTGAAAATAATCAGATTACAAAACGGAAGTACGAACCGGAATTTTTTTAGAAGATGAATTTTTCAGAGCCATGTAACAAGTCACATTTACTACAATGCATTTGAAAGTGATTCTGAATTTTTCAGATTCAGAATCAGACTCATGTGACAGTAGGCTAAAGGAAATTTAAATTTTCAACAAATTTATGTTATGACTGGCAATGAATATAATAATATATATTATCACATACAAATATCCTTATCTGTGATATTATATATACAATTAAAACTGGTTTTGAAAGTATCTAACACATATGTGCATGCATACTATCACAGAATATATATCTACTAGTTACGTTAGTTATATATTCTTTGATACTATGCAATCTGTATTGTTGGCTACATGAATATAAATATTCTATATTCATGATTCAAGTAAGACCATGTATGACGGTATAACATAAGTATAGCATAACCGTATAACACAGTACTACTGCCAGCTATTGCAATGAACATGTATTGTGTATTGTTTTTTAAATAAATATGCATGTATTTTCATTGCCAGCTATTGAAATCACAGTATATCTATATTCATACAGTAATGACACTGAGCACGCGTTAGCAAAAATTTCTCATGACCTTTGTCCCGTTATTCATTCGGCCTTAACGGTTTTGCTAAAAGTCGATAGCAATTAAGAGCCTTTGTATACGAAAAAGAGACCAAAAAAATGGAACTGCAACACCAACTGTTTTAAAAAATATAACATTATTACAGTGTATACCTACTCATTAAAAAAAGTACAAATTTTGTTATTTAAAATTTTTTATCTAAAATAAACAAAATTAATTGTAAATGCATTACACTTAAAATTTTGTGTTTGATATCAAATGTTTTTACATTTTTGTTAAATTTCTTAATTATAAATTAAATTCTTACTCTAATATATAGCTTAACAAAATAAACTTTTTCTTGTCTTCAGAATTCTCAGAAATTATATGAATCACCTTATATCTTGATATAATGACGCGTCAGGTAGTCAAAAAAAAAGTTCCAGATCGCCTTTAAAAATGCATTGTGAAAAAATCGTATAAATGTACAATATGATTGTATTGCTCACATGTATATATTGTTTTGCATCTTTTCTTCATTACGGCGGTTTATAAGGAAATATGGATTTGACATAAGTACATTAATTCTGTACTGTTTTTGTAAATTGAATTTTGATTTTTTTTATTATTTTAAAATAAGTAATTATGTGTGTTAGTAAATTTAAAAAAAAAAAGAGTGTCACATCTTATTGCTTTGTTGATCAGTGATAAATATTCTATATTGATTCCAGTACTACTGCCAGCTATTGCAATGAACATGTATTGTGTATTGTTTTTTAAATAAATATGCATGTATTTTCATTGCCAGCTATTGAAATCTACAATATATGTAATATATATGGAAATTCGTGAGCGAAAAATTATCTCTCCTCTCAGTAAAAGCTCCTGCCAGCCATTCTTCAAGTTTCTGCCAGCTATGATCGATTTCAAAAGTGTATTAAAAATTTATACGTTCATTTCCTATCTATAGATTAGTCTATGGTAATACTTGATTTTATGCACCACAATGAATTTTATTTACACGATTATTATAAAAATTAGATACCTACACAGTATAATGTTGTACAAATTACGGAAAATTATATAAGAAATATATAGGATGTATTTTTTTTTTTAAATCCTTAAATTGAACAAAATTTATCTACGGCAAAAATTATTTGATGATATAGTGACTTAAAATTTTCTTATATGTAAGGCAGAGAGAATGAAATTATAAATTTGCAAAATTTTCTCTTAATTTGTAATCCATATAAAAATTTCATAATTATATATTTTTCCTAGAATTTCATGTAAGAAAATATTTTAAAATTCTGTATACCTAAATTTCTAAAAATAATAGGTATTCTTCACAAACAATTTTCCTATGCTTTTATAGCTTGTAGAAAATATAAATTATTATGTAAATTATTGCTGTTGTTATTATTGTCGTCTAAGTTTAAAGAAAATGTCCTTCTATTTTATATTTTCATAAAACAGAAATTATAAATTTAAATTTATGATACGTGTTCGTGTGGTGTATATACCTATACCATAGACTAATATAGATTGGAAATGCTTATGGCAGAAATCGTGTTCATAACTATTAAGTAAACATCAAAATAGCTTTTGAGAGATTTTGAAAAAGCTATAAAATCAGAATAAGGAAAATAAATGAGAGAACTTTTGTAATCTTTTGAAATCTTGTATATCTTGAAGAAAAAACAAATTTAAAAATCAAAAATCTATGTAGCTATATTCTTATCGGAAATGATAAAAAATATCAAATAACAGGCAAATGTACAAAATCGTATATTTTAAGTCTACTGTCACATTATTCTGATTCTGAATCTGAAACGTAAAATTTCAGATTCAGAATTCACTTTTTGTTCATTCTGATTCTGAATCTGAAAACTCCTTTTCAATATTTTTCTTTAAATTTGTTATTGTTATAAAACACTTTACTTATCGAGTGAACATTAAACCATCGAACAATAACTACTATGAGTGGCGAGTACGTTGGTAAGACGCACTTTTCAATGGAGGGTGAAATAAAGTTAATCTTCTGTCTTCTGTCTTCTGTCTTCTATCTTACGATCTTCAAGTTGTATATAAACAAGTAATTTTATGTCAATTTATTGAGTGGTTTAGCTATGAATTCAGATTCAGATTTCAGGTACATGTGACATGTTACATTTACTGTCAGCATGTTTCATTTTCTATTCTGAAAATAATCAGATTACAAAACGGAAGTACGAACCGGAATTTTTTTATAAGATGAATTTTTCAGAGCCATGTAACAAGTCACATTTACTACAATGCATTTGAAAGTGATTCTGAATTTTTCAGATTCAGAATCAGACTCATGTGACAGTAGGCTAAAGGAAATTTAAATTTTCAACAAATTTATGTTATGACTGGCAATGAATATAATAATATATATTATCACATACAAATATCCTTATCTGTGATATTATATATACAATTAAAACTGGTTTTGAAAGTATCTAACACATATGTGCATGCATACTATCAAAGAATATATATCTACTAGTTACGTTAGTTATATATTCTTTGATACTATGCAATCTGTATTGTTGGCTACATGAATATAAATATTCTATATTCATGATTCAAGTAAGACCATGTATGACGGTATAACATAAGTATAACATAACCGTATAACACAGTACTACTGCCAGCTATTGCAATGAACATGTATTGTGTATTGTTTTTTAAATAAATATGCATGTATTTTCATTGCCAGCTATTGAAATCACAGTATATCTATATTCATACAGTAATGACACTGAGCACGCGTTAGCAAAAATTTCTCATGACCTTTGTCCCGTTATTCATTCGGCCTTAACGGTTTTGCTAAAAGTCGATAGCAATTAAGAGCCTTTGTATACGAAAAAGAGACAAAAAAAATGGAACTGCAACACCAACTGTTTTAAAAAATATAACATTATTACAGTGTATACCTACTCATTAAAAAAAGTACAAATTTTGTTATTTAAAATTTTTTATCTAAAATAAACAAAATTAATTGTAAATGCATTACACTTAAAATTTTGTGTTTGATATCAAATGTTTTTACATTTTTGTTAAATTTCTTAATTATAAATTAAATTCTTACTCTAATATATAGCTTAACAAAATAAACTTTTTCTTGTCTTCAAAATTCTCAGAAATTATATGAATCACCTTATATCTTGATATAATGACGCGTCAGGTAGTCAAAAAAAAAGTTCCAGATCGCCTTTAAAAATGCATTGTGAAAAAATGATTGTATTGCTCACATGTATATATTGTTTTGTATCTTTTCTTCATTACGGCGGTTTATAAGGACATATGGATTTGACATAAGTACATTAATTCTGTACTGTTTTTGTAAATTGAATTTTGATTTTTTTTATTATTTTAAAATAAGTAATTATGTGTGTTAGTAAATTTAAAAAAAAAAAGAGTGTCACATCTTATTGCTTTGTTGATCAGTGATAAATATTCTATATTGATTCCAGTACTACTGCCAGCTATTGCAATGAACATGTATTGTGTATTGTTTTTTAAATAAATATGCATGTATTTTCATTGCCAGCTATTGAAATCTACAATATATGTAATATATATGGAAATTCGTGAGCGAAAAATTATCTCTCCTCTCAGTAAAAGCTCCTGCCAGCCATTCTTCAAGTTTCTGCCAGCTATGCTCGATTTCAAAAGTGTATTAAAAATTTATACGGTCATTTCCTATCTATAGATTAGTCTATGCCTATACTGTAAACGATAACAGGACGGTAGTGATAAGCATAAAATTTTAACAATTTCTATTTTGTATACTGGAGTATTCAATATCCTGTACAACTACACGTACTTATATATATAAGATTGGGTGATTACATAATTTCAGTATCGGTCTCTGCTATATTCTAATTTACTCACCTTTGAACTTAAGAAAAATAATCAAAAACAAACTACAGTTATTCACTGGGGAAGAATAAATTTTCTATTATTTGTAATAATTTTATCTTAGTGTGTATGTGTGTTCTATGATAAAATGACGGATTTATTCTAAATGACTGACATTATACAATAAAAATAATATGTATTTAATAATTTTTGAAATGATACAAGAGAATAAAATGAAAGACAGAAAATAAAATGAAAACCATTAACATTATATCTCTGCTCTGAGATCTGTTGGCATTTAAAGTTGGTAAATAAACCTGAAAAAAAAATTTGTTTTTTCTCTGTATAAAAATTAAAATAACAAAAAATATAAAATGTAAAATTAAAAATTATAAATATATATTTATATAGCCATAGATAGTATAGTGGAAGAAGTAGAATAGTTGAGGACTTTTAATACATTTCATACACCTACGTGCCCATTAAACTCCTACCATATTCTACTGTATACAGTACTGATAGTACATAACTGATAAAACATTTTAACACTTTTCTTCTCTGTTTCGTATTTTTTGCAACATTTTGTTTTTGTTTGATGCTTTGTCATTTACTTTTTAAGAGTATACTTTTGATATCTTTAACTAGCTTTTAACTATATTTATAGTAAGTAGATATGTATGTGTGTCTAATTTTAGTTTGTTATTGTATTCGTATATGTATATAATATTTTATGTATTTTAAAATTAAAATATCCTTTAAATTTAATAGTAGTGAGATTAAAATATTTACCACAGATTTATTCATGTACATTTTTAGATATAATACTTTAGAGTGAAGCTTCGATACGACTTTACATCGAAATAAAACAGATGATAATTAGTATTTGATAATTTATATTCATTATAATGACCTAGACTTTTTCATTTTGATGAATTTTCACTTTGACTATTCACTTCAATGATTTCTGTTATTCTCTACTCACTTTGTAAATTTAAAGTTTCATTTTCATATAAATACGAATTGTAATAACTCAGTTGTTGGTAGAAAATATATTCGTTGTTAGCGCTTAGACTTGGCTTAGACTCAAACTGATTTCAAGAGAATTTTCAAACATTTTCTCATGTGAACGTTGGAAATGGACTATGGAGGTAATGATGGCATTCAGTCGTTGGCTGTTTTACTTGAGGGTCTATTTGAGTATTAAGCTCTCAGCATCAGTATTTTGCTGAATGAATATTGAAATTTTGAGTTTCCCATGGCTTGCATTTACATTACCTTGAAAGTCAAGAACGTGACGTCATTAACTTAGAAGAGAGGTATAGAAGAGCGAGACAAGAGGAAACAAGAAAGTACACCAAACTCAGAGGTGGTTTACTTTCTTGCTTCCATGAATTTAGTGTTGCCAGTATGTTAATAATCAAAATTAGTAGAATGTTTCACAATTAAAATAAAAATTTATATGTATATATATTTTTTTAGTTATTTTTTTTATCACAATCGAATTTGTAACTTAATTTTAATGAAAAATGTCAATGAACATCATAAAATAAGTATATGGCAATACTACTAATAGGCATCGTATATAAAAATATACGACATGAAACATGAACAAGAAAGCAAGAATGGATAATAAAAACACTATCGTTCAGTCCTGAAACAAGATAAGAAAGCAAGAAAAGACAATGTAAATGCGCCCATGGAGTTTCACTTTTTTTGCACAACAGCTAGATGTGTATATTGCATGCATCATTATATAACATTAGGAGAATATCAATGTATATATTCAACTTTCGAAATTCAGTAATGTTTGATATTAAAAAAAAATTAGATATCGACGCTTTTCTCTAGGTATATGTAGATGTTTGAGTTAATACATCCCTAGTGTCTACTTGATGATCTCGTCATGATATTGTAAATTTTGTAAAGTTTCCTTTTAAACCACATTTTTGTGTTTATATTTTTTATACCAATTACCATAACGCATAAACTTTATGCATTATACAAAAATAGATGATGAAAATAAGTAAAAGTTTTTATGTCAGAGTGAAAGAATAGGTATTCATAAAAATTCAGTAAAAATTATAACCACAAGATGTTCACGTAATATATATCCAGGAAAATATGCAAAAATAAATTTAGGTATGTACTACAAAAATGAATTTCAAAAAACGTACATAAATGTAGAAGATACAAAGTTTTTAAATGTTTCAAAGCTTACTATACTCGTAATAAATTATTTAGAAAGAAAAGCAAAAAAGAATAAAATGACTTTGAATTTTCTGAAATGTTCAAAATTTTATTTATTTTACAAGAAAAACTTGTACAAAATTTTGCATATGTCATATGAATTTTTGAATAAATTAAAGGAAAGAGTGTATAGTGCATAATGAAAACTTTTTTAAATTTTTTGAGAGATATGTATCTATTAAAAAATATTTCATATCACTACACTACATACGAGTACAAGAACAGTAGGTATACGTAGATTGCTTATAGAAATGAGACAATGAGGGAATAATGATCATTTCATAAAGTGCTTGTATCAGGGAGTTTTAGAATGATCATCCAAACAAATGCATATCGGAACAATGATCATCGAAACATCAGTGACGTCTATAAAGTGTATAAAACTGACATGCGCGATGATGACAAGGATATTTTTGATATTGTTGAATACTATACAGTACATTTTTTTTTTGAATTTCATTAATATTTATCAATAAAATTAGAATGATCTTAACTTAACTTATTTTGTGGTGACGGACGGCAAATGAATGAACATTCGCAACGAATTATCATTGATTTACTTTCGTCTGTCAGCTACACATTATTGATTTTATTTACTAATTTTTTAAAAGAAAATTTGTATTGTATAATTTATTGTAATGTTTTTACATATTATCCTCTCAAAATAAAATACGAACACATCTTCAAATTTGAATTGACAAAATGAATATATTACTTGTACCTAAGTATATATGTATGTAACATTTTTGTACTCAAACAAGCATTATAGTGACATATACTTAAACTTAAACATATACTTACATAAATCAATATTTTCCATAAATTAAAATTCGATATTGTAAATTGAATATGTCGTGTTAAAATTTTGACAACATTGTGAATGCGTTATACTCGTAAAATAAGAACAGCATAACATATGGATATGTCAATTAAAATTTACATAATCATTACGTATGTAATATACGACACGTGAATAATACATGCATTGTACATATATATATGTGCTTGTATTGTTAAATTAGTTACCTGCGTATGTAATTGTACATAGATATAACAAAAGAAAAGATTGATTTAGATTTGAAATTGAATTTTCCAAAAAAAAAAAATTATTCTAAAAATAAATAAAAAATAAAATTGAATTGAAATGAATTTGGTATATAGAGAATCCTTTGAGTATTACATTTAAAGTGAAATTTATTCAATTTGATTTTACGAATTAAAAAAAAAAAAATCTTAAAGAAAACGATAAATTAAAGGACAAAGTTAATTTCACGTACGTATATGTATCCAGCGACAATTCAAAATACTCATCTAGTTTGAGAAACTCAGCTTTGAATGATTACCAGCTTGCTGAAAAGAGATCTTAGAAATGATGATTTGTATTTTTGGTGATGACGACAAGCAATACAGAGACAAAATATTATTCATCATTTTAAGATCTATTATGTTTCTACTTTTCTGAGCGAGTTGGTTCATAATCCACGTTAAACGGTATAAGTTCATTCATGCTAGTAATATATAGTATTGGCATGTTTTCCATTTACAATATTCGCATTCTACTAAGTGAATGGAGCAAGTATAAAATGCTGTGTTTTCCATGTAGGAATAATTTTAATTCATTTTCATTTTTGAATCAAAAATATTCACCGATGATAACTTTCAACTGTCGTCGGGTGTATGTGATAATGTAGATACATATATTCTACGTAAATTCTTTATAAAATTCTACTATCTTTTCAATTTTGTTTTAAAAATAAAATAATATTTGAAAGGATAAAAATTAATGTATGTGTATTAGGATTTATGAGAATGTATACTAAGTAAATATGTATGTTATATAAGAATAAGATACATGCGATGACATGAAATTAAAATAAATTATTTTTACTTCTAATATCTACCTACATGTGTACATATATGTATATTTACTCATACACATGTAAATAAATGATATTAAATTATACAAATGTACATACATAAGAATGTATATAATCCATAAATAAGAAGCAAAAACAAACAATAATAAATTTTACAAAATGAATAAAAAGTGCCATATTAACCTTGGAAAAAAGAAATATGTATGTAATCCATAAAGAAAATAAAATAAAACAGAAAAAAATATATTTGTATAAGAAAAATGCAATTGGAAATGTTAATATGTACGGCTACGCATGTATGTAATATTATAATATTCTAATATGAGTACATATATTGTCTGACATATGAAGATAAACGACATAATATTATGTGTTATACACACAAAAATAAATAAAATACAAGCAAAAATAAATGATGATGATGATAATAATAATAATAATAATAACGCGATAATATGATATAATAATGCTGACTGATAACGATATATTATCCTTTCATTTTGTGAAACATGACATAATAGGTGTGGCTTCAATTCTATCTTAATACACATAAATAGTATTACACAAATACGGGTAAATATCAGTAAATATGTACATATTCATGTGTTTTTTTTGTGTAAATTTATTTACATTGTCTAGAGAACATGTAATAACAATATTTACGTTACGTTAACATATTACAGATATTTATACAAAAAAAAAAAAAAAAAATATGTAAAATGAATGAAAATGAAAAATTTATTTCTTAAACATTTTAGGCATACAACGTACAGTACAGACATAATATTCGCACATACGAGTATAATAAATTTTCCAATGAACACGAAAATTTATTTTATATGAATTTTTAATAATTTTATATGCACATTTTTTTTCTCAAACTGCTTTCGGTGAGCCAGGACTCTCATCGAAGAGGTTTCTAAACTTCATTTTACTATCAACAATGCACCATGTACCTAGAGTTTAACACGTGGATTGCGAATCACTGAATTTCTGGTAGAGAAGCAAACATTTTTACATGATAAAGCTTAGACCTTAAGCAAGACCCTAAATAGACGTGACGGGACGAAAGAAATTAAACGAACGTAAATACTCATTTCGTCAGTTTGACAATTTGCCCTAAATAGAAACGATTCGAAATGAGTAAAATTGTGTATGAGTGTTGAGTAGAAACGAACTTGACTTGTCAACAAGTAGACTTAAGGCTGGAGTACGTAGTTTCGTCTAGTTTCATTTCGTTTTCTTACCTTTATCTCTTTAAATGAACGAACAAGAGTAAATTGAACACATAGTTTTTAATTGGTTTTCGTTGTTATCTACATCTCTAAAGTAATTAATTTCATATAAAAATTACTATAGAATGAAATGAAAACAAAAGAAGTTTAAAATTTTTACTCTTTACTTTTGCCATAACAATAAATTTAATTTAAGAAACAGTGAGGAATTATTTAATCAGTCAACATACTGAACTTCTAAAGAGAAATTAAGACAGTTTTGATACGACTGATAGAAAATCATGTAATATGTCGAGTCTTGGATTTTAAGGTGTCCAAATTGACTATTTACTGGAATTTAAAACTACAAGTAAATGCAATATTCGAAATCGAATTTCAAGGATAAATCGAAAATTTATGTTTGTAAATCATTATGTACTATATTTAATTACTGATTGATATTAAACTTTGATGTTGCCAACTTCAAAGCAGACAATGTCTCAAGAGATAAGAGAAACTCTACATATTATATTCTTGAGGTTCTTGAGTATAAACCGAGTGAGATATTTTATTGAATTGGAACGAGAATTAATGACCTTATAAATAAATCCAGACAGGTTTACATTAAAAAAACACACATGAACAAGCGTAAATTAGTATTGATTTATTATTATTTTCTTTTCTTTTCTTTTATTTTTTTTTTTAATTTTATTTTACTTTGCTTTTCAATTTCGTTAAGTACGAGCAAAGTACGAGTATTTTGTTAAACATGATACAATAACATAAAACATCAATTAAGAGCATATTTTTCCAGCACAGATTTTTTCTCTTTAAAAAAATTTTTTTTAATAAAAACTCATCATTATATACGATTATGTCCAGAAACCCGAATTTAATAAAAAAAAAAGTCTAAATGGCATTATTCCTTCATTTTTTTTTTTTTGTTTAGACATTTTTGTATTTATTTTAATTTACATTCATTTTTATTTTATGTTTTGTTAATTATTTATACTTTTGACTCATTAAAATGTCCTGTAATTGAAAATGAAAATTGTGTTTTTTAATACCGCTTCTCATATATTGGATTGTGGTAAAATGTTAATGAAATGTTTAAAACGATAGGTGGTGTGTGGTTATAAAACGAAAATGAAGCAATAATAATAATGAAGAAATAACCAAAAAATTTTTAATTAACATAAAAAACCGAAACCAAATTTTTTCAATTTATTTTGCGTACATTATATAAAAACACAATCTGTTGTTTTTTCTTGTTTTTTTTGGTTTTTTTGGTAGAAGTACATAAAATTTTAATTACAATTTTTTTTATTTATGTTGCAAATTTATTTTAATTAAAAGTATAAAAATAAATGAATCAATGTATATATGAATGGATAAATTGTTTTGCATTAAATAAGTATAACATATAGAGAAGATACTATCGTATAATTGTGAAAAAATTAAAAGAAAATAAAAGTATGTAAAAGAATAATAAAATCAATAAAACTCATACCAAAGTTATTTATTCAATAATTAATTAACGAATATTTTTGGCACACATTTCTTAAGTGATATTCTATATTTTGACAGCTATCATTTATGTCATAATATCCTTAATTAATTGTTCTGTTCATTGTTTTCTCCAAAACTAAGATTAAAGTTTTCCAATTTGTCTTTTTCAAAAACAAAAAAATCATAGATCATTCAAAAACCGCATGACTCATTCTAAACTTTCAATAGTCACAAGTAGGGTTCGAAGTATTGGCCTATAGTATCGATACTCAGTACTCACTCGATACTGGTCTTATGAGTATCGTTATTCGCTCGATACCTGTAAAAAGTATCGATAGTACTTGGTATCGAATACTTTTCAACAAGAGTTAAAACACATAAGGATTAACTACTTAATTGAGGTTAAGGTCCATTGAAAAATAAAAGTCATAATCAAGTTTTTATAAATTTAAAGTTTATTAAATATAGGGTACATTGTTTTTATTTATTTAGAAATAAGTTTTATTTTTCATTAAATTTTAAACCATTCCTCTTCTGGTCGACTTGCTAAAAATAATATTTCATTCAGCCTCTTAGATTTTAAACGATTTCTTTCTTGCGTAGCTGTAGCACCGGCTTTAGAAAAAAGTCTTTCTGCTGGCACTGACGATGCAGCTATCATTGCATGACGCCGAAATTGCCGATAAAGTGCAGGAAAAACTTCTTTATAATCTTCCCATTTTTCTAGAGGGTTTGACTTTAACGGTGTAACTGGGTTTTTAATATACACTCAAAGTTCATCATTTTGCCCGTCTGTTTTTCTGCCTTTGTGAGCTAGCTCTTTATGTTTCTGCCAAAAATTGTATTCACTGCCTGTGTTTTATCTGTTCCCGAGTCTGAAGAGTTGTTTTGTGGAATTGATTGTTGTGAAATCATTCGACGAAGAAGATTCATAGCATTTGCACATGTGCAATTGACATTAAAATTCATGTAAATACTCGATACTTGATACCTAAGAAAAAACGAGTATTGTACTCATAGTATCGAGTCTCAGTATCGAGTACACAGCATCGGGTATCGAAGACCAAAGTATCGATACATACTCAGTATCGAAAGTATCGTTCGAACCCTAGTCACAAGTCACAACGATAACACTGACTGAGAACTCAAACTCAAACTTTGATTGCTATATGCTTAGTATTGTACACGTTTCAAAAACGCGTAGGAATTATTCGAATTTATTATTATCAAAATGCATGTTTGGTTTGCCGTGCGTTGGGCGAATAGGGAGCAATTTATAGATGAAATCAATAAGCTGAAACCATGGATTTGTGCATGAAAAAAATTTGCATTTTTTGGGTTAAGGAAAAACCTCAAGCGATTCACGAATTGCCCTTTTATGATCAGAAAATTATTTTTTGGTAACGTAGTTAGTTACCATTGTGTAGTTATCATTATGTTTCATTCTAAAGTTCTGACGAGCTTATTGTTATGAACGCCTTTAGTATCTACTCTATTATATATACTTACTTACCATAAAAAGGAAGTACATATATTGCATCTTATGAAATTAACATTACCAGTGACATTCATGTTTTAAAAATTTTCTCTAAAATTTTTAGTAAAAATAATCGCGAATTTGGATCAGTGTACATGCAAGAAATTTCGAAAATAATGGTCAAAAATGATATATTTGGTATATATTCTGATCAAGGACTATCCAATTTTAAAATAAAATTTTACATGAAATGTTCAACAAAAATTTATCCCTGTAAAATTTTTATTTATGATCTTTTAATTTGAATCTTTGGGTTATAAATAAACTAAAATAAATGCTCAGCATTAAACAGAAATTAAATAAAAGAAAATGATTTAAATTTTGATATACGAGTAGTAATTAAAATGTACAATCATGAAAATTTGTTATAATTAATACAAAATTTATAGTGAAATTTTGCTAAATATGCTACTCATTTAAAAGAAGAAGAAACAAAATGATCAAAAAAAACATGTTGAACATATGAAATTACATTTATTTAAAAGTTTTTCTCCATACTTTTTCATGTAAATGTGTCTACATACGTCTTTACGTGTACCTATTCATATAAGGATTAATACATGCAGTACATATGTATATGTACATACGATATAAAATGAAAATTTTGTAATACATGTAATACACTCTTACATTTAAATTAAAACATGTAAAATGTACGATTATAATGTGTATAATAATTAATCATTGTCAAAATTTTCTATACAGCAACAAGTTCTCTTGTGCTCGTAATATAGTTTCCTTTTCGAAAATTTTTTCGTATACGTATGTAAAAATATATCATTTATATTCTACAAATGAAGTAAATATATGTATGCATATGTATATGTGTATATAAATTTTGAATTTGTGGGCGTACATATCGTGTATGTATATAATATCGAAAAGCATACGTCAAGATTATGATGATTCATACATAAATGAATATAGTTATTGAATAAACAGATTTTAAAGAATTAAAATTAATACACATACAAGTATTATGGTTACGTACTATACGAACTACATTAACGTAGACAAATAATACGTAAATATATTTATAGGTTTTGGGGTTTTAACTATAGGATCTTTATAGATAATAGCACACAGACAGGTGTTGTGGGTTATAAAATATGTATAAAGATACACATTTTTAACCACACTTTTATACTCTTTTATATAGTCTGTTAGTTTTAAAGATAGGTTGTGTTGTGAGTAAGGTAATAAATGTGAAAAATGAAAATGTTGGTATTCAAAAACAGACATAGGTACTGTGTATAACTACTTTACAAACATTGTATTTGCATATCTATACATTTGTACATTTGTACTATATACACAAATTTTATATTACATGAATATAAATTTTCAGTATTACGTGTTATTTACAGGATTTATAATTAAAGAAAATCATCGTTCATTGTTCATTTTTATTTTATTTTTTTAAATTATTTTTTGTAATTTATTTTATAATGTACTATACTCGTAAGTATAATGTTACATGTTATTTAGTTTAGACATTTAACGATGTTATTTTATGATAATGATATACGAGTACATACCATTCACACATAATATTTTAACATCAAAAATAATTTATTTATAAAACTCTGTCAAAAAAAGTATGTATGTTTTTTTATTTTTAAAATGAATTTAATATATCTTATATTTCATTTATGTTTATCGTTTAATTAATTCATCATATGATTGTGTACTTAAATAAATACGTATACAAAAATTTTCTAATGCAAAAATGTATATTTTTAATTTATTTTCAGGTGAGTGTGTAATTTTGCTTATTATTAATTATTACAAAAAATTATAATTATGAAGAAATGAAAAACGAAATTATAAAAATTTGTAAATCAGCACTACATATTAGTAAGTATTATTATTGATCCTGTTTGAAGGAAAATTATTTATTTATTTAGTTTCTTAGTCTTTTTTTAAATAATTTTTATCAATAATTCACATTTTGATCATTGTAATACGAGTATATAATGATAAAAGTTGTTACAGAAATTCATGTATATCATTATCAGCAGTAACGCCACAGTCGAGTATCGAACTTGATTTCCTCCAGAAGTTATCTCTCTGCGGCTCTATCTAGCACTTTAATTGATATTAGTATTAAAATAAAAGTCCTCTCACTTCTCTAAGGAGCGTATAAGGCTGCGATACAAAACACTTACACCGAACCCAATTCTTGACCAACAATTCCACGTCCTTCCATGTCTCACCCACTACCGCTGCCTCCTGTAATATCGTACAATATCCTACAGGTATTGCGTTGTCTTCATCTAGCTAGATCTATTGCCTTGAGGATTCCATTGTAAGGTCCAACATCCCATCGAGCTTGGAAACTTCCTTATAGTATGCTGACAGACAAAAATCTCCTTTTTGATTTAGATAAATCAGTTTAGAAAAAGCTTTCAGTTAAGAATCCGTACTGACAGACCGAAAACTGCTTTAGTTGTCATTTGTTGTATGTTCAAAAAAAGCTCTCATCGAGTTAAAATACATGTATTAAGTGGCTTGGGCTAAATTACATCTGAGCTGGCTTGTCCAAGCTGATTACTGATCCCGATAGACTAAATAGTTTATCTACTTAAACAGGTTTAGAAAGTTTCCAAACTCTGATCTATCCCAATTATTATAGTGTGACAAATCCAACTCCATTTTCTTTCATAATTTCTCGAATCACAGTTATTTGAGTGGTACATTCCCAGTCCAGAGTTCTATATTTGTAACTACATTTGGTTAAAAAATATTTAATATTCTACGAAATCATTAATGATAAATAATTGGACTTTTGCTATCTCATTAGAATTGACACGTCACGTTTCGCTACCATAGAGCTGTACTGGTATGACAAAGGTTTTGAAAGTTTAATTTTTGGTTTCTTGGATATATTGTTAGATTTTATTTTATCAAACGTAATTAATTGACAACCAATTTTAAAAAAAAAAACATAAAAAAGATGGTGGATATTATTTTATTATCCTCCGAATCGAGAAAGAAGAATTGCATGGTTCATTTAAATTTCAAATAGATCTGCATAATAATTTTAGTCATAATTTCGAAAATTTTAAATTCATATTTTACACGAAATTTCAAAGCTATTCCCGATGAATTAGAATTGTTGTGTTAAGCTAATTTTTTTTTTCGGAGTAGTGGGTTAAAAAATTCATGTGCTTCAATTAAGAAAATGGTACTCGTATGGCTAGACTTTCTAAATCCATAATTAAAGATTCTGTTTAGAATTTTGAATTTTAACTTTTCTGCACATTATGTATATGAACAGTTTGTAGTACACCCTGATTGTCGTATTCCGAAATTATGAATGATAAAGTTATTCGGAAAATTTTATTTTTCAGACAAAAATCAAAAAACATTGATCAAATTTTTCTAAATAAATTTTATTTATTTGAATACTTTTTATAAATTTCATTATTTTTAATTTTAATTTGCATTTTTATTTTAAAAGTGTATGATTACTTTTTAACAAAACTGTATAAAACAAAACATAGTACATATAATTAGTATTTAATGAAAAATTATATGACCCAAATTTGGTAATTTTGGGGGTGGTATTAATTGTGGTACATCAAATGTTACTGATAATTCAGCTTTAGTTAACTGACAATTGTCATATAAAACAAATATTAATAAAAATACAAATAATAAATATTTTCTAAATTTACACATCATTATTTTTGATGGAATTTATATTTTTATTTTATTTTATTACTTTTATTTTGATATTTAAAAAAATTACGATAGTATTTTACCAGTTATATTTTAATGCTTTTAAACTAATAAGTTGTGTAAATGATCTTATTTATATAAAAAAATTTTATGATGCATTAAATTCATTACTAAGTGCTTAATTTTCCAGTAAAGTGAACCAATTTGATATAATTAATTATAAATGCTTTTGCTAAATGCTCATTAATTAAAATTCATTTGAAATGGAATGGTAATTTTGATATGAGTAATTGATTATTTTAAAAAATTAACCGATAAAAAACAAAACGAAAAACAAATATTATAGAAACGCAAACAGAATCAATGTAGTATTATTTCACAACGCAAATTCATAATATTACAGTAGCAATTTCTATACAACCAAATATAATCGTTATATGGTAATTGAAAACGTTTAAATAATTCATTTTGCAAACTATCTTCATGTAAAGTCAAAAAGACAATTTTTTGAGAATTATGCCTCATTTACAACTCAACATGGATTTCACGCCAGAGTGGATTTTTCATACCTCCTTCGTTTCCACACAAGTAATTCTATGTCGCTGTCATTTTTCCGTCTACCATTGATTCTGCCAAAGTCAGAGTGAGATTAGGTTGTATTTCTAATTTGACGCTGATGATGGGGAATGTTTTGAAAGGTTGTGTGCCAATTCTTAATGTTCCCATGAAATAACATACTCTACTCTACTCTGAATTTTGAATGCAATTTAAAAGGAAAAGCCCTCTCTACTCTACTCGATCAACGCTGGTTTGTAAATAAGAGCGTAGTCACCATAAGCCCGTTCCGTTCCGTTCCGTAAAAAGAAAAAAGTTGGATATTTGACATTTCCATGTTATTTATATGGATTGACGGAAAAGCTGTTACGATTGACGGAACGGAACGGTACGAAACGTTGAAGTTGAACAAATTTCAACTTTTTACGGATAACATAACCTATTTCCATATAAATTTTCAATATTAGTTTTCAAATTTACTATATACCGTTCCGTTTTATTATAACAGGTATGTTTTGAAACGTGTCGGAACGGAACGGGACGGGACGGAACGGACTTATCATGACTACGCCTTAAGATTCTCCACACATTGTATGAGAAGAACTCTCTGACACACAATATTTTGAAAAATAACAAAAGTGATAGCGATGACGATGATGATGTCGATTGTTAAAATTGTGACACATTTAATAAATTTGTAATACTAATTTATAATAATTTTGAAATCACAAAATCTTGAGAGTGCAAAAAGATCATTTACTATTCAAACTGAAATAATGTTTCCACTTTTTCAAAATGTTTTACCAGTATTTTCAGACATCAAATCAATTCGATCAATAATAAAATTTGAATTTTTTTGCCATCCCATCAAAAGCTTGTCAAAAAATGTTAATAAATAGCAAAGTCATTATTATTCGTCTCCATTTTGTTGACATTGTAATTTCAGCTGAATGTATTTTGCTTCATTTCCATGTTTTTATGAATTTCCTACAACAGACTTTTCAAACTATAAATTGTGCGACATATATTTTCACCATGGATATTCACGTTTAAAATAATTTTTATGACATATAATAATAATTATGTAACAGAGAAGACCATAAAATTTTATTAAATTCACATAAATAATTCGACTTAAAATTATGAGAAAAACATTAAATTTGATAGTTTTCATTTAATAACATACTATATATGCTATATAATTCAGTAGCAATTATTTATTTATTCATTATTATACCGTTATACGTTTTGTAAAAAAAGGATACCATAGAAGACAATACATACTTAAAATTTAGTTTCTGCACATAATTTTCATACTTTTATTGCTTCCTATAATAAAAACATATTCCATACAAATAAAATAAAATGAAAATCTCTAAAATTTATTATCGATGCTCTAAATTATTATTATTATTTGTTCTGTGCTGTGTTATTGAGAATTTTATATAATTATTGGTATATTATACCAGGCCCTCATTAATTTACAAAAGTTTAGTGTACTCTATGGGATGTATGCTGTGTGAAAATACACAGGTGTCTAATGGAAAATTAAAAAAAAAAAAAAAACTAAAATGCATACACGGGCAGGAGTATGTGTATGAAGAATGAAAATTTGATTACTCATTTTTAGGATTATGCTTACAAATACACTTAACTCTTAACGACTATAATCATCATCATTAAAATATAATTATACATCATAACGATAGTAGAATAATTAATAAGTTTTTAACCCTCTTGAACTTTATTAATCTGACATCGAATAAGCAACGTTTTCAAATTTTTTGTTTAATTCCAAAGAAACTTACATTATTTCTAATCATTTTAAAGTTTAAATTTAAACCATCCCTAATCATAAATTTTAGTTCAATTGGTCTCTAAATATGTTATGAATTTTTTTTTTTCAATATTTAATCTTCATAAAATAATATTTCGAGCAACTAATAAGTATGAGTACACGTAATTATCTTTCTATTCATTTTGTGTGCAGTACATTTGAAGGAGTTTTTAGATTTCAACTGACAAATCTAACATAAAACATGACGACAGAATATTATTATAACAGATTCTTACTTTTCTATAGATTATCATCTTAAGGTACCCGTCCACGATGCAATTTTTCTTGCATGCAAGACGATTTTGACAGATAAAATTGCACGAAATATTTATTTCGAAGTGTACGCTGCCTAGAAAGATGAAATATTGCACAGAAATACGTATTTCATGCAATATTTCTTATTGCAAGCAATTTTTTTTATTGCATAGTGTACGCAGAAAGATATGCAATATTTCGCGCAAGAAAAATTTATTCAACTCATTCAATAAATATTTCTCTTGCATATGCAATAAATTCAGCTGACTAAAATGTAATGTGTTGCTGAGATATCTATCATTCGTTGGTTGATGTTGTGTTGTGCTGTGACTTCTTGTGAATTTGGTATGTATTTTCTATTATTATTATTATTATTAGCAAGGTAGGCCTTTCAACTCTTAAAATATTGAAAAAAAAAATATGAAATACATATTTGAAATGTAATGTATATGCAAGAAAATAAGAATTTCGTGTAAGTGCTCGTGCAATAAAAATTTCTTGCAAAGATATTTTTTTCTTGCATGATAGAAATATTGCATATTTTTCATGAAATATTGCGTCGTGTGTACGAAGTACTGCAAGTTTTCTTACACGCAAGACAAATTTCGCGCAAGAAAACTTGCATCGTGGACGAGGACCTTTAGGCAAAGTCACTTTTGACATTTTACCATATTTAACTGTGTGAGGGGAAATGTAAATTACTTTGATTTGTTTCTCTGATTCATTATAACCTCACCAGTTTTGTTAAAATTTTTTGTGATGAGAATGGGACATAAAAAATTTGAAAATAGGAAAGATTAATCGATGGAGGGTTAGATGTCTGTGCTGATATAATTATTCGTATTAATGATATTAATTATACATTATTGTTGTCTACATTTATATACGTATATTGTAAATTGTATGTCAATAAACACCAAAAGAAGGAAAGAAAATAAAAAAAAAATTCTGTATTATTCTTCATTAATATTCCTCAATGCGAAGGTATATGATATTCATTTTAATAATATACATACTTGGATTCAAATTGTACGCATGAAATGACTTTATAATTATCATAGTTCAAATCATAAGTAAATTTATTTGTATTGTGATTGTATTACAGACGAATATTTACATAAAAACGAGTACATTATTTATATGATATTTGACAATATATTGGAACTAAGTATTTATAACAAGGAAATTATATCAATTTACTATGAATCATATAGTTTCTGCTGTCGTATATATAAAGGAAATAGGGTTTACCAATAAGCGCAGCAGAACTTCAAAATGAATCACAATGATAACTACAAATGATATTCACTTGATTTATTTATTATTTTGAAGAACGATCGGCTTCGTCTATAGCAGAATGCAATCTTGAGACCCAATCTTCGACTAATTTTTTCACACATATCCGCGTGGTAAATTATGATATTTTGCATGAGATGATATGATATCAGTCCTAGCTGATTCTCGTAGACTAAAGATTTCAAATCACCCCATAGGAAAAAGTCCAAGTATGTTAGATAGCACGATTTGGGCGGCCAATTAATATTAGCATTTCTTTCCAGGAAATTTTTCTCAGAACAAGGCTTGACGAAATGTGTGAAAAGTCGCAACCATCTTGTTTGTAAAGTAAACATTGTCTATGTCAACATTATCCATTTTAGGTCAACAATGTTATGTTATCATATTCCTATTTAGCGTTCTCTATTCCAAGTTACGTAATTTCCACTGTCATCTTCAAAAAAAAAGGTCTTGTCACGCCTTGAGCACAAAAATTGCGTGAACAGGCAATTCATCAATCGTTTCAGAATTTTTCTCAGCCCAAATCCTATACATTTTTGTTTGTTCACAAATCTAATTGAACCAAAAATGTGCTTCATCCTTACATTTTTCGCAATGCACGAAACGTACGACGAACCAAACATGCATTTTAATAATTAATTCAAATAATTTCTACGCGTTCTTGAATCGTATACATTTTCATGTTCACTTGTCATACAATGCAGATCACAGAGTAATCAAATTTTGAGTTTGACTTTTCGATCGGTGTTGTAGTCGTTATTGTAGTTAAAAGTTCTGATGTTCTTATTGATAAACCCTATACATGCGGATGCGTAGCTATGTACACAAATTCGATAATTAAACGTAATTAATATTTTATCGATTTCATAATGATTATTATTATAATTATTGGAACGATGATATGTGTACAATATAAACATAAATTAATTCAATCAAATGTTTTTATAATAAGAATATTTTATTAATTATATTTTCGAAATTGATTTGACAATAATTATTATTTATTTGTAATGTTATAAATGTTATGAATAATTACGAATCATAATGTAATATTATATTATAATATTCTAGAAACATATACATATGTACATAAATACATTCATGTATACATTTAAGTATTTGTACATATCCTTTCTATATAATACAATACTAAACAAAAAGGTCACTTCGAAAATGAATTTATGAAATTATTATTGAATTTTCTCAGTCAAAATAATATAATTATTATAATGTCCAATATAATATTGGTAATATTATTAAAATCAAATTATATTTACGTACATATGGGTATAAGTATGTACTATATATTACACATAAATGTGGGAGTTTCAAATACAATTAAGAGTTTATAATATTAAAATATAATATAATGTATATATAATAATTTTTATTATGAGAGTTAGATGAGAAAGAAAATGTATAACATAATTTATCATTATACTATACAAATTGGTGTAAATTTAACCTTTGCAAATATTGTTTATTAATTAAAAATAATTGAAAAACTTTTAATTAAAGCAAAAAAAAAAAAAAAAAAATATTTGTACAAAAACTACATATAATAAAAAATTTTAAATGAAAAAATAAATTAAAAATACGTGTTCTGGACATTCTGGTAAGCTCCTACCTCCTACGTGTAAAACACAGAAAAACTATATTTCATGCACTTATATGTGTATACGTATAAATGAAATTTTATGTGATTTTATTGATTTTTCCTTCATCTTCTATGTACTTTTCATTTGTTCTTTTACTATAATCAAGTATTTTGATTTCAGTTTTTTAAGCAAAACAGAAAAAAAAAATATTTTTTTCATAATTATTTTCCTTTTTATTTTCAATTTTATATAATATAAATAAACCTTTTCGACTTCATAAATAGTTCGAAATTTTATGCACTGCGTTATACACCAAAATATTATATATGTACCTATATGGATGTGTGCATATTTGGAGGTGTAGTTTTTGTAGTTATACCTGCATGAATACATATAGTATATTGGAATATATCGAATTTCTTTATAAAAATTTCTGACTGAAATTAATTACTTTTACATGTTCTGTTATTTGATATGTACCTATACAGACACATACATATGTATTTATACTTGCCTTCATGTATACAGGGTGTCCCGATTCAACATGTACAAATTAGTACCACGGAATTCCTTGAAATGTTTCATGAAAAAAATTGTACTAACAAAAATTTCTATCGATCCTATTTTCGACGCTAGAGGGCGTTAAAAAAATTGATTTTTTTGTTGGACCTTCAAATACAAAATCATGTGTAACTTTTTGTACACCCTACTTTGAAAAATTTAGTGTTCTAAAGAATAACAGCAAATAAAATTACCTTTCTTTTCATATACTATAACAAATATTTTGAAATTCGGTTCTAAATAAAAAGAAATCCTGAAGTCAAAATTTATGACGAATTATTTAAACAATTTTGTGTATAAATTGGGTTCCTGAAAAATATTTGCACTACAAAAAAGTTTTTATTTTTGGAATCAAAGTATAAAAACGTTCTCTTTCAAACAAAGAAAACCAGAACATGATATCTTTATCCGTTATTGAGTTATTAAGGATCAAAGTAGTGAAGAAATGGACAAAAATGTGCCTAAATGAAGTTTGTAAAATTTTTTCATTGCGAAATATTATTTTTTTTACGTATTTTGGCATTTTTTACCATTTTTGCACTCCTTTGATCCTTAATAACTCAATAACGAAAAAAGATATCATTTTCTGTTTTTTTTTGTTTGAAAGAGAAGGTTTTTGTTCTTAGACTGCAAAAATAAAAATATTTTTTGTAGTGCAAATATTTTTCCAGGAACCCAATTTATACACAAAATTTTTTAAAAAATTCGTCATAAATTTTGACTTCAGGATTTCTTTTTATTTAGAACCGAATTCCAAAATATTTGTTATAGTATATGAAAAGAAAGGTCATTTAGTTTCCTATTATTCTCTAGAACCCTAAATTTTCCAAAGTATGGTGTACAAAAAGTTACACATGATTTTGTATTTGAAGGTCCTGCAAAAAAATCAAAATTTTCAACGCCCTCTAGCGTCGAAAATATGGTCGATAGAAATTTTTGTTAGTACAATTTTTTTCATGAAACATTTCAAGGAATTCCGTGGTACCAATTTGTAAATGTTGAATCGGGACACCCTGTATACATATACATTATATTTGACTTTTGATGGTACGATTTTATATGTATTTTGAACAAAAATTATACTGAAAATTGGTATGAAAAAGAAAAATAATATGCAAGCCAAGCACACAGAAAAGCGACAAAAAAAAAAAAATGGTAAAAAAAAAACTATTGAATGTTGAAATTAATTTCCTGATTTCATCATTACGTGTGCATATACATACATCAAAAAAATATACCATATACTCGTATATAAACCATCAGATTCGTGAAAATTTCTTTTAAATAAAATTTTTTCTTTTATGAAAAGGATAAATGTAAAAGAAAATTATTTTCTAAATTTTTTTGTTGGTTATAATAGAGTTTTTGTTCATATTTCATATATATATGTACATATCAATATGAGATTTCATTTTAAAGGACAAGAAATACATATATATGTATGTATGTACATATATACCATTATGTTCATGTATATAATACACATCCACATTTGTGTATTATTTGTATAATGTCAGAGAAAATCAATAAATGAATATCTAAAAGCTATAATCAAGTACCTACCTACTCGTACCATAGTATTATAATTCATATATCTGAATATTTTTTTGAAATTGAAAGAAAAAATAATAATGAGACATCATTAATTAAACATTTTTACATTTAATAAAAATTTATTAAAATATTATTTAATTAATTAATTTAATAATTATTATAAATGTATGAAATCATTTGTAAATAATATTATTTTATGTACTTTTACATACGAGGATTGTCCAAAAAGTTTCTGATCTAACAGAGAAACAAGTATGATATTTTCGTCGCTGAAATTATGCTTAGTTAGATCTATACAATTTTTCCAACGTTCTCCTATCATTCTTACCCCTCTAAATAATAGTTAGCATTTTACTCCGCAAAATATGTGTCTACGGATACGACCACCTCTTAATTTGATGAAAACTTCTGCCTTCTGAGCCAAATTTTGAGTCTAGGCAACAGAAAAAAAAATCGCTAGAGGACAAATCTGGTGAATATGGTTCATAATTTTTCATAAATTTTTGCCATGGCAACACTAAATACGGTATTTCATTTTTTCTATTTTTACAAAAACACTGATATTGCGAGTAATACAAATGACTGTCAAACAACAAATGAGCGTCCGGTCCGGAATCGATAAAATTTTTACAGTCATCTCGCTAAGCATGTATCATCGTCTCGTCGTACCAAAATGAGTTTGACGAGAAACTTCATCTCCATGTCGATGTAAGAAACTTTTCAGACTACCGTAGTAGCTTTAGAAACTTTGAAGAATATATAAGAAGGGAGGGAGGCCATTAAATTCAAAAGAAAAATGTCTTCATTCATGCAAAAAGAACAATTTAGTAAAAGTCCCTGAAGTAAAAACGCATATGGAGAAAAATATAAATGTACACATACACATATGAGTGCAGTTTACAATAAATTCTATTCAATATGTAGTTGAATATTTTGTACAACTCACAAATTCAAATTCCCATAGCATAGCATGTGCACATGTTTGAATGTTTGCTGCTGTACCAAGGAAAATTAAATTATTCCTTTTCGTTTTGAGTACATATACGATACGAGTACCTACAATATGTATGTACATTTATTTGTTATAAAATGAATTCATGAATTATTTATAAATTGAAAAAAGATAAAAATAAAACAAAAAAAGTTTTTTTTTTTCAAGACAGCAACAGTAACACACCACAGGTACTATCACCTCCATTTTATCGTAATTATGTAGATGTTAAAACAAATCCAACCATTGATTCACATTTAGGACAGTATATAAGGTGAAACGACGAGTACCTATATACCAAACAGTTTTCAATAATTTTTTCCATAATTTCCAGTATACTCGTATTTCTGGATAATTTTTTTTATATTTTTGTTTTTGTTGAATTTTTCGGTAAAATTTTTCAAATTATTTAGTCTAACAGGTGTTACCAGCAAAAATTCAATAAAATTAAAACAAAAAAAAAAATTAAATTCATAAAAGAATGTAGAATAATTTCTTACCACAAAGTCTGTAAACATCCTAATTATGTGTGGATGTCTGTCTCCCCAAATCTGCATGTATATACTCATTCTTCTAATACATATGGGTATTCTTATTTGATGGGTAAATAAAATATTTACATATGTGTATATGTGTAAAAGTACTTATAAGAGCTTATATGTATGTTTCGAAAAGCATTTTACATTTATATTTTTTTATAAATAAGAAAAACACATATCCATGTATGCGAATATTAACAAATTCAATTTTTTTTTTTTTTTTGTATTTAGAAGGAATTTGATTTTTCACATATTAAACCACATACACATGTATGTATGAATGTATAAATTTTGCGCATACATACCCATATGAATTCGTAGAAAAATTATCTTCTTATTCTTTTTATTTTTCGGTTTAAAAACATTCTGTGTATACTTACAAACGGGTATATAATGTATATAATTTGACACGTTTTCGCAATAAAAAATTATTTTCATAATTTTGAAAAATTATTGCTCTGAAAATAAAATTTGTGAAAATAAAATAGAAAAAAAAAAAAACATTTGTGAATTTCAAAATGAAATTTTGAAAAATTCTTGTAACTCACATTGAAAATTTTCTAGAATCCCGACCTTATTACATAATGGGCCTTACTTATAAACCGTAACTAAGTTATTAATAAGAACTTAATCTTTTGCTAACTATTTTTTCATACTCATAACAAATTTAATCTTAACTTTAGTGTTAGTAGAGACTTTAAATTTTAATCGTGGCCAGAGCTCTACTAAGTCGATATTAAGAGCATAATAACCTAATTTTTGATCAAACTATCAAAGAATTTCAAATCAAAATATAAAATGGGCATATAACATAACGTAACATAGTAGCATTTGACATAAAATAAAAAAAAAAAATTTTTTTATTCAAATTGACATAACTACTAACTGACTATTGACATAACAAAATTATAAATTCCATATGTAAAATTACAGTAGTAAGCAAAAAGAGCTTTCTAAAAAAGCTTTTTTAAATTAGAACTTAGTAAACTGTTATGAGTACCAAAATTAAAGTCACTTCTAAATTCGGCATGTCATTACTAAAATAAAGTCGACTTTAAGAAATTTTTATAAGTAAGGCTCAATATGTATGTAAGTAGTAAATAGAATCAAAAATGAATAGAACCGAAATTTAAAAATTTTAACTTACACTCGAGTGATATCTTCGAAAAGGATGATTATGCGTTTGTATATAAAATCAAATTATTTTTGTTCTTTCAAATATTACATACTTTATATGATGTGATGTAATTTTATTTGAAGCATTTACAAAATCCAAACACGCTTACAAACGTTCAGAAATTAGGAGAATAGAGAGGCAACAATGTAACATCAAATCTGTTATAAATTCTTATAAAAAAAAAATTATTTTTTCTTTTCTCTGATTATTTTATTGGAACATCAGAGAGTACAGTATACATTTCACTTTATCGAATCGAATCCTGTATATCTATATAATTGAGTGCCATGATTAGTGCCAAGAAATAACAAACATAACACTCTCCCTCACAATAATTATGTATACTAAAAATATACTTATATTAAATTCGATATGATTCAATCCTAATTGGTAATAAAATTTCACAGGATGTGGTGAATTTTGTCTTTTTTTTTCATCTTCTTTTTCTTAATTTTTTGTTTACTTGTTTTTTTTTTTTAAATTGACATAAATTATTTTTATCAATTTTCCGCAAGGACTAATTTATACTCTGTATCTATAATGTCTGTATATTTATTATTGAATTTATCTTTCTTATTTATAAATTATACAATCCATATACTTACATACTTATAATGCCAAATATTTATTAAGTGTATAGCTGAATAAGTATATAAGAAAATATCAAAACAAAAAATAAAAAAAAAAAAGATAAAATAAAAATTTACGGAAACATTTTATAATATTCCATAATAATTTATCCTTTGGAGAGAATATCATAATTTACAAAGAAGATAAAATTTGAAGTAAGTACGAGTACAAAGGATATAAAAAGTAAAACACAAACAAAAATAACAAAAAACAAAAAAATATCACTAAATACTTGTACATTTATATACAAGGACACGTATACACATCTTCAGTTTTTTTTTTTTTGGTCCTTCAATATAATAAGATCAACACTTAAATCTTCAATATTATTATCTATGTATTCATGCAATTCCTTGATGACGACAATGATGAGTTTCTAAATATTTTTGGTTTATAATTTTTTTTTTTTCATCTTTAAAATTTTTCTTATTTTCTTATCTTCATTTCAATTTCTTATTTTTATTTTTCTCTCTTACATTAAGTAATATACTAATACATACCCGTACATTTGTATATTATTATGTCCTGAAAAATGAAAAATTTATGAAAATAAATCGTAGGTACCTTACTTGGTTTCTTTTTTTTTTACATTGAATTTTTTCTTTTATTTCTTTTAAATGATACACAAAAACACATAGGATTACTAAAATAAATGCAAATTACTATGTACATGAGTATATAACGTGTAATGTGTGTAATTTTATACTATACTATTCAATGTTCATCTAGTACCTATCTTTAAGCTTTATGATACGAGCAAGCAAGCTACTACTAAGTAATAAATTGTCAACGTTGTGTGATAGAAAAACATTAATATTTTTCTCTTATATTTTTTTTCTCTTATTTCATCTGTATGTGTATATATATAAGGGAATGAATGAAAATGATACAGAAGATTATCATCAACGACGAAATAAAAGAAAAAATTAAACTCAAAAGAATGAGAAACAGAGTGTAGAGTAGAGAGAGAATAACAAAAGTACGAAAAAAAAATGAGTTTTAATGAATGCAATATTTTGATAAGAAGATACATACGAGATATCATTCTCGTCTCGTCGTAATAATGTTTATTTCTGTATACTACTCGTATAGTATGCGATATTACTATACCCTGACAATGGCACTAAGTATTATGTATTATACATACCACGAGTTTGTGTGTACTTTATGAAGTGAAATATTTGACTAAAAATTTATTTTTATAATGTGAAAATGACATTTTTGTGTGTATATGTGTATTTATACACTCATATTTTTTTTTATCCTTTTGAAAAAATATGTTGTAATGTAAATCTTCATTTGCAGCACTATGCAAAAATGAAAAAAAAAAAATAAATAAAAAGAATTTGCAATTGTAGTAGTAGTAGTAGTAGTATACAGTATAGTAGCTGATGGTGTTTAAAGTTCAGATGCGAAATTACATTTTTCTTCATTCCATTTGTATATACATAAATACAAACATATGCACATATACAGCGACATGGTACGAATAACTCGTAAATTACTAGACAAAAAATAAATTTTCATATAATTTTTCATATTTTTTATATTTTTCAAGTTTAAGTATACTTCTACGAATAATTTACATGTATATGTGTGTATGATGTACGTATTTATGTGTTGTCGTTTTTTTTTTTTGTAAGGATTCAATTCATCATAGTCAAATATTTACATAATTTTGAAACTGAAAAATCTGTGTATCATCTTCATGATGAAGTTCATTTTTATTTTTGTCCTTTGATAAACTTCTTATAAGTATAGTATTTCTAGGATAGAAAACTCGTCGTAAATTTTGAATGTGATAATGATATGATGTTTATATAGCCTCGCAATTTTGAAAATAGAAGAACATTTTTTTTTAACTTTATTATTTTTCTTATTTTCTTATTTAATGCTTCCTAGAAATTTTCATTTTTTATGATTACATGTTTTACATATTAATTTTATCATTTAATTTTAAGGATTACGAGTATATTATACTGAATTTTCAATTTGTAAAAATATCCTTTTTATACATAGAATTTACACAAAAAAAAAATATTTTTTAATTTTCATTTTTATAATAATGAAATTATTTAGAAAGTTATTAAAATTTTAATTAAATTTTCAGTTTCATATATTCTCGAATACAGTGCGCGTTACGAAATTATAGCAGGCACCTTAAATTTCTTGATGTAGGTACTTGAAAACTGTTTTATGAATGAAATATCAAGTCTTAAAAATTTTAATAAAAAGAAAATTAATGTCCCAGGTTCGTATTTTAAAATCATGTTTCTTAAAAGAGAATTTATATCCATTTCGGGTCAATTTCCAAGGTTTGCAGTCTGGTTCCTATAGGCTTGTTTGTTAAGAGTTTCATGACTCATATTATTTTCATTTAAGATAAGAAGAGAAGTCGTCGGCTCCTTGATCGATGATTGGACGGGGAACAAACCAACAATAAATATTAGAAAAATTTCGGTCTCTTATTTCGTAACACACTGTATGCGACTACCTATACTTATCTCTTAAAAAAAAAACGAAAAATAAATGAAAAATCTCTTTCAATATTTTACTTCAATGAAACGAAATGAAATACTAAAGAAAGCACGTAGAAAATTGAATCAAAATTCATCAGCTTTGGGTCCTATATACATATATTCCGTAATTACACAAATTTAAATTGGAAAATACATACATCCGTATACCTATTCGTTATTTCATAAATATTCTTCAAAGAAAAAAAAAATAAATAAATTCTTTATCAGCATTATATGGCATCGCAGTTTAATTTAAATGTTCATTGATGTGCATTTATTTTGTGTGTATAGCTATTAAGTTTAATGTTGTTTTTCAATGTATTAAATTATATTACAAGTTTTCCAAAAAAAATACTATACGAGTAAGTAATTTCAGTTTTAGATACGAGTTACATGTAAACATAGACAAAATACAGTATCTACGACTATACGATATTTGCATTGCATTCCATATAATACAAAAATCGAAATTTATTTTGTGTGCATTGAAATTGAAATCTCTATTGATAATTAAATTTTTGATGTGAAAACATTTACCAAAAATTGTTCTTGGCAAAATTTCAATCGTTTATTAGAGTTGCAAAATGAGCAAATTAAGAAATCCTTTTTCTATCGGGAGTGTGTAGTACCTAAATGCATTCACATTTTGTATAATTTTACAACATTTCACATCTTCTATACCTATAGTATGCTCAGATTTAAATTGAATTGAACATTTTAAGCGAATTTTTGTAATTAGATTTTTTTTGGTATTAATTGAAAATTTCATTTTGATTATGTGACAAGTTTTTGATAATTTTGTTTGTTTATATAATGAGGACTGCGGAATATAATGTACTTATATGAGTTATAACCGAATAGTTCGTAGATATTTATTGAAAACAAAAAGAAATCTTATCAAGAATATTATAAATGTTATGTTGTAGGTTATAGCTTGCTTAAAGGTTAAATTAGTAATAAAAATATCACAAACTCATATACTCAGTACGTACTAAACCAGTATGTACTACATTCATCTAACGAACACTTTATCCTTTTAGAAATTAGTTTAGTACTATCGCTCTATGAATATTTAATTTTTTGATGACAATGTGAAATGTTGTGAAATGGATAATTTGTATTTATCTAACGAGTATGTAACATACTCGTACAAAGTTTTTATAGGTATATAGTATTGGTATAGATGAAGAAGATGTACACTATACACAGATAATTCTCATTTAAAGTTTTGGAATATGCAAGATTTTTCTTAATTAAACCAGTTACACATACAATTACTTACGTGTACTATACCCATGCTTATTATATATGCATATGGATACGATAATATATAGTAGAAAAAGAAATAAAAATAAAAAAATAAAAAAAAAACAGAAACCAAATAATTTATATGCTCCATTACTATATAGAACCAAATAGGTATTCGAAGATATATGTATGTACATAAACTGTAGGGACTTTATCCTTCTAAACTTTCCATACATATACATACATCGTGTTTGTGTAAGCAAAAAAGGTTTTTTTTTTCTTTTTTTTATTATTTTAATTTACGTACAGACAATTTCATTCCCTGGAGTACTATGTGTATGTATGTATAGAAACCCTATATGGTACTATTAATATTGTATACCGTTGATACTATTTTTACTCAACAAGTTCTTTTTTGACCTACTATACTGCAATGAATTTTAATAACAGAACAGAAAAACGAAGAAAAAAAAAACAAAACAAAACAAAATACAAAAATCTTGATAACCTAACCTCTGCACTATATAGTACGTAATAAAATGTACACGTATATATAATACGGTTATTTGTTGTATATTATGGCAATGAAGAAAGTAAAATTAGCTAGGTATCTAAGGTAAAATTTATTATGCTTAATAAAGAAATAATTTTCATATACATATTTGTATTTTGTACACAGAATGGTAAACGGATATATACATAAGTGTATACAACATATACAAGCATAAAATGTACATATATAATATAAGTAAATTGCACTTAGGATATTATCATAGACTAATATATAGATAGGAAATGACCGTATAAATTTTTAATACACTTTTGAAATCGATCATAGCTGGCAGAAACTTGAAGAATGGCTGGCAGGAGCTTTTACTGAGAGGAGAGATAATTTTTCGCTCACGAATTTCCATATATATTACATATTTTGTAGATTTCAATAGCTGGCAATGAAAATACATGCATATTTATTTAAAAAACAATACACAATACATGTTCATTGCAATAGCTGGCAGTAGTACTGTGTTATACGGTTATGTTATACTTATGTTATACCGTCATACATGGTCTTACTTGAATCATGAATATAGAATATTTATATTCATGTAGCCAACAATACAGATTGCATAGTATCAAAGAATATATAACTAACGTAACTAGTAGATATATATTCTTTGATAGTATGCATGCACATATGTGTTAGATACTTTCAAAACCAGTTTTAATTGTATATATAATATCACAGATAAGGATATTTGTATGTGATAATATATATTATTATATTCATTGCCAGTCATAACATAAATTTGTTGAAAATTTAAATTTCCTTTAAAATATACGATTTTGTACATTTGCCTGTTATTTGATATTTTTTATCATTTCCGATAAGAATATAGCTACATAGATTTTTGATTTTTAAATTTGTTTTTTCTTCAAGATATACAAGATTTCAAAAGATTACAAAAGTTCTCTCATTTATTTTCCTTATTCTGATTTTATAGCTTTTTCAAAATCTCTCAAAAGCTATTTTGATGTTTACTTAATAGTTATGAACACGATTTCTGCCATAAGCAGTTCCTATCTATATTTTAGTCTATGATATTATGTTGCGATGTATAATGTGTGCTGTATCTACCACTTTAGATAACATGGTGTGATATGATGTTATAATAAGTAAAGTTGAAAAATTATTTTATGAAAATTTTCATGTACGTATATTCACAAATTTTTAGATACGGTCACACATTCACTTATATATAAACAGTTTTATCTATACAGCAAATACATATACATATATCCGTTTCTGTCTATCCACCAATATCTGTTTCTATTTGTCATCAGTCTATAAATTCTGATTTAAATTAAAATATCAAAAGATGATAATGACGAATAGAAAATTCAAAGTTTTGTGTCTATACAAACAATAAAATTAACTTAACTCGAATGTTATGTATACATTTCTCAATAATAATCATAATAAAAAATGGATTTTATTCATGTAGGACACGTACTTATCCAATTAGGTATTACAATTTATAAAATGAGATAATGAATGAATATAATACTCGTATAACATAGTCATAGATCTGAATTAAAATTTATTATTATATTTCTCCAATTTTACTCAATTGTACAGTTTGTATTGAATGAATATTTCACAATAATATCAAGTAAAATGGAATTACTATCTAGCTACTCATGAGTCATGGATTAAGACAATGATGATGATGGAACATTTTAGTTAATGGGAGGAGTATAATTGTTATTATTTTTATAAAAAATAAATTAAAACTAATTGTCAATATAAATGGGAAAGTTTTCCCATTTCTTTTGCTCCAGTAAATCCCTATAGAGCACCACATACAGATGGAAATTAACAATTTATATCTTTTTTTTGTGTATGTACACGAGAAATATAATAGAGCTTCAACGTTTTGTAAAGTACGTTTTGTATTTATCTCAACAACCATTTCTCTCAATTGCTCTTCTTCTTCTTTCTTTTAGCTTCACAATCAATTGTGTGTGTTAGCCTGAACAGCCAAGTCTCTCCAGCTGTTCCTATACTGGGCCAATCTTTTCCATGGCTTTTTCATCTGCTTCTACGCTGTCTTTCCATCTAATTCTTGGTCTTCTTCGTCCTCTCCCAGTTGCTCACTATAATGCAAAATCTAATTATGTAAATGCGAATGCTATGCGAATTATTTCTATCGAGTATAACTGGAACTTCATCCAATGAACTATTCGAAAGTTTAGTTACTGAAATTTTTCAATTCATCTGTTTATGGTATAGAAACAGATAACTTCAGCACTAGCACCGTCCACCAATATTTCTGGCATGCAAGTGATGACGGTGCTAGTGACGGTGAATAGAACAGAAAACACCAGGACCAAAATCAGTAGATCAGTAGATGAACATCAAAAATAAAAAACACAAATGCATATAATGTTATTCTTTTCTAACCTCAATTCAATATTATGAATGTCAAACTCATCGTCATCAGTAAAAAATTTGAAATTTGAAATCATAGATCAAATCACACCAGTGCCAGTAAATGACGGTTGTCGGTGATGGATGGTGGTTGTGACATTCGCGTTGATTCATTAAAACATGTATTTTCAAAATGACAAGCAGTACTAGTTGATGGTGCTGGTGTTGAAATTTTACTCTTAAGCTATAACCTAAATAGACGTGATGAGACGAAACGAAACGAAACGAAACGAAACATACGATAGTACTGTGGTACGTAGAAATACCCTAAATGGACGTGTTCTTACGTTCGTTCAATTTCGATAAGTTTAAATGTCAAATAGACGAAACGAGACGAAACGGATAGTGCGTAGCGGTCGTACATTTTATCGTTTCTACTCGTTTCATACACATTTATACTTGTTTCTACTCAATACTAATACACAATTTCGTACTCGTTTCGAATCGTTTCTATTTAGGGCAAATTGTCAAACTGACGAAACGAGTATTTACGTTCGTTTAATTTCTTTCGTCCCGTCACGTCTATTTAGGGTCTTACTTTAGAGAAACATTTCAGAAACTTTGTATAGAAACATTTTCAGAAAAATATACAACCATTTGTTTAAAAAATTATTGATGAATTGTTTCTTATTTTTCAGAAACTTTTGAAATTTGAAATACAGTAGGTATATATATTGAACACAAAGTACATATTTCATAAAATGGCAAAAAAAAAATACTCATATACATAATGTAAATAAAAATAAATATTTATGGTAGAGAAAAACTTTATTTAAACAAAAAAAAAAACATTTTCTTTTCCAAAAAAACACAATTCAACCGCGTTCAAAAGTTATGGTTACTATATGATCAGATGATGATGATTTATAAGAAAAAGCTTTACAATTATTTCTATGGTTAGTATTTTCCATTAAATATAGCAAATATAAATATTTGTATCACAATATTGTTTTAATAAAAATGAAACATAAATATTTAGATACAGTAGGTAGTAGGTATACACACGCATACATGCATGCATGATTATAAATCATATACGTTGTAAATTATGTACTATATGTATGTATTCTCAAATGTTTCATTTTTGTTTTTATTTATTTATTTTTTAAAGAATTATAATATTATAAAACTTGAAAACAATTTTCATAAAAATGAACATTTTCTATATATATAGTGAAAATATAAAGATGGAAAATATTTGCTTACTTTTAATATACCAGCGTACCAGCACATGAATTTTCTTTATGTTCTTAAGGAAATATGTATTTTCATTTCATTCATCTGTATACTCATATATTGCGTACATACCCAGTCGGGTAGGCAAGTAATTACCGAACCGATGCTGCAACTAGTTCCTTTAAACAGCAACTAGTTCTATTTTCGATTACTGTGTATGGAAATAACGCATTACTTTTACTCGGCGATGTCATAGGAGGTAAGCAATCGCCTCCACTCTGCATTACTCTGAAATACAATAGTTCGGTATTTAGTTGAAAATAAGTTATTTTGGAGCTAATTACTGGTAATTGATTACCTAACTATTTATATGGAAGTTATTATGGAGCTGATTACTGGTAATAGATTACATAACTATTTATATGTAAGTTATTGCCAGGGAACTATTTCTGAAATCAAATAAAACACGACTATTTTATAAATAGAAGTAATAATTAGGTATTTATTTTATAGTTTAAGATAATGTACCTAATAATAATATACGTTAAAGAACATTATAAATTATTGAATTTTTTTTTCTGAATGCACATATTCTTAAAATGTCTATTTTTAAACACCTTGAATGATTTTTTTACTTCCTTCTTGTACTGTTCAATGTTGTATTTATTTTTATCAAGCGCTTCTGAAAATTTGAAAATATATCACATTACTAAAATATTAAGTTCTTACTATGCAACATATCATTGCTTTTTCTAAAATCTTTGAAAGAATATTTTCCATGGAGGCCATCGAAATTAAAATTTAAAATGATGCTTTCTCCAAACACTTCATTAAAAATGAATTTTTAACTTTAAGCACAACACCAACAAAAACTATAACTTGACTATACCGCACTTATTACAAGAATGCGTAAACAAAAGAATTTTTTAGAACGCATTTCTTTAATGGAATTTTTTTCTCGTGATTGCGTCATCCTATTTAATGCCCCTGCATTGTTCTATACAACATTTTCATATCAACTGGTTTCAACATTTTACATTTTTGCATTACTTTTTCGGAAAAGTAATGAGTTACACGGAGCTATCCAATTTGAATTTGTAAAGCTGCTACAAAGTAAGGTGATGTGGTGAAGTATGCATGCATTACATAACTAGTTACACTGGTAATAACTTTCCATTTCGCTACTGGAACATTACCGCTTGCATTACATAGCATCAGTATCATTGTTCAGAGTACAATTGCATTACAATCCACATTACTTTTTTAACGAAGTAATGTATTATTGAACTACTTTATTCGAATTGGAGAATTGTGAACTAGTTACAGAATTGATTCTGCCAGTAATGCCTTACTAATTCACGACTGGGTATCTATGTACGTACATATGTAGTACATCCTTTATTCTTTGTTTTGTTCTCGTGTGTTTATATAGAAAGAAAAATTTATCTGCTATGAAAATTTATTGAAGAAATTTTTTTTTGAACAACGAACACAGAGTATCTCGACTAACATTCATATAAATCAAAATCAAAATAAAATAATAACAACAACAAAAGCAAAAAATTATGTACGAGTATTTCACCCCTACACAGTTCATAAACATTGTGTTACAGCGTATACGAATAAAATACAAAATGTGTACAAGAAGTGTATTGCGTATACATGTGCGTATGGATAGATTTACATGTACATATGTACTTATGTATAAATACTATAAGGCCCTAGACAGATATCTAGTTTAAACGTGGTATCGATACCATGGTATTGGCTGTACTACATGTCTGTCACCCTATACTAGCTTTATACCAGGAAAACAAGCTGGTATAAACGTGCTATTGAAACCAGCATGATTTGTTTAGTATGAATCTAGTATTCAAAAAATTTACTAAACGTAGCGCCATTTTTATTGCTGTGGCAAATAGAGAAATTAGTTTTTACAGTATTCGTGTTTGAATTTTGTTTAATAACCACATTCTTCTGTGAAAATCACATTTAATTTTTGCTTTTAAAGACAAAAATATTAACTTTTTAGTTTTTCTTTTTAATTCTATTATTTTCTCTACACTTTGTTGAATTAGAATTTCAATATCCGCATTCATTTTTTTTATTATAATAATAATTATATTCACCTAAAGTCAAATTAAAATGCAAATATAAATTTTCTATACAACAGTACAGCAAAAATTCACAAATGTCAAATGATGCTAGGTTTATACGGGTTTATACTAGATTACATGTCTGTCACCATGCTAGTATATTGTTCATACCATGGTATTCATACTAGATGTCTGTCAATGGCCTAATACTTGTTCACATCTGAATAATATTATTTATATTATTACTTTTATGTATTGTGGTTTTTAAGTTAAAAATTGCCTTAAGGTTTTTATTTTTTGCTCCTTTCTTTTTCTTCTTTTTCATGTACATTCTTTCTTAAAAAATTGATGTATATGTTTGTATAAATGTAATTCAATAGATACTACATAAAATTTATATATTCACCATATTGATGCTGCTATTTGTATATAATGCTCCTACCTTATCTACCTATAGATATTTATATACGTATATTCATTGAATATAAATTTAGAAATGATTTTAAAGAGGATAAAGGATAACAGATTATTTTCTGAATAATGTACTTTTAAATAGATGAAAAAAATGCTTTTTTTTTCTTTTCTTTTACTTTATTCATGAAATTTTCTTTTAAATATACTATGTATGTATTTTTTTTGTTTATATTAAAGTGTTTTCCTGTGAAATAATCATTCACAAGGATGTATTATATTATATCGTATCGTATATACCTAATTTTGAATGAGAACTTTACAAATTTTTATCCTATGGCATAAAATTTATGAATTAAATTATTAAATATCGTTTTTTTTTTTTATTTTTTTATTTTCGTATCCCAATTTATTCACATCATCATTACTTCGATAAATTTTATGGTTCCAAAAAGAAGAAAACAATTGTCATTGTCAATAATGTCATCAAATTCAAATTTTTCAACCAAATAAAACAGTTATTTGACAATTTGACAAGATACAACAATTGCAAAATATGAAAAAATATGTTGCCAGCATACTGTTGTATTTAACAACGAAAGAATTTAAGGTAATTATATAGAAGTTGGGTCTCCTATAAGGAATTAAAAAAAAAATATGTTGTGATATGTAGTTTTTAGCACTAAATACGAATTTGAAATAAAAAGTTGGCGGTCGGCCCTCTATCGGCCAGAATCGGCAATTTTTCATTTTTATCAAAATTCGTTTTTTTACAATATCTTCCTAATGGTAAATGATATAGATATGGTTTAAGTTTCAAAAGATGCGTCTTAAGATGCTCTATATTCTAATAAAAAGAATTTTTCAAAAAGTCCTAGTACAAGGATAATAAAACACATTTTAGATTTTTGACTATTTTTACATTTTTACCAATATGTCAGGAAGGACTAAGGATAATGGATTCAAATTTTTTGCAAATAAAAAAGGACATCATGGGCAAATTTTTCACTTATTATTTTGATCCTGAGGTAAAAGGCAAATATCCTAGAGAGAATTGATTTTAATGGTGCTAAATTTTGTAATTTTGTGTGTGTATTTGTGTTTGTGTGCAGGTGTGTGTGCTGCGTACGGCCATGTCTGTGCATTTGTAAAAAGCAAATCTGATAGTGTGTGTATGCACGTGCATTGCGTTGTGTGTATGTACATTCGTAGAAGGCAAATCTGATAGAAAATGTTTAATGCACACACTATTAGATTTGCCTTTTACAAATGCACACACACGGCCGTACGCACGCACACACAAACGCGCGCGTGTGTGTGTGCTGCGTACGGCCGTGTGTGTGCATTTGTAAAAGGCAAATCTGATAGTGTGTGTATGCACGTGCATTGCGTTGTGTGTATGTACATTTGTAGAAGGCAAATCTGATAGACTGTGCATTATGCATTTTTTATACAAAAATATACAGACTATCAGATTTTTCTTCTATAAATGCAGATATATACATACATACACCTGCACACAAACACAAATACACACACAAAATTATAAAATTTAGCACCATTAAAATCAATTCTCTCTAGGATATTTGCCTTTTACCTCAGGATCAAAATAATAAGTGAAAAATTTGCCCATGATGTCCTTTTTTATTTGCAAAAAATTTGAATCCATTATCCTTAGTCCTTCCTGAGATATTGGTAAAAATGTAAAAATAGTCAAAAATCTAAAATGTGCTTTATTATCCTTGTACTAGGACTTTTTGAAAAATTCTTTTTTTCAGAATGTAGAGCATCTTGAGACGCATCTTTTGAAACTTAAACCATATCTATATCATTTACCATTAGGAAGATATTGTAAAAAAACGAATTTTGATAAAAATGAAAAATTGCCGATTCTGGCCGATAGAGGGCCGACCGCCAAGTTTTTATTTCAAATTCGTATTTAGCGCTAAAAACTACATATCGCAACATATTTTTTTTTTAATTCCTTATAGGAGACCCAACTTCTATATAATTACCGAATTTAAAATTAAAGATCGAGAGTTTAATACTATTGACACACTGCAGAGATGAACCATGGTTATCTCAGTTTTCTGGTTTATCTTTGCGATAACCGACTTTCAGAATTCGGTTAGGTTAACCAAGTTTCTAGAACTCAATTATCTTGTTAACCAAGTTCGAACTCATTTGTCTTTGACGTTTATGGTATTTTTTTTTTATATTATATTTAAACAAACTGTCAAACCAAATCTCAGCTAATATGCTGACTAGATGAAAAATAATTAATGTTTGAATTTAACTCGACAGGTGTCGTATGAATACATAAACTAGTTTACCTCAATTTAAATGTGTCACCCAGTCCAGGTTATCGATAAACCATTTGAGATAAACATGGTTTACCTCTGCAGTGTGTCAATAGTATAACGTGATTAAGCCATAAGCTATCTCCAGATAAACTAGATCCATACAAGAAAAATAAAAATTTAGAAAAGGATACGAAGGATATTTTTATCAAAATTCATATGTGTTTAAAGATTATTATTATCAAAAATCAGTATTTTAAAATATGGAACAGCCCAAATCTAGTCAACATTTTAGCTAAAGTGTAATCAAAGTGAATTCAGTTAAAAACTCATATATGTACGTACACAATGTACTATTTATATGGTGCACGTACTTTTATGTATGTACGTTTATATTTGTATAATGTGTACTCGAAAATTTTATGAAGTTGTAGGTAATAATAATGAAGATGAATAAAAGAATATTATTATATCCTTTACCCTTTTTTTTACATTGTATGTACATATATATGTACTTTTCTGCTTTAATCTACATCCATATATATTTACATATTACATTGATTCGAGCATTTATTATATTTACCTTTATAGTATACAGAAATTAAAGGAAAATCTATTCTCAATATTTATTGGACTATATTTCGTGTAAACAAATGTAATTGAAAATGCGTGACTAATCACATAAAATGAGCTGAGGTTTTCGATTTATAAAAAATTATACAAAATGTATTTTATGCTTATTTTATACTTTTTTCTCTTCATTATTTACTTCATTTTTAAGTTAATTTCACTTCCAAAAATTGTATGGTACACATAAGTGCATTATGAGGTATATGGGCATCAATGGGCATGGATATAAAACTTACAAAAGTTACACACAATATTTTTCTTTGATACTTTCATTGTGTCTATAAGTACATATATTAAATTGTAATCACACCATCTCATTGAATAAATTTAAAAAATTCATGATATCACCATATAGACTAATACAAGATGTGAAATGCTTATGGCAGGAATCGTGTTCATAACTATTAAGTAAACATCATAATAGCTTTTGAGAGATTTTGAAAAAGCTATAAAATCAAGATAAAGGCTGAGATACAATGTATCAAATGTAGGAAACAAACATTTCCGATGAAACAAACACGATTTTAATCTACAGAATTAAATGGGCCTGTAGCAAATGAGGAAACAAATTAGTTGCGGCAACAAATTTTAAATGAAACAGTGGCCGGTTTCTGTATCACTTTTCGAATGGTTTTCTCTGAGCGACCAGGGGCTTTGATTGCGAAATCTGAGCGACCAGGGGATGTGAAAAATTTTTTATATATTTATTTATTCATTTTTTTTCAAATTATTTACATATTTAATTTTTGATTTAAGTCGGAAATTTATGGAGGTATGCTTTCATTACATAAGGACATTTACTTCTTCCCTTTTCATGTGTGGTAAATCGCTAAAGATCGTATATTTATGTCAGTATATGATTACATTTTCTATTTATGAAAAATTACTCATGTCCCATAATTTCAAGCCTGTGTAAATACATAATAACAGTCAAATGTACAGAATTCGTAAATTTTAAAGAAAATTCAAATTTTTTACAAGTAATGACTGGCAGTGAATATAAATTAAACTAGTTTTGCCTTCTTATACATGTTATACATGCATACTACTTATATGTATTCTATATCTATATAACAAACAACAGTCTTGAGCATGAGCATGAAACTCATGCTCATTTCAACTTGAGCATGAAACAGCAACAGAATAAACACTTCATAAAAAACAAATAAAAATAAAAAAAAATTTTATTTTGAAAATTTTTAATTACCTTCGTGGCTACAATCTTTATAGAAACAAAAATTTCTTTTTGTACTGTTCGGTTTCATTATTAAAATATTCAAAATCTCACTCACCAATCTAATAATAAAAAAGTTTTATTTTCATTATTTTTGTAAATTTTTTTTTTCATTGTAAATCGCTTGCAAATACAACGTATGTACATCTAGGTCCTTTATAGCTTGTTTTTATGTTACTCTTTAGTACTCTTCAGTTATCTACTCTCGTTCCACATAAAGACAAAATTTAAAATTTTTAATTTTACCTAAACTTAATTTCAACATATTTCAACATAATCGAAACGTTGACTTTTACCTCATTTTCTGCATATTTCATACTCTATAATTACTGAACAAATATACGTACATAATAAATAATACTCGTAAAGATATTATATATTATTTTTAAACAAATTTTCTACTTGTTTCTTTCGTTTCTGCTACTTATCCACCATGTTTCTCTATCTCACGCCATTTTATGGTTTAAATTTTCTTTTTTCATATAAGGTACGAGTCTTTTTATGGTGTTGAATCACATTGGTTGCGGTCTAATTTATACCTCCTTATGCGTACCTCTTGGCATGTGATATGCTGCTAAAATTTTATGTATTCATTTGTTATTTTTTTTTTTTTTTTTTGGAAAATATTTAACAAAATAAATTAAGAATAATAATTAACAAAATTTATATAAAAAAAATAATCTTTAAAGTATAAAAAAGGATAACAATTTATTTGTGTGGATATATTTTTCGTAATATTTTTCTTTAGCTATGCTAATTTTTTAACGACTTAAAGCGTATAGCATGGTATGTATAGTCATGAGAGTTTTAAAAAGTTTTTACTTTGTTTTCGTAATCATTGGGTGCGTTCAGTTTCACGCAGCGATGTAAAATTTTCCATCGCTGCAATAATTTCTCTTACTGAACGACTTCGATGCATAGTCGCTATACTTTGCAGCGATGAAAATATTTTGCAGCTGAAAAAAAGTTCGCTTTCAAATTCATCGTAAACAAATTTTGACATGTTTGAAAGATGAATTTAATGGTTGAAAAGTTAATACACATTTATTAGTAAGGTGTATAATTTTTTATTATGAGTGTGATGAAATTACTTTTCATTTTGATGGTTTTAAAATGCTAATAATTCCAGGTTTCTCAGGAATTTAGGCAGCAAAAAATAAAAAAAAATGTCATTGCATTAATATCAACTTACTCACTTACTATCAACTGTTCACATCGGATTACGCTGTACACAGTTCAGTAAATTGTATATAGCGATTATCTAAACATGGCTGCATTTTCATCGCTAACTTGCATCGCTGCAATGAACTGAACGCACCCATTGTCAAAATAAAGTTCTCTTATATCTTCTATGCAGCAAGGTACATAGATAAATACGTCTATGTACCTTGCTGTACAGTAGCGAATAGAAAGAGTATTCATTAAGACATATAATATTCTTGTAATTCACTTAAAAGTGATCTGTACTCTAATAGTTAGTAAGAGAATAATAGAGCTGGTAAAATTCAAGAGAAATAGAATATGAGTGTTCTATTTATCTTGGCGAACTTTACTGAATTTCAGTTGAATTATTATAATTGAATAATATTTGTGACAACATTTTATACAAAAATCTTTAAATTTTTAATAAATGAATGAATAAAATATTAAATTTATAAAATTAATTCAAAACTATAAATCAAATGAATTTCTCTTCTCCTCTTTTTTTTTCACTAATTAGTATAAATATTTTCTATAAAATTATTCATTTCATTCCCTGTTCCATGTTTTTTTCACTGAGATTATTTAAACTGAGTGTATATGTAAGTATTTGTTTTGTTTTTGTGCACTTTGTTAAATGTGAATGCACGTACAAGTATGCAAGTTAAGTATATGTATTGAATAAACTTCATTTTTGAATAAAAATTTGTTTTCTAATAATATTTTTTATTCTAATATGGAAATTATTTTTATTTCAATTTTATAACGTAACGTAAGTAAAAAAAAAATATTAATTTAATGTAAATCCTTTTTGAAATCCCAAAAATAAAAATAGAATGAAACTACTACGAAATTATATGAAATTTAAAATAAAATGCACACAAATACGTTAATGTTAACGTTATAATAATAACCATGAATTTGAATAATTTTCAACGTAAAATTTTTTTATAAATTTATTTTGAAAGAATTTTAAAAATAGTAAAAAAAAAATAAATTAAATTCTTTTTGATATTTAAAAGAAAAATGAATGAAAATCATTTTACTTTTCTTTCGTATTTTGCAAATGGTTTAAAAAATACTCTTCATGTACTTACGGTCTTTGTACGTGATTTTGAAAAAAGGAAATCATCAGAAACTTTTTTACGTCGTGTTTGTTCGTGTCCCATTTTAAATTACATATGTATTATTTTTTTTTTTAATTTTAATTTATTTTTAAGTTGGGTAGGTACCTGTAGAAGCGTACATGGTACATGCTTAATGAACGTTCCAAAAATCAAATATTTTAAATTTACATGTCCACATTTATATACACATGCACCTTAGACAAATTACATTATGCGATGGTAGATTATTCACAGTATCTTTTGTCTACATACGAGTATATTCGAGAAAAACCATGGTCATTCGATAACCATTTTCGAACTAAAACAAAAAAAGTGCAGTGATCATAAATGAAAATTTTACCAATTTCCAAATGTAATCAAGTAATCAAGTGCATATACACATGTAAGCAAACATATGTGATGTACATCCATGGGTATTTGTGGGTTTGTGGCTAATAATACTATGTGTAACAGAATCTTATCATGATTTTCGTTTTTATTTAAAGTCTAGTAAAACATTTTTAGATTTATTTTAGGTTTTTCCTTTTACCATTTACCCTGTTTTTTTGTTTGTTTTTAAGTTCCAGTAAAAATTATACTAACTTTGTGTACACCCAAACACATTTGTATCTTCGTTACGCTACTTACATGCGTTATACGGTTATACATAAATACTATACATAGATGATATCTGAAAATGAAACTTAAAAGTCGATTTCAATTCGATTCATTTAAAAAATATTTTTCAGTTTTTTTTCAAATGAAAATGAAAAGAAAAAAATATGACTAGATAAAATGATAACGAAAATGGAGAAAATAAACACACAAACGAGCATACATATGAGAATACAAAACATATGTATACATCACTAGACATGATATATGAGACCCACCTACACATATCCAGATAATATGTATTCCACTACATCATTGTCAAACGAGAATTATGTTTGTATAAATTTTTTGATAAGATCTTTTTCATTTTATGTCTGTATATACAAACAGATTAAGGTAGGAAGGATGTTTTTCTATGTTTTATATTTTTATTTCATTTTTTGTGAAAATTTATTTGGACTTTTCACATTTCAAAATTGATTTATTTTTATTTTTTTTTCATATGAGTACATATGACATTTTTCGCAGACATTGTGTCATATAAATATACATATGAAGATACCATATGTATAGATGTACGTACGTATGTGTATTTAGATAGACACTTACATATCTGTATGTTTTTGATATGTATTTTTTTTTTTACAATATCGACGCAAATTAAAAAAAAAAAAGGAACATGAAAACAGAGGATTTACACACGAATTTATGAATCGGTCTCCGATATACATACATATTTTATGCAGAGGATAAATTAATGACAGGTTTTCCCATACGTATGTCTACGCACATACATGCATACTGAATAGATATACAATTTACGCATACTACTATGTCGTATACAAGGTGAATATCTATAGATACTCTTATATATAGACTACTCTTGTATACTCGTATATGTATATGCATACCTTTAGGATAATGGATTTATTTATTTGATATTTTGAATTGATTTCATTTTTATTTGTTTATTGATTATACTCATTTTCATAGCAAAAATATTATAAGAATATAAAAGGACAAAATCTGTATGTCATAATATATATTTTTTTTTACATTTTTATTATTTTATGAACATATAACAAACAGGAAAATAATGTATTGAAAATAATAAATTATTAACAGAATTTGTATCCTTTTTCCATATACGATATTCATATATTCGAGAATATTTGTGTACCTATTTGCATACTGTTCATAAAATAATAAAGTGAAAATTTTATTAAAAGAAAAAAAAATCAGAAAAAAATTAAAAAGAAAAGAAAATTATATCATAAATCCTTAAATGTAAATATCTTGTCTTGATCAACACAAATATGAGAATAATCTGTAAATGGTGTTTATTCTAGAGGTTTATTTTAAAAATGTATGACTATATATGTAAGGAGAGTTCATAATATTTTGCTATTTTACTCATTGTTTCGTCTTATACAATCATCAGATGTGCAAATTGTTCAAATTTATCTTAAAAATTTAAATTTCGTTTAATAATGAAGATAATTTTTAGTTGAACTGCCCTCTGTCCAGTTAGAGTTAATAAAATTGTCGGATGCGTGGAGTGGAAAAAATTCAAAATTCATTATTAAAATTATTTTTCAATCACAAAAAACTATTTTTTGGTGTCATCATAGATGGGGAACTCATATGGATGACGTATATTTACTCCTCCAACAGTAATTCTATCCGTGGAGAGCGCAGCGCCATAGATCCATGATTAGTTATGTTTTTATTCACCAAATGAATTTTACTAATGTGGAAGAGTTCTGGTTTTCAATAAGATGGAGCGACATGCTATACATAGTGCGTCACATAATCAATTTTTTTTAAAGGAAATAACTAGTGAGAGCAGAATTTTACGAGAGAGTGTCATGTAAATTAAGTTTTACGATCGTGTGATGGACTTTTGATTATTGCTTTTGGGCATTTTTGGGATTGTTAGTCTATGCTGACAAATCATTGAGATTGGAAAAAACTAATCGAAAATTTGGCTTTGACTTGAGCTTTTTAAGCAATAACAGCATGATATTCTCTTTCCAATAATGAAGCAAACACCATAGCAATGACAATATTTTTCAAGGTTTTATTATATTTCAGAGTTCAATTCTCGAAAAAGAAACACCCTATATAATGAATATAAGGATATACTAGCGTCGGTATAAGATATCAATTAATCTGTAATATAGAAATTTTCTTCATTTTTATTAAAATGAAGAATAAGAAACTGATTGAAATTATGATAAATAAGTCATAAATAAATTATTTATTATTCAGTAATAATATAGTAACGATACTTTATATACGAGTATGTGCATGCGTCTGTATATGAATGACAGTAAACTTACTCAAATGTAACATTAAATACATTAGCATTCGTGCACGTGCATATACGTGTACACAAACTTACTTTGAGTGTTTTATTTTCTCATAAACAATCAAGAAGAACATGCAATTAATAATTGGATCCTTATTTGTAAATACATACATACCATGTTCCTATATAAAATGTTTAAATAAGAAAATCATATTCATGATAAATTTAGTAATATAGCTAAATATAGGATTGAAGGAATGTTTAAATAATGAATAAATGCTATGTCATCCGGTCTGTATCTCCATTCATACATTAGACATATTACATAGGTGTGTACTAATTCATGCACTTATCCATATTGTATATAAGTATGTATACATAAATAACAAAAATTTATATCCTTACTTATATAAATACTCATGTGTGCTAGAACATGTAATATAAATGTTCATTTTCTAACACAAATATTATCATTTATGTATTATTTTATCAGTCCGTATAATAGTTTTGTATTTCTATGTATGTATGTGCATGCGTGTGTATGTGTATAATTTGCTATTGATTTTTTTTCTTATTTTATTTTTAATCCGTTCCTTATTCGTTGTTTATTATTTTTAGTTTCCGTTTTTCTAGAAAAAGAAAAAAGCAAAAACTTTTGTTTCTTCGAAAATACAAATTTATATATTTTTAATGTCCTTGGACGATGTACAAAACGTGCAACATTTATAATATGCACATATACCATGATGCATCCATGCATACATACATACATCCATACATACATATACATACATATGCACTAAATACGAGTATTATAATTTTATACATAAAATGGAAAACATGTTTTTGTTATTTTTGTTGCTGTTTTATTTTTCTACTTTCTTTTTTTTTAATGTTTTTTTTTTCTCTAAAAATCAAGAAAATTATAAGGTAAAAATAACATGAAATGAAAAACTTAAAAAATAAAAAGAAAATTGTTAAAATGTTTGTATACCAGTTACCTACATACCTTTGTACGATATAAGCACTAGAAAATAAAATGTATTATTCATGAACATTATATTTTCTACTATACGTTTTATAATCATTGCATCGAATGTATTTTAGGACACAAAAATATATCATACACTCTTAGTCACAGAGAGTGTATCCATCACCTTTATTGAAAATGCATGAGCATTACATCATTTGATTCGTAAAATGAAGTAAATCATTTTCATACTATCAATACTAGCTCTTGCAATATTTCTCAGTATTTATTGAAAAATATCTTTCTGTTTCTCTGCTCTTTTAAATCTCTCTGTTATTCTGCTTCAATTTTTAAACAATTTTCCAAAATCCAGTCTTGTTAAACATCAAATAACACGCTCTGTTGTATAACTATTTTCAATTTAGAGTCAGGCTCTCTTTCTCTTTGCACAGTCTTGGTTGTTTGGCTGGTTAATTGCAGTGGAAGTCTACTTAAAATTCTTAAAAACAGATTCAATTACCATTTTACGTATGGCGTTTTCTTACCACAAAGCCAAGTTTCCTGGGTGATGCTAGCGGTTATTTACTCTAGACTATAGCCATTTTGTGTTGATAGTAAATCAAACTATACCTAGACCTACACATAGACTGGCCACATTCGTGAGGTCGTCGAAAAAAAGCTTAAATTCATGTTTTATGGGTGATGCATTTTTTGTGATCGTGGGTATATTATAAAAGTACCCATACTTATATCTGTGCATATGTTGGAATCGATAATTTTGACTTTACTTTAATAAAATTAAATCAACCATCTATAAAAAAGGATAAAGAAATACATACACATATTATATGAATACAAGTTACAAATAATAAATTGTTTAGCAAAGTTTGTGCATCCTAACATCTAACAATGACGACTGTAACGCTATAGAAATGTATGTATATTGTTACAGGAGTGTATTTGAAGAAAATTTTTGTGTAATACAGAAGAAAACTAAAATAATTTCTCATTTATTTCTTTCTCATCTTATTTAGTTTTTATAACATACATAACTACATACATATGAGTATGAAGACATTCATATTTGAGTGTTTGTGTAAATATGTACATACAAATACAATATGAACAAGTATATATAGAAGATCGTGTCCTTATATACAATTATACATATTTATTATATATGATTTTGTGCAATTTAAATGCATTTGAAAAGCATTTGCAATAATAATAATGACAGTAATAACAATAAAAATAATGACAATTGAAAATATTGTGAATTGTAACGTAAAAAACATAAAATTTTTATTATAAAATGTGTGTATCTACGTATGTAGTATGTAATATTCAATTTAATGTATTTTCGAATACTTCGTTATATTTTATGAAAATTATTATGTGTTCTTATTCCAATCAAAACGTACCATACCGTGTACTACGTTGCTTGAATTCGAACGTGCATACAAACATCCACATACTAGTATGTTATCTGAATATATTGTGTACAAAATACACATGCATATATTTACTATATCCTTATTATTTTAAATATATTTCTCTTTTTAAAATTATATTCACTCACACATAAATGTATATATAATGTTAGAAAATTGTTTAGTTTTTATATTTTGCTTTGTACATTTTTATTTTTGTTAATTTCATTAGGTCAAAGTTTATGAAAATTCTATATGCACATATATAGTTACCGTATATACGAGTATAAGTATAAGGTACGCCCGTATATAGAATATTTGTGATGTAATTGTATTATATTGTTCTATGAAAAATCAAAGGAAACAATAATAATTTTCATAGTAATTGAGCCAATTGTTACCCGTATATATATTGTACAGGATATAAACCAGAGAATTAATTTCAATTACAAATACACAGACACACACAACATAAGAGGATAGCATATATTATAGATAACACATGTAGTGGATGATATGGTCATTTTATTGAGTAATTTCGATAATATTTTATTGCCAATTACGTGAAAATTTATCCATTAATTGGGTCATTAATATAATTATAATTATATGATTTGTTTGTGTATTATTATGAAGTATGTATGCGTGTATTGTGTACACACTATATGTATTGTGTTATATATGAAATAAACACTAATTACTCTTTAATGAGAATTATGAAATTAACTATAATTTTCGTTTTTACAAATACGAATAAAATGCTAATTAAAGCGATCATGAAAATATGAAAATTCATGTGAAAATTATATGTATATAAAAAAAAAATATTCTATGCACGAGTACGAGTATTTTTGTATTATTGTGAATTTCCTTGGAAAATTCTAATCATTTATATTCAGTTGTTATGTGTGTATGAGTAATAAACGTAAAGAATTTTTTCAAATGAAATACACAGGTAAAATGGCGTGGCATGATAAAGAAAATTAAATAATTATTCGCTTTTTTTTTTTTAGATTTTTGATAAAGTCTATTAGTTGGAAAAAATTCCGATTTAATTTTATCTGCAGTGATTCAAATATTATAATATTAAAAGGACATTATGTCAAATTAATTTTCATTTAAATTCACTTTAATTATTGAATGGATTTAAAGAAGATCTGTGTGAACAACAAAAACTGATAACTGTTTGGATTTGGACCTATATTTTCATGTGTAAACAAACATGTTCATTTAAGAGCCATCGTACAATTCCAGCGACAACTACAGCGTATCGCCGAAAGTTCGTACAATTCGAGCGAAACTGCAGCGTAGAATATTATATCAATTTTACATATCTTCTTCTTGCGAATAGATTACTACTACTGTAAAATACAGGTCGGGATGGCTATTTGTCGCTGAAAAATAGAATAGAATCTATTTGGGCGGCAGCGACGGAGTAAAGTTCAACGGTAAAAAGTCCCATTTAATTATACTGTATACGCTGTAGTTGTCGTCGTAATTGTGCGATGGCAGTAACTCTTAATACAGAAATAGAAGTGTATATATGCGTCAAAACCACAGACCACAGATTGATAAATTATTATCTGTGGCTATGGAACCTTTAAATCAGCCAGAGCCAATTGTGCATTGTCATCACGATATCGATTATTTATTGGCTCACACCTACAGCACATCACATATACTCGTACATATCTTTTTCATATTGGAACAAATTGGACAATTATTGTAATCTGTATAAAATTGTTGATTTTTGCTGTATTTTTATCTCAATTTTTTTCTTTTTTTATTTGTGTCACAATTTTTGTGGAATCTAAGCGCCAAAAAGTTGGTCATTTGGTTATTTGAATTGAAAGAGATCAAGAAAAAAAATAAGAGCAAAACGGAAACATTAAAAAATTTATAGTAGTTAGTACTCTAATTTCTCTCGTGTTCGTTTTTTGTTTGTGATTTTCACACTATTGAAATCGATAAAATTTCGAATGTCAAGTGAATTTTGTGCTTTTATCTAACAAAATTTCAATAGAAAAAAAAACAATGAAATAAAATAAAAAACTTGGAAAAAACAGAAATTCATTTCTTTATTTTGTATCATTTTTTTTTTTTTTGTAGTGGCAATAAAAATGATTAAATTTATTTTTTGATTCTTCCCTTTATCAATAACATTGACATTGACAAATAACTAGCGTGTGTAATCAATCATAATTTTTTAGGCTTTTGAATTTTTGATTATTTATTTTTTTGTTCTCAAACAATTTTTACAAACAAAATAATCGTATATAAATCAGACGTAAGATCATAAATCACATATAATTTCATATTTCACGGTTCAAAAAAAATATATATATCATATATTCAAGAATATTTTTAAAAATATTTTTTTTCTTTTCAATTTGGAAAACAGACTATTGTTTTTTTTTTTTTGTTTTTGGTGAATGTATAAATTTTCCTCGTAAATCACAAAGCATAAAATATAAAATCCTCTTTTTGAAATATACTTATTTTTGTTATTCATTTTATTCATACAAAAATTATTCTTTTCCTTTCAAAATGAAAATTATTTTTAAATTACATACTCGTATATCACATTAGCTGTATGTACATTTTCAAAAAGTAAACGAAATTTTACGATTCGTTAAAAATTATAATTGAAATGTGGATTGTACATAAATAAGACTTCAAACATATGAGCAGATATATATAGTATAATGTATGTTAACCAAACTGTGTATAAATCAAGGACTAAATACAAATATACAATTTATGAGATTTTTTTTACACATGATATCATTATGAAAATATATAAATGTGTAAAAAAAAAATGAATAAAAAAATAAACATTAAAAATGAATGAATAATGAAAGAAATACTAAATGTGAAAGCGTAAAAAATTATTACTCGAACACATTCATAAATATGCGATGTATGCGTATACGGCCGTGGCGCATATTACATGAATTTCATTTTTTATATATAAATATAAAGTTATGTAAAAAGAAATGAGAAAAAAAAATACTTTTATTGTTGAATATAAAAAACAACTTTGATTTTCACATTCATTTTGCCCACCACCCCCTTTTTTCGTATGTTTGTTGCAAGTATTTTCCTCTTTTGTGGATATTGAGAATAATGGTAGGGAGAGAAAAAAAAAAACATTTACGAAAATAAAAAGCGTGAAAATTCCTTAATAAAATAAAATACTTTTAACATTACTGTATAATTCACTTTGTATGAACACACAAGAAATGCGTGGCTTAATTTCATTAAATTAACAAACATAAATGAAGATACCTTTAGTGTGTGGGTGGGTGTGTGTGTGGGAAGTGTTAGTAATAATCATGGTATTTAAAAATGAAATTACAAAAGTTCCTCTGTAAACATTATTTCGCATTCATTATACATTTTGTGAACTAAAAATGTATAACGCTTTGCTAATTTACGAGTACATGATTATTTAAAAAAATAGGTGCTTTTGATTTGGCAATTTCAAGTACTTGCGAGTAGAAAAGGTAAAAATGTCTGGGCTAAACCATCTACTCGCAGCTACTCATGAAAATTTTTTCAAGTATAGCTGGAAGTAGATGCAAGTAGTTACGAATTATTTTTGTGTCGTTCGTTTTAACAATTTATCCTAGACACATTTTAGTACTCGCAAGTAAATACTTGAAATTGCCAAATCGAAAGCACCTAATATAAGTAAAAGGCTATAAATAAATTTAAAGGATATTTAAACTTTAATTCTTTGGTGTAGATTTACAAGAAATACATTTATGTGCAATGAAATATTTTTGTTTTAACTTTCTATAAGCAAAGGACGAATGTACTTACATAATATGATAATATGCATCTGTGTATGAAACAAAAATATTTCCTTATATTTCCTTTAAGGTCGTTATAGTTAAAGACGAAAAAATGTGAACACAATACCATTAGAGCAATTTATTGTAGTAAAAAGTAAAAACTTTTTCCAATCAATTTTCATTAAAGTTTTCTACAAAATCTACTGTATCCTGTATCACCTACGACCAGTAAATATTTAACAAAATGTAATCCTGTATAGTCAACAATTTGCTAAAATAGGATTACCTTTTTTCAAAACAATCTGATATGCATATGAAACTGAAGATTAAAACGTAGTATTTACATGCTCTAATATTTAAGCAAGCCTTATGGCCCGCATACACTTAATACGTCATCGGCCGAAGTCGGACGATTGAATCAAACACTTGTAAAAGAAAGAGAGTGCGTACAGAAACACGACCGTCATCGTCTGATGATACCCGAAAACGGCCCGGCCCATCAACCGTCGAGTCCGAACTTGTTGGGATTTCTCGCCTGTCTGCCGGCGTCAACAGTGCAAATTGAATGTATTTATAGTTAAATTTTGTTGTTATCTACCTAATCGACTATATGGATATTGACTATTGCAGTGTAAGCACATACACGTCCGAGTTACTCGTTCGGGTATTTATGTCCGCCATCGGCCGACAAAATCGGTTTTAGTGTACGCGGGCCATTATACGGAAGGATTAAATTCATAAACTTTTTTCAATTTATTTATGCCAGAATGCATGAATTTAAAATTTATTGCATATTTATAACTTGCGGTACGACATGGTACAGAATATAAAGTTCCTTTCTATCCTTTTTGAAATTTATTGTAACTGCACAAGTATACGAGCTACTATAGTTACCTGCTACATAAATGATAAATATTTTTATATGCAGTTTGTGTAAATAATTGTAAATCTCACTGCGTGGCGTAGTATTAGATGCGGTCAATAAATTTATTGTAGAACAACGGTAGAACTTCAAGTAGTCCAGTGGTTTATTGAACATAATTTTTTTATTTTGCACTCACTTTGCAATTTTATTTTATTTTTTTTTTTTTATTATTGGTTTAAATCCAAGTCACCAGGATGGACTCGTATACATAATGTACATCTGTACTCATGCATCATCATATTTCTGATGAATATGCAGTAAAGGATTTCATTTAAATTTTATTCTTTTTTTTTCATTTTATTTTCTATTTTCCATTATTTTAATGTTAATGCAGATCCTGTGTATCATAAAGTGCTTTGGAAAGTGAACTTTATGATTGAACATCAACAGTTTTTTAAATTAAATCTATGTGTACGTGAAATGTACTCGTCGCATATACTTACATAATACATATGCACAACAGCTATACTATAAAAAAAAATATAAAGAAAATCACCTATTCTTGATCTTGTTATAGTCCGTAAATCATACATACTCCAGGGTTTATAATAGTAGATATAGAATATAGATTTTATATGTATGTATGTATGTATGATTGGGTGTGTGTGTGTGTGTGGGTGTGTTATAAAATTTACATTTTATTTAACTTTCTTTTCTTTTTTTTTTTATTTATTAAAAATGTCAAAGCAAAAGTACGTGAGTTATCTGCCATATATCTATGTGGTATGGTGTATGTATTGGTGTACAGTCATAGTCGTGTTATCAAAGTGAATTTAAATGAAGAAACAAAAACAACCAACAGCAATACAACATAAATTTAATATGAAAAATTGAAATGGGAAAATGAAAATGAATAAAAAATTTGAAAGATTATTTATTTTCTTCTCATCTTTATCATAAATAAAAATTCATTTTGAGAACATAAACACTCATATATTCAGATACCACATACTCGTACGTCATATCGTATACGTAACATAGAGAAAGTAAAGAAAAATGATTTATAGTTAATCCATACATTTTGTATTCATAACGTTAAATTGATTATAGATTACAAAAAAAATACAAAACTAAAATGAATTCAATGAAAGGACTCTTTCAAGTAAAAATCAACAACTCTACTCGTATATTCGATCTAAAAATAATATATAAATTTAAAATTATTATTATCACCATAATAAATTTTTTATTTAATTCCCATTACTCATTCCATTAAATCCGAATGAATTAATATTCATTGAATATGAAAAACATTTTTTTTTTTCGTACTTATGAGAATACTTTTTTCACTTTGCTTTTTTGTGCATACATAGTGTAGTACTTAAAATGTTGTTAATAATAATAAAAAATAAAAATTGATTTTATGAAATAATAATTAGTAGAAAAAAAAATTTTTTTTTAAATTATTTCTCAAATTTTATGCTTAACATTAAAGGATATTAAATATTAATTTAGAGTGTAACTCGTATACTTTCATAAATATAAAAACTTTGTCTGTATAGTGTATACTGCTTATACTTCAGTGTTCATTTTATATGTACTCGTATTTATTTAATTTTATATCATTTTATTATCCTTTATCAATAAATTGTAATTCTAGATAAAATGTAAATGTGAAATAAATTCATATTGTTGCATAAAATTAAACATAACACAGCAAAAAAATGAAAAAAAAAGTGAAAAAAAAACAACAGAAGACACTCCTTATTCATTCATGAATAAGTATATGTACGTGTTATGTGTACTGTAAAAAACAAGATGAAAAAAATTAAATACGAAATGGAAAAAATATAAATGAAAATTTTATTATCCGTGAATGGAAAAAAGGGAAATTAATTACTAAAAATATATTAAATATAAAGAAAAAATTATTTGATATTTTGTTTCACGGATCGTAAATAAATGTAATATGTTGGTTTCGATAGCTACATAATTAGTTGAGAGTTAGTCTAGTTCATGATCGTAATCGTAAACTGTAATTAGTTCTAATGTCAGTGACAGTCGTCAAATAATACTCATCGTCATCATCATCAGTTGCGCTTCAGCTCTAGATAAGCCAGAGCTTTCATGATTCATGAGTGCAACTAAAATTTAACCATGCATAACATTGATTGCGAACCACTTAAGTTGCTAGTAGAGAAGCAAACTCATTTACATGATTCATGATAGAGCGCAGTCTGATCTAGTGGTCTAACAGTATAATGTATTTTGTGTTACTGTGTTGACAACAAGTAGATTTAATCAGCATTTCTAAGCTCTTTTTCAAAGCAAGCTGGTAGCTGGTACTGGTACTCATTTAAAGCTGAGTGAGCCTTGGAGGTTAATGAAAGTTGGAAATAGCCATCGAAAAATTGAAAATTATTTATCTGACTTTTGCTGTGGGTATAGGAATCGAACCCCCACCACTTTAAGATCAATAGGCCAGTTACTGTACCACTACGCCACTAAGCTCATTTGGCAACCAAAGAATAAGAAAAATAATTTTAATAGTTATTTTTATTTCGAACTGTCATTATTTCCAAAGATCACACAGCTTCGAACAAGTATCAACATGGTTGGGAAATTATTCTAAGCCCTGCCTTTATAATGTTTGAGTTGAGTTCATTTCTCTACTACTGTAATCCACAGTAAATTATGTTCATACAAGTAAGTAAGTGGTAGATTATGTTCATGTAAACATTATGCTATAATTGCTATCGTAGTTTAGGTCTAACTGGGCTTGTTCAGGATTGCTGCTTCACAGATGATAATGGTCCATGTATGTACAATGTGGCTGTAGGTATGTGACATATTAATGTACGAGTAGGTATTTAATCTCTGTTTGTTTTGTAGAATTTCTTCAATATCCTACACATTTATCCATTACTACATTTTTAATTTTTATTCAAAAATCCTACACTTTCACATCGGAAATATAAGGGAAGGAAATAATTGTTATGGCGGTTATTACATGAATTTCATTTCAGTTTTTTTTTCATCGTTGAATCGACTTAATCATTTTATAAGGATCGTTAAATTTGTATGATAGACAGAAGTTGAGTGATAATGCATTTTTAATTAAATTGTTAATTACCCATAGTAGTCTTTATTACTATTTGCATATTGAAAGTGAAACATGGTCTGAAACCATACTTCTTCAGAAATGTAGAAAAAAAAATGAAATAGAAAAATTAAGTGTAAAAGGAATAAATTCTAATAAAATTATCGAGTAGGTGAGGTGGATGAAAAATCAATTTCAATCACTGTACAACTGCGCTCGTGTAAAAATTTTGTATTTTTAAATAGTTCAAATTATATTTTATACCGGAAATTAGACTTTATGATTTCAACAAATTACGTACCTGGCTACATATCTTCCAGGATTTAAATATGATGTATGTATACGTGTCTACGTATAGAGTGTACACCTACTTATAGAATAATTTCTAACAAAATAGTAATCATAAAATGCCTGGATGAAAACATTTGTAATAATATAGTCGTGTTTACTGTTAGTGTTAAATAAAGGAAGAGGAAATGTATAGTTAGGATTGGTATTTACCAACCCAAACGTGTACGTGTATGCATCATCATAAGTACATAGTATACAAACATGCCAGAAACGTAGTAATATACGGAATTTATCGTTTGTAACATTATAATGTATACTCTGTACCGTACATTATGTACAAATGTAAATATAAATGTAATGTTTTTTTTATTGTATTTCACATGATGTACATACACATATGTATACTCCTGTATAACGCATTCATGTGAAATAAAACAGATTTCATGTAAACAAGATTATAATTATTATAATTTCCCATATGTTTTTACTGTTTTTAGGGCTTAGAGCTAATGTTAAAGTCGAAATCCTCCCAAAAAAAAAATTGTTTAGTTTTATCTGTTTTATTTTTCTCTTGCAGTAATAAAACAAAAACAAAATATCTCATTATGTAATTATACTCTTAAAAGCAACGAGTAATTGTACCTTTTAACAGACCAAAATAAGTCGAACACATTTGCAACTGTTTGTTACCAAACAATGTCTGTGATAAAATAACAACGTTTTGTAATCTCCAGTTTAAATTTCAGCAAATATTAAGTTTGTCCAACTTGTACCTTTATTCTTCAAACTTGAATACTTAAGATTAGGATTCGAAATATCTGCGATCTTGTGCAACAATTATCTCCGAAGTTACTTAACCGATTTCAATGAAATTTGAAACATAGATACTTTGATAGGAATTGTGGTGCTTAAGGGAGCGTTTTCTTTTTTAAATTCCTTGTTGCCTTTTTACAGGGTGTCAAAGTTGTCAAAATTGCGATTTTTTGGCTTCCAAATGCACCTCGTACAGCAAACACTAATTGACCAATTTCTTTGAAATTTTGAATATACGAGGTCTGTTCAAAAGAAAAGGTGAATTTTGAATTTTTGCGGGCTGTGTACATTCGATTATCGAAATTTTTTTTTTTGTTATGTTGGTACACATAATTATGTTTATCATATGTTGACATTATCAGCCATTTTGGATTAGTAGTTTGTTTTTGACAACTGAAAAGGTTAGTCACGTTTTTGTGTGTTCTTCGATTTTTTTCCGAAATTGCTAAATTTTGAGCAAAAGCAACGTCTCATTAGTATCGCTCAGGAGTTATTGAATGACGTCAACGACGATCCATATTTGCTCAAAAGGGTCATAACTGGTGACGAAACGTGGGTATATGTTTATGACGTCGAAACCAAGATTCAATCATCCCAATGAAGCGGCCAGAAGAGCCAAGACCGAAAAAAGCACATCATGTTCGATCAAATGTGAAGGTTTTGCTCACTGTTTTCTTCGATTATAATGGTGTGGTGCATCACGAGTTCTTGCCAACAGGTCGTACGGTTAATAAGGAATACTACAAAGAAGTTATGCAACGTTTGCATGAAGCAATACGACTCAAACGATCGGAATTGTGGAAAAACAAATCATGGATTCTGCATCACGATAATGCACCAGCTCACACATCAATGCTTGTTCGTGATTTTTTGGTAAAAAACAACACCGTAATCACCCCTCAACCACCGCATTCACAAGATTTGGTTCCCTGCGACTTTTTCCTATTCCCGAAACTGAAAAGAACAATGAAAGGAAAGCGTTTTGCCACAAATGATGAGATAAAATCGGAATCGAAGAACGAGCTGATGGCCATACAGAAAAGCGCATTTCAGAAGTGCTTCGAGGATTGGAAGAAGCGCTGGCATAAGTGCATTATATCTGAAGGGGATTACTTTGAAGGGATCAAAATGGATATTGATGAATAAATAATTATTTTTCGAAAAAATTCAAAATTCACCTTTTCTTTTGAACAAACCTCGTATGTAGCCTGAAGGATATTGTGGTGCTTGAATATAGCAAATTTTTGATTTTAGGTCCTGAAATTTAGTTATAGTTCTTAAAAAAGAAGAGGGTTTCTTTTTAGAAAAATCGTTCAACTTTGACTTCTGTTTTCATACATTAAATCTTCATATATCTATATGATTTTAGTATCAAAATAAAATTTGGACATTTCTGAAGAGTTTACAAAAAACAAAATATAAAAATCTTTGTTATATTTCCATTTTTATTAACAAAATAAAATTATGTTCTTTTTCATCAAAATATTCAAAAATCCATTTTTATTAGCACCTAAAAGGTATGCAAAGGCATTTTTTTTTAAATATTTGTATGTAAAATCGTTGTTGTTGTTTTCAAAATTTTTCAAAGTCGAAACCTACTCTTAACGTTTGTACAGAGAACACTTAACGTTTGGTGGAAAATATTTGATAAAATCAATAAAACTCGGAAGCGTATTAAATTCGAAACTTGACTATCTTGACTCTTGGTCTTGATTCAAACTTGATATGAAGATCGACAAATGCAATGGTTTGATCAAATAATTTCATTGAAGCACTGTCAAACATTGAAAGACATTATCATACTAATTTGTTAGTCAGTTTATCTCATCATGTTTTGTCAACGTATGGTCAGTCTAATAGTGTACTGTCATCTCATTGTAAAGTCATGAAAAAATGGAATCATATTAAATTTATTTTTCTGTATTCTTAGAGTGTGTAACACAAAAATTGGTTCAATATTTAATTCAATTACACATACATGAGTGTGCACATAATTTATTCTTATACTTTTTTTTTTTGTTACAAAAATTTATGTGTACAATGTAACCATAAATTATACACTATTTTGAAAGGAAATTATTACCACATAGAAATTTATATTTTTATTTTTATTTATGTACTCGAATACACGCTAGATAAAAATAATTTTATTTTCAGTTTTTATTGGACTGTGAATTGCATTCCATTGTTATAGATACGTATCTATACAGCTATACAATAGCTACGTTACGAATATAATTTCAAATTTTTATTACCATTTTGTTACTCAAGTATTCAGATTTTTTTCACTAGTAACATGTGAAAGTTTTCACATTTTCCTTTTCTTTTTATTTTATTTTTTTTTTCGTAACTTTTTTAGTGGATATCGTGCTCACAGATAACAACGTAACGATCATAATTCAAAAATTTGAATTGTAAAATATACTCATATCTTAGCAATTATCATCAATCATGAATTTAAATAAAAAAAAAAGTTAAAAAGGATCTATCGCTTTTATGTGTAATTTGTGGATTTTATTTCTTGAAAAATGTCTTCCACAAAAATATCATTTAAAATTTTCTTATTCTCAATTTGAATATTTTAAAGATTTTAATTTTTGATTGATAGCCACAATTAATTTTTATACCGAAAAGGATATTCGTAAGCAAGCACATATTCGCAGTATAATCATACGCCATACTTTATACAGTGACAAATATTGCTCGTACACAGTTCGTTAATGAAAATTTTCACCACCTACTATCATGGAATTAATGGGTGCGTTCAGTTCCAAGCAGCGATGTAAAATTTTCCATCGCTGCAATAATTTCTCTTACTGAACGACTTCGCTGCATAGTCGCTACTTTGCAGCGATGAAAATATTTTGCAGCTGAAAAAAAGTTCGCTTTCAAATTCATCGTAAACAAATTTTGACATGTTTAAAAGGATGAATTTAATGGTTGAAAAGTTAATACATATTTATTAAGTGGTAAGGTGTATAATTTTTTATTATGAGTGTGATGAAATTACTTTTCATTTTGATGGTGGTTTTAAAATGCTAATAATTCCAAGTTTCTCTGGAATTTAGGCGGATTACGCTGTAAACAGTTCAGTAAATTGTATATAGCGATTATCTAAACATCGCTGCAATGAACTGAACGCACCCAATGATTCATTTCTATGGATTTACAAAACTTTCGGAATAACTTAAACATTTAACAGTTTAGTATAATATTTCGCTAATTAAAAATTTTAAATTTTACAAAAAAAAAGGATGTGCGGAAAATTAATTTTCTTAATTAAGATAACAAAGAACAACTTACATGCATTTTTTGTTAGTTCCTTTCTAATACTCTTTTGAATTCCTATATCGTTTTTTGTTTCTCTCTCCATCATTGGAAATTTATTATAATTAATGAGTATAAATGAAAAATTTCGTGTACTCCAACTGCTCGCATATCTTTGCTTTTTAAATGGCAAATTTATTATTATAAAGAGAAACGAAAAAGTTCCTAGAAAATCTTTCTTTCAAAGGAAACAAAAAAATTAGTAATAATAATAATAAAAAAAATAAATAAAAAAATAAAAATAATAAAAGAAAAAGGACAAAAAAAATCCTTTTTCTTCCTTTCAAATGCAAACAATGTTACATTTTTTGCTGTTATTTTTGAAACATATACATTTTCTTTTTATCTACAAAAAGTTATCTTTATTTATATTCACCCTTAAGGAATAATTTTTACTAAATGACGGTCGTTTTATATTATGTATGTATATAGATATAGCAACAAGAGCACAAAGAAAAACATTTAAAATGAGAAGAAAAACAAAATGTAAAATACAAAAAGAAAAACAAAAAATTTATTAAAGCAAAGAGATTTTATAATTTTTAATTTTCATTTCAAGAAAAAAAAAAAAAAAATAAGAGAAAAGAAAAATGAATGAAATTGCCCATTATATGAATTTATATACTATTGCTGTAACAAGAAAAAAAACGAAACAACCATATAATGAGGATCGTAATTTTTGAATGACTGAATGAAAGTAAAAAAAAAAAAAATACATTTATTTATCTGGAAAATATAAATACAAATAATATTTAATTTTTATTCCTTTTTTTTTCATTTTCTTTCTTTTGGCTTTTAAAAGCTTTATATTTCTTTTTTCTGTTTTGTGTTTCTTGCGTATATATCGTATCGTAAGTTTTGAAAATTTAAAATTTAAAATATTTCAACACAAACAAAATGACCAAAATAAAGGTAGATGTATGTATGTATGATTTTAAGAAATTTAAGGATATTTCACATTCTTTTTCTACTTCGTAACATAATTAAAAAGAAATTTTCCTTAAGATTTTCATGAATTTTCTTTTACAATTTTCAATTTAATTTTTATTATAAATTTTAAATTTAATGTAGAAGGATGTATCCATGCATAAATACCTTACATTTGTTGGTACATATAGTACATATTATTTGTATCTTAAAATGAAAATCGATTAAATAAAAATTTTCTTATTTTTCCTTTTGAAAAACTTTTGAAAATATGAATAAATTTTCAAGAATAAAAAAAATAATAAAAATTCATTTTTTATCATTTTTTAATCGATGTGCATAGCAGGTAGTAGTATTAGAAGGTGGGAGATATGGTATATTAAGAGCGTACACCCAAGCTGAATCTATGCTGAATCTATTATTATTATGTTATCAACGTTTAGAGAGGTAAAACTTATTTGAAAACTTTTTAAGTTTTTAGTATTGTGTAAGCTAATTTTATTTTAATATTCTTCTCTTTAGTTTTGCAACAATTGTTTCAATTTTTGTTTTACAAACAATTTGTTTTTTTTTTTTTTTTTGTTCTTTGTTTGACTCTAACACGAAACGTGTGCGATTGTATAGATCTATTAAGAAAAAGTTTGATCCTTTTGCAGAGAATTTATGTTTTTAAAGTTATCTTTTTATTGAATAAAGAAAATAATCAATAACCAAAGGAAATAAAACTGAGGATTTAAATTATAATATAGAAAACTTTAAAACTATTCACTCATAGACAGTGATTTTTCTATATATGCGTTGAATTTAAAAATGCATTAAACTGGCATATCCTGGCACCATCTTAAATCATATTTAAAAAAAAAATATTAAAGCCAAATTTGAAGTGCGAACACTTAACAAGAACTTGAAATTCTGTAGAAGTATTCAGAAACTGAAGATCTTTGAAGGACTAGTTTAATTTTTTACACTTCCAAAAAAAAAAAGGATAATCACGTAAAAATTATGAAGATTTTAATAACATCAACACATCTTCATCACTATACTTGCATTTATATTTGCTTCTTAATGATTTCTTATTCTCCTTTAAATTTCTAAAAATTATTTTGTTCGACTTTTCAACATTTTATTTCTCTTAATAATGAAATCGAAGTGAATGATAAGAATTTTCTTAATGAATGCAAATATCACAGTAAAGCAGTTTCCGTTCAGTTATAAGTAATTTTATAAATAGCAGTCACAAATACTTATGATGTCTTAATTTATGAATATATGAACTGACAAGTCGTGTTATGAGAGAGAGGCTGTCAGTATACTGGCCGTCCCTGGCAATAATGAATACATAAATAAATTTTATGCATTTATCATTTGTGTGTACGTTATTTTGTTAATAATTCACACAAGGATAATAATATAAGGATAATTATTATGATAATTATATATACGTGATGTAAGGTTTATTCAATAATTTTTATACATAAATATCGATTTAAAGTATGCCATAAATTATTAACCTTAAGTCTTAAGGATATAAGTATCACATATGTATATAACACGTGTATGATATTGTAATTGCTTGTCTATATATTTGTCTACACAAGAATTTGTAATCAATAAAATCTGAAAATTACATATTAACTGAGATTTTGTTCTTCGATTACGATAATTTGTGTTGAATCACTTACAAAATGAGGATAATAATAATAATAATAATAATTTATTACATTCTAAAAAGGATTTAATTTGAATTATTACAATAAATATTTTAGCATTAATCATAATGTGTTGTGTTGTGTTGTAGTTTTGGTTCTCTTTTATTTTGATCTGTGTCATTGTAATACAAAAGAATTTAGCAATTAATTCTTTAAGATAAGATTTCGTATAGGATTAAAATAAAATTTCAGCATACCTATTCATGATTAGCAGATAACCAAAAATATCCTTAAATACGTACCAAGTTAATCAAATAGTCTTATAGCCCCATATAGATATAGAAAATTGTGCCTTAACCAACATTATCCCTTCTAATATTTTTGTTTTATTTATTTATTTTTTTCATCTGGAAACAAAATACAATCGACTCTCGATAATTTCGATAAATTCTCAATAAATTCTTGAAAATTTCAAATTACCAAGAATTTAAAATAATAAGAGTTCGATGATCAAACGACAGGTTGCGACAGATTTGTGCATAAAAACAATAATAATCACTGACATCAAATTATGAAGAGTATAGAGAAGCTCAACTTCAAGTTCTAGAATGAGATTCAAATTACAACGAGTTTCAACTTATCGAGAATCGACTGTATTTATATACAGACTACCATAATGTTATACGTACCTATACTGTACAAAAAATGATAAAATATTTGATATTACATTTTTTTTTCGGCATATACACACACAAAAGAAAGAAAAAATAAATAAAGAAAAAATTGAAAATAATAATAAAATAAAATTACATGTAAAATATGTACTATACTAGAATCCTTGCAAAAATATAAAAATAATGTAGTACATATTGAGTTTAACTTGACCTTACTTCTTGTACATGTAATGTTTTTTTCTCTGCTATTTTTGTGTTTTTCTTTTCTTTTTTTTTTTCTTTTTTTTCAATTTTTTTGTAGTTTTCATATGAAAATAGAAAATTTTTGTTGAAAAATACATCTACAACATACTCGTATACATAATCTGTGTATCTACTTATCATAAATAATAATGAATAAAAATTCGAAAACGAATACATATATGACTTGTGTTTGTTTTCTTCTGTTTCTGTTGTTGAGTTTTTGTAGAAAAAAAGTTTTATCTTTTACTTTTTATGTAAATTTACAAGTACACAAGTATACTATATAAGTACGTACACGTTACGTATTACCACGTACATATATTAGGATAATGATGATGATAATGATAATAATGATGATGCTCTTTGCTTTCTAGTTACACAAAAAAAACACATATTTTATTGTTTGGTTCAAGTATCTTCTTTGTATCCTGTTTTCTGTTTTATGTACGATTTTATTTTATTTAATTTTATATTTTTGTGTTATTCAATTTTTTTATATATTGAGGGTATTCATTTGATGTATTAAAAGGTATGTAAATCGATAGTAAAACGTGCAGTATACACAAGCCTTTTACTACATTAAGTGCGGATACCCTTATCGTTTTTTTAAAAAATTATGTAATAGTAACATATTTAGTTTCTGACATTCTGTGTAATCGTTTTGTAAAAAAAAAAAAAAATTATGATATTTTCATGTTTATTTTCATGTTAAAAAGAAATTAAGTGCCGTTAAATATTGGTGAACAAGAATACCAAGGGAAATCTGCATTTTTTTAAAATAATTCGTTTATCGAAAAGCTCTTGAAGAATGTTAAAGTGTTCAATGGTCGACTCTGGAACCATGTGTTAGAGTTAAGGCGTAGTCACGATAAGCCCGTTCCGTTCCATTCCATAAAAAGAAAAAAGTTGGATATTTGACATTTCCATGTTATTTATATGAATTGACGGAAAAGCTGTTACGATTGACGGAACGGAACGGTACGAAACGTTGAAGTTGAACAAATCTCAACTTTTTACGGATAACATAACCTGTTTCCATATAAATTTTCAATATTAGCTTTCAAATTTACTATATACCGTTCCGTTTTATTATAACAGGTATATTTTGAAACGTGTCGGAACGGAACGGGCTTATCATGACTACGCTCTTAGTCTAAACTGAATTGATGGACAGAAAAAGTTCTCTCATAGTCCTCTTCCGGTATACTCTCTTGAGATGATTTGTGGATGTTCATTTTCATCTTCAACAAGACGCTGATATTCGTACTCGGGTTTTCCATATCTCAGTTTTAGCAGTTCCCTTTATTTACATATCAGATCAGCTAAATAAGCTTCCATTCCATTTTATCATAAACTGCCAACCAACTATGAAAGCTTATTGCTGATATGACAATAATTTGCCAACCAACAGATTTTTAAATATCTGTTTCTGTTGTTACTATAGTATCTAATGATAGTTTCTTTTGTATTCGAAAGTTTAAAATTATATTTAAAAAATTTTATGACGCTAACGTTGTCGTTGACGCACTTTTTTGAATATAGGTTATATTAGAATCGGTACTAAATGTGAAGAAACTAATTTTATTATCTATAAAATCATTTTTCATAAAACATAATTAAATCAATCAATTACTCGTGTATTCGTATTTGGGTAATTGAAAAAAATTTTCATTTTGAAAAAATTCACAAAAGTAAAATTTCTTCTAAAAAACTAACCTTAATTAATCTTCTTTTTTTTTTTTTTTGTCTTTATCAAACCGAAGTGAGTTAGGTTTAGGTACAGGCTAGGTATTTCGAATAAAAAAAAAATATACGAATGAATACGAAGGAAAATTTTATATAAAAATTAGATTATTTCTAAAGGTAATAAATTTTTATTTAATTTTTACAGACATGTGTGCAAAAGTTTTTCGGTATTTTTTCATGTTTTTTTTTTTTTTTTTTTTTTTGGAAAAATTCTATGAAAAAATAATTTTTGAAAAATAAGTGTTAAAAAATCTAAGAAAAAAGGAAAACACGCAATACACAGAACTCATAAGATATGTACATAAACATAAGTATATACCTAAGAGTAAATATTAAAAATTTTTTACATAATCTGAATAAAAAAAAAAATATTTAAAAAAATAAAAATTTCATGTTAAATATTATGTAAGTATGTGGGTGTAATGTAAAATATGTAGTTACATGATTTTTGTTAGAGTGTGTATATACTATATGTGTATTTGTTTTTTTTTTTAAAAAGTTTCACTTTTAATGATTTCTCTTGGGAACGATTTAACCATCGAAGACGAAAAAAAAAGTTTTACTTAAACGAACGAAAAAAAATGATAAATTCTTTGAAAAAAAAAAAAAATATGATATGCCAATGAATGTAAATATGTATACTTTTTCATTACAAAAAAAAAAAAAAAGAAAAGTTAAATGACTTTTAATTTTGTTTCAAGGATAATTATATTATTTAGAAAGTTTTTCTCTTGTAATTTTTTTTTTTGTTGTTTGCATTTTATCTTTGATTTTTATTCAACTTGCTCTTTTTTTACAAAATAAAACTATGTATAAGGAAATATAAATTATTGTTAAAATTATCATTTATTATTTGTTACAAAATGACATAACAAGGATTATTATATTGTATTTTGATTGCAGACATTATTCGGTAAAGTATAATATGTAATTCATTTAATTAAATTCAATAAAATTATTCAAAAATATTTGCTGATTACTGACAATTTTTTTAAATGGAAATTAAATAAAATATGATCATGTTCATGATATTTATTTATCTGGATTTCAATTATTTTTTTTTTTTGTATTTTACATAAACATTCAGAAGTGTGCATATGTATATGTAAGATGAAAAAGTATATACGTCTTACAACAATTTATTCTTTATTTTATTATTGTTACATTTTATCTGTTTGGTAAATAATTGAAAGAAATAAATAAAAATTTATTTTAGAAGATTCCAATATTCAAATGTAATCAAAATAAAGTACATATATATTTTTGCATTTATAGACTACGGATATGTTACATGCAAACGTTCTACATCATTGTACAAGGTAAGGTGATTCGTAATAAAGAGTTCCAACATATACCAATCGAATCCTTGAAGTTTTGTAATCAGCGTTTACGATGAAGCATTTTTTTGAAAAATTTCTCCATCCCGTTTTTAAGTGTTGCAACTTTTTCGTCAGTGCGCAGTGAGGTGAGCTCATATAAAACATTATAACTTCTGTTCAAAACAAGGTACGAAAACGAAAATAAGGTTTCGATAAAAAGTATGCATTATGAGCTTTAGTTTCTAAATGTCTCGATCTATTCCAAAATGTGGCAGATATGAGCATTCAAACTTAAAATTTCAAAAAATGTTGGTTAAAAATTTATCTTTTTATCCTTCGTCCTTAAACACTTCCTTGATTAGAATATAATTTTTTTTAAGAAAAAAAAAAATGAATTTTTGAGATATCTTTCAAATAAAAGAAGAATCATGTCAAAATCTTTGGTGTTTCAAAAGTTATTAAAATTTTTGTGAAGTCAAAACAACGCAAAATTGGAACAAAAAAAGCTCTGGAATAAAATAAATCTTGTAAGAGGTTTGTCGTTTAGGTATTGTTGCTAGAAAGGGGTGATGGAGATCATGCAGGAGGAACACAGATCACAACACTTCAAGGAATCGATTGGTATTTAGGTGTTGGAACACTTTATTACGAATCACCCTATACATACATAAGTGTATTTACATATAAATAACAATAAATAAACACATATAAGTAAATAGGTATGTTAGTTATATTGTTATGTTGAGTTTCTACTGATTTATTGCGAGTAATTTTATTTTATTGTATTCATATGTACATATGTACATTTTTCTTCGTATGTATTTAATTTTATTTTGTTTAAGGTTAACACATACACCTAGGAACTTAAGTATATCAGGTTATACGTACATTTGCTTTGAAATTTATATTATTTCATATACAAATAAATACTTACATTTGTATTCGTGTATATGGCAAGGACTATACGTACTTATGTTTGTAAGTAAATATCCTTTGAATACTAGTAATTTCAATACAATATAAGGTACCTTAGGTATTTTGATATTGTATATTATAGAAACACATTACATATACACATGATGATATTCGATAGAAAATTTCTCATTTCATCTATTCAAATATTTAATGAAAATGTACATAAAGATTACAGAATTAGAATTAGAAATTATAGAATCAAATTACATATCATGAGTGTATGACTATTTATATGAAAATATACAGTAAAACTCATAGAATTTTATACCTATACCTCTGTTGAAATGTTCAAACATTTTAAATGTAAATTCTGTTATAAGGAGGCGGTATTCATTTTAAATCTCGTACACCTTGTAATTCGTATAATTCATGTAAGTAGGATAATTTGTTTTTACGAGACTTTGTAACTTTTTCCATTGTTTTGAGAATTACGAGATATGCGGTAAATGAAAGAGAATTTTTTATAACGCATAGATCAACTAGATCATAGATCAACTTTGAGTAAACCAAGGTTTGATAGCTTGTCATTTTTATCAGCTGATGTTTGGAAATTTAGTTTTTTGTTAAATTTTGAGAAGATTGTTGAATTTGTTTAATTAAACATAACAATATCACTAACTTCTTTGTCACTCTCAGGCAACGAAGAAATTCAACCTGACATTAGGACTCGAAAAATTCAAGCCCAATGATATCAGCATAGAAAATGTGCACTTTCATAGAATGAGAAGGCAGGATACTCACACAAAAAGTGCTCTGTCGTGTCGTCCTCCTCCCTACAAACCTGATGATTCTTATCGTAGCAAAAATGCTGTCCACAGGCATTGTGCCCTTTTAGAGAATTTATCATTGCTCCGCAGTCCTTTCTTATTAGTTTGAAAAAAGAAGCTGGTCTAGTGTTTTCAGGCTTTTTTAGAAAGCATTTGGTTCGCCTGCACAATAGTAGACAGGGCGAATATTGAAGTCAGTGAAGTCGGATGGACAACACTTTAAACTACACGTATTCAAAAACGGCAGAACTTTCTCTTATACCTAATGCAAATGAAACCATAATATTTTGGTAAAAAGAAAGTAACAAAAAGTAAATTATTTCATTTTCATTTTTAGTTTTGTCCAGTATAATTTTCATTCATTATTTCTACCATAAACATTTCGTTCAATAGAATAGAGCAAAATATATTAAGGCTCGTATTCACCAACATAGATTATCCGTCGGATATATTTTAGCCGCGGATACAATTTCAGCTTATTCATCAAACTAGATAAAATTTGTCTTCGAACTTCGATTTGATGATTGTATGTGGTGAATGATGTGCTGCTGCTATTAATAACAAGGTTATGTTCGAACGATATTTATAATACCACTCCGAGGTTGACTTAAAAATATCCGAGTAGTATTTTATCCAGGTTGATGAATACATTTTATCTCAGATAAAAGATAATCTATGTTGGTGAATACCAGCCTAAATTATTGTTTTCGTGTTCATGTTTATTAGTGCTTGTGTAAATATCATGATGGAATTCAGTTTTGATACAAATATTTAGTGAAATCACTTCAATTTGCTGTATAGACTCGTTCTCGTATACATACTTTATTTGCATATACGTAGGATGAAACGTGATATTCTATTGCTAGAAAATTTTTAAAAGTAAACATTTATTCAGTATCCCTAACGAAGGTTTATTTACAATATATAATCTAGTACTTTAATGCATTACTTGCAACAACAAATATTTTCAATACGTACATAATAAAAGTACTGGATAACGTCATGTTTAGACAACAAAAATTTTGTGTAGACTTTCTATAACATTTCCTAGAAAACTAAAATTTACAAGTATCTATGTTTATTGACTGTTTTAATTAGAAAATTTTTATTCAATCAAATTAAATTTGTATTTAATGTTTGTACATGCATTCTAATGTGTGTGTGAGTGTGTTGTATTGCAGATAATATAATCTATTTCAATTCATATTATTATTTTATTATCGCATTTCAAATTTATTATAGAATCCCTTTTTATAACAATAAATTATTATTTAATGCATCATATTGTCATGCGTTGTCATTACAATTAATTTTATTCAAATACGCAAAACAAAAAAAATAACGATTTTATAAAATTGAAAAAAGAAAATACGCATCAGTAAATTTTAATTTAAATTGAAAATTTAAAATAAAACAATAAAAATAAGAAAGGAATAAAATTTTGAAAAAACACAAAAAACTAATCGATAAAACAAAATATTACAAAAAAAAAAAAAAAAAAAAATCTGAATGAATTTCCAATTAAAAACAAAATATTTAAAATTTTGATAACAATGAAACTTCATTTTAATTATTATTTTTGTTTTTTCACACATCATTTTTTTTTCTATATATGAGTACATATATTGCATTGTACAGTACAAGTACATATACTCAGATGCATTATTGTGTACGAGGTATATATGAGTATTATGAATGACACTCACATGAATTAAGTACTCATAACAGTTTTGAAAGGATTTTGTAAAAAATAAAAAAAAATTGAAATATAAAATCATCATCAAATTATAAAGAGTATGTATTTGACATCATTTGAAACATTTTGATCACTTAAAATGAAAAAGGATTTATGAGGATTCGTATATATGTATATATTGTGATGTAGTTTTTTTTGTTTAAATTTATTTTTTGTTCAGTTTCCAATTTATAAAATAGTTTTTGAATAAAAATTTCTTTCTTTCTTGTTTTTCTGTCGTTGCGTTATCCAAGTGTTTCTGTGCGTATGTGTGTAGTAGATTAGTAAATGAGTAGATTGCTAGAGTGCTTGAAAATGATAATAAACTTTCAGAAAGAAAAAAAAAGGTTATTAAAAAGTTTGTGAAAGGATTTTATAAAATACACACAAACACTGTTGTACAATGTAAAATATTGTATTACTACATTATAGTAGTTTCAAAAAAGTTGTATTCATTTTACGCGAATAAGTAGTACAGTAAAATAACAGAGAAGTTAAAAAGTTAACATACTTAAAGTTGTCAAGGTTAATAATAAAAATAAAATTTTAATATTATCCTTATAACTACTTACATACACCTTAGGGATACACCCCCTATGATTTTATTAAGAAAATCGATAATCTCAAAACTCAGACTACACATTATGTATCCTTTTTCCCCTTTTAGATTTAGTTTTCAAGGTCAGAATGCAACTTAAATTTAATATGAACAGGCAACAGTATATTAGAAATATTTTCCTTATATTTCATCACTCCCACCCACCTTCGATTTATGTTGTAAAACATTATGTATAGTCGTATAAATTATATACGTAAGTAAATGTATCCTTTAAGATTAATTCGATTTATTACACATAAAAGGATGTTAAATTTAATTTTATAATTTCATTTTCATTATCGTTCTTCGTTCATTTAATTTTTGTTTTTTCTTTTTTATTTTTTTATTTTTCGTTTTGCCTCATTTAATAAAATTTTCATCTTAATAATGTTTCCTTAAAGTGTTGCCTTTCCTTATAATTTTTTTTCATTTTCTTAGCTATATTTTTAAATATAATTGCCTGAATTTATTTGATTTTTTATGTGTTCCTTAATATACTCATATTGTACAGTAAATCTTATTTAACCTTTAATACTGGGAAAAATTTTCATTCATACATAAATATCATAAGACCAAAATATTTAAAGGAAGTAAAAGGAAAAGAATCTTTAATGTTATTTTAAAAACTTTTAAAGAGAAAATATTACTTATTTCTTCACAAAAAAGTTTTTTTTTTTGTTTTCAATGGAAACTATAAAATTACTTGGAACTGGAATTTTTTTGTTGGCTTCTCTTACATTTAACATTTTGATTTCTCTTTGATGTCATTACAAAAAGAATGAAATTGTTTTGTGACCTTTGTACGAATACATTAAATGCATTACGACATTACACAAAGTACATTACGTAGCTATAGCTAGAACGATTTTTTCAATTAAATTTTGTCATAATGTCACACTAAATATTTTAAAGTGACAAAGTCATTTAAACAATTCGTTACATAAAAGATATTTAATTAAATTTTTAATTCTCAACCCTCTTTCCCAAGCCCATTGGCATAGCTATGAATATTCAAAGGAATCTGAGATATCTGAAAATATCCACCTATTTTTTGTATCTAAATCTTTTTAAATGATGGTGATAAATGAATGGAAGAAAAAATGTATCGAACAAGAAACTGACATTTTCATTTGATTGATTTTTATTAATCCGTTTTTTTGTTTTTTTCAAAAAGATAAGAAGAAATGAAATTTCCCATTTAACTGAATACTTTTCCATTTTGTAGGATCTATACGAAATTGTATCGGGATACCTTCAGATATTTAACAAATTTGAATGACATGACAATTTTCGAAATTATTATCTAGCTTATATTGCATACCGAATACATTGTACGTGTCCGAATAGTTGATGGTCCTATTTGAAATCAGTTATCCGATCAGCCTTCTATGAAGATTAGTAACAGGCAATAAAAGAAGTGATATGCGAATTAAATATTTGGCTTTTTTTTTTTTTGAAAAATTTGCGAGCAAAAAAAATATACTTTAATTAAAATAATTTTCTTTAATTAACTTCGATTATCGTTTGGCCAAAAGTGAAATTTTAATTTGAATTATTTTGTTGGAATTCGAATTAAAAATGTATAGAATGCAAATAACATAACATTTTTGTCAATATTTCTTTACCCAAAAATTTGTTATGAAAATTCTCTTATTTTTCGTTTTGTCAGCTAGATTTTCAATTATCTCATCCCAAAAATGCATGAGATTCTTGAGTTCGTTGTCTGACCGTCTCATTCCAGATTGTTCCACAGATATGTTTTTATTAGTTCGTTGCTTATGATACTCATGCCTATATTTCCCTTGCCCATTTTGTATTTCTAGGCTAGCTACTACATCATTACCTACATAATAGATTTCATTAGATTTCAATCACCATACATTCACATATTACTATATACAGAACTTTTTATAAATATTCTTGATAGGATTTTTCTCTTTTGACGCCTTCTTCGTCCTCTTTTATTAAGATTCAAGACTCATAATCACTCCTATACCACAATTTATTATTGATTTCGATATTCCTCAGGATTTATTACCCAAATCTACTTACTGTCTTTACCAAAAATTGGTAGCTATAAATAAAGTAAACTTTTCAACAACAACAAATTTACAGTGTTTTTACTAAATTCACGATTTTTTATACCATAAAAAAAAATTGAAAAAGTTAAAAATTATAAATCAAATAATAAATTGAAAAATATGTGAAAAAAAAAAAACTTTTTAGGATTTTTTTTTTCTAAAATTGATTTTCTTCTCTAATATTTCCAATTTCCATGAATACAAGACTTTGAAATTAATTCAAAATATTCTGCAATGGATATCGATTTTATTTTATTCTATATATATATTTTTTGCTTTTCCAATTTTCAATTTTTTTATATTTCCACAAAATATGATTTTTTCATCTCTTCATGTATACGAGCCTCTGTTACCACATGGATATTTTTTAAAACAAAAATATTTTTCAATTTAAATATTTTCCTTGATCTTTTTCATTTCACATAAAATTTGCATGCATGATTTTGAATCTACTTAACTACATACATTACATATATCACGAATATGAATAAACGCGTACGCCAATCATATTTGTAGTTGTATTCTGTATAATAGCAGTGGTCAATATTATATGAACACATTTCATCATTAAATCAAATAAAAATAGAATGCATTTTGCAATTTTTCCATCACTAACGTACAACCTTGAATATGAATACTAAAAGTGCATAACTGGATGGATATTCAAATTTCATAATAATTTATTGCACGTACACACGTACATCAAAAGTACATACGTGTAGATGCAATAAAACCAAAAACTGAATGGTAAATGCACTTAACAAATACAAAAATATTCTCCATAAATATGCAAGTATGGACATTGAAAAAATATGAAATTGATAAGAAGAATCTTTGGGGTTTCATATTTTTCTTTTGGTTGTTACTGGCGATTTTTTGAAAAATTTTTAAATGAAATGTTACTTATCCTTTATTAAAACTTGCATCTTTGCATTTATTTTTAAAATATGATTTTGCAGTCAAGCTAGAAATCAAAAATTTACATACAAAATAAAATTACAAATAGACAAAACAAGCTAACCTTCAAATTGTTTCGATTTAGGAGGATTTTATTTTTTGCAGTGTTTGCTATTGAATTTTAGTTTAATGTTGGTTCATCCACCAGATGGCTTGGTTGGATAACTGGCTATTGATCTCCGAAGTTGCCGAAGTGCAGCGGTGCAATTCCCAAAGTTCACTCAGCTTTGAAAGAGTAACAGCTTGCTGATAAAAAGAGCAAAGAGCTTAGAAAAGTTGATCAGTCTGCTTGTTGACGACAAGTTCTACATGTAACACAAATCATCATTAGATCACTAACAGATCAGTCTAAGCCATATAATGTAAAAGAGATTGCTTCTCTATTAGCAACTCAGTGGTATTACAATCCACTTTAAACTGTAGATGCACACTTGATAGTAATAAGAGTCTAGTAATCATTTCAGTGAAAGCTTTGGCTTACTTGGAGCTGTATATTGATTTTGATAATAATGATGATGATTGATTATCTACTACACTTTAATATTCTTTATTCATTTATTTTATCTGTGCAAATATTTTCGAATTTTATGCTTTGAAAGAAAAATAAGAAAAATTTAATTTTAAATTTGAATGAATGAAAAAAACTTTAAAACTATCTAACCTAACTTTTAAATTGATTTTAGTACATTAAACATAAAAATTTCAAATCATAAAGATTGTCGGTTTAATAAATATTTCTTACACGTGCACTGCTGTACTGTATCAGTGGTATCTTATATCTTGTATGGAATAGAGAATAGAAGATAAAAGTAAATTATACGAGTATATCGCAGCGTCATATACCATCAAAAACTTAGTGTGAATAAAGTTTTTAAACGTTTTACGTTTTTTTAAAGTGTGAAAATATTTTTTTTTTTTTAATTTTCACTTTTCTATCCATTATTTTCAAATATTTTCTTTTTGAGAATACCGTATCAGATAAATCGTTTCAAAGATTATCAGAAGTTAAAGTCATGATCATCCTTTCATTATAATAGATTGCAAATTTTCTTTTCATTTGAATTCTGTATACAGTAGCATGAAGCATATTAAATACAAAATCCATACTCGTGCGAATGTAAATGTGTGTTTTTGTTTGTTTTTTTTTGCTTTTCGAAGAAAGAAAATTACAAATCTTCAAAAAGAATCAATTTTCAAACAAAACTCGCTTTTGTTATTGAAAACCTGAAAATCTTTAAAATATCTCGCATATTTACAAACAAAAGTATAAAAGATTTAATAAAAATGAAAGTTTTTTTTTTTTAAAAAATAAAATAAAAATGATTTTTACTTGAGTGTAATATAAAACGATTCAGGAGTTATTATATTTTCTTTTTTGTTATTTGATTTGTTATTTAACAATATTCTGAAAATTTAAACTGAATTCATAGAAAATATCGGATTGTAATTCAATATATTATAAGATGAAAATTGCTTTTCATTTTTTCATTTTTTTTTTGTGTTCGTCAGGACAAATCAAAAGGAAATGGATAACTTATTTGTATATAAAGAAGTAAATAAGTATATAAATGAAATCAATCTGAAATTTTGATAACAGCTAACAAGGATATTTTTGAATATTTTAAAGGTCGAATTTGTTTGAATACAAATATTTTCTTAGGTACATAATGTTCCTTAAGCTAAATTTACACCAATGTCGTAGATAATTGTATTGGGATTTGAATAAGATGCAGGCCAAACAAACGTGTCATGCAAAAGAAGCTCATACAAATACAAGTCCAATAGTATATGATACATACATTTTGTGTATTCAAAATTTGATAATAGATTACGACACTTCATTAATAAACAAAAGAAGGTACATATGTGCATGCTGTATGCCTACTGGTATGGGATCGTTCCATTCGAATCAAGTAAACGTTAACAATTAAGTGAACATACCTACAATATAAATTTGTCTAACAAATCGTATTTTTGGTGAGTGTGGTGGACTGGTCTCTGGTCTGCCTTAGAAAAATCTTTACTGTGTTGGTGGTTTTAGGTTTTAGTTTAAATAATCTTCCAACCTACATTTATTAGTTGAATAAAAAAATAAAATGAAAATGCGATGAAGCAACTAATTAAAATTGATGTAACATAATCACAATTCAATTTCCAAATAATACCGTATGCTTAATGTTAGATACACGTAGACATAGCAATAATGGAATTGACATTTTCATAATGTAGATAAATGTACATTACTATACGAGATTGTTTTTGTTTTCTTTCACATTAGAGAAAATATGTTTTTTTTTGCATATCTAGTGAAATAGAAAAGAACGAATATATAAATAACGGAAGAAAAAAAAAATAAACTTTTCCTGTAAAAAAAATAAATAAATTTCCATTTGAAAAGAAGAGGAAGAAGAAAAAAAAAACGTTTTCTTTATTTGTCATAGATTAATGTATTCATTCATTCATCATTTTTATCGCGCACGTATACAGGTATGATTGATGATTTCTCTGTATAATAAATGGCACGTAACGTAGTAGGTAGTAGCACAGATATTTGTCTGTGGTATAGTAGGTACATAATATGTATACATAAACGTTTGATATACATAATATCGTTTGATAATAAGAGTAGAGTTTTTTCTCCTTCCTTATATTTCATTTAAAATTATTCATTGAAATTCATTATTTATTCAAATTAGGCGTAAAGAGGTGTTATAAAATTTGGATACTGTTTTTTTTTTTTTTTGTTGGAAAAAAATATTTACTGAAAAATATACTAATGAAGATACAATGTTCCATCATTAGAAATTTAGAACGAAATTGGTAATTCATGTAATCAATCAATTTGAAATAAGTAACATAAAGAAAATTTTTTATCTTTAACAAAAATAATTCCAATAGATTTTCATTGTTGTTGTTTTGTTTGTTAATAATGCGACAAATAAATTTCAAATTAACGTTACACGATTCAATTCAATATATTTTATATTGTAGACACACAGAGGTTGAAATTAAGTACATATTTTGCTAATTTCAGTCTCGAAATCCGGAAAAAACGACGAATTTGGGCCGAAATCTAGTCAGCGAAATTACATAAAAAATACGTAATTTCGCTCGAAATCTACTCATGTTTCGCTCTTTACATAGAATAGAGACATCTACTAACAAATTGTAAATCATAAAAAATGTTTTTTTTTTAAATTTTCATTAAGAAATAATTGAATATAAATGACAGTTAAATTTAATAGAAGAAGTAGGCTATGTTCAGATAAATTAAATTAAAATTAGATAAATTAAATAAATTCGACAAACTGTCAAAATCGCTGTGTGTCATCTTCGTAATTTCTACTCGAAATTAAAATGAAATCTACTTAATTTGGCTAAACTTCCGAATTGGGGCCGCCAGATTTTGAAACGAGACTCTCATTTATCATTTTTTTGATTATTTGTGCATTTATTTTTTTATCTATGCAGTTTCTATACATAAAAATGTAGTATCAAAAATCCTTTCAAATGATATAATAAAACATATATGTCATCATTAAAGTTTTGAAGTTATAGCGTCATCAAAAGAAGTTGAAATAGTGATTTTTAAAAAACACGAAATTTTGAATTTAAGTCCTTATATCTCAAGAACCGCTAATCCAATCAAAATGAAATAAACTGTGACAAATAGAGTGGGAAGTTCTCTTTCAAATCAATTTATCAATTAATCCGATCCAAGATCCTGATCTGGAGAAATAACGGATTTCGTAAAACCCACCATTTTGCACCAACAATTTTTAAGGGTAGTTTGCGTCCTCTAGATGAATTTGCGCCAATAGAGACATATACCACGTCAAAGAGGACATTCCAAAGTATCATTATCGGAAGGTTTCATTTCAAAATCTGGCGTCCCCAATTCGGAAGTTTCCCCCTTAATTTCAACCTCTGTGTGTCGAAGACATTAGATATTTTCTAATTAACTTTAAAAGATAAAAAAAAAATTTTTTTTTCTTGCAAAGTAGTAGGTAGTAGATACGAGTATAAATTTGATTCCTATATATATAAATTCAATTTCGCAAGGATAAACATTTTTTTGTTTCAATTTTTCATTCTTTTAAAGTGTAAATTTATGTTATTTTTCATTTTATTCTATACTCATGAAAGGAAGACATGCAAAAGTACTTTAATCCACACATTTACCCTTTAATATATAAATTTATATATCTATGTACATATGTACAGAAAAAATAAAAAAATAGATAATAAATGAGCAAAAAAAAAAGAAACAAAATATTTAAATAAAGAGTGAAAAATCAACAAAATAAATTTACATTTAAGTGAAATTTATTATCTAGTAGTTGACAATTTTATACATTAAAAGTCATTTAAACCTGACATACATATTCTTCTATCTATATCACATATAGAAACAGGATGTAGCGATATTTACGTGCATGTGTACATAAGTAAATAAATAAAGTAAGACAATTTTAAATTTACTGTTTATTTCCTTTTAGTATTGTCATTAGTTTATTTTTTTGTCTTCACTTTACTTATTCATTTCTTGCACATAATTTCGTTTTATTGAGAAGATAAGAATGAGAAAGAGAAAAATAATAAATGGAAATGATTTTTTCTCTTTATATTTTTACATATCTTATAAATAAATTTGGTGCGTCTGTCCGTCTGTCTGTTTGTATGTTCGGGGTAATCTCAGAAACGGCTAAACCAATCTTGATGGAATTTTTTTTATCTGAAAGAGCAATTCCTCCCACAAATAATAGGCTACTTTTTTTTCAAAATTTATTATTTAAAACAATAAAAATTTGATTTAAACAGATGAAGGTCTGAAAAAAATCTATAATATGTATGAAAAGCTCTTTTTCTTCCAAATGAACTGATAATCGTGGTTGATCGTGGTAATTGAATTACAAACTCGATAGAAATGACGTAATAACATAAAACTTTACAAAGAGCTTCTTCGCTCGGGATCACCTTATTCTGTACATCGTGGTTCGTTTTATAGCTCTATGACAATGCGGACAATGTCGCAGGCACACACTAGTAATAAATAAATAGCTATACTTCAATAAACTGTGAACAGTGTGTACACTGCCTCCCAGTATTCCTATGAATAACACTCTTCTGCCCAATATCACAGTGAAAGCTTAAATTTAAGTTTAAAGTTTAAATTTCCGGTTAGAGAGATTAATGATGCTTCGATTTCACAGTGCTATAGGTGGTAGGTGGTAGTTTAAGTCTTAAACTCAGCTTATAAAATCGATTTGAGAAGTGGGGGCGTAGTTTAAAGTCTCTTATCCAGCTTAACTAAACTGAAACTTAAACTTTAACTATGAAATTGAAAATTTCAGATGTTTTTCAAACAATACAAGATTTCCCTATAAATGTATTTTTCATAAAATTTCCTGTCAAATGTTAATATTTACAAATTGAAATATTACGACGATGACTGTTTTTAATTATTGCATACTTTTATTAATACGTCCAAAGCCTCTCATAAATTATAATTTCCAAAAATATGAACAAAAAATAATAAAAAAAAGAAGATATAAAATCAAAAAAAAAAATATAAATGAAACAATGAAAATATTTTCAAAATATCCTACAGAATATGTCTCGACTCTGCACGACTTTATGTATTTTCTTTTTTCAAACAGACATTACGGTAATAAATAAAATTTCATGTATACTAAACATATATAATTTACATGATAATCCTTCAGTTATTTTATCTTCTTTATCTTTTTATAATGTTTTTTTTTTTCTTCTTTCAATCATTTTTTGTTTTTTTTTTCATTTTTATTTTTGCTTTAATACAGAAACACGTGCGAAATATGATTCATTAATGAAGAAAGCTAAATTGAAAAAAAAAAAACAAATGAACAGCAACAACAGCAAGAAATAACAACAATTTTTTTTTTTACTTTCTTACATGTTTAAGGACCATTAATCTCTTTAAATGAATGTCTATTGAGTAAGTTAGGTGTGAAATCAGAATATTCTCACTGCGTGCAAAAGAGAAATGAAAATTTATTTTACAGAAAAATTATTGGCGAATAAAAATTATTATTTAATAACATAAAAAATGAAACAACAAAAAATGAGGGAAAATAGTCTGAGAAAGAAAATCAATTACTTATTTAGTAAGAAATATTTCTTGGAAAATTTAAAAGGAATGCGGATATGTCTATTTTCTTGAATGAATTTTAAGCATTTTTAAACTAAGTGTAACTGCTCGTGTAGAACTGAAAAAAATAAAAGGTGATTTAGTTTATCATTTTTCTCTTTAATTCTTGTAAAATCTACCGATATCCTTGTATCACCTAAATCACCACTACATCTCACAAATTTTCATAATCACAATAAAAATTTATGTGGACGCATTTATGTATATTACATGGATGACTAAAAGATTTTTGCAGTCTGCAATACC